>JAZKJV010000742.1:422100-1022100 GCA_037367405.1 Ottelia alismoides | reverse complement strand
CCTCATTGATTGTAGGAGGAGAGAGAAGAGCAAAATCTAGTGGTCTAGATTCACTGCTCTCATGTTCTCACATATTTTAGCTCTCACAAGATCAGCTCTATATATATATAGAGGGGGGGTTGATCATGTGAGAGCCAAAAATTATGAGAGCATGAGAGCAATGATTCTGGACAGCTAGATTATGTCACCTCTCTCCTCATTGATTGCAGGAAGAGAGAGGAGAGCATAATCTAGTGGTCTAGATTCACTACCCATGCTCTCACAGTTTCTGGCTCTCACAGGGGCAGCCCTATATATATAGGGTTGATCCTGTGAGAGCCAGAATCTGTGAGATCATGAGAGTGGTGATTCTGGACCACTAGATTATGTCATCTCTCTCCTGATTGATTTCAGTAGGAGATAGAAGAGCAGAATCTAGTAGTCCATATTCACTGCTCTCATACTCTCACAAGATCATCCCTATATATATATATAGAGAGAGAGAGAGAGATGGTTGATCCTGTGAGAGCATGAGAGCAGTTATTCTAGACCACTAGATTCAACCACGAGAGAGAAGATCAGGAGAGAGAAGACATAATCTAGTTGTCCAGTATCCCTATTCTCATGCTCTCACAGTTGTTTGCTCTCACAGGATCACTCCCCATATGTGTGTGTGTGTGTGTGTGTGTGAGTGTGTGATCATATGAGAGCCAAAATCTGTGAGAGCATGAGAGCATTGATTCGGGACCACATGATTCTCTCTTCTCTCTCCTGGTCTTCTCTCTCCTGGTTGAATCATGTAGTTCAGAATCAATGCTCCCATGCTCTCGCAGGTTTTGGATCTCATAGGATCACTCCTATATATATATTTCAAATGAGACATGATCCTTCCATCTCTAAGGAAGGCCAGCGATCATGTGCGTCCATAATTAATCAGACAGTTGTTATTAAAGGTATGTTAATATTATTATTTAATTAATCAAAAACCCATTTTGGTCATTATGCATTATCTAAACATAGTATATAGCATCTCAAAATATCTCCTCATTAATTTATTTCCTCCTCTTTCCAAAAATCCCATACGCATAACTAAAACATCTCATTAATCTCTCTCCTAATCCTACAAGCACGACGGTGACATATGAGAGGAGGTGACGATGGTGGGGCTCCAGAGGCTTGTGCAAGGACGCAGTTCTCCAGGCGGGCGGTCTGCGGTGGGCAGAGGTCCTAGTGGAGCGTGCGGAGGTACTCGGTGGCTTAGCACGGGATGGGGAGCGACGGGGGTTCCTGTGCTCTTGGCGGTGCGGTAGTCGGCCTGAGGTGGAGGAACGGGCGGTGTAGATGGTTCTGCAGAGGAGGTCAGATGTTGCGTCGAGTGAAGGAGGGATGCGTGATCTCCAAGGAAGGCGGTGTTCCTTCGTGTGGGGCGACACACGCCTCTGGACTGCTTCGAGCGATGTCGGTGGCGGATCGGGCGGATGGATGAAGAGCTCCTCCAGGCATGGTGGTGATGGCGAGATGATGGAGGTGCGTCTCTGCCTGAAGCTGCCTGCGAGGAGGTCAACTTAGGTGGAGATGGCGGACAAGGAGGCCTCCCAGGCGGGCATCGGCGGTGGATCTGCTTTCCAGAAGCAAGATGGAGGAGCAAGCCACGATGGATGCTATGGGAGATTGGAGGGCGATCGACGGCGGTTGAGCGCGGCTGATGGCGATGGCCTTTGGTCCAACCATTATGTTTTACATATTTCATATGTATTTTACAATTTTGATGTTTATCATTACAATTTTGATTTGTATATTTACATATCAATTGGATGCGAATGAAAAAATGTAGTTTTTATGTGTATCATACATTTTGGATGCGCAATACATATTTTAGATGTGTATTATACATTTTAGATGTATATTATACATATTGAAACATGTAATGTATATTTTTATAAAAAAGGATTATATATTTCTCATAAATCAAAAAACGTAAAAATAGCTAATGTATTGCTAATATGAATAGTATTCTACAAATAACCATACAAATTTTACAAAATGACTAATGAACTTTAATTGAACATGGATTATACAAAAAAAAACATACAATCGTTACAAAAGGAATGACATATTATACAAAAAAACATGTAAGGATACAAACATATGTCCCGCGTTATGTCGCCCAGTACAAAATTGGACATTATTTAAATATGGTATTGTGAAAAAATACCAAAATCAGATCTAACTACATTTAGTATTTCGAAATATTAAATACTATCCGTAATTAATGCAAACCATGATGACGAAAATATCCTTTGGGTCAAACAAATTGATCAAGCCATTAGATTTGAATCTAATGGCTATGACCGTTGGCCTTCCATAGAGATTGAAGGACCATGTCTCATTTGAAAGGCCCCCTATATATAGGATATCTTTCAAATGGTACTTGGTCCTTCCATCCTTAAGGAAGGGCAACAATCCCATGCATCAATAATTGATCCAATGATTATTATAAAAGGTATTTTAGCAATATTATTTAATTAATTGATGAATCTATGTTTCATCATATTTATTTTATCATTTTGGCCTTAAAACCCTAGTAAATGCGTGTAAATAGCGTTAATTCATACATTTTATCATCCATGCATTATTGTGTAAATATTGTATAAAATACAGTTTTAAAAGCCAAAATCATAGAATAAAGAAAAGAACAGAAAAAGAATAAAATATGGTAAATATTTTATGATCCAAAACCCTGAGACCTAAGCATCTCAATTACTAGGTCGACTAGGAATAAAGTAGGGGGAGATAAGTGCCAAAAACCAATAAAAAATCATTTTATTTAATTCATTCTTTATTAATTTTTGGGACCTATTTTAGTTCAACTTTTTATACTTCAAATCAAGAAACTTTGTACATAAAATTGGCAGATAATTAAATATAGAAAAGTACAAAATTGATTTCATGCAGAAATAATGTACAGATAAAATGTTATGATCTGAATAAGATTCCAAAATCCCAACTTCCCAGACCTGTATCTCTCAAATGAAAACTCGAAATGTATCAAAATCACCTTTAATTGTATATAGTTTTCAATAAGCTATTAAATGAAGGTGGTTTCATATTTTTCTGAGTTACGATTTGAAAGTTAGGTTTTGGACCCCTATTGTATACTTGTACCGATTAAAATATTCATTTTATTTATTATTCATTATTTTTATAATTTTATATTTTCATAATTTTGTAAATATTATTTATAATATATATACATAATAAAATAAGAATAAAATACTAAATAAAACACAAAAATAAAATACTTGTACAAAAACATAGGTATAATACCTGTGAATATACCTATATAATTAATACATCTATTTATTTAATTGTATAAAATACATCGGAAAAATAAAATAAAAATATATTTAAGTTAATAAAATCAAGTTATAAATTTATAAAATAATAAACAAAAATAAAAAAATTAAATATACAAAACAAAAATAAAACAATAAAATATATAGATGAATATACCTATATAGGTCATAAAAGATAACTTGTATTTTAAACCTCTAAAAAATAAATAAAAATCATATTAAAATACTTCATAAAATAACAAACATTATTCATTTAATAACCTAAAATTAATAAAATTGTTTATTATTTTTAAACGAATTAACAAAACTTTTTGCCAAGGAATTTTCTGGTTGGTCCACGTGGACCAACCAGAAGCCTCTGTTGGTTGACCTCAGTCAGCTCTCTGACCGAGGTCTAGCCGTTGTCAGGCCAGCATTTCTTCCGTTTTCTCTATTTTTTGAGGCCTAATCTTGCATCTTCTCATGTTGATCTCTTCGCGACTTTTGTGCCTCATTCCTTGATCTTACACGCCGAAGCCTCTCCTAGGGTTGTGGACCATTGATTTGCTCGATCTCCCTCGATCTTTGGAACGCCTCGTCAACCCATTCAAATACATCCTCCACCTTCCCTTTCTAGTTTGAACAGCCTTTGACCCATTTCCTCTCGATCTTTAATGCTCCATCAAACCAGGGAGGTGACAGGTCTCTGTTCCTACCGTTGGGTTGATCGAGGAGGCGGTTGAATGGGTGTTCCACCCACCTCCGGCAAGCTTCATTGTCGAGGTACTATCTCAGGTGTCTTCCGCCTTTGAGGTCCGTTTTCCTTTGATTTTTCTTGTATTTTTCATTTTCCATAGTCGTAGGAGTAGATCCCCATCATCCCTTCTGTTTTTTCATCTAGTTGATCACCGAATCACCCCCTCGCCGGAGCTGCGCTCCGGCAAGCTCCCATTTACGCCATCTCCACCATTTCCGCCCTGCTGCGGGGTTGAGGCACTTTTCCCTTGACCCCTTCACCCTCTTTTTGCTTGTCTCGGGCAACAGAAGAGCCTGGTGCTCACTTTGGCCGCTCACTGAGGTACCCGGAGCCCCCTAGCTCCGCCGCCATCTCAAGCGATCTCTGACCGTCGCCGGAGGATTTTGGAGCCACCATCACCGAGAGGAACACCCAAGAAGCCGCTCGGCCATTTTGGAGCTTCAAAGAAGGCCGGAGGAGGAAGATCTCGACGGGGAAAACTCACCTCGCCGGTGATTCTTCCCCGTTCGTCCTGTACCCCTCTCTGCCGTCTGATCAGCCGAGTTCTTCCTGGAGCACAGCAGTCGTTCGATCTCGCCCAACCACAGCTGTTCGATCAAGGACCAGGATCTAATCCTAGCCACTCGTCTACGAAGGGGTATCGCGTAAGGAGGAGGCGACGCGTGGCGTAAGTGAGCATCATCTGGCCCTTCGTCTCCGCGTAGGCGTGGGTATTTTGCAGACACACCCTCGTGCCTTTTTGTAATTTTTGTTTAGTACTCAATCTTTCATTTGCAGTTTATTATTTTGTAAAATTTGCAAAAACACCCCCGTATTTCTCATATTTGCATCGAGGTTCATGTCCATGTCACCTCACGTGACTTGCGCGCGTGGGGGTCGGGGTATTTTGTGTTGGGGCCCTCCTAGTTTGTACTATTTTTGTTAAGTCCATAAACTATTTTATAACGTTGCAATATTTGTGGTGATTTTGCAAGTTAGCCCTCAGGATTTGGATAATTATGGAAAGGTCACAGCCAGGTCACGTGCTGTGTGCACGTGACATTGGCAATTTTACAGGTTTAACCCTGTTGGTTTTGGATTTAATATTTAGTCCACAAAGTTTTTTTGCATTGTATATTTTGTGGAGAAATTGTAAGTTGGCCCCTGGACTTTTGCATATTACAAATATACCCCTACCAGTAGTGTAATTTCTTTTTGTTTCTAGTATTTATTTCATGCATCTATAAATTCCCAAAAATTAACCTAGCTTCCTGTTGCATTGCATTTCCACGTATATTTTTATTTAACACTTTTTTTGCATTTTAATATTTATTAAAATTCAAAAACATGCATTTTCATCCCTGATTGCATTAGAAAATACATAAAAAATAATTTTTTTGAAAAAACTCCAAGAAAAATTATAGTTTGTGTGTTTTTGCATCTTTTAACTTCAGATCAAAAATCACTAAAAAATATAAAAGAAAACTCCTAAAAATTATAAAACCCCAAAAATCTTTATAAAAATATTAAAAATCCATAAAAAAATCAAAAAATATAGTTCATGTTTCCCAATTTTCTCTATTTTATTCTCTTTATTTTAAAATTAATTTGGAGAATTTTGTTTCCTGATTGATATTTGTCATCTCCATTTTATTTTCAGGCATTTATTTTAGTCCCTATTTTAAGTATTTTTTACTTTAAAAATACCAAACAAATTATGAAAAATATAGAAAAATCACAAAAACATTATAAAATTATAAAAAGTAAAAAATATTTTATTCCCTGAATTTTGCTTATTTTTACCTATATATATTATATCTCTCTTTTCTTTATTGTATATATACTTTATTGTTTAAAAGTAAAAGAAAATATAAAAAAATATAAAATATATAAAAAGAAAATATAAAATCAGAAAATTAAAAATCAAATGATAAAAATATATAATTAAAAATAAAATTAAAAAATATAAAATAAAAACCCATAAAAATAGCATTTATAGACAAAAACATCACATTCATTCTTGTGCATTGATTTTGCTCGATCTAGCCTGCTTATTCCCTGTGTTCGACCTCTACATACTTGCTCCTATACACATCTTTTATGTAGAGTTATAATAAATTTTAACTATGCATCTAGCTTGTCATTGTTTGATCATCTGTTGTGGGTTAATTGTTGATTGAATTCTGGATTTCGTGTGGTTGCCACAGCGATTGTGTCTCCGCCCTATGTGAAACATATTTAGACCGCTCGATCTCTTGGGTTCATCAAATGGTGTCGTTGCCGGGGAGCAACAGAGTATTGATTGGATTTATTTGTGATTGATTGCGATATTATTTGTCTATACTTTTGCTTCATTTATTTTCTTTGTTTTTGATATATATTGTTTGAGCTGTCTAACCCCATCTCTTTGATGACTTTGTGCGAGGTACCGTAGATCGAGGGAGGCATGCTACCCTAGGCACCTACGCACCCACGTGAAGCTCTGGCTTCTTCCTGCCGACCTAGCCCAAAGAAGACTTAGATAAATTTTGCAAACTTAGCTCCATTTCTATTGTATTTATTGTTGTAATTTGAAGTGAGAGAGTTATTCTAATTTGTAATAATTTGGACTTGGACACTTCGATACTTCACGGGGTCCATTGCCCGAGTGATTGTTCCCTTGGGGGCCTCGTCGGTTTTGCTCGGTTTTCACACCGGTTTTATTTTCTTCGATTTTTTTTTTATTCACTATGATTTAGCCCCTTGATTTAGGAGTTTTTGTTGATTGTGACGTAAATAGCTAAGATCCCACACTTAATGTCTTGCCTGCACCTATAGACCGAAATTGGACTTAGCTAAAATTCATTCAAAAAAGCTACTTGACTTGGATGAGACCACGTGCCAAGAGAAGTTGTATATAGCGCTGGCAGGATCCACTGTGGTGGACACCGACCGGCCTCCTAGACCAGAATCTGGTTTCTCTTCCTAAGTTACAGCCACTTGTGCTTCACGATCAATAGAAATTTCTCATTTAGGGATGGTTTCCTCGTGCATCATATAGGTAGTTTATTTCTTACCTTTAAATTTATGCGCAGATTGATAACTCGTTTTTGCGAGGGTCTAAATATCTCACACAAGGCGGAGACAAAAGTCGCTGCGGCGAGCGCTCACAAAACCCAGGTTAGTCAACAATTAACCCACAATGTAATGTCAAGTAATGGAAAACAAATGTGGAGTCAAAATTTATTATGACTCTACAAAAGTGTGTATAATGTGCAAGTGTGTAGAGTGTCAAACACAGGGAGCAAGAAGGATAGATCGAGCAAATTGTGCAAAATGTGATTGTGATGTGTGTCTACAAGTATGCAATTTTTGTGGGTTTTTAAATATTTTAATTTTTTAATTAATTTTTAATTTTTATATTTTTATATTTTGGTTTTTAATTTTTGATTTTGTATTTTCTTTTTATATTTTATATTTTATATTTTCTTTTTATTTAAATAGACTATATAGACAAAGTAAGAAAGAGAAAGATTAGGGATTTATAAAAATAGAGAAAAATAACCAAAATTTAGAAAATAAAAAAGTTTTTGGTCTTTTATATTTTTCTAATGTTTTTGTGATTTTTTCTAGATTTTTCCTAATTCTTTGGTATTTTTAAAGTCAAAAATACTAAAAACAGTGAATAAAATAGTTGGCTGAAATTAAAATGAGAATGAAAAATAGTAAACAGCGACAAAAATTTCCCAAATTAATTTTAAATAAAAAACAAGAAAACAAAGAAAATTCATGAATAGAGTTTGTATTTTTAGGATTTTTCTCGAATTTTTTAGATTTTTATGAATTTTTTAGGGGTTTTCTAATTTTTAAGGTTTTTGTTTTGAAATTTTTCGAGATTTTTGGTCAGAAAATAAAATAAACTAAAACACACAAAATATAATTTTTTTGGAATTTTTCAAAGATTTTTATAATTTTTATGTATTTTCTAGTACAAACAGTGCTGAAAATGCATGTTCTTGATTTTTAATAAATATGAAAATGTAATAAAAGTGCAAACTAAAAATATGGCGTTAAACTACAATGCAACAGGAGACTATGGTATTTTTTGGTAATTTTTCGAGTTAAAATGATGCATGAAATAAATACAAACATCCAAGCAAAAATACAAGGCTGGCAAGGGCATAAACGCAAATACACAGAAGTTCAAGGGCCTACTTGCAATTTTTCCAAAAATATATAATGTTAAATACAATTTCTGGACTAAAAATAAATACCCAAACCCGGAGGGGTTCGATGCAAAAAGTCCAACTCACGCGCACTGGGTGCGTGACCTGGCAGGGGTATTTTTGCAATTTTACAAAGTTCCAGGGACTCAGATGCAATTTAACCAAAATAATACAACTTAATTAAAAAGTTCATGGATTGAAACGAAATAGCCAAACCCCCAGGGGGGTCCCTGCAAAATGTCCACCACCCCACGTGCACGGGTCACGTGAGATGACATGGACTGGACCTAAGTGCAAATATGAAAACTATGGGGGTATGAATGCAAATACTACAAAAATATTTAAACTACAATTAAAATTTTATGGACTAAAAAATAGAATGCAAAAATGGCGAGGGTATCGGTGCAAAATACCCATGCCTAAATCCTCGTGCGCGATCGAACGGCGGAGGGTTGCTCACTTATCCGTGTGCCGCGCGCACAACGCGCGATGATGGTTCGGCGATGATCGGCTGAGATTAGACCCTCAAGGATGATCTGACGGCTGGAAAGCGAGGGAATCTGACGGTTGAGATATAATCTGGAGCTGGGCCCTGATCGGACGGTGGAGAATCAGCGAGGAAGAACGGGTAAGAACGCCGGCGAGGCGAACTTCCCCGACCTAGATCTCGGGCCTCCGACGAAGGCACGGGCTCAAAATCGGTCAGGAGGCTCCTGGGAGGTCGCTCTAGGCTCTGGAGGACTCAGGTCGTCGGAGAGGCTCTGTGGTGCTGGCGCGAAAGCGGCGGAGCTTCGAGCTCCAGGTATCTCCGGCGAGCGCTCTAAAATGTGCTCCAGGTGCTTGGACTACGCTTCGACCTACAAAAAGTGGTGAAGGGGACCAGGGCCAACTGCTCGGACCCCGCGGAGGCGAAGTGGGAGTCGGAGGTGGTTTGTGGAATGCGGAGGAGATATGGCCGGAGGTGCGCTCCGGCGATGATCGATGGAGGGCGAAAGAACGATCGGCGAAGGGATCTAAAGGCTCTAACCTGTTCCTGAGACTAAGGGGAAGCGAATGAGGGTAAAAGGAAGGGGATAAAGGGGATACCTCGATGGCAGGAACCAGAGGTGAAGAACCTCGACGCCGGTGGTCGGCGGAGGTGGTGGAGTCGCCCTGGTGCTTGCTCGACCGATCTGATGCGCAAAGGCGGAAGCTGTCACCTTCCTCTCGCTCAAGGACACCAAAACGGGAGCGAAGCAAGTGCTAAGGGGGTTCGAATCCGAGCTCGAAGGTGGCGGGCTGATTATAAACAAGGTGGTGGCGTCTCTTTCAAGTGATGTCCACGCACAAATGATGAAGATTTTGCGTGATTTACAGGCTCGGCGAGGATCAGTGAAGATCGGGGAAGGATTCCCAAGAAGGAATCGAGGGCAAACGACGAAGGGATTTGGCGCTAAAATCTCTTGAAAATGGGACAAAATCACGGGCATCAGAGGATGGCAGACCTCGGTCAGGCAGTTGACCGAGGTCAACACTTGACTGGTCCTGGTTGGTCCACGTGGACCAACCAAAAAATTCAAGGAAATAATTATTTTTAAAATCAAAATAAAATAGTAAATGAATTTATTAATTTTAGGTTATAAAATAAAAAATGTTTCTTATTTTGTAAAAAATTTTATGGTGATTTTTATTTATTTTTATGAGGTATATAATTACATGTTACCTTTTATGCACTATATAGGGATATATATCTATATATTTTATTATTTTATTTTTATTTTGTGATTTTAATTTATTTATTTTTGTTTATTATTTTATAAATTTATAGAATATTTTTATACACTTAAATATATTTTTATTTGATTTTTCTGATGTATTTTGTACACTTAAGAAAATGTAAATAGCAATTTTGTAGGTATAGGTATAGGTATTATACCTAGGTATGTTATTTATACAAGTATTTTATTTTGTGTTTCTTTTGTATTTTTATTCTGATTTTAATATACACATAAATTATAAATAATATTGACAAGATTATAAAAATATGAAATTATGAAAATAATGACCAAATAATAAAAAGAATATTTTATTCTGTACAAGTATACAATAGGGGTCCAAAATTCAACTTTCAACCCGTAGCTCCGCCAAATGCGAAACCACCTTCACTAAATAGCTTGTTTCAAATTATAAACAATTAAATGTGAGTTTGATGCATTATTTGCAAGATACAGGTCTGGGAAGTTGGTATTTTGGAATTTTATTCAGATCATAACTTTTTATCTGTACAGTATTTTTGTATAAAATAAATTTTGTATTTTTATTTATTTAATTATCTACAACTTTCATGTACAAAGTTCTTTTATATTTTAGGTATAAAAAGTGGAACCAAAAATAGGTCCCAAAATAAATAAAGAATGAATAAAATGACTAGGTATTTTTATTGTATTCTGGCCCTTATCTCCCCCTACTTTATTCCTTGTCGACCTATTCATCAAGATGCCTAGGTCTCGGGGTTTTGGGTCATAAAATATTCACCATATTTTATTCTTTTTCTTTTCTTTTATTTATTATATAATTTTGGCTCTAAATACAGTATTTTATACACTATTTACATGCACATGCATGAATGTTAAGATGCTGGAATTAAGGTTTTTGCATGCATTTGCCAGGATTCTGAGGCCAAAATGATAGAATAAAGATGATGAAATGTGGATTCATCATCCCCCTATACTTTGCCTTTGCTAGTCCCTAGCAAACACTTATGCAATAAGTGCAGAAAGAAAAATAAAGAAAAGAAAAGGAAGAAAGTGGATTAAATTTAATTATCAAACTTGTCTTCTCAAAATCAAAGTTTGGAGCTTAAATCGGACATTTGGAATTTTAGTGTGGGCAGAACCTTAATGAGAACCAGATTTGAAATCCCACAGTCCCTGAGAATCCCAAAACTCTGCTTAAGTCTCCTCAATGGTCAGGTCAAAAATATCTCAACTCATACGCAAACCCTTACGACTATGAATCTGACTCGTACAGTGTAAGTGATAGTGGCTCTCCCCAACTAGAATGACAAAGAGACTGACTTCTCTAGTATGACAACCCAATGATTCCCCAATCCAATAACTCCTTCCTCGAGGAGCGGGGTATTCCCTTATAAGTTCAAGTGGCAACCAGCTCAAGAGAAGGGGGTGAAGAGAAGAATGGACGGTAGCCAGTTTAGCTACCTATCCTAGGATGCAGGACCAGTGTAGTCGAGTCATCCAGCTGTAGGCTCACATGATATGACTTTGGAACTCAAGCTTGCTTATTGGCTTTACAACATTTGTACATACTTTGCAGGCATTTTATTTTTGTACAGGCCTGTCCTTTTTTTATACTATTTACAGCAGCATTTACATAGGGAGTTTTTCCTCTTGAGCCAGTAGACTATCCCTATTTTGAAGCTTTATTGCAACCCACACTCTCCTGTCTTTAGAATTCCTCATCACTGGACGGGTTGGGGTGCACTTCCCTCCCTAGAGGAGGACAAGTGTTTCCACTTGTGTGCGTCTCATACCGGCAAATCCAATCCCCTCACCACTCCAACTGAGTTGAGCCATGTAAAAGGTGCAGGTGTCCGAGTTAGGTCATTATCAACAAGAATCGTGTGTGTGCTTCGAAATACTCTACTTAGGCAGACAAGAATCCATTGAACCAAGTCTTGTGATCCTCAAAGAATTAAGTCAACTAGACCTGAAGTACCTCAAACCCAGTTCCTATAAGGTTCCTATGATTAGGTAGTTTTTAAGGTCCAATCAAGCTCCAATCTCCGGATTTTATTTAGACTCGTTCAACTATCAAACTCAATCCGAAAACTGTGAATGCTATGCAAATGATATGCAGAATGCAGAAAATATTTTTGTGATGCAATTTTCAAGATTTTGAGCTTTTTATGGATTATTGAAAAGATGATGATGCATATGCATTTTTTGTATTTTTAAAAAAGATTTTTCAAATGTTTTTGGTGTTTTAATTTTTGCAAATGTTTTTGGGATTTTTGAAAACAAAGATTTTGGCTAAAAGCTAGGTACAAATATTTACACAGGAGTGCTTCTTATATATACAAGAAGTGGATTTTAAGAATTTACAAGGGTAAGTGATCAATTTTATAGGTATATACAACGAATTCTGGTGTGATGTATGTATTCCTCAAACTTATTTCACAAAGGTTTTTCAAACAAATTTGAAAACTATAGTCCAAAATAGTTTTTACAAGTATTTTACAAACATGTACACACATTTGAAAATCAAAGGTTGTTCAAACAGTATAGATAGATTTTTCAAAATATTTTTGCAACCATTTTTCAAACCATTTGCAAATCATTTTTTACGCATTTTGTTTCACACAAATAAAATTTTACAAATCAAAAGGTTTTTACAAAGGTTGAAAATATGTAACAAAACGTTTTCCAAATAGTTTTCAAAAGATTTTCACAAAGATTTTCACACTTTTTCAAGCATTTTGCACCTGATTTATTAATCAGTAAATACAAAAAGAATTTGAGGAATAATCAACATCTTTTTATTATAGTTTTTAATGAGTTTTAAAGAATTTTTAGAAAATACAAAAGTACGATTTATGGCTAAAGTATATACGTAGTATATACGACCCCCTATACTTAGCTTGAGCTATGTCCTCATAGATCGGAGAGAAAAGAGAAGACATAACTCGTACTAAATATAGGCAAGTCTAACGAATAAACAAATAAATGATCGAATGAAAAGTCGACCGTCCCCCCTTATACTTAGGATCAAATAATCCTATGTATAGCAGATTGTACATAATGCAGGGAGGGTCAAGGGTGGGAATGAACAAATCATACTTCGATTGTCTCCCCCTATACTTAGGGTCAGATATCCCTAAGTATAGACAAGAAGAGGAGACACTGGAGAGGATCAAAGAATAAAGAAGATAGAAAAGGAAAAGAAGAGACTAACTCGATGTGTGCACCCCCCCTATACTTAGGACAAGGTGTGTCCTAAGTACAACAAAATCATAGGATGATGGTGGGGTGACAGACATAACAGAAGACTGAATGATATAGACAAATGGATCTATACAGAGGAAGGTAGAAGTGATAATCATGTACGAGACGCATAAGTTGTGAGTCAAAGAGCATGTCTCGTACCAGATGAATCGGAGCAACATCAACGGTTGACAGATAATGATCTAGATATGGTTTCAAGCGCTGACCATTGACTCGAAAAGTGGAAGATGATGAAGGTTCGGATATATCAATGCTACCATTATCATGCGCCTTCTGGACCACATATGGTCCTTTCCATTTACTTTGTAATTTCCCTGGGAATAATTTTAACCTAGCATCAAATAACCATACTTATTGATCTGGCTCAAATTGTTTATGGCTGATTCAGGAATCGTGCCACACTTTCACTTTCTCCTTATCCTAGTGTCGGGTCACTCTCTCGCAGTAGATAAATCAAACAAGGAGGGGGGTTACTCTCCCCAAATCAGAATTTTTGGCGGGATGAGTTTTAAGATCAAGTTTGCATTAGCAGCCTCAATTTTATGATTTTCATTTTTTTATGTATTTTTCAGAACAAACATCGTCTAACGAATTTTTTAATTTCCTTGTTATTTAGAGTCCAACAAAACTGGGGAAGAAAAGCGGAAAAGCCGATGTGCGGTCAAAATCTATGATGCATGCAAGGATAGAGATGCGTACCTTTTCACCAGCACTCTACATGCAAAGTGATCCGCGCGTAAATTAAAGACAATAAATAAAACTACCTAGATGCATGCACGAGGAAATCGCCCTAAGATGAGTAACTTCTATTAACGTGAAGAGCGAGTAGCTACGACTAGGAAGAGAGTCCGGAGTCCGGTCTAGGGAGCCGATCGGTATCCACCACAGTGGATCCTGCCAGCGTTGTATACGACTCCTCTCGGCACGCGGTCTCCAGTCTGAATCAATAGCTTTTTCAATTGATTTTTAACCAAGTCCAATTACGATCTATAGGTGCAGGCAAGATATTAGGGATTGGGCCTTAGCTTCTTAATTCGTCACAGTCAACAAAAATTCCTATGTCTAGGGGCTAAATCCTCGAGAAACAAAATAAAATAAAGACGAAAAAGCTGCGCAAAACACAAAACCGCGGTGAGCCCCCAAGTGAACAAACACTTGGAAATTAGGCTCGAGTGTCCTAGAGAGTCCAAGTTATTACAAATTAAGTCTCTCTCTCACTTCAAATTACAAATTTTTAAACTCCAAAAATTCTACAGGAAATGATGGTCTTCTCAAGCTTCCAAGTTTTCTTCGGTGCTAAGCGAGCCTTCACGTGGGTGCCCAAGCACCTAGGATGGAGCGCTTCCCTCGCTCGGCGATACCTCGCATAAAATCCAACAAAAAGGGTGATTAGACCAATCAAGCAATGTAATCAAATAAGACGATAGGCAAATATTCACAATCAATCAAAAAAATGCTCTATACGTTGTTGCTCCCCGGCAACGGTGCCATTTGATAACTCGGTTTTTGCGAGGGTCTAAATATCTCACACAAGGCGGAGACAAGAGTCGTTGCGGCGACCGCTCACAAAACCCGGATTAGTCAACAATTAACCCACAATGTAATGTCAAGTAATGGAAAACAAATGTGGAGTCAAAATTTATTATAACTCTACAAAAGTGTGTATCGTGTGCAAGTGTGTTGAGTGTCGAACATAGGGAGCAAGCAGGATAGACCAAGCAAATTGTGCAAAATGTGATTGTGATGTGTGTCTACAAGTATGCAATTTTTTGTGGGTTTTTAAATATTTTAATTTTTTATTTAATTTTAATTTTTATATTTTTATATTTTGGTTTTTAATTTTTGATTTTGTATTTTCTTTTTATATTTTATATTTTTATATTTTCTTTTTATTTAAATAGACTATATAGACAAAGTAAGAAAGAGAAAGATTAGGGGTTTATAAAAATAGAGAAAAATACCCAAAATGTAGAAAATAAAATGTTTTTGGTCTTTTTATATTTTCTAATGTTTTTGTGATTTTTCTAGATTTTTCCTAATTTTTTGATATTTTAAAAGTCAAAAATACTAAAAACAATGAATAAAATTACTGGCCGAAATTAAAATGGGAATGAAAAATAGTAAACAGTGACAAAACTTTCCCAAATTAATTTTAAATGAAAGATAAGAAAACAAAGAAAAATCGAGAACATAGTTTATATTTTTAAGATTTTTCTCGAATTTTTTAGATTTTTTTGAAATTTTTAAGGGTTTTCTAATTTTTAAGGTTTTTGTTTTAAAATTTTAGATATTTTTGGTCAGAAAATAAAATAAACTAAAACACACGAAATATAATTTTTTTTGGAATTTTCAAAGCCTTTTTTAATTTTTATGTATTTTCTAGTGCAAACAGTGCAGAAAATGAATGTTTTTTATTTTTAATAAATATGAAAATGTAATAAAAGTGCAAACTAAAAATATGGCATTAAACTACAATGCAACATGAGCCTATGGTATTTTTTTGGTAATTTTTCGAGTTAAAATGATGCATGAAATAAATACAAACATCCAAGCAAAAATACAAGGTTGGCAAGGGCATAAACGTAAATACACAGAAGTTCAAGAGCATACTTGCAATTTTTCCAAAATTATGTAACGTTAAATATAATTTTCTAGACTAAAAATAAATACCCAAACCCGTAGGGGGTTCGATGCAAAATGTCCAACTCACGCACATTGGGCATGTGACCTGGCAGGGGTATTTTTGCCATTTTACAAAGTTCCAGGGGCTCAGATGCAATTTAACCAAAATAATACAACTTAATTAAAAAGTTCATGGACTGAAACGAAATAGCCAAACCCCCAGGAGGGTCCCTGCAACATGTCCACCACCCCACGTGCATGGGTCACGTGAGATGACGTGGACTAGACCTAAGTGCAAATATGAAAACTATGGGGGTCTAAATGCAAATATTACAAAAATACTTAAACTACAATTAAAAGTTTATGGACTAAAAAATAAAATGCAAAAATGGCGAGGGTGTCAGTGCAAAATACCCACGCCAAAATCCTCGTAAGCGATCGAACGGCGGAGGGCCGCTCACTTATCCAAGTGGCATGCACACAACGCGCAATGACGGTTCAGCGATGATCGGCTGGGATTAGACCCTCAAGGATGATCTGACGGCTGGAACGCGAGGAGATCTAACGGCTGAGATGTAATATGGAGCTGGGCCCTGATCGGACGGTGGAGAGGCAGCGAGGAAGAACGGAGAAGAACGTCGGTGGGGCAAACTTCCCCGACCTAGATCTCGGGCCTCCGGCGAAGGCACGGGCTCAAAATCGATCAGGAGGCTCCTGGGAGGTTGCTCTAGGCTCTGGAGGACTCAGCGTCGTCGGAGAGGCTCTATGGCGCTGGCGCGAAGGCGGCGGAGCTTTGAGCTCCAGGTATCTCCGACGAGCGCTCCAAAATGTGCTCCAGGTGCTTGGACTGCGCTTCGACCTGCAAAAAGTGGTGAAGGGACCAGGGAAAACTGCCTGGACCCCACAAAGGTGAAGTGGGAGTCGGAGGTGGTCTGCGGAATGCGGAGGAGATATGGCCGGAGGTGCGCTTCGGTGATGATCGATGGAGGGCAAAAGAACGATCGGCGAAGGGATCTAAAGGCTCTAACTCGTTCCTAAGACTAAGGGGAAGCGAATGAGGGTAGAAGGAAGGGGATAAAGGGGATACCTCGATGGCAGGAACCAGAGGTGAAGAACCTCGACGCCGGTGGTCGGCGGAGGTGGTGGAGCCACCCTGGTGCTTGCTCGACCGATCTGACGCGCGAAGGCAGAAGCTGTCACCTTCCTCTCGCTCAAGGACACCAAAACGGGAGCGAAGCGAGTGCTAAGGGGGTTCGAATCCGAGCTCGAAGGTGGAGGGCTGATTATAAACAAGGTGGTGGCGTCTCCTTCAAGTGATGTCCACGCGCGAATGATGAAGATTTTGCGTGATTTACAGGCTCAGCGAGGATCAGTGAAGATCGGGGAAGGATTCTCAAGAAGGAATCGAGGGCAAACGACGAAGGGATTTGGCGCTAAAATCTCTTGAAAATGGGACAAAATCACAGGCGTCAGAGGGTGGCAGACCTCGGTCAGGCAGTTGACTGAGGTCAACACTTGACTAGTCCTGGTTGGTCCACGTGGACCAACCAGAAAATTCCAGGCAATAATTATTTTTAAAATCAAAATAAAATAGTAAATGAATTTATTAATTTTAGGTTATAAAATAAAAAATGTTTCTTATTTTGTAAAGAATTTTATGGTGATTTTTATTTATTTTTATGAGGTATATAATTACAAGTTACCTTTTATGCACTATATAGGTATATATATTATTTTATTTTTATTTTATGAATTTAATTTATTTATTTTTGTTTATTATTTTATAAATTTATAGAATATTTTTATACACTTAAATATATTTTTATTTGATTTTTCTGATGTATTTTGTACACTTAAGAAAATGTAAATAGCAATTTTGTAGGTATAGGTATAGGTATTATACCTAGGTATGCTATTTATACAAGTATTTTATTTTATGTTTCTTTTGTATTTTTATTCTGATTTTAATATACATATAAATTATAAATAATATTGACAAGATTATAAAAATATGAAATTATGAAAATAATGACCAATAATAAAATGAATATTTTATTCTGTACAATTATACAATAGGGGTCCAAAATTCAACTTTCAAACCATAGCTCCGCCAAATGCAAAAACCACCTTCATTAAATAGCTTATTTTAAATTATATACAATTAAAGGTGAGTTTGATGCATTTCGAGTTTTTATTTGCAAGATACCTGTCTAGGAAGTTGGTATTTTGGATTTTTATTCAGATCATAACTTTTTATCTGTATAGTATTTTTGTATGAAATAAATTTTGTATTTTTATTTATTTAATTATCTACAACTTTCATGTACAAAGTTCTTTATTTGAGGTATAAAAAGTGGAACCAAAAATAGGTCCCAAAATAAATAAAGAATGAATAAAATGACTAGGTATTTTTATTGTATTCTGGCCCTTATCTCCCCCTACTTTATTCCTTGTCGACCTATTCATCAAGATGCCTAGGTCTCAGGGTTTTGGGTCATAAAATATTCACCATATTTTATTCTTTTTCTTTTCTTGTATTTATTCTATAATTTTGGCTTTAAATACAGTATTTTATACACTATTTACATGCACATGCATGAATGCTAAGATGTTGGAATTAAGGGTATTTACATGCATTTGCCAGGGTTTTTGAGGCCAAAATGATAGAATAAAGATGATGAAATGTGGATTCATCACGGATCACCCTGCATGTAGAGTGTTGGAGCAAGGTACGCATTTCTAACTTTGCATGCATCATTGTGTTTGATCGCGCATCGGCTTTTCTGTCTTCCTCCCCCATTTTATTGGACTCAAAATAACCAAGGAAATCAGAAAATTTGTTAGGCGTTGCTTTTATTCAGAAAAAAGACTAAAAAGAGATGACCAAATAAAATTGGGACTGTTAATGCAAACTCGACCTTAAAACTCACCTCACTCAAAAATTTTATCTTGGGGAGAGTAACCCCCTCATTGGTCGATTTATCTGCAGCGAGAGAGTGACCCACACACTAGGATAGAGCTATACCTGAACTCCTCTCAGACTACTGCTCTAGGGTTAGTCGTTCTCCAGTGAGGATCTCTCCAGTAACCGGGAAAGCGGACCGTGACGTCCTTAACAGAGTGAATTGATCGGGTAGCCGGTAAACGGTTCGCAATTCATACTGGCTAGGAAAGATCTAGCCTAAGATTGGGACAGTCTACTAGGAGCATCGCGTTCCTACCAGCTCGCTTAATCGCTCTGATAGATTGATTGATCACCTAAATAAAATTAAAAAGATAAACGACCGAGCCTTTACGGTCATCAGCTAAAGCGTTGCGTAGGTGAACCGGGGGTTTGATTTTTCATCTTGGTTGCATTCCAGATCTCATCCGCCCTTATCTCTAGATCATCATGATGGGAAGGAGATCCCTTAGGCCACACCTGGTGGCACCGCTATCGAGCACTCCTCCCTATTCATCTAGGTCAGCTTCGGGAGTTTAGACCCACTCTCTAAGCATGAGTTTACGTCCACCCTGTTCCCCCTTGACCACCCTTCTTCTTCAGTCAGTCTTGTGGTGTCAAAGCATAGTGCAACACAGATTCATATATATTTGACGGCACCAGAGATGGGTATTTTTGCCTTTGCAGAGACCCAAGATATGGCCAGCAGTGAGGTACGTCCAGATGAGCAGGGACAGCCTTCATATGTGTATGATCAGACTGTCATCAACAATTCCTTGTTAGCCTCCCTAGAGACAATGCAGAGACAGATCAGAGATCAGGGAGCCTTCATGGATGACATCATGAGAGAGCTGGCGTAGATGCGAGAGGACAGAGGAGAAAGACTTGAGGGCGGTGGAGAGATACCAGAAGCAGGAGGCGGAGCAAGAGAAGGACATCACCAGGAGGGTCCACCACCGAGTACTATGATACAGTTGCACAACCCTGGTGCAACTCTCACTCACCGATGGATCCAGCTTCCTCCCATTGACGGGAACTTCGAGCTTCGCCCCCAGACCATCCAGTTGTTGCCCAAGTTTCATGGGCTGGCCATCGAGGAGGCTCATCTCCATCTGCAGAAGTTCGAGATGATTTGTAGCACTGTCCATGACAGACTGGTGGACGAGGACACAATAAAGATGATTGCCTTCCCATTCTCATTGGTTGACAGAGCAGCCTATTGGCTGAAGCATCTAGGAAGGTACGTCACATCTTGGGAGCAGCTCCGGATCGAGTACTTGAACAAGTACTATCCACTCGGTCGGACCAATATAGCACGAGCTATGATCAGTAACTTCACTATGATCCCGAATAAGCAGTTCCATGAGGCTTGGGATCGATTTAGAGAGCTCATTGACCGGTGTCCACATCACAAGATATCAAAGCCCAACCTGGTTCAGAGTTTCTTTTGTGGACTGGCACCGGAGCTACAGGGGCTTGTGAATGCCTCTTGTGGTGGATCCTACTTTTCCAAGGGTGAAGACCAGGTCTTGGCCATCTATGAGGAGATGGCAGAGAACTCGACAGTGATGTCCCAAGCCCGAGTCTACACACAACCGAAGATCCCCCAACAGGCAGTTTCATACCAGAGAATTGCACGAATCGATGACGGCTCCCACACTCCATCAGTAGCAGCAGCTCAGGTTGAATCTGATGTTGCCGACATGGGGATCATTAGCGAGAAACTGGACCGCATCGAAATCCTTGAGAAGAAGCAAAGCCAAGGGCTTGCACAGATGGACCAGTTGACAAAGACCATTAGTGACCTGAAGACCCAGATCTTGTGTATTCAGGAAGCACAGATGTCCACACAACAGCCTCCCAGGTCACATGCTGATTCCAGCAGTAGCAGCTCCATCCAGCCCTCTACCGCATACCGCCAGGTTCACCACATCCAGGCAGAACTGGTCCAGCAGATACAGCACTACCCATCGCCGCCACTATCTCAGTACACTCAGATGGTGGTCTACCAACCGGATCAGCCACTGCCAGTTCTTCCTCCACCACCCTTCGAGCAGGAGCCATTGATGGAAGTCAATGGGATATGGTACGACCGGTACCCACAGCAGGTCGGGATTCGTCACGATCACCCTGGATTCCGTTGGACCACTGGAGGCATCTCATCCCAACAACAGCCTCCCGCTCAGGGCAATCAGAACAGCTAGCAGCAGCAGCAGCCCCATCACTCCCACCAGCAGTACCAGTAGGGTCCTCGTCCCTTTTATCAGGGGCAGCAGTGGAGGCAGCGTCAGCAGCCTCACCAGCCATACTTCCAGTCTCCCCCTCACTATTCACAACCGCAGCAGCCTCATTTCCAGCAAGGGAACACTTCCGGTTCTTCGGCACCTGCCTTCGATAACCCAACTCTTGACAACCTCGCCCGCTTGCTCTCCAAACAACAGGCATCCTTCCGGCAAGAAACGGATGAGTTCCGGCAGGAGATGAGGGATATCATTAAGGGAAAAGCCTCCATACCAGCTCAGATCGAACCCAACCCGAACAGTTTGAAGAGAAAATCTGAGCATGTACAGTATACAAAGGATATCACTCCTAGTGACTCTTTGCATTACATGTCTTCTTGTATGTTTGATGCTGGTTTCGTGACAACTAGGAGCGGTAGGATGCCAGCAGGCGGCGCCTCGTCTGAGTGATAACTACACGAGGAACCAGGAGCGCCAGATGAGGAGAGTAGAAGTGTTGATGTCGCTGATGCTGATGACGGTGGTGCTGATGCCACCAAGGACAGAGATCCAGTTGACGGTACTGAGGCTACCATTTCACTTGATGCTGAGCTAGAGCGCGGTGTTGATGCAGCGAAGACAGATGCCGTAGGTGGTACTGATGCCACCACTTCTACTTCGGTTGTGCTTCCATCTATTGTGTTGCTACCTTTTGTATCTCAGGACTGTGGTAACAAGAAAAAAACCAAAAATATGAATAAAGGAAAGGTTTCTTCATCTACTCCGAGTCCATATGTGTTGCATGATGATCTTGATATGGATTCCATTCCTCCACAGGCACAGGAACCTCTTCCTAACCCTCCATCTGAGGAGGGCTCATCCATCCCCTTTCCTCAAGCACT
The DNA here is from genome assembly GCA_037367405.1 of Ottelia alismoides. Taxonomy (NCBI): domain Eukaryota; kingdom Viridiplantae; phylum Streptophyta; class Magnoliopsida; order Alismatales; family Hydrocharitaceae; genus Ottelia; species Ottelia alismoides. The sequence goes on along the minus strand of JAZKJV010000742.1, from coordinate 1,000,161 downwards.
CCGCTTGGCGAAGGGGAATAAAAAAAATCCAAAAAAGACACATCAGTTAGAACGCATCCCCCTCTTCCAGAAGAACTTGAGAGAGAAGACTACCGTACGCAGGAAGAGGAGGAACCACAGAGGAGAGATCCATGTGCTTACCCATGCCACATGCTTTGCCATTCAGAACCGACTGTCAGCCAAGAGACCTGATGCAGGAGCTCTCTATGTCAGATGTAAGGTTCAAGAGCAGCAGTTCGATCGTACTTTATTAGACAGCGACTCCTCAATCAACCTCCTTCCAGCAACCTTACTTGACCGATTCGAGTTTGGCCCTCTCCATCAGAGCAGGATAGTCCTTCAGTTTGTTGATAGGTCTATTAAGAGATCGAAGGGGTTGTTGAGAGACGTGGTCGTTACCATTCAGGGCCTGAAATTCCTCATGAACTTTATTTGTATTGGACATGGAGATCCCTGAGTCGGTGACAGATACCCCCATCATACTTGGACGCCCATTCTTGGCCACAGCCAAGGCGGTATCCGATCATGATAGTGGGAAGGTGTACTTTCGCATAGAGGGCGAAAGTATACAAACAGAGATGATCAACGAGACCAGAGCACAAGATTCGGCTTGCTCATAGTAGTTCAGTTACCAGAGCATATGACAGAGGCTGAGCGAGACGTCCACCAGGAGTGCGACTTTGTGATGACCAATGATGAAGCAGTTTGGGCAGATCCAGTAGCACGAGCCCTTGCCTTGCCAACAGATTCAGCGTACGTACAGCTTATGGCAGTTGAGAGTTTGGAGAGCACACCCCTGGCAGAGGACACATTAGAGGCCTACAGTTGCGGGCTGAGTGGTGAAGCAGATTTTCATTCATGTTCTTCTGATTCAGATCCCTCGGATTCAGACATTTACTGGGATGACTTCGATGATTATTTGCCATGTCTAATTCCTTCTGAGCCTACAGCTAGGACGGAGTGCGATCCAGCACAGTTTACAGATATTCCAATAGGGTTACCTTCGTCAGATTTTCATGCACAGCGAGAGTTCTCTCATGCAGATATGGTAGCCTTCACTCAGACATACAGAAGCCAGATTTGCCAGCTCCTAGTTGCCCGGAATTGAAGCCCTTGCCGCAATCGCTGAAGTATAGATTCCTTGGAGGTGAGCCAGATATGCACCCAGTCATTATCTCAACAGATTTGACTGGAGAGCAAGAATCTCATTTGATGGAGGTTCTTGAAAGAAACCGCAAGTAGGATGGAGTATAGTTGATCTACATGGGATTAGTCTGGCTCTATGCTCCCACCATATCTACCTCGAAGAGGATGCCAAGTCCTCACCTGAGTTCCAGCGACGGCTGAACTCGAACCTTCGAGATGTGATCATGAAGGAAATATCAAAATGGTGGAGCGCCGATTTTATCTAACCCATCTCCAACTCCAAGTGGGCTAGTCCATTACATGTGGTACCCAAGAAGACGGATATCACTATAGTTGTGAGTGAGTCTGGAGAGGAGATAGCTACCCGGGTACCCACTTCTTGGAGGATCTGTGTGGACTATAGTCGATTGAATCAGTCCAGCAAGAAGGATCATTTCCCACTGCCATTTATTGATCAGATTATCGAGAGGCTAGCTGGGAAGAGTCACTACTGTTTTCTTGACGGATACTCCGGCTATAACCAAGTGGCCATTGCGCCCGAAGATCAGGATAAGACGACATTCACCTGTCCATTTGGGACATATGCTTTTAGACGGATCCCTTTTGGTTTGTGTAACGCCCCGGCGACATTCCAAAGGTGCATGTTGTCCATCTTCTTGGACATGGTAGGTGACTGTTTAGAGGTCTTCATGGATGATTTCTCGGTCTATGGCGGTGGGTTTGATGCTTGTCTTGACTGCCTAGACCGTGTACTTCAGCACTGCATTGAGGTCAATCTTGTCTTGTCTTGGGAGAAGAGTTACTTCATGGTGACTCAAGGGACGGTCCTTGGCCATATCATCTCCAACAGGGGCATGGAGGTTGATCCGGCTAAGGTGGATATCATCAGAAAACTCAATCCACCGTCCAATCTGTGATAATTGCGGTCTTTTCTGAGGCATGTCGGTTTCTACCGATGGTTCATTCAGAACTTCAATCGTATTACCCGACCGCTCACTCATTTGCTGATAAAAGACATCGAGTTCATTGTAGATAATAAGCGTCTTGTGTCATTCGAGACTTAAAAATCTAGTTGTTGAGGCTCCTGTCCTTCAGCCACCTGATTGGTCTCTCCCATTTGAGATCATGACGGATGCTTCTGATTTTGTTGTAGGGGTTGTGCTTGGACAAAGGAGGGATGGATTGCCATATGCCATTCACTGCATAGCCGGACTTTGGATGCCGCTCAGCGGAATTACATTGTGACTGAGAAGGAGATGCTAGCCGTAGTCTTTGCTTTGGATAAATACATATCATATATTCTGGGATCAAAAATGACTATCTTTACATACCACACCGCCATCCAATACCTCATGGCAAAGAAGGATGCCAAACCTCGACTCACCAGATGGATCCTTCTGCTCCAGGAGTATGATATTGAGATTAAGGATAAACCAAGAGTTAAGTTTATGGTGGCGGATCACCTCTCTCGATTAGAGAACCTTGAGGAATATGAGCCCATTGAACCTATTACTGAGACATTTCCAGATGAGGCGATCCTTGCTATTGCCTCGCTTCCATGGTACGCCGACATTGTGAACTATCTTGTCGTCAAGACGGTTCCACAAGATTGGCCTAGTCAGTGACTTGAGACATTCCTTGCGAAGGCCAAATCATACCATTGGGAGGATCCCATCCTTTATCATGAAGGAGGGGATAGTATCTGGAGGAGGTGTATTCCTCAAGAAGAGCAGCATAGCATCCTCACCTACTGCCACAAGCTTGAGGCAGGAGGACATCATTCTGGGAGATGGACAGCGCATAAGGTGATCCAATCCGACCTTTGGTGGCCTACTCTCTTCAAGGATTCTGACGAATTCGTGAAGAGGTGTATTGATTGTCAGAAGATGGGTACTTGCGGACACAGAGATATGATGCCCATGCAGCCCATTCACTTTTGTGAGGTTTTTGACGCATGGGGCATTGATTTCATGGGCCCATTTCCTAAGAGTCGGGGATTTGAGTACATTCTGATTGCTGTGGATTATGTGAGTCGTTGGGTCGGGGCCATCCCTGCCCGAACCGCAGATGCTAAGACTATGTCGATTTTTGAGGAAAAATATCATTTCACGGTTTGGAGTACCTATAGTTCTGATTTCAGATGGGGGGACTCACATTATCAACGACAAGGTAAGGGCACTTGCGGATGAGTTCAGCATTGACCATCGTGTTGCCACTCCATATCACCCTCAGACTAATGGTTTTGCTGAAGTATCAAACAGGGAGATCAAGACTATTTTACAGAAGGTAGTCCGCCCAGACCGAAAGGATTGGTCACAGCTTTTGGAATCGGTCTTGTGGGTCTATCGAACTTCCTTCAAGACACCATTAGGGACATCTCCCTTTCGTCTCGTCTATGGCAAGTCGTGCCACTTGCCAGTGGAAATCAAGCACAAGTCACTATGGGCAGTTACATAGTTATTATTGGATCCCGAGAGTATAGGAGAACAGAGGAAAGCAGAGTTGGCAGCCCTGGAGGAACTGAGAGATACAGCCTTTTCGAGTAGCCTACAGTACAAGGAAGTGAAGATATGGCACGATTCTCATATCAGTCGTAAACAGTTTGAGCCAGATAAGCGTGTATGGTTGTTTGATTCTAGGCTGAAATTATTCCCAGGGAAATTACAGAGTAAATGGAAAGGTCCATATGTGGTCAGAAAGTTACACGACAATGGCAGTATTGATATATCCTAGTTGTCATCTTACTCTACGTTTCGAGTTAATGGTCAGCGCCTGAAACTATATCTAGATCATGATCCGTCGATCGTTGACGTTGCCCCCATTCATATGGTATGAGATGTGCTCTTTGACTCACATCACCTGCATCTCTTACATGGTTATCACTTCCATCTTCCATTGTATAGATTCATATGTCCATATAATTCATTCATTCATTCGTTATGTATGCTACCCCATCATCATCTTATGATTTTGCTATACTTAGGATACATCGTGTCCTAGGTATAGGGGGTGCACATACTGGGTTGTTTTATTCTATGATCCCCTCTTCTGTCTCTTCTTGTCTATACTCAGGGTATTTTACCCTAAGTATAGGGAGAGACAGACTGAGTTGTGATCTGTTTGTTCACTTTTCTTCTTTTCTTCTTTTCTTCTTTTTCTTTTCTATCTTCTTTATCTATCAAAAAGGTGTCGCCCCTTTTTGGTCAGTCGTCTATACTTAGGACGTACTTTGTCCTAAGTATAGGGGGTGTGCACCCCGAGTTCTTCTATTTTTCGATCCTCTCCATTGTCTCCTTTTCATGTCTATACTTAGGGATACCTTACCCTAAGTATAGGGGGAGACAGTCTGAGTATGATCTATTCATTCCCACCCTTGACCCTCCCCGCTTTGTATACAGTCTGCTATACTTAGGATTATTTGATCCTAAGTGTAGGGGGACATTCGACTTCTCGTTCGTTTACTTATTCATTCATTCCTTATTCATTTATTCTTTAGACTGATCTATACTCAGTACGAGTTATGCCTTTGTTTTTTCTCTCTGGTCTATGAGAACATAGCTCAAGCTAAGTATAGGGGGTCGTATATACTCTGTATATATTTTAGCCATAACTCATACTTTCATATTTTTATTTTTAATATAAATAATTACATTAATTAAAATTCATTAAAAACCTTAATAAAAAGATGTGATTATTCCTCGAATTCTTTTTGTATTTACTGATTAATAAATCAGGTGAAAATGTTTTTTGCAAAATAGTTTGAAAATCTTTGTGAAAAATCTTTTGAAAGCTATTTGGAAAACGTTTTGTTACATGTTTTCAACTTTTGTAAAAAAAATTGTAAAATTATTTTCTTTGTGTGAAATAAAAATATTTGAAAAACTATGTGCAAATGGTTTGAAAAATAGTTGCAAAAATATTTTGAAAAATCTATCTATACTGTTTGAAAAAACCTTTGCAAAATGATTTTCAAATGTGTGTACATGTTTGTATAAATATTTGTAAAAATTATTTTGGACTATAGTTTTTCAAAATTATTTGTAAAATGATTTCCAAATAAGTTTGAGGAATATATATGGGGTTGATGGGGCTGCCCCTGGGGGCAGCCAACGTGGCTGCCCCACCCCATTTTTTGGTGAATTTTTTATTTTTTTAAAAAAAATATTGCCATGTATATTCATCCCTATATCCCTCCTACATGCCATTCGAATTTCATCAGAAACAGAGGCTCCTACCCTCCATCGAGACAGGGACGATTTAAAAATCATGCGACCATTAAAAAAATGACGTCTAGATGGAGGCCGTAGGAGTCTCTGTTTCTGACGAAATTCGAATGGCATATGGGAGGGATATAGGGATGAATATACATGGTGATATTTTTCCAAAAAAAATAAAAAAAATTATGAAAAATAGGGTGGGGGCAGCCAACCTATGGGGCAACCCCATTTTCCTATATATATCACTAAAATTCTTTATTATATATACCTATAAAATTGACCACTTAACCTTGTAAATTCTTAAAATCCACTTCTTGTAAATATAAGATGTATCCCGTGTAAATATGTTTACCTAGTTTTAGCCAAAAATCTTTTTATTTTAAAAAATTCCAAAAATATTGTAAAACTAAAATCCAAAAACATATGAAAAATCCTTTTGAAAAAATAATAAATACAAAAATGTATATGCATCATCCTTTTCAAAAATCCATAAAAAGTTCAAAATCTTTGAAAATTGCATCACAAAAATAATTTTCTGCATTTTCTGCATAGCATTTGCATAGCATGAGCATTTTTCAGATTTAGTTTGATAGTTGAATAAGTCTAAGTAAATCCAGAGATTGGAGCTTGGTTGGACTTAAAATCTACCTAATAACATGAACCTTATAGGAACTGGAGTTGAGGTACTTCAGGTCTAGTTGACTTAATTCTTTGAGGATCATGAGTCTTGTTCAATGGATTCTTGATTGCCTAAGTAGAGTATTTCGGAGCACACGCACAACTCTTGTTGATAATGACCTAACTTGGACACCTGCACCTTTCACTTGGCTCAACTCAGTTGGAGTGGTGAGGGGGTTGGATTTCCCGGTATGAGATGCACACAAGTGGAAACACTTGTCCTCCTCTAGGGAAGGAAGTGCACACAAACCCATCCAGTGATAGGAATTCTAAAGATAAGAGAATGTGGGTTGCAATAAAGTTTCAAAAGAGGGATAGTCTACTGGCTCAAGAGGAAAAACTCCTTATGTAAATGCTGTTGTAAATAGTATTTCAAAAAAAAAGGAAAAAAAAAAAGAAAAAATCCAAAAAATATACAGGCCTGTATAAAAATAAAATGCCTGCCGGAGTATATGAATATGTTGTATAGAAGATAAGCAAGCTTGAGTTCCAAAGTCAAATTACGTGAGCCTGCAGCTGGATGACTCGACTACACTGGTCTTGCATCCTAGGATAGGTAGCTACACTGGCTACCGTCCATTTTTCTCTTCACCCCCTCCTCTTGAGTCGGTTGCTACTTGAACTTAGAAGGGAATACCCCGCTCCTCGAGGAAGGAGTTATTGGATTGGGGAATCATTGGGTTGTCATAATGGAGAAGGCAGTCTCTTTATCATTTTAGTTGGGGAGAGCCACTACCACTTACACTGTACGAGTCAGATTCATAGTCGTAAGGGTTTGCGTATGAGTTGAAATATTTCTGACCTGACTATTGATGAGACTTGAGCAGAGTTTTGGGATTCTCGAAGGATGTTGGATTTCAAATCCGATTCCCATTAAGGTTCCGCCCGTACTAAAATTCCAAAGGTCTGACTTAAGCTCCAAACTTTGATTTTGTGAAGACAAGTTTGATAATTAAACTTAATCCAAATTTCTTCTTTTTCTTTTCTTTGTTGTTCTTTTATGCACTTATTGCATAAGTGTTTGCTAGGGACTAGCAAAGGCAAGTATAGGGGGATGATGAATCTACGTTTCATCATCTTTATTCTATCATTTTGGCCTAAAAACTCTAGTAAATGCATGTAAATAGCGTTAATTCATGCATTTTATCATCCATGCATTATTGTGTATTAAAGGCCAAAATCATAGAATAAAGAAAAGAAAAGAAAAATAATAAAATATTGTAAATATTTTATGACCCGAAACCCCGAGACCTAGGCATCTCAATGACTAGGTCGACAAAGAATAAAGTAGGGGGAGATAAGGGCCAAAAATCAATAAAAATCCTTTTATTTATTTATTCTTTATTCATTTTTGGACCTATTTTTAGTTCCACTTTTTATACTTCAAATAAAAGAAACTTCGTACATAAAAGTGGTAGATAATTAAATATAGAAAAGTACAAAATTGATTTTCATACAGAATAATGTACAGATAAAAAGTTATGATCTGAATAAGATTCCAAAATCCCAACTTCGCAGACCTGTATCTCTCAAATAAAAACTCAAAATTATCAAAATCATCTTTAATTGTATATAATTTTCAATAAGCTATTTAATTAAGGTGGTTTCATATTTTTCTAAGTTACGGTTTGAAAGTTAGGTTTTGGACCCCTATTGTATACTTGTACCGATTAAATTATTCATTTTATCTATTATTCATTATTTTTATAATTTTTTATATTTTTATAATTTTGTAAATATTATTTATAATATATATACATAATAAAATGATAATAAAATACTGAATAAAAATAAAAATAAAATACTTGTACAAAACACATAGGTATAATACCTATAAATATACATATATAATTACATATATTTATTTAATTATATAAAATACATCAGAAAAATAAAAATAAAAATATATTTAAGTTCATAAAATCAAGTTATAAATTTATAAAATAATAAACAAAAATAAATAAATAAATATATAAAATAAAAATAAAACAATAAAATATATATATATTAATATACCTATATAGGTCATAAAAGGTAACTTATATTTTTAAAAATCTAAAAAATAAATAAAAATCATAATAAAATACTTCATAAAATAATAAACATTTTTCATTTAATAACCTAAAATTAATAAAATCGTTTATTATTTTAAACGAATTAACAAAACTTTTTGCCAAGGAATTTTCTGGTTGGTCCATGTGGACCAACCAGAAGCCTCCGTTGGTTGACCTCGGTCAGCTCTCTAACCGAGATCTGGTCGTTGTCAGACCTACATTTCTTCTTGTTTGCTCGATTTTTTCGAGGCCTAATCTTGCATCTTCTCATGTCGATCCCTTCGCCGACTTTTGTGCCTCTTTCCTTGATCTTACACGCCCAAGCCTCTCCTAGGGTTGTGGACCATTGATTTGCTCGATCTCTCTCGATCTTTGGAGCACCTCGTCAACCCATTCAAATACATCCTCTACCTTCCCCTTTCGAGTTTGAACACCCTTTGACCCATTTTCTCTCGACCTTTCCTGCTCCATCGAACCAGGGAGGTGACAGGTTTATGTTCTTGCCGTTGGGTTGATCGAGGAGGCGGCCGAAGGGGCATTCCACCCACCTCCGGGCGAGCTTCTCTGTCGAGGTACTATCTCAGGCATCTTCTGCCTTTGAGGTTCATTTTTCCTTTAATTTTTCTTGATTTTTTATTTTCCATAGTCTTAGGAGTAGATCCCCATCATCCCTTCCGTTTTTTCATCCAGTCGATAACCGAATCACCCCCTCACCGGAGCTGCGCTCCGGCAAGCTCCCATTTACGCCATCTCCACCATTTCCACCCCTCTGAAGGGTCGAGGCACTTTGCCCTCGACCCCTTCACCCTCTTTTTGCAGGTCTCGCGCAATAGGAAGAGCTTGGGATCACTTTGGCCGCTCGCTGAGGAACTCGGAGCCCTCTAGCTCCGATGCCATCTCAAATGAGCTCCGGCCGTCGTCGGAGGAATTTGGAGCCACCAGCACCGAGAGGAACACCCCAGGAGGCCGCTCAGCCATTTTGGAGCTTCAAAAGAAGGCCGGAGGGGGAAGATCTCGATGGGGATACTCGCCTCGCCGGCAGTTCTTCCCCGTTCGTCATGTGCCCCTCCTCAGCCGTCCGATCAGCCGAGTTCTTCCTGGAGCACAGCAGTCGTTTGATCTTGCCTAATCGCCAGCCGTTCGATCAAGGGCCAGGATCTAATTCTGGCCACTCATCTGCGAAGGGGTATCGCGCAAGGAGGAGGCGATGCGTGGCGTAAGTGAGCATCATCTGGCCGTTCATCTCCGCGCAGGCGTGGGTATTTTGCATACACACCCTCGTGCCTTTTGTAATTTTTGTTTAGTACTCAATCTTTCATTTGCAATTTATTATTTTTGTAAAATTTGCAAAAAAAAACACCCACATATTTCTCATATTTGCATCGAGGTCCCGGTCCACGTCACCTCATGTGACTTGCGCATGTGGGGGTCGGGGTATTTTGCGTAGGGGCCCTCGCAGTTTAATACTGTTTCTGTTAAGTCCATAAACTATTTTATAATGTTGTAATATTTGTGGTGATTTTGCAAGTTAACCCTCAGGATTTGGATAATTACAGAAAGGTCCCTGCCAGGTCGGGTTGCGTGCACGTGATGTTGGTAATTTTGCAGGTTTAACCCTATGGGTTTTTGGATTTAATATTTATTCCACAAAGTTTTATTGCATTGTATATTTTTTGGAGAAATTGCAATTTGTCCCCTGGACTTTTGCATATTTACAAATATACCCCTACTTGTAGTGTAATTTCTTTTTGTTTCTAGTGTTTATTTCATGCATCTATAAAGTATAAAAATATTAAAAAATTACCTAGCTTTCTTTTGCATTGCATTTCCATGCTATATTTTTATTTTGCATTTTTGTTGCATTTTAATATTTATAAAAATTCAAAAACATGCATTTTCATCCCTGTTTACATTAGAAAATACATAAAAATATAAAATATTTTTTGAAAAAAAACCAAGAAATATGTATTTTGTGTGTTTTTGCATATTTTAACTTCAAACCAAAAATCACTAAAAATATAAAAGAAAACTCCTAAAATTATAAAACTCCAAAAATATCTATAAAAGTATTAAAAATCCATAAAAAAATCAAAAAAAATATAGTTTCTATTTCCCTAATTTTTTATTTTATTATCTTTATTTTGAAATTAATTTGGAGAATTTTGGTTCCTGTTTGATATTTTTCATCTCCATTTTAATTTCAGTCATTTATTTTATTCTCTATTTTAAGTATTTTTTACTTAAAAAATAACAAAAACTATGAAAAATATAGAAAATCACAAAATATTATAAAATTATAAAAAGCACAAAAATATTTTATTCCCTGAATTTTGCTTATTGTTACCTATTTATATATGTGTATATATATTATATCTCTCTTTTCTTTATTGTATATATACTTTATTGTTTAAAAGTAAAAGAAAATATAAAAAATATAAAATATATAAAAAGAAAATATAAAATCAGAAAATTAAACATCAAAAGATAAAAATATAAAATTAAAATTAAATAAAATAAATACAAATTAAAAACCCACAAAAATAGCATTTATAGACAAAAACATCACATTCATTCTTATGCATTGATTTTGCTCGATATGTCCTGCTTGTTCCCTGTGTTCGACCTCTACATACTTGATCCTATACACATCTTTTATGTAGAGTATAATAAATTTTAACTCCACATCTTGCTTGTCATTGTTTGATCATCTGTTGTGGATTAATTATTTATTGAATTCTGGATTTTGTATGGTCGCCACAGCGATTGTGTCTCCGCCCTGTGTGAGACATATTTAGGCCGCTCGATCTCTTGGGTTCATCCTTAATCTAAAACTTATTTTGATCATTATACATTATCTAAATATAGTATGTAACCACCTAAAATATCTACTCATTAATCTTTCTCCTAATCTTTCCTTTCAATTTCGAAATCTCGCACAAAAAAGGGGGCGGCGGAGGCATCTCCTTCAGCGACGATGGGTGATCGAGACGCGAGGCAATGCTCGATGCGATTCTCGACTTGGGGTGATGGTTCCTCCTCTAGGCAGCCAGTGGATCGGATCTGATGCCGAGTGCAAGGAGGCGAGCATCGAGCAGGAGAAAAAGGAGGATGAGTTCCTTACGAGCGATGTCGATGATGTCGCAGATGATTGCAACGAGGATGACGTCGGATGCAGTGGCGATGGATCGTGTATCAAAATCAGCAGCTTGAGAGCAGAGACGAGCAGGGGAATTGCGTTGGATCGTGCGATGGACATCTTGTTGGCGGGATCGAGCGAGATCGTACGTCGGATCGTACTATGCATGCGGCTGCGTTGGAATGGAGCACAGGGGAACGCGAGAGGAGGAATGGACGTAGCGCGGCGAGGACCCCTCAACACTGAGATACAATATTGATGTGTATTATACACTTTTCGATGTGTATTATACAATTTTGATGTATATTATAGATATTTGATATGCATTTTTACGTATTAATTGGGTGCAAATGATAATTGTAGTTTTTTATGCATATTGTATATTTGATGTGTATTACAAATTTTGGATGTGTGTTTATACATTTTGAATGTGTATATATACATATTTCGGTTATATTTTATTCATCGATTGAGCGTGAATGACTACTGTATTTTTCAAAGAACGTTAAAAATTCTATTCTACAAAGAACCATACAATCATTGCAAATAAATATGCATTAATTGATAATATGAATTGTATTCTACAAAGAACCATAAAAAATTTACAAATGATTGATTGATTTCGAAGGAACCAAAGTAAATACAAAAAGTATACAATCGCTACAAAAGGAACTGCAGATTCGCTAAAAAAATGCATTAGGATACAAACATTTTTTTTAAATATGGTATTGCAAAAAATACCAAAAATAAAACTGGCTAAATGTAGTATTTCAGAATATTAATTGGTTTGCATAATTAATGCAAAAATTGATGACCAAAATACCATTTTGTCCAAATAAATCGATGATGTCATTAGATTTGAATCTAACGTCTACATCGTTGGCCCTTCCTTAAGGATAGAAGGACCAAGTCCTATTTGAAAGGCCATATATATGATATATTTCAAATGGGGTGTGGTCCTTCAATCTCTAAGGAAGGCCAACGATCTCGTCCATTCGTAATTAATCGGACGGTTAATTAAAAAGATATGTTAATAATATTATTTAATTAACCAGAAACTCATTTTGATTATTATTCATTATCTAAATATAGTATGCAGCCACCTAAAATATCTTCTCATTAATTACTCTCTCCTAATTTGCCATTAACGTTGACTCTCTCTCTCCTAATTTGTCATTCACGTCACCAAAGAGCTCAATTCTCTCCAATGCATTTGTCTGTGTTTGTAGAGAGAGACAGAGATAAAGAGAGAGAGATGGAGACGGTGTGTGTGACCGATGGCAGCGGCTTCATCAGCTCCGTCCTCGTCCGCCTCCTCATCTCCCATGGCTACACTGTCCACACCACCGTCAAGGACCTCGGTATCCTCACCTCCCCCATTCTCGCACGTATATTTCCCATCCCACCCCGGCTAGTGGTGACGCCATCCATCTCCGCGATCATCCCGAGCCTCGCATGACCGGTGGATGTCATCAAAGGGGAGAACTGCTAGGCAGATGTCGAGTATTGCTATCAGAACGAGGGTGACGTCATTTTGGTGTTCGTTCGAATTCAATTTCGAATTACGTTGATTTTTTAATGTTATATGATTCAAGATTGATAGGGATCTCTGGCCGCTGCAACCTGTTTAGACAGATGCAGATAAGGATATGCAGTATGATTTATATATATTAGTAAGCATTGTACCCCCATGCATTGTCGATCGCGTCGGCGACCTTGAGGTTCAGTGCAAATAGGTACGTTCGCATCTGCTTTGATGGATTTTCTGATTGTGGTGCGGAGTTGACGACGTCATGTGCGACCTCATTGGCAAGTTCTTCACGCATACTCCAACGACAACGTGTCAGACCGACCTGGATGGAGGGAGATCTGTCCAAGGACTATGCGGGAGTGGTGGTGATTATTGTATAAGTTCTTCATGCAAGCGCCGACGATAAAAAAAGTGATGCACCCAGTCCTGGATGATGAACAATTCGCAGTTTGATACAATGATGAGGTGTACTATACAATATTGATGTGTATATACATATTTGTTATGTATTTTTACATTTCAATTGGTTGCGAATGAAAAATGTATTTTTTATATATCTTGTATATTTGATGTGCCTTATACATTTTAGATGTGCATTATATATTTTAAAATGTGTATTATACATATTTGGTTTGTAACTAATCATCAAATAAGCGTGAATGACTATCGCATTTTTAGAAAGAACCATACAAATTTTATTATACAAAAATCATACAATTGTTACAAAGAACTACACATTAATTGAGAATATGAATTGTATTATACAAAGAACCATATAAAATCTACAAAAAAAACTGACGACTTTTTGAATGAACCACGGATTCTATAAAAGAACATATAATCATTACAAAAGAAACCAAGGATTATACAAAAAATGTGTGAGAATACAAACATATGCCCACGTAATGTCGCCCACAATAAAACTGAATATTATTTAAATATGGTATTGTGAAAAATATCAAAAATAAAACTAGCTAAATTTAGTATTTCGAAATATTAATTAGCGTGCATAATTGATACAAAAGATGATGATCAAAAATACCCTTTTGAGCAAATAAATTGATGATGCAGTTAGATTTGAATCTAACAGCTACGATTGTTGGCCTTCCTTAAGGATGGAAGGACCAAGTTCTATTTGAAAGGCCTTAATATATATATATATGAGAAACTTCAAATGAGGCTGGGTCTCACCATATATATGGTGAGCCACCCTCAATTTAGGCATCTTTCCAATATATTTTACAATTTCTTATTTCATACATATAACAATAAATATTAACACACCATGTATAGTGAAATAAATTATGAAAATATTATTATATTCGATGGAAATGTTAATTTAAATTTGGATGCTATATTTTACAAAATTTATTTTTTTTACAATGTGCAGTTTATACTTTTACAAACTGTTACAGAGTTTTTACTAAATTCATAGTGACCTTTACAATTTCAGAAAAGCCCACACCTCATTTGAAAGGTCCCATATACATATATATATATATATATATGTATGTGTATGTATGTATGTATGTATGTATGTATGTATGTATGTATGTATGTATGTATGTATGTATGTATGTATGTATGTATGTATGTATGTATGTTTATGTTGTAGGGAGTAAAATGGGTTGTCCCCTAGGGGCAGCCAACATGACTGACCCCACCCCATTTTTCGCAAATTTTTTTTATTTTTTTGGAAAAATATCACCAGTATATTCATCCCTATATCCCACCTATATGCCATTCGAATTTCGTCAGAAACAGAGAATCCTACGGCCTCCATCCAGACATCATTTTTTAACGGTCGCGTGATTTTTAAATCGACCATGTCTTGATGGAGGTCGTAGGAGTCTTTGTTTCTGACGAAATTCGAATGACATGTAGAAGGGATATAGAGATGAATATACATGGCGATATTTTTCAAAAAAAAATAAAAAAAAAGTTGACAAAAAATGAGGCGGGGTAGCCAAGTTGGCTGCCTTCAGTGGGCAGCCCCATCAACCCCATATATATGAGGAAAGGGAGCCTACTTTGTGAAGTAGGTAACCTTACCTACTTCACATCCAATTTTAGCAAAAAATTTACTTTTTTTGAAAAATACCACCGTGGATTTTCATAACTATATCCCTCTAATATGTCATTCAAATTTCGTCGGAAACAGAGACTCCTATGGCCTCCATCCAGAACAGGTATTTTTAACGGTCTTAGATTTGCTGTAAATTACCTATTCCGGATGGAGGCCGTATGAGTCTCTGTTTCTGACGAAATTCGAATGACATATTAGAGGGATATAGTTATGAAAATCCACGGAAGAATTTTTTTAAAAAATAAAAAAAAAGTTCCTAAAGTAAGACTACCTACTTCATAAAGCAGGCTCCCTCCCCCCCCCCCCTCTCTCTCTCTCTCTCTCTCTCTCTATATATATATATATATGTATGTATGTATGTATGTATATGTATATGTATATAATAGGGCTACCTCCATAGGGGAGCCAGGTTATCCTCAATCGCCTATTTTATAAAAAAAATTCTGTTACATTTTTAAAACATGTAGAGGGGATTGACTTAGATTAATGAGAGAGCATATGATTCAAATTTCATGAAAAATAGATTTCCTAGCCCATTTATCTAGAAGGGACCGGTTTGAGCAATTTTGAGACCGTTAAAATTTGATTGGTTTGGCGGATGGGATAAGAAGAGAAATGAGATGAATTTTAAATGAAAACATGTTAATATTAGATGGTCTAAAATCCTATGGGTGTTTTTGAAAAAATACCATAAAAATTTTAAAAAAGAAGAGGGGGAAGTTAACTTGACTCCTTCCTACGGTAGCTCAATTTTACTTACACATGTATGTATGTATATGCAATTCTTACTTTACAAACCTTTTGGTTAATTCTTATGGAATTGACAATTAAAGTAAACGGTTTCTATTAAAAAATACAAGATATCCAACCCTGTCACCCCTCTCATCTCCTCCTTGTGCCACTCCTCCCCTTCCATGTCACCACCATACCCTCCCCACATCGTCCTCTCCCATCCACCGCACCATGTTCCTCCTCCACCGAATTTCAACCTTAACTTCGACAGATCTCCCAGGCCCATGACCCTCAAGCTCGGGAAGGGCTGCTCCTCCTCCACCTCCGAACAACTCCCCTCCAACTTCTCACATCCCCACACCCTCAGGTACATGACCCTCAGGAGCAGTGTCGCGCCCCCAATCCAATGTATAAAAATTTATATCTAGGGATTTTTACCCGACAGACTTTATAATCTTTGTCAATTACCTCCACGACTTTTGAAACAACATAGTTCCTCCTTCGACCCCGTAAAGTTGCTCCGTCTTACTCCATAGACCCTGCCGTCATCTTTAACTTTATTGGAGTCAAAAACTTGACTTAGACTTGGATTAATCAAACCAAAGAAAATCAACGATGGATCTTCAATCTCCCTCTCTCTCTCTTTCCATATCCTCCTCCTTCATCCTCTTCTTCAACGTCTGGGATTGGGAACTTCCCCCACCTGCGCTACTTGTTGATCCACCTCAACGAACTCTCTGGCATGATCCCGCTGGGATTGGGGAACACCTGGGCTAGAGGGTAGGCGGGGGAAGGCTGGGCTTGGTTGCCTGTGCTGCAGGGTGGGCAGGGGGTAGGGGAGGGCTGAGGTGGGCCGGGGGTGCCGGCGAGGACCTCGATTTCTCGCACGGCGCAGAGGACCGCTACCAAATTATTATAAAAGGAAAAGAGAATATAGCTACGGAATTGCAGTTACACCCTTACATATAGAAAAAATTAGACGTATATCGTTGGCGTTAATTATTTTCAGTTTTCTTTTTACATATGTGCCGTTCACTTTCTGGCATTTGACTAAGGCGAGGTTGTACCCCAAATCAGGGGAAAATCTTCGTCAATATTTACAAAATATAGAAATGTGAACAGGAAATCGCTCCCCTTTTTATGGTGTTTCCAATTTGCAAATAAACGTGCGAGTAATGAGAGGCGCAAACAAATACATATCTATATGAGTTTAACGGGGCTGTCTCCGCGCCCGTTTTCAACGTTTTTTTTTATTTTTTTTGAAAAATATTTCCATGTATATTCATCCCTATATCCCTCATATATGTCATTCGAATTTCGTCAGAAACAGAGACTCTTACGGCCTCCATCGAGACAGTCATTTTTTAACGGTAACAGGATTTTTTAAATCGACACCATCTCGATGGAGGCCGTAGGAGTCTCTGTTTCTGACGAAATTCGAATAGCATATAGGAGGGATATAGGGATGAATATACATGACGATATTTTTCAAATAAAAAATAAAAAAACGCCGAAAATGACGCGGGGTCAGCCATTGTTGGCTGCCCGGAAGGGGCAGCCCATTAAACTCTATCTATATGGGAAAGTAAGTAAACATTAGGGCTGCATTACAGAATTTCCACATAAATACCACGGCGAGTTTCCACGATGAGCTCCGAAGAGCGGAAGAGCAGTTGCCGTAACGGGGCAGCGCCGGCGAGTCCATCGGCGAGAAGATAGAGGTAATCGAATGGCGTAACAGTGCGCGTCCTCCACTCCAAAGCGGCCATCAAGAACAAGTCCATCCTCATCACCGTTTTCGCATCGAACACGAATCCAGGCTCCATAACCTGGAGATTTATCAGCAAGGGTGCTCGGGTCTCCTCCAGCTTCGCCGCAACCGAGAGGCACGCCACCGCTAGGAGTTGCGACGGCCACTCACCACTCCCTGTCTGCACAACAACCCCACGTCAGATGACTCAGATCTCACAGAGAATAGATGAGGGGATGAAGGGATGTCATGGAGGAGGCGTGAGGGAGAATGAATGGCATAATTTGTAATTTTGAGAAACAAAATGGATATTATGCAAAAGAAATTCACAAAATCAGTGAGTTTTAACAGTCAAATGGATGGGAGTTAACCGCATGATCTAGATAGTAAGAGTTAGCAAGTTTATGGAGGTCGAGGGAGGAACTACGATATTTCAAAGGTCATAGAGGTCATTTAGCAAGATTATAGAGTCTGTCAGGTAAAAATCCCTTAAATCTAATGTTTGTTCAAAACGGGTCAACTAAAGCAATAAACAATTCGGCTCAATTCAAATTAATCAACAGAATAAATAAATTAACGGCTAAAATATGTGTTAAGTGAACAGTAATGTCATGATAAATATATTAGTCGATTGAATGCATTATTAACGAAGTTGTTTTTTATAAATCTTGTTTTATTCTTTATATTGTAACATCAAGTATTGTGATTGGTGTGACTTTGGTGTCTCTGCGGGGCTATATAAAGAGCCACACATCCATTATAACCGTTGAGAAAATTGAATAGAGTATGTCCTTTGACGTTCTCCCGTGATTTCATCTTGTTCCTTAAGAATTCGGGCTCCACGTACCTAAAAGTCAAATTATTGCTTAAGTCTATGAAACCCTAGATAAGAGTAAGGTGCATGGCAAACGGTAGGGATCCGTTGGATTTGGATTGGATGACCTAGGGATGGGTGTCAATCATCCCGGCCCACTACGAGATCGTCACTAAAGAGAATCTTCTGTTGTAGGGTATGCTGCAGCAGACTCTACAGTAGGGGTGTGGGCTGAGTTCCCACGAATTCGCACTTTTTGTGGGTCCCTACCATGCGAATTCGTAAGAACCGCTTGATCAAGATCCAGCGGTCTACGTCCGAGTCTGTTGCAGCAGATCCTTATATAGTAGAATCATCTCATCCTCATCCAACGAATGTCATGCGTTACAGTTTGAAGATCCGTTTCCCATGGCAAGCAGCTCTCTTCTGTCCTGTGATGGCGCGCGATCCATTCTCAGGCATGTACAATGCCTCCAGCAGCAACCTTACTATCCAACGTGCGATCACCACGATCAGGTTCCCTCCAGCAGCGCCTCGGGTCCCCTCTCCTTTGCATGTGAACAGTAGCAGGAACCTCCCAGATCCGGCCCTCTGAGCCCCTCCTCTTGCGCAAGGTGACTCTTACGAGCACGGAGCCCCTCGCTCACACGGACCAAGACCAGCTTGCGTGAGCCATCCGCATACGCTCTCAGTACGTGCAGCTATCTTCTGAGAAAGCCGCGCGGTGCCTTCATAATTGGGTTTCCTGTGATGGGTTCTTCGTACGAACGCTATCTTTCATAGGAAAGAGAGACGGATGCTGCTGCTTTTTATTGGGCCTTGGTCCCATTTCTAACGGTTTATTTTTTATTTTCAGTTTAAGCCCAGCGGGCTATAGTCTGCTTCAATTTACAGAAGGGATGGAGGGGAAGAAGAAAGACGGTTGTCCTCAATTTTTTTATTGGCCCAGTGGGCTAGAGCTGTAACATTAAAAAAATGCAAATACTGGGCTCAATTGGGCCACAGCTGGAGATAGAGAGAAGGAGAGGCACAAAAAGGAGGAATGGTTGTAAACTACATGTGTTTTAGAAGAAAAAAAATGATCCATTAAGAAAAAGAAGAATACAGTCCAAAAAAAGTGATACGGACTCAGGAAAATTTTGGATGATTGAAAAAAAAGGAAGCAGTATTTTGTTAGAAGTTTTTCTATCAAATACATGATTTGATTTCAAAAAAAATGTATGTTGGGATTAAAAAATGCATTTCTTAGTTGATCTCTCTTTATTTGTTCTCTCAATTTGATCGAGTATCTTCATATTTCTGACAAGTATGGGAGAAAGAAGAAGTGTTGAATGTGAGGTTTTAGACTCTACTATTGTTTTAGAGTGACCCATTTTCTCATAGTCTCGGAGTTCTCTATAGATAGATTCATTTGCTCAGGCTGATGGCTCTCATTGACTAGGTAACCTCTAAAGAACCTTTTACCGATAAACTGAATGATACTGCTTTGTATGACTTCATCATGAAACTGAAAAAGGAAAATAAAGTACTAAAAATCTACTGCATGTGCCACAACTAGCTTTCTCTATCTGAAAAGCATGATGAAACTGAAATTAGGAGTCTAAAAGGAAACATAGATACACTAGAAACTATTGTCTAGGAACTTAGAAAGAACATTCACACCTTAATAAATGATCTTGTTAGGTTCACTAAAGGAAAGGAAAACTTAGAGGATCTAACTACCAATCAAAACTTAAGTCGGTCATAGTCATGGCCCTCATGTTGCTGGTAGTTCTAAACCTGCTAAACATTGTTTTCTTACTCAAGTAAAATCTAGTATGGTACCTGACATCAACCAACTATCAAATTAAACCAACAATTAACACATAAATATATAATAAATCAATAAACATGAACGTGAGTTAAAATTTATTATAACTTTGCAAAATATGTGTATAGGGCAAGTATGTAGAGTGTCAAACTCGGGAGAGCAAATTGGTAGGTAAATTAATTATTAATAATTATTTCTAATCAATAATAATTAGTTTTGTATTTTTTGTACTTTTAGTTTTATGTGGATTTTAGTTATATTTAGTTTTTAAAGATTTGTAATTATTTTATATTTTTATGTTTTTAACTTTTAATTTTATTTTTTCTTATTTTATTTTATCAAATTTTAATCTTTGTTTGATTTTAAAATAAGATATATAATTATATATAATAATATAGATATTATATGTAGGGGGCAAGGAGCCTACATCATGTGATGTAGATAACTTACCTACATCGGGTCATTTTTTCGTTATTTTTTATTTTTTTCGAATGAAATCTTGGTGGTATTTACTTAATATATAGAGTGTATTATGTGTTTTAAATTTCGTGGGAAAAATATTTCTAACATGTCCATCTGAAGGGGGTCAATTTCAGCAATTCTGAGAATGTTAAAATTTGACAGTCTTGATGGAGGCGAGAGAAGTCTCGAATTCAGTTAAATTTGGAATGACACAATGGTGGTATATGGTGATGTAAATCACCGAAGATTTCATTTCAAAAAATAAAAAATTAATGAGAAAAAACACCCGATATAGGTAAGTTACCTACATCACCTGTTGTAGGCTCCTTTTTCCCTTATATCTAATATATAATTTATATATGTGTAATATGTCTTTTATATTTATAAATAGGTTAAGATATATTTAGATTTCAAAAAATAAATTGTTGTCTTTTTTATATTTTTCTTTATTTTTAGTAATTTCAAGGTAATTTTTCTAATTTTTATAGATTTTCCAAGTGATTGCATATATAAAATAGTGAAAATATCCAACTTTCGAGTTTAATAAATATATAATAGGACAATAAAACAAAGATGTGTGATTCCCATCACCACTTCGTCCTCCGCAGCGGGGCACCGCCGGTCATCATCCGCTTGAACTCGTCGAAGTCAAGGTCGATGTCCCTGCCGGCGTCCACGGAGCGGATCATCTTTGCATAGTCCCCGCAGCGAGCACTTCTCCACGACCTCTGCATCACTCAGTAGAGCTCCTTCACCAAGATATTCTCATTCCTGTCCAGGTCATACATCCGGAATGCGTCCATCAGTTGCGCGTCCCTTCGTCGTCGTCGTGAGGCGAGAATAACGTCAACAACTTCGCGAGGTCCACGAATCTATCCCCATCGGTGTCCATCTATACCATCTTCTTCCCGACCTCCTCGGGGGATGCATCGCCGGAGCCGAGCGTGCGCACAAGGCTGCCGAGTTTGTTCGGGGAGATCTGGCCGACGTCATTGGAGTCGAAGCGACGGAAGACCTTAGCCACGTCGTCACTCTCCAGCACCACGGTGGGTCTCGCCATCGATGCAGCCGTGGTCTCGGGGCTCGCATCGGGCGGGGCGGGGCGTTGTGAAATGGGAGGTTAGGAGATGCCTGATAGGGATCGAATCTGCAGGAGATGCACGAGATCGAGAAGCTCTTTGAAAGGATGGAAGCTTTTGCAATTTGTGGAGAAATATTGACCTCAAGAAACTATTGGTCAAACAAAAAGTAATCTCCTTCCTTTTTTTCTATTACTTTCCATAAGTATTAATCCTAAAATGACAAGTGAAATTGTACAGCGGTCAATCAACCAACTAAAATGATAGATATAAGACCCGTTACATGTACTGTTCAGCGTTGCCATTACGTTAGGAAACAGTTATATGTGTGAAATGGCCAATACATATAAATAAGGGATTTTTACCCGGCATATCCTATAATCTTTGCCAATTACCTCTACGACCTTCGAAACATCATAATTCCTCCTGGACCCTGTAAACTTGCTCCGTCTTACCCCACGAACCCTGCCGTTAAATTGACACATCTTGACCTAACTTGAGTGGGTTAAAACTGAATTAATCAAACCATATAAAATCTAACTGTTGGAATTCTTCCTGTCTTCCTCCTTCCTTCTTGTATCTTCTTCTTCATCTTCACATCACTTCCCTTCCCTTCCCCAATCCACTAACGATGGAACCAATGCGAGTCCAGTTGTAGGGGCAGAGAGGTGCAGGAGGGGAGCTCGAATCCGGCGGGGGGGGCGACTTTCGAGCGGGGGGGGGGAGGGGGGGCTTTCGAGCCAGGGGAGGCGGGGGGCTTTGGCGGAAGGTGAGGCTTTGCAGGGAGGTGCGAGCCACAGGTATAGGGGGGGCTCCGTGGAGGGTTGTAGGGTGGGGGGGGGGAGGTGCAAGCGACAGGCGTGAGGCGCGGGGGTGGGCTCCACGGGGGGTGGGAGGGTTTGTGCGAGAGGCGGTGCGGGGGATGGGGTCAGTGCGGGAGACGTGGGGGGCTCCACGGGGGGCGGGAGGGTCGGTGCGAGAGGCGGTGCGGGGGTGGGGTCAGTGCGGGAGGCGCGGGGGGCTCCACGAGAGGGCGGGAGGGTCGGTGCGAGAGACGGCGCGGGGGCAGGGTTAGTGCGGGAGGCGCGGGGGGCTACACGGGGGGCGGGGTCGGTGTTGTGCAGTGCGTGGGGTGGGGGGGGTGTTTGACCGGCCGAGTGGGGGGTCTTCGAGCGAGGCGCCGATCTGGGGGGTGGCTTCAACCTGGGGACGTGGTTCTTCGAGCCCTTGCAGAAGACACCCCAATCCTTCACAAAGTCCCAATACAACTGGTAGATGGTGGCGATGATGGAGGTGAGGATGACCACTCCCAGCCACGCTGTTGTTGGTTGCACCTCGTAGCGTCGGCTGCCACTGGCGAGAAAGGAAGCTCACGATGGAGGTGGTGGGTGCTGGGTGGTGGGGAAAAGGAAGAGGGTGAGAGGGAGTGTCAATTGATGTAAATTCGATAAATAAAATAGGTATAATATAAAAGAATGTAACGGAATCTGGTTAGTTATAACGGATAAATGGATGTGGGTTAACCACAGGGTTTATAGGGTAAGAGTTAGCAAGTTTACGGGGTCCAGGGAGGAATTATGATGTTTCAAAGGTCGTAGAGGTAATTGGCAAAGATTATAGGGTTTGCCAGGTAAAAATTCCTATAAATAAATATAGACTACCATGATATTGCTGCTTGAAAGCGTCTGTGCTCGGTTGTCGACGTTGCTATGTGGGGTATTTGGTCTGAAAGGAATTGAAGATGGCCCTCACGTAGCTTTTGTCGGCCTTGAAGGCTTTGTATTTTGTTGTTGATCCAGTTCGCTTAGTAAGAGTTAAGGTTGGGCCGGAGTTTTTACCTTCATCGGGGTCCAATGCAATCCTCCCCCAACACTCTTTAACTCGATCTTATACTGTAATCGTGGGGCTGGATTGGTACATTTTGTATACTTTCTTATTTACTTTTGAATGTATTTAAACTTATGGATAAAAAAAATAGCAGACTTGGATATAAGAATTGAGAGGGAGGGAACTAAAAAAAGGAGTTAGTAACATTTCAGACTTCTAAATCTTCTTCGACTATGGCAAAAAAATTCTTAATTTTATTGATGCTCATCTCATTCCTCTTTACATCATGTGATCATATTTGATTCCATTTCTTTATGTTGATTGAATATAATTGTCTGTAGATTCATTCCCTAATTGCAAACTAAGATAATTTTAAGAAATGTTTTTTATTGTTAGATTTCGATCAAATTTCAAGCAGGAAAAAGTTGTTGTGAATCACAATGACAAGCTAATAGATTGTATATTCAAATAACATATAAGGTCAAAATTAAAGCTAAACTAGACTCTTTTTGTCCATACTCATAAATATAAAGTATTGGTGTATTTTCTTAAGTTCCAACAAAGGAGATATCATTATGTTCCCTTTTTTACTGATAACTAAAGAAGATATCATTATGTTCCCCTTTTTACCGATAACTAAAGAGTGATCTTCTCTTCTCATCTGTAAACATCAAATCACTAAAGGTATACAAAAGCTACATAAAGAAGTGATACAAATATACTAACATGACAAGATCCACATTATATTTAGTTAGAAGTCAAAAGACAATAATAAATAAAGGGGTAAAATGTGAGCTAACTTGGCTCCTAGCCTTATTTTTCTTATTTTTTTTATTTTTTGAAAAATGAATCCGTGGAAAGTCATCATATCCCTATAGTATGCCATTCAAGTTTCGTGCGAAAACATAGACTCCTACAGCCTCAATCTAGACAGTCATTTTTTAATGGTCTTAAAATTGTTGAAATTGATCCCGTATGGATGAAAGTCGTAGGAGTCTTTGTTTCGCACAAAACTTGAATAACATAATATAAGGATATAATGATGAAAATTCACAGAAATATTTTTTCAAAAAATTTAAAAATGGGAAAAAAATAGGACAGAGAGTCAAGTTAGCTCCCCATGAGCAGCCCTATTTTACCCTAAATAAAAATGTTTGAATGAGAAGATGTTTAATTTTGAAGAAAAAAATGAAATGAATGTCATGTGACATGAGATGCTGGAAATGGAAAGATACACAACTTGTACTAAATTGAGTTCATGTTAAAATGACAAGATGAGTGACCTATCACTTGTATCTTCTCTTATTTATTTACTTAAACTATATTTATTCGAGCTGCAATATTTTCCTTTTTAGGAGTTGCCATTCAAGGCACTGCCTTGAAAATGATTCCTTAAATATTCATGCAAAAAAAAGTAATTTCGTAGTATTGTACATTTCAGTAAAATGATTAATGGAAACACTTGAAAAGTTGTGATATGATAGGATGCCTTGAATATGTGACTAAAACGTTGGTGTAGTATTAGGTTGAAATATTTCACGTAAATAGATTTAAATGATAGATTGGTCTTAATGCTCGTATTTATAGGGTATCTTCGTTAAAATAGATATTAAAATTTGATGGTTGCCCATAATTCTTGATGATCAAGATGGTTGAGATGTGATAATGGATGAAATGATATTTGATTGTTAACGATTTTTTTATAGAGAAAAGGGAATTTGCTTTTTTTAGCATGTAACTTGAATGCTCTCACCTCTTTTTCTCATTATTTTTTTATTTTTTTTTAAAGAAACTTAGTGGAATTTAGATCACAATATATTACCATAGTGTCATTCAAAATTCGACATAACTTCTATCACCTCCATCAAGAATGTCAAATTTTAACGGTCTCATATATAATTGTTGAAATTGACCCTCTCCAGATGGAATTGTTAGGAATGTTTGTTTTACACGAAATTTGAAATACATATTCCACTTATTATTCTAAGTAAATACCTCCTGATTTCATTTAAAAAAATAAAAAAAAATATTGAAAAATGTGGGATCGTGCTCTTATATGCTCCCAAAAAGCATACTTATTTAACATTTTTTATATAGCATGTTGTTATTCGTATTTATACAGGTACATGATGAAAACATTTTTATTAGTTTAAAAATGGAGCTATATATAACGGCAGATAATTTGAAGATTTATTGCTTTAACTTTCCATATAAATTTAAACCATTAAATATTATTCATTGCATAATTTTCTTATATTCCTAAATTAAAAATGGATATAGTTGTCTTTGTTATATGGCTTGATGGGGCTGCACTAGCAGAATTTGATCCTTAGACGACGTTTACAAACGTCGAGTTATATCTATTTAAACGTCGACCTAACATAAATCGACATTTACTTAACGTCGTCAAGAAATGTCACCTCAGCCTCGTCGTCCTTGGCTAAGTCGACCCTTAGTAACAAACGTCGACCTTGATCTGTGATCAAGATCGACATTCAAACGTCGGCCTAAAACACTGAAAGATCTGTTAGAAAACGGCGTTAATGACTATGCCCGACATTTAAAAGTCGACCATAACCTAGCAAGGCCGACGTTTGAACGTCGATAAAAATATCAAAATAACCTTAAACATTGCCTTTGATTATATTTTTTCTTTTATGCATTTTTACAGATTCATATTCATATATTACACTTTTCATAGATCTAATACCATCACATTATTTTCTTTTAGTTAATCAAAGTACTCTGGTAAACTTTTAATTGATTGATGTGTGTTTGATCAAGTGTTGGATAATCAGATCCAATACCCCTGAATAGGTGTCTGCAATATGAAGCCTTGGACCGCTTTCATGGAAACATAATTCCATTCACAAACTTTGTCGAGGCACATGATTGAAAATCTCAGATATCTAACCAAACACGTAAATTTGCCGTAAATCATATATCTACAGAGCACCTCCACAGTACTGAACTAATCAAGAAATAGAAGCAGTCTATTAAAATAAATGCAAATCCTCCAAATACCATAACAACTAATTTCGAAGGGAAGGATAATAGTTTGAAACCCCATCTCTACCAGTGCCATGTCATTTCATCCAAAGCGAGATCTTTATGGAAGCCAAGCTGCTTAGTGACGTGTTCTTTGGACCTTCGATTTTGGGGGTAGGTTCCTTCGGTGCCCACCCTCCACCTCAAGTGATATTCGAGGCCCCCTTTCTCCTCGTCCGAGTCGTCAATCGTGTTTCCCGTCCGTGTTGAACAACCACTGTAGGTCCTCTACGCTCCCTCTCGTCCTTTACGACAGCCGACCCAACGTCCTTCCAGGAGCCCTAGCTTAGCATTGACCACCACCGTCTCCGTCACCTTCAAAATCAGCTTCATTGCCCTCTTATAATGCAACTTTGATGGCCTTGTGCTCAGCCTGTCGTAAAAACCACCATGTGGGACTGATTTGGAGTGAAGGGCGTAGTTGTGGGGATAAGGAAGTTGGGAAGACGGAACTCGGTGTGGGAGGAGTATCCGAGAAGGGGCTGACAAGGAGGTATATATTTGAAAAAAAAGGAATGTGAACAGTCGCGGTGGTTTTAGAAAACGTCTGAACCAATGTCAACATTTATAAAATAAATGTCGATACATATTATCTTTTACGGACATTAAAAATCAAATGTCGAATCAAGGTCGTAGTTCGCGACATTATTATTAACGTCGGCTTTATTTTAACCAAAACCGACATTCACAATAATGCAATGTCGACTTAGATCAAATTTGTTGTAGTGCTGCTACCACGCTATTTTTCTGCAAATTTTTTTATTTTTTATGAAAAATATCACTATGTATATTCATCTATATATCCCTCCAATATGTCATTCGAATTTCGTTAGCAACAGAGACTCATATGTCCTCCATCTAGAACAGGCCGATTACAACAATGTTTAGACTATTAAAATCACTTGTTCTAGATGGAGGGCATAAAGGTCTCTGTTTCTGTCAAAATTCGAATGACATATTGGAGAAATATGGATGAATATACATTGTGATGTTTTGTAAAAAAAATAAAAAAAATATGGAAAAATGACGAGGGGCAACTTCATTTTTTTTCCTTGTTATGTTTTATATTGTATCATACAATGATTAGTCTTAACTTTTTTCAAAAATGATTGGTACAGATGTTGATGGAAGTAAACAAATAAGCATCATTATATATATCGTCATCTACTAACATGATATGTCTTACGTATGTAGACAATTCAATAGAATTTTACAATAAATAATATTTATTTTTTAAAATTTAACATCAAAATATATAACAACAAGTCATCATGTTGTTCATTGTCATGGTCTCTGTTTGCTATAGTTTATAAGCATATGTCCTTAAGTTGAACAAAGGTTTGTATTTTTCTGTAGAAAAAGACATTCTTCCTTAATGTTTGTGCGTTTTGATGGTAATAATACCAATGTTCTCATGTACCATAAGATATTATCATTTGGGGTGCACTATAATATGCATATATTGATCATGATATTTGGTGCACTATAGTATGCATATATTGTTCATGATATTTATCCTTCTATCGTGTATTTTGTAAACTTTTCTCCAAATATATCCCTTTCATAAACTGCTTATTACACTATGACTAAGGTTTGTTATAAACTTTACCCTTATACCATTCAAATAATGAAAATCAGACAAGCATGATAAATCATTATTTAAAGGGGTATACATGTTTTTGTTGAACACGCGAGCCCACGGCAAGCCATTATGCAATAAATGTTATTGCAAATATCATTTTCTGATCTGAAATGAAGAATAACTAATTTACATAATAGATCCCTTAGTATAACTAGGGTTATGTACCATAGCCATCTCAATGATCATACAGTTGTTGATTCAATTATTGAATCATAGAGGCTGGTGCTATGATGAATATCTAAAGAGTTGGATTGAGGACTCATCAAGCACCGTCAAATGATTGTTAAGAGATGATCTCCAGCCTGAGAAGGAGATGGCAATCCTTTATCTAAAGGCTGATATCTAACCGACCTCTTGATGCAGGTCCTCTGCATAGGAATAGAGATTCGAAGGTGTTAAATAAGTTAGGTCAAAGAGTTGACTTATTGAGATCGAGATAACTAAAGTCCTATGTCGTATGCTGTCACGATATAGGCACACATCCTCTGACCAGAGACAGATGTGTTACTATATGTCTGAGTATGTACATTTGGCAGACCAATAGGTTGATGACCTAATCAAGGTCTATACACCGATGCGTTGGTGTGCGTATAAGGGTATATGAGTAATACGATCTCTCAAAGGGATGAACCATGTTCATTGTTGAATCGGAAGACATGAGCTCACTCATGAGATATTGGAAAGAATCAAATTCCGTGTGCAGTCGTCTCGCTTTGGAAGCTTGACTGAATTTGTAAGGTTTGATACATGCTTTTGGAAAGTATATGATCAACACCAAGGTATGATATATGCTTTTGGAAAGTATATGATTGATACCGACTGCCAATGATCGAATGAGAAACTTAATGATAAAAACCCTGAAGTAGACAATGTAAAATTGATCTTATACTTCTGGTTTAATATGGGTCTTCTAGTATGCAGGATGTAAATGTATTAAGAATACATGAGGGTGGTGTGATCATAAACGATTGTATAACCATGACGCTTCCTAGGGAATAATAAAACTGGTCTGGATTTTAGTGACTCCTCTCAATTGAGAAGTGATCTGATCTTAGTCCAAATGTTGGACATTGATCTGAATGCGATTCAGATGCAATGAGAAGATTAGATATGCGGTCTTGATTTAATCAAGCATCTATGGGAGGTCTGTAAGATCTGGATCTGAGATGTGATTTATCCAAGTCACTATACGTGGAACAATACAATCGCCCTATCCTTATCTCCAAGTATTCGCGGAGAAAATGCATTATCCTTGAAAGAGTTCATGATAATTTCATTGTTGATATATGTATCCGAGCATTGAGAAAATGGATAATTAAATGTGATTTAATTATCATGAATAATATGAATTTGATTCATATTATAAGGAGAGTTATCTTAGATAATTAAATGTGATTTAATTATCATGAATAATATGAATTTGATTCATATTATAAAGAGAGTTATCTTAGATAATAAATGTGATTTGATTATCAAAGATGTGAATAATGTGAATATGATTCATATTATTTGGGCACATGAGAATAGAGATCCAAGATGATTAAATGTGATTTAATTATCAAAGTTATGAATAATATGGATAGCACTATTCATATTAATCATATATTTTAAATGTGATTTATAATATATAAGAGAGAGCAATTTGTAATTGATATTTGTTAATTAAATATTAATGTGAATTGGATTCACATTGGACAATTAATTGAAAATGTAATTCATATTTTATTTTGGATTGTGAATGTAATTCATACTTTTCCAATGGCGAGATTGCAATATTCACAAAATAATTATGAATTATTTTTGTTGAATAATTTACAACAAGTGTTGTTGTAAATCTTGGAGATTTCCATAGAATAATATAATCTCATGAGATATCATGAGATTACATGAGATTGCCATCAAATCCCATATTATGGAAGCAGGCAATCTTCATTCCATAATCTCCATGCTTGATTGATTTAATTTGGGATTAAATCATATTGATTTATCAATATACATTTAATCTAAATTAAATTAATTATTGTTGGTTTTTTACCAATAAAATCTTGATCATTAAAAGAAATACAAATCAATGTGAGCCATTACATTTGTGTTGTCCGTGGATTGAGATCCATGGATCCCAAAATATTATAAAAGGAGAGGCATCCCTTGCTCTTCTTGGTTACAACAACCAACACACAAGCTGTGATTCTGTGAACAACTTCTCTCTCTCTCATTCTCTGTACACCCTCTCTCCTTCTCTCATGTGGCCGTCCACCATGGATGCTCTAGAGAGATTCTCCATCGTCGCAACGTCGTCGTTATGCTGCCGGATCATTTGCTCATGGATCTCTGTCTCCTTCGACGTGTCTCACTGATGAAACCTGATCTCATCATCTTAATTCTCTTTTTTTAACCCCCTTGCTTAAATATGTGTCAATAAAAACCAAATAAAATCATATAATTATCAGAATCTTGAATAAATTAAAAAGCACAAAAAATGGCAAAATTAAAATTCGTGGTATTTTTAGCCTTAAAAATACCCTCAAAAATATTTGTATCTTCAGATGATCTCATCTCCATTTTTGGTCAACATGAAACTTGTAGATCTCATCGAGATCTACAACTTTCATGTTTTGAGTTTTATCAAATTCGGCCATTTGCACCTTCATATTTTACCATCTTTCTCTGAATAATTTGATTGGGCCACGTGGCTCATTTTGGTGAAGCCACGTGGCCGCATATCCTTGCGCCACGCCGCCCGCGCACCACAGCCGTCGGATGAAGGCCTGGAGCGTTAAATCATCACCGCCCATCCTACATTCAATCTCCGTCATTCGATCAACGATGGCTTCTCATCACAGCCACACACCAGCGCTTGTACCTCCGTGCGCCACGTGGCGGCGTTCGAACCGCCCGATCTTCACCATCCTAGACGCTCACTTCACTTATATCTGCAACCCCCCGATCTCTCTTGATCCGATCTGGGCCGCCCGCTTCCGCTGGCCCATACGCTCAACACGTGGCAACATCCTGATCCTTCGATCGCATCACTTTGGGTATAATCATAACCACTCGATAGCGCCTGATGTTCAGCCATTGGATCTCTAGATCCAACGGCCAGAACACCTTCTTCCACCTCCCGCTACACTCTCTCTCCCACGATCGAAGCTCGCACAACCGCTCCGCCATTCCCTTTTTCCCCGCGTCTCCGGCCATCCTCTCCACGCTCTCAATAGCCCACGACCTTCACCCATCTCCCCTCATCCTCGCGGACGTCCACGCCATCCACGATTCTCCTCCAATCGCTCCGTATCTTCCTCGCAAACCACGATTCCACCTCACCAACCGCCGACTCCCCGCCTTCAAATATGTCGTCTCCGCCCCACTTCGCATGCGTCCACCTTTACGCGGGGAGGGGCCCAGCCCTCTTCCATCTCTCTGTGACAGGGGGAGGTGGAGGATCAAGCGAAGATGACCCATCTCCTCCGGTGTCGACCCGCCCCGCCCTCCATGGAGGCGTCGCGGTGCCTCGAGCCCGCTTGAGCTGCCCCAATTGGCTGCAGGGTCCAGCGACGACCCGGAGCTCGAATCGAGCCTCAGACCAAGCCTCCGACCGCCATATCCGACCAGGTAAGCCCCAATATCTCCTTTGCATTTTTTTCTTTGATTTTGCGTAATTAATTAGGATGTTATCCTCTCTCTCGACCTTCATCGCTCATCTTCTGAGCTTCACCCCATCCTCGCCTTCACTCCGATCACCCAATCCCTCCTTCACAACCTCAGAACACCTCCAACCCCTCTCCTCCGCCATCCACGGCCGGAGGAGCTCAGAGTTGTCATTGTCTTCGCCCGCAGAGCTCTCCACCCCATTCCCCTTCAC
The DNA here is from genome assembly GCA_037367405.1 of Ottelia alismoides. Lineage (NCBI taxonomy): Eukaryota > Viridiplantae > Streptophyta > Magnoliopsida > Alismatales > Hydrocharitaceae > Ottelia > Ottelia alismoides. The sequence goes on along the minus strand of JAZKJV010000742.1, from coordinate 968,287 downwards.
TACAACCCTTCTTTGGACAGTACACTAACGTTGTAGGGACTCGAGACCTCAATGGTCAGAATCCTCGTCCGAGATAGTTTCGAGCAGCTCCTCCTTCGTCCTTCAGACATGGTCAATCATATCCGGATTGCTCGATGCATCCCCACGTGCTCCAGCTACATCACCAATCTTCAATGGAGTTCTGGGAACCTTCATCGAGCAAGCTAGAAGGCGGCGGAGCTCTGGGTCCTTCGCCGGAGATCCGACTTCGTTACCAGCCTTCGGTAGAGGAGGAGGTACAGCAACCGTTGGATGAATGTGTCTCAGCGTTCATCCAACGGTCCAGATGAGGCCACGCCAACGACTCCAGGAGCAGACAGGAGCCACCTGATCTCAAGGATCGGATGGCTTACGATTCAGCCACGCGTCGATTTCAGAGCTACTTCGAGCCGCAGCACCAGACCAAAGGCTTGGACTTCCTGAGCCTAGTCCGAGCCATCCCGAGCCTCATTAGCGCTTCGAGCACTTCCGGGCCTATACCGAAGCATCAGTCGAACCTCCTCCGAGCCTCAGCCGAGCCCGAACCTCCACCGAGCCTGGGATACTGCGTGCAATGCACGTGTCTTCTGGGAAATTTTCGCAGAGGCCCCGCTGACTTTTCCATTTTGCAGGCAGTTCCTTATATCACGTGCCGACCACGTGCGTAGTGGGTAATTTGCAGTTATGCCCTAGCGGGTTTCAATAATTGCAAAAATACCCCTGTACGTGTGGATTATTTACAGGGAAGGTCTCGTACTTTTTCATATTTACATTTTAGTCCCTCCCAGGGACCTGTTTGTATTTATCTTTTCATGTTTTCTTGCGTTTATGCCTTTGACTTCTTTCATGTATATCTTGAGCACCGTAACTTTGTTTTAGTTGATTTCAGTTCCATTTCGAAGCTTATTTGATGATCTTTCTAATGGCATGCTCATTTCTTATTTTGGATACAAAACTTTTGATGTATTATTTTAGAAGCCATGTGTCCCTTATTGCTTAAACTTATGCCTCGTTTAATTTGTCCATCAAGCTTGACCCATAAATTAAACTCGAAATTGACACTTTGTTAAATTTGCTCATCATTTTATTCTGATCTAGGGCATATTATTTTTCTTTGCATATCATTTAATTGCATAAATAATAATAATAATGCATGTTTTGTATTTGTTTAGCGCATTGTCTTGTCCTTTAGCATCGTTTGACCTATGGCTCTTTAACTCAACACTTAATTAATGAATAAAAATCTGAAAAATCACGAGAGAGGATCGTGTCCCTGTGTTCGACCTTGGTTTCTTGCCAAGTAAAATAAAAATACAACCATTTGATTTCCTTGACATATCCAAATGAGGTGGTTTTCGATAAGCATATTTTAGCCCGACTGCAATGTTCTAAAAGTATTAATTCCACAATATTAAAGGACCGGATTTTAGGATTGTCACTCACTCATGAAGAAGATGTCGAATCTCGTGTGTCAAGATCAGGAGATCCGTTGCTTGGATCATCAACTTGGATTGCGAGGAGCACGTGTTTCATCAACACGCTCGCAAGAGTCTCCTCCGTTGGATCGGACTTGAGACAAGAGGTCTCTTCGTTTAGAGACTCGATCACAACCAAGCTTCAAGATGTAACCCTAATAGCAGTTTGTGGTTTAGATGAAATGATATGAGAAGTGTTATTGGATCATGTGGTTTCATCGCATGAAAATTTTTAATTTTCGCTACATCGAGCAACTAGTGCGACTAGTCGCTCCCGATCGCATACGATGCGAAGCTCACGCTTCCGTGATGAGCTTAAGGATCTAACCATATCCTTCACTTTTTACATGAGGTAACCAAATAATATCAAATGTTAAATGTAACCATTCATAAAATAAATTTTCTCAATCCAATGGTATACCTATGTTGGTTTGATATCACACATAGGGCATTCAAACTTGTATTTTTCCCATGCTTGTTAAGGAAGTATGTTCAAGACTACGCATTTAATGCATAATAACGATATGCATTTATCTATATCTTCAATTTAATGCATTTCTTCTGTATGCATATATTAATTCTTTTTTATACGATCATTTTTCTGAGTTTGATCTCAACTAATAAACTCCCCCTACAATTTATATTAATATTTTTTCCATAATCGTATATCAGGTACATTGTTCAACCACCAGATCAATTAAGTGGATGCAATCATATATAATTTTCATGTGTAGGGTCTCCTTGCGACGGTATGTAATGCGTTGAGGATAATCATTCAAATGTTGTTGTTGTGATTAAGCAAACAAGATTTTCTTATCTGTTTTTATAATGTATGCACTACTATTTATCAACAATATTAAGTGCATACAAATAAATGGTGTATTTCTCTTGGTACAATAAGATGAACATTGGAGTATATACTACTCTTCTGATGATATTATGTCCTTTGAGAATTTGGTGTATTTCTTTGCATCTCCAAGTGGACATCAACTAGATTCACTTGTGATGAGATCATCATTCCAATAGAATACAAATGTAGTATCAAAGTTAAAACCTCCCACCACCATGGAATGGAAAGAAGGATTATCACCCCTCCTATCTTAGTGGTAGAGTCAACCATTTAACTCATAGGTCAACACATGAGTGCTAGTCCAATTTCTTGGTATGATGTTTATTCGAGTTTAGCTCTATTCATATTGAGTTAAAGGTACAAACAACCACCAACTTTGCTCAATAATGTACTTGTTTCCAAAAGAAAGAAATAATGGGGTTCAGTTTACACATTATCTTTTTGATGCGATTGGAAATCAGCAACATGAATGCCATTCCAATTTCCATGTCATCCTTGGCTATGAAGAATATTAACAATGTATACTATGAGATATAATACCAAACTTTTTTGAACGATCCTCGTAGAATGACATCATGATCAAAATTGTTGCTGGCAGATGTGCGAGCCGATGGTTACTGAAAAACCACCCTAGAACAGCGTTGCTGAATCGATCGGGTAAATTTTTGCAGATACTCTTAAACTTAAGTGTATAGCGGTTAAGCACGGGAATGTCGAACTTAGGGAGGCAAACTGTTGATAAATAGGGTTAAACTATAGACAAACTAAGGGAAACGAGTTCCTAATTGAAGGAATTTTGTGAATTTTTATTTGATTTTAAATGAATTTTATATTATTTTTGTGATTTTTAAGGTATTTATGATTTTTTTATTTCAGAAAATATTTTTATTTTTATTTAATTTTTATTTTGTTATTTTTTTATTTATTTTATTTTCCCTATTTTTATGGATTTTTAGAAGGTTCTTATGATTTTTATGAAGTTTGGTTTATTTTTAAGGTGAAAAATTAAGTGTATATTGGAAATTGTGATGTATTTTGACTTTTTAAAGTTGAAAACAGTGGGAAAATATTTTTATTTTATTTTTATTACAAAGTATGTAAAATTATCATTCCAATGATAGGTTGTGCATTTTTATGTGATTTATATTTATTTAGTTGTGAATTTTTGAAGTTTTTTTTATGAATTTTGTATTTTTTATTGGTTTTAATATTCAATTTTTATTTTTATTTTTAATTTATCGTGTAAAAATATAGTAAAATAAGCTAAAGATAATTTTTATAAGAATTTTAGAGGTGTTTTTATGTTTTTTATGTTTTTTATGTTTTTTATGTATTTTAAAAGTTTGTTATATGTTTTCTTTATTTTTAAAGAATTATCAATAAGAAAAAATATCTTTTTATTTTTTATATATTTTTTTAAAACTTTATTTGATAGTGTATATATAGTATAATACAGTATTTATATGTATTTTTATTATATTTTTTATGTTTTTGTATTTTATTTATGAAGTATGTATTATGTTTAGTATAGTGTATACAATAAAAGGGTGTATATGTAATTATTCTGGAATCTAAGGGTACGTGTGATATTAATGCAGACTAGAGGGGCGATTATGCAAAAAAAACCATGGCTCACATGCTTGACCTCGTGCAGCTATTGAAGTGGGACTTGGACGCAAAAATGGAAAGTTTCGAGGGTCTCGCCGCAAATTCTCTGGAAAGTCACATGTTCATCCGCGTGCAGGACTAGCCACCTGGACTTGGCAACAAATAAAGGAAATACGTGGGTATCTCCTGCAATTTACTCAGAAGAATGTGTTTGGAAGGGTCCTGTTTGGAATTTCTCCTGCATTAATGTGTCCAACACTTGTCTCTCGTTTGTAAAGGGTCTTTTTTGGAAGAAGCAAAACTTCGGGGGCGTTGATGCAATATCTCCGAAAAAATCAGGAACTGCATGCGACTTGCGCGTGCATATCCTTCAGCGGTGGGGCGGCGAAATCAAGCCGGTGCTAACGCGCAACGCGGCTTCGGCCATCAGATTAGATCGAATTATCTAACGGATCAACTCAAGCCCCTGAATAGAAAAGGAAACGACGAAGGAATTCGATCGGTCTCTGATTGTTCTTCCCAACTCGATTCTCCGACAGCGGATGCGTTCGATCAAGAGCCGATGAGATGTCACGATCGGCAGAGGTCTTTGTGGTGTGGAGGAATTCTCAAGCAATGGCAGTGGTTTCGTCCATGCCCTCATATCGTAATTGGGACTCTTGGAATCGATCGCATCTCTAGGATTCTAAGGTGGTTCTCAACTGCAAGTAGCATCATTGCGTGAAATGTTTGATTCGCATGCGGGCGTTTCACGGGCGAAGCCAGTCCAGTCTGTGGTGTATTGCCGAATGGATCGATTATTTCAGATCCCTAGGTGAAGATTGTTACAGTGATGTTCTTCCCTTCGTAATCTGCTCTAAGCGATAGTGCTTCGTTGTCCTCGTCAATGTTGAAGGATTTGAAGCTATAATTCCTATGCAAACTCGCTAGAGAAAAATATATGCGGATGACAAGGAAAACAAGGCAGTCGATGTGGATGAAAGGAATTTTGGTTTGAAATTTGGTATAAATGGAAGAAAATTTAAGATGGAACGAGAGGAACCCCAGAGAGGAAAAATGGATAGGAATAGAAGAATGAGAAGGCAAGGAAGGAAGGTGGTTCAGAGAGAGAACCTGGAAGTGGAAGAGGGCTAATCGCTTGTGATTGGAGCGACGGATGCGCCTGTGGGATGTTGTCGCCTCGATGTGCGGCGTGCCGCAGAGGCTCGACTCTAGACGGAGGATGGATATACGACGTCGGAGTTGGGATCTTGTCGCTCCTCGCCTTCCTTGCTCGACAGAAGGAGAAGCGGCTCTCTATCACCGAGCGCTCTCTCACCAGAACTCGGAGATGCGGAGGATCAAAAATGACGGATCGGAGATGAAGGGTGATGTGATGGGTATTTATAGAGGAGGTTAGCTATGGGTACCGCCGGCGGTGGCAGCACCGCGGGTGGTTGGAGGAAGTTGGATGATCGACCGACAGTTGGCCGATCGTTAGACTGTTGGAGGAGAAGAGGAGGAGGGAGGAGCCGGTAGCGGGCGGCGTAGAGGAAGGAAGAATCGGGAGGAAGGAGAAGAGGAATTGGGAAAGTATGAGAGAGAAGAGATGAGAGAGAAAATAAAAAATAAAATTAAATAGCATTAACGAAATACTTAATATGATTAGTTATAATTGAGATTAATAATAAGATAATTTAAGACTTAATTAAAAGAAATAATCTCAATTACATAATTGGGAATTTAATTAATTAATTAATTAATTATCTTAGTGAATAATCAAGATTTAATTAATAATTAAGTACTAGATAATTTAATTAATTAATTAATTAAATGAATAATTAATTAAATAATTTTAATTTTAATTTTAGTAAATATTAAAAGATTAATAAAGTATATAAATATAATAAGTAACATTTATTGAATAATAATATATTGCGGTACATTGCACAGTACATTAATACGGATCCGAAAAACCACGTCTTTCGTATTAACTCCGATTTTAGCGAAACTAATGTCTTTATATAGATAATTTAATAATATGAAATTTAGAATTGAGTTTGCCCAATTCGGAGTCTGTACTGCCGAGTTATGAGGTTCGGAAAATTTAGATAGCGGCTTCGAGGCTTCGGGTGTTCTTGGTATTTTAACTTGGTTATATTTTTATATTTTTCTATGCATTTCTAGAAGATTTTAGATAAGAAAATTATGTTAATCAGGTTTACGGTGATTTAATTAAAAATCCAGGAATATTCTACATATAATACATATAGACAACAGGTCTAAAACGCCAAAACTCACCGATTTTATTCGAATATTTTTTTTGATATTTTTAATAAATAGTACTATGTATAAAACATATTTTAAAAGTGAGTCGGGTTTGTTTGGAGTTTTCTATAAATAGTTATGAACCTCGGAAGTTGACTTTTGCGCCTTTTTCGGTTCATTACAGTTAATTATTTTAGTGACGGGTTATTTTTCTGAAATTTTTATAAAATAATATATATTTTTATGAACAATTTTTATAAAAGGAGTGTGTTAGTTTGAAGTTGTCTTAATGATAAATAAAATAGGTGAAATATTTACATTTTGTAAAAATGGGTAATTTGTATTTTTGGTCTTTATTTTATTGATATTTTTATAAATTAAGATCCTTATCTCCCCCTACTTATTTATCTTGTCGACCAAGTCAATATTGACATGGTCTTGGGGTTAGGATCAGTCTGTATCTATTTCATATTTATCGTCTTATTTTATTTTATTTTTCTTTTTCTCTTTATTCTTTTATTTTGAGTTTGTTAATTATATAATATTAATATTTATGGTTAGAATGATAATTAGTTGGAATTAATGGATATTTACATGTATTTTACCAAGGATTTTAGCCAAAATGAAAGAATAAAGTCGATGAATCACGGATTCATCATTCCCCTATACGTTACCTTTGTTAGTCCATTGGCAAACACTTATTCTATAAATAAGTGCAAGCAAAAAGAAAAAGAAAAAGGAAAATAAAAGAAGTTAGAACATGATTGTTTCTTTAAATTGATTCTCACTTCACCCAAAATCTAGAGCTTGGATTTAGACCTTTGGATTATTAGTCAGGACTCTATTAGAATTAGGATTTAAGCCTCGACAGCACTCAAGTTCCACAAATCCTTATCCAGATCCACCTCAAAAACCAGATCAGATCCACCTATTCATCATGCAAACTTTTCATCTTTGAAATCATTTTTGTACTGTATGTGAAAGGTGTTAGCTCTTCCCGCTCTAGAGAAGCGAAGAAACCGTCCATCCAGTTATACACTCTCATTGGGCCCTTATTTAGCAATTCAATCCTCGAGGAGGGAGGTATTTCCTTCTGAGGTTAGGTTGTGTTGTGTCCACAATCGAGTAAGGGAGAAGATAGAAGAAGGAGAAGAGAACTAGTGTGTGATCAGTGTAATCACATCTCCTGTGAAACCTGGCCAGTTTAGCCAAGTCTCCATGAAGACATGCATGCTTTTTTGAACCTCGGACCATTGTGGTCATTTTGGAATTTGATGTATTTGGCTTCTTTTTGGTAGAGATAACTGTTGCACTGCATAGGTCTTTTATGCCTCGATGGATATAGCATATTTTCATTCCGTCCATTTTTTGGGGTCTTGGAAAAATTGTGCCAGCAGATCCTTCCCTCGTCCGAAGCTTTATTTCAACCCCAATCTCTCCCGTCTTTAGACATCATCACCGCCAGATAAGGATGGAAACGCACTACAGAAATGGATTGCCCTTTGCAGCCCTAGCAAGTCGAGCTAAGAGCAGAGTGCATCAGTTCAAAATTAGTTCAAATGGAGAAGAGTTAAACGGATGACACCAGGTGTCCTATTAGGCACTTTCAAGTTGAATTCTGAACATGGTCTCATGGAACCCAAAGAATTAAGTCTAAAAGATCCGAAGAGTCTTAATTCCAGTTCCTAATAAAGTCCTTTAGAATTAAGTGGATTAAGGCCTAAACCAAGCTCCATCTCGTGGACTTAGATCCATTCGGTTCAAGAATCAGACTTGTTCTGAAAAATGCTAATAAATGCAACAATTTTTTATGCGGTAGATTTTTCGGCTTAAATGTTTTAAGTAATTTTAAAAACTTTTGCAATTTTTTATTGAATTTTAAAACTATTCAATATTTAGAGGTCAAGAGTTAGTGGATTATTTCCATTTACAAAAATTTTACACGAATTTTGTACATTTTACAAAGGTTTTTATACACGTTGTATATACAAGAATTATACAGCTTTTGTACAAGATTTTACAAGGATTTTATTTCCAAATTTTTAAGGATTTTATCAAAGAATTTTACAGCATTTTTTAATACATATTTTTAAAAGTTTTTTATAAGACATTTTTACAGTTTTCTTACGGCTTTTAAAAATCCAAAATATACACCCATACTTTTAAAGAGCCATATTATTAAAAGTACAATAAAATACGAGTTATGGATTCTAAAGTATATATAGCATATATATACGACACCCCCTATACTTAGTATGAACTATTCCTCATAGTGACCAAAGAAGCGGCAAAGGAAAATATAACTTGAGCTAAGTATAGATCGGTGAAAAGAATCAATGACTCAAAAGAATAACGAATAAATGAATAGAAGTCGCCATCTCCTCTATACTTATGATCAAGTTATCCTAAGAATAACAGACTCAAAATCGAAGATGATCGAGGTCAAGAGAATGTACACACTCAATGGCTAGGCTTGTCCCCCCTATACCTAAGATAAAATATCCCTAAGTATATAGACAAAGATCAAAAGGTGAGGGACAAGCGAGGGAGCAGACGATACAAAAGGGAAATGAGAGAGATTACCCCCCCCCCCATATTTAGGGTAAAGCACACCATAAATATAAGAAATGACAGGGGTAATAGAACAAGACGATATGAACAACAGTGGTGTCTACACCCTCTATGCTTAGAATAAAGCACATCCTAAGTATAGCAAAATTCGAGATGAACCTAAGGGTGTAAGACAAACAGAAGAAAGAAAATACGAAAGTATATACAAGGTGAACGAACTATACAGGCTCAAGAAAGCTGACGAGTTGCCTTCTTGCGCGACCTAGGAACGATGGAATGTACAAGATTAAGGTCGACATCAGGATCATCCTCAGAGATATCCATATCTGAATTAGAGAATCCCTGATCTGTGTCAATCGATGAAGAGCGGCCCAGATGACCAAAAAGATGAACAGAACCTACCTCTGAAAGCTGCTCCATGGTCTCTGAAGTAGACGCAAGATAGAGGTTGAATTCCGCTGTGATCTGATTAACCTCCCCATCAACTAAGCCCTTATCTGAATCTTCATGAAAAGAGGGCTCAATATCCTTGTAACATGAAGGCTCGAATGAAGAATTTACAATCAAAACTGGTTCGACCTTCGAAGTACGTGCCACCAGCGATTTCATCTCAATGACATATATACTACGGACCTCGTCAACACATCTTCAGACATGTGTACTAGGATCACCAAAAGATGTGCTCTCCCTGTTTTCCTCTCTAGACAGGAAATCGCGAGTCTCTGTAGAATAAGAAGAGATATGATCGTGTTTAGGGGTGCACATGGATCGGACAAAATCCGTAATCCGATCCAATTCAATGTTATTGGATTGGATTGGTTTGGTTTTATCATTTTAACGGATTGGGTTGGATTGGAATTTTCAAAATCCGTTAAAGTATGGATTGGTTTGGATCATTATCAAAATCCGATCTGATCCAATCCGTTAATCCGTTAATATATATTTATATATTGGCATATGTAAATAAAATACATACATAATATCCATTTTCACCCAACCGTAATTTCTCATAAAGTTATAATCAATGTCATTCATCGCATATTTATTGGATAAAAGTCCTATTACCACCTCATCTATTTCTCTTGAAAATAAAATGCTAATCTCAAAAATAATAAAATGTAATTATAACTTGTAATGTTGTGAACCTCATTTGGCATTCCCCTTCAATTCCCTCGCCCTCTCATTTCACTCTCAATCCAACATCTAACTATTAGTTCCCTCTCCCTCTCAGTCCAATTTGATGGTCCCTCTCTACACAAGACTGCCCCCTCTAGTACAACGGTGTCGCCCTCCATTACGATATCGCCACATGTCTCACACAATGTCATCCCTCTCTCATGCGATACCATTGATGAACGCGAAATCCACCTCTTTAATAATCGTAAATTGTAGTATAGGAGGCAGATTTCGGTCGATCAAAATACCACAATCTTTGAATGTTGTGGAATATTTTTACTTAGCAAGTTTACCAAGGTCGAACTCAGGGAACGGTGATTTTTAGTTGCACGGTCTTAAATCAAATTTAATAATTCATTAATGCTCGGTTAATTTCTGTGTTGAGAAAAATATACAATGCAATGATGGAGAATGCGATGCAAGAAAATAGACAGAATTTATGCTCCTGATTTGTGATCTGAAACGTAACTAATTCTCAAATATTATGATCAATAGTTTCATCAAAGTTAATCACAAATCAAAATACAACTGAATCAATGCTTCAGGTAATAAGTTGATACTCAGAATAATTGAAGCAAGATATCCATCCTCCGACAGTCTTTGATCTAATTCCTAGAAAATTTGACCATAATCTTAGAGGAATTGATCTGAGATAATCCCCTGCGAAATCCAAATTATTAAGAATAATCAATGAAGGCTTAATCAGATAAAGATACTCGTCCGAATTCCTGCAAATAATATCATCAAGATCCAAAGCCTTAATATGTCAAAAAGTAGCCTGCAAAAGTCTATGATGATCCTCAAATAATAATTGATAACAAACACCTCTAGATCTGATCACAAACTATGCTAAGTGATAGAGCACGAAATTAGCTTCGAAACGACATATTATATGCTAAAATCGGAGTCCGTATGACAAAGATATGATGAAATGAAATTCCAGGGACTAAAATGTAAATAAAATAAAGTTTTCTTTGCAAAAAGGTCCTGGGAGGACTTATCTGTAATTAACAAAACTCGGAGGGGCCTGGACGTAATTTACCCCTGGCGGGGGTATTTCTGTAATTCTTGAAAGTGTCAGGGGTATGGCTGCAATTTACCCCAAAAGCACGTGCGCCACACGTGCGTGCGGAGGCTCGGGGACGAAGCTGGAGGCTCGGGTGGCGAGCCTAGAGGTTCGGGCCGGACCTGAGGCTCGGATCCGGACCTGAGGCTCGGGTGGAGAACCTCAGGCTCGGATGAGGGGGCGGTGGTTCGGGAGCCCCGAGCCTCGAAGCTCGGCTGGGGCCACGTGGAAGGATCACAGCCGTTGGATCTAGGGCCTCGCCCGATCCAACGGCGGCAGGCGCAGCGGCTGAGCGTCGATGGGCGCGGCGGAGGAGGGCGGTCGAGGCGGCGTCGCCGATGGCGGTGCTCAGCAGAGCGGTGGAGGGGACGCGGAGGAGCTCAGCCTTAAGGCGACACACGCCCAAGGCGGAGCTTCGGCGGTCAGAGGCGAACGGCTGCAAGGCGGTGGAACGGCGGAGGGCGGAGCAGCCTGGCGGTCGTGGCAACAGCGAAGGCGAGGAGGAGGTGCGGCGTTGGCGTTGGCGGCACCCCCGCGCGGTAGTGCGGTGCTGGGAGGTGAAGGTCGGTGGCCGGGCAAGGAGGGGCTTCGGCCGGTCGAGGGTGACGGAGGTTGTTCCTGCAAGGAGGGTTAGAAAAACACAGTGGGTGGGGTCGAGTTCTCCTGTAGGGGGAGGATCAGGGCTCTCTTCCGATGCTCGCCTCAATGGAGCCGGCGAGCTCCAGAAGCTGCTGCTCACGGAGGAGCAGGCGCACAGGGACAACCCTGTGGATCACGTCGGAGGGCCGTCGCCTACTGCTGTCACCAGTAGGGCCGTAACCTTGGAAAGATGGCGGATGTTGTGGAAAGCCGACGAGGGTGGGATTTATAGGGAGGCAGAATGCGTAACGGCGACGAGGGAGAGGTGTGCGCGAAAAGGCCGGCGATCGGGAGGGGGTTACATGCAGGTGGGAGTAATGGAGGCAACGGAAGGCGCGGGTGGATGAACGGCTGAAGGGGGAGGATGAAGGGTCACGTGCTGGGCACGTGACCCAGGTGAGGCTGGAGAGAGAGGAAAGAGTGGGTGCCACGTGGCACGCCCTGGAGCTGCCACGTGGCACCAAAAAAATTTCAGATTTGTTGGAGGAGAAAAAGTGATAGAAGATGACCTCGGATGGAAAATTTTTCTTCATGAAAGTTGTTCGTCTCGACGAGATCTACAACTTTCATGAAGGGTTCGGGAGCAAAAGAGGTCATCTGTGTGAAGTGGTATTTTTGGCAGTTCTCCATGTGTATAAAAAACCGAGTTTTGGGGGTTTTGTATTTTTTTTGTTGGTTTTAGAGAGGATAAAAAATCAAAAAAATACGATAAAATAGAAGAAAATTATTTACATATTAATCTAATTTTTTTGGATTTTTAAAGGATAAGAAATTAGGAAAATAAAATAAAAGTAAGAAACAAACAACTTTTGCACAGACCGACAACGGACACTTGGACTTGGTCAATTTCTTTGATCTCAGTTTTAATCAGGATTTGAATTTTTGCATTTCTTATTAAAACTTTCATCAAAGGACACAAATGAAAAAGAAATAAAATTAAAAAAGTTAATTATGCACATAAAATCTCAGGTCAAAATTAGCAAGAAGTTAAAATGCGCAAAAGAGGCCCAAAACCCAACTTTCACATATGAGCTCCGAATTTTATGAAATTGGTCTTGTTTTGAAGGTATTTGAAAATGGAGTACTTTAAAAGTGAGTAGACCAAAATCGGACACTGTATGTAGGAGATATGCTCATTTTAGTCTGTCAGATGTGAAATTTGACTTTGGGATTATTTGACACTTATTGGGGTTAGTAATTTTTTTGTATTTTTTATTTAATAAAGTTAGTAATATCTACACAATGAAGATGGTTTCAGGTCAATCGGAGTTAGGATGAATTAACTAAAAATGTGAGAAGTTAGCGGCTTTTTGGGCTAATTTACACAAGGGATTTTTAATGCAATTTATGCATGATGAAATGCAGATATTATTTACACAAGTATGATGACTAATAATGCTCTATTAATGATTAATGACATGTGGATGATGGGGGATAGAGCCTAAATGACCAATTTTAGCATGATGAATACGAGATTCATCAACCATCTGCCTTGATCGCATTGTAACTCGATTGATCTCCGTTAAAAGAAAATAGATTTGGGAAAGTTGCTTAGTACATGCATTTTTTTATTCTTGGTCCTTTTGCGTGTTCCAGCTTGCAAACTTATCCGTGTATGAAACTAGATCAACTATATATTGAGATGTACCATACCATCTAAGAACAAACAACTATACTTGAATTATTTTCCTTTTAAATTTGATTACGAATTTGATTCATATTTTCAAAAAAAATACATAGTTTGACTATAGGTACTAATCTGACAAACAAATTCCATTTCAAGTCTATTATAAATGAGAGGATGGTGTTTAATTGATGGGTTATATTAACTTAGTTTTATCTTGGATACCCAATCGAATGTGAATGTTTTATGATTTTTGTATGTTGATGATATGTCATAGTGCCTTGAAAGGTGTTCTTGAAAGTGTTTTGATTTTGACATAGCTTAATAGTCTAAACTCATTACTATTTCATCAATATCAATACAAAGAAATCGTATTTTTTGTTATATAACTAGATTTTGCATCCACATTTGGTAACTGCATAGTTCATATTTGAATCATATGTCAGAAATCATTTATGAATAAACATACTAATGCATCATTAATAAAAAAGAAACTTAGATACCAAATTCAATATAATCTTTTAGCTTCATCGTGTAGTCTTCAACTTTTTATTATAGATTAATGGAGTCTTTCAACTTTAATATGGATGTACACTTTTTAAATATTATTTTCAATATATCTATCCATATTATCAATTTTGAAGTCATAATTCAAAAGTCGAAGGCTAGTGTGCTATAAAAAACAAACATTACAAGGTAAACTACCAAGTAGAAATATGTAAGTATAAAAATCTCATCCAATCCGATTCAATCCGTAATCTGATGGATTGGATTGGTTTAGATTCCAAATTTTGATGGATTGGATTGGATTGGAAAATGTTAAAATCCGTTAAGGGTGGATTGGACACGGATCAGGCTAAAATCCGATCCAGTCCGATCCATGTGCACCCCTAATCGTGTTGGCTCTCAGCTATGATCCCACATGTCTCTGTGTCTGATGACCCGGAAGCACACTCATCTGCTAGCAGAGTCTCTATCGGTTCATAACTCGGCACTGTGCTGTTGGAAGGGAACACGATACTGTCTGTCCCATAATCAATTACGACCTTAGCTGCACGTAGAAAAGGTCAACCAAGAATGATGGCAGCATCCTGTGATGGTACCAAGGAGTCAGAGTCTAAGACAACAAAATCCACAGTGAATTGTGTGCCTTGTACCATCACGACAACGTCCTGAAGTATACCCTTCGGCCTCTTGACCGATTGGTTGGGAAACTTAAGAATCATTCTGGCTCGCGTTAGAGGCCCTAAATGAAGTGTCTCGATGAGATGGAAGGGTAAAATGTTCGCTGATGACCCACTGTCTAACAAGGTGTGCTCAAACTCATGATCTGAAATCTGACAGCTAATAATTAGTTCTTCCATGTCTTTCTTTTTCTTCTTGAGAGATGTGTGCTAGATGCCATAACAAGTGACAATGGTCAACACTTATTTCTCAGAGCAATGATTATACCTCTTCTTTATTTTTGACGTGGTATGCAGCTTCATGCATTTCTTAAGAAGAGGAATGTAGACCAATGCCTCCGAAAGAGTGAGCTTGATCTGAATTCGGTCCAACATCTCTTTCGTAAATTACAAATTTTGAATCTTTTTAAAATTTTCTGATTTTTCTCCCTTTCCTAGATTTAGAGCATCTGGGAAGGGTATTTGTACGTCCTTCATGTCAGTATGTACACTCGAAGGATAAGAAGGGGAAGAAAATCTTTTTCTAAAATGGAGACTTGCTTCGTGAATAGTAGAAGATCGATATTCGTCAGAAGAGTCAAGAGTCTTGTCTTTATTTCTTTTTTTGGATTTTCTTTTTTTTTCATTTTTTTTGTGATTTGTCGCCTTCACTATGAAGAAAATCAGAATCTGAATGTGCACATGCGTCGTTGCTGGTTGTATGCTCCTTCAACGACTCATGTAAAGCGGGAATATCTGAAACTAATCTCTACTCTGTGACAACACTGGCAATAAAATCTTTGCAAGTATCCATCTGTTTCCTTTGATAGGCAGTATGCTCATGAATCAAATGGATGAAGTGATCGAATGTGGGACCATCTTTATCAGGACTTTCGAAGTAATGTCTACATCCATCTCGGGTTGCTGAAGACTCTTAAAACGATCAAATGAGTCCGGGAAGAAATGCTCCTGAGGTTGATCTTGGCACTGGTCCTGATATGGAAACTGAATCGGCTGATAAGTCGGTTAAAACAGCATCAGCTCTCGCTCGGTATCTTGGAATACCTGAGGATCAGGTATCCAAGACTCCTGAAGTGGAAAGCATGGAACCTACTCATACTCTGGCTGAAAGCTCAATAGAATGTGTATCGGTCTCTGAAGAGGATGGGAACTCTCTATATCTATCTCAACGTCCATTCTCAATATTGCATCGGTATCCACATCAGCTGCCTGATGTGTGATCCCTAAATCAACAAGAGATGGAGCACATCTAAGTGATCTGTGATCTCCTTCGTGTGTCATCTTGACATCAGAAATTTCTCTGAAGAAATTCCAAAGTGGATCTTCGTCAACATAGTGGCGTGAACTGCCACACGAGGCATCGACCAATGCCTGCTGATCTTCGGTCATCCCCTGACAGAATATATGTACTAATTCAGCTTTGGAGAACCCGTGATCTAGAAATCTCCTCAGGAGAATCTGGAATCGGAGGCACATATCCTGGAGTGGCTTGTGGGGATCATGTGAAAATTCTCTGATGATTGACCGCGTGAAATTGGCTCAGCCAATGGGGTAAAATCTCCTAAGGAAGGTTGTTCGAAGCGTTCCCCGTCTAGCTCGCTCCTTTCCCAAATCTCGGAGCCATCTCGCGGCTCCGTCCTTGAGTATCAATAGAAAGATCTTCTTCATGACATCCTCAGGTGTAATATTTGAGTAGAATCGAGTGTTGTAAATCTCCTCAAACTCATAAAGATGCTCATATGGCTCCTCGTGCGATTTTCCATGAAATTTCAGCAGCAGTGAAACAAAGTATGAATCAATCAGGAATGTCGGTAGCTTCGATGTAGAAATTGACTCAGCTCTCGGATAAGATGCATGCTTCTCCATCCGCACTTCTGTCTTAGCAACTCGTAGACCTGGATCTCTCATCTGATCAATACTCAACTCACGGGTCTCATCCCTCTGCTCAACTGCCACTGTGTCTGAAGGTTGACTCGAGAGAAGCAAAGGAAGGGAATAGAAGGAGACAGAGAATACAAGGAAACAAAAGGAGAAGATTCTCTGAGGTCAGAGCGAACCAACCTAGATGAACAAGTAGATGCACCTGAAAGCAACGCCGCAAGAGTCAGCCTAAAAGATCGTCTACCCATCATCGTGATGAGACAGATGACTCCTGATCGATTGATTGATTAAGATCTGGAAGAGAAAGGACTCACACCACAAGTCAAACAAAAAGCAAACCCCAAGTTCACCAACGCAACCCTGATGATGACCATAAGAGTTTGGTCATTTATCTTTTCAGTTTTAAGGTTGTTTGGCAAACAATCTTCTCATAGATTAGCGAGATCAGATAGGTGCCCGAAACTTCTACGTCATATTGTCCCGAATTCTCACCAGAAATCACCTAGTCTCAGCCAGTATGGGAGTAAGTACGGACCATTTCCGGCTACCCGTGTTACTTGAGGACGGAGCTTTACGTAGTATCCTCTAAACTTCCCACCCTGCTAAGTACACCCGGACTGTTTCCGACTATCCGAGAGTACCTACTGAAGATAAGGTAATTAAAAGCGTGAGCTAAGTAGTATTTCGGAAGAAGCCCAGAATCTGTCTCTACCTTATGGGTCGTCTCTTACTCGCAAAGTCTGGAGAGTGTACCTGCGATGCAATTTTGGGGGTTGCTCTCCCCAAGATAAGTGGAGTCCTTACGTTTATTTTAAAGTAAGATAGAAATTAATAGACCCTATTTACTTTTCGGTTTTCACTTTTTTGGATATTTTCAGAGAAATCGTTTAACGTATTTTTGTCTTTTTGGGTTTGGCCCTAGATACAAGTACCTAGGTGTCGTAACATAAGCAAGCATCTAATTTACAATACGTAGAGAAGGGGAAAACTGAGAAATCCTAACAAGCACCTATCTCGAAAAGCTGCGGAAAAACCATCGAGAAAAATCACGAGCGAAAAAGCTGCGGTGAGTGTCTGGCTCCCCCAAGAGTACAACCCTGGTGAAACATACCCCAAGAAGAATCGAGGGAGAGGTACAAGTCAGGATACCCTAAAGAGGCCCCTTCATACGAAACAACAATTTTTTTACAAGAATTACAAGATATTCGGCTTTACGGTTTTGTCTCGTGAGGTTCAACATGTACTGCACAACTCTGAAACAAAAAGTCGTGAAGTTAGAAAAAAATAAAACGACAAAAAGAGAAAACCCTAAACCTAGGTCTACGGCTACCCTAGCGCTGCCTCCCCAACAACGACACCATCTGAAAACCCACATGATCACTGATCTTCTGACGTGTAAAAGAATCAAAGAGAAAGATTCCGATCGTTGTTTCGATCAGTTACCAGAAAAGATTAATTTTTAATTAATATTCTTTTATTTTATTTATACTCCTAAACCTAAGTGTATAGCAGTTAAGCACGGGAGTGTCGAACTCAGGGAGACAAACTATTGATAATTAGGGCTAAACTTCAGACAAACTAAGAGAAACAAGATCCTAATTTTTATTTTATTTTTAGGGAATTTTCTGGATTTTTATTTGATTTTTAATGAATATTATATTATTTTTATGATTTTAAGGTATTTGTGATTTTTTTATTTAGAAAATAATTTTATTTTTATTTAATTTTATTTTGTTATTTTTATATTTATTTTTTCCTTTTTTATGGATTTTTACTTATGATTTTTATGAAGTTTGTTTTATTTTAAGATGAAAAATTAAGTGTATATTGGAAACTGTGACGTATTTTGAATTTTTAAAGTTGAAAATAGTGGGAAAATATTTTTATTATAAAGTAGGTAAAATTATCTTTCCAATGATAGGTAAAATTATCTTTCCAATGATAGGTTGTGCGTTTTTAGGTGATTTATATTTATTTAGTTATGAATTTTTGAAGTTTTTTTTATAAATTTTGTATTTTTTATTGATTTTAATATTCAATTTTTATTTTTGTTTTTAATTTATTATGTAAAAATATAGTAAATAAGCTAAGGATAATTTTTATAGGATTTTTAGATGTGTTTTTCTTATGTCTTTATGTATTTTAAAAGTTTGTTACATGTTTTCCTTATTTTTAAAGAATTATCAATAAGAGAAAATATCTTTTTTATTTTTTTATATTTTTTAAAACTTTATTTGATAATGTATATGTAGTATAATACAATATGTATATGTATTTTTTTATGTTTTTGTATTTTATTTATGAAGTATGTGTTATGTTTAGTATAGTGTATATAATAAAAGGGCGTATATGTAATTATTCTAGAATCTAAGGGCACGTGTGATATTAATGCAGACTAGAGGGCAATTGTGCAAAAAAACCACGGTCACGTGCTTGACCTTGTGTAGTTGCTGAAGTGGGACTTAGACGCAAAAATGGAAAGCTTCGAGGGTCTGACAACAAATTCTCCAAAAAGTCACATGTTCATCCGTGTGCAGGACTAGTCACTTGGAATTGGATGCAAATAAAGGAAATACGAGGGTATCTCCTACATTTTGCTCTGAAGAATGTGTTTGGAAGGGTCCTATTTGGAATTTCTCCTGCATTAACGTGTCTAGCACTTGTCTCTCACTTGTAAAGGGCCTTGTTTGGAAGAAGCAAAACTTTGGGGCGTTGATGCAATATCTCCAAAAAAATCGGGAACTGCACGCGACTTGTGCGTGCATATCCTTCAGCGGTGGGGCAGCGAAATCAAGCTGGTGCTAACGTGCAGCGCAGCTTCGGTCATCAGATTAGATCGGATTATCTAACGGATCAGCTCAAGCCCATGAATAGAAAAGGAAACGACAAGGAATTCGATCGGTCTCTGTTTGTTCTTCCCAACTCGATTCTCCGACAACGGATGCGTTCGATCAAGAGCCACTGAGATGTCACGGTCGGTAGAGGTCTTTGTGGCGTGGAGGAATTCTCGAGCAACGACGGGTGGCCTCGTCCATGCCCTCATTTCGCAATTGGCACTCCTGGAATCGATCGCATCTCCAGGCTTCTAAGGTGGTTCTCAACTGCAAGTAGCATCGTTGCGCAAAATGTTTGATTTGCATGCAGGCATTTCGCGAGCGACGTCAGTCCGGTCTGTGGTGTATTGCAGAATGGATCGATTATTTCTGTCACGTGGGACCTCGAAACATGGGGTAAATTGCGGAAGTATCCCAAAGCAATGGAATTTTTTTTTCCGATTACAGGAGCGAGACAAAATTCAATGATCTATAAATAAACAATCAGAGTGCCAAACAAAATGGAAGAATAAAGGAACATAAGCAATAACTAAAAGACTTATCAAGTCTGACTACAAAAAGAAAACAAATAAGTCTATCAATAATCTCCCGTACATTAATCTTAATGAACTAGGATATAGCAGAGACTCCTTAGTTTGGCTGAGCAATCCAACCTCATCCTCCGTTAAGCTGCAAGGTTGTAAATCAATATTAGTCAAATGAATTTGACTAAGTATGCACCAATAATTTATGAGGCATACCATCATAACTATATACAATGAGTAAAAGAAATTACGATGACAATTCCATATAATAAGGACTATAAATCAATAAACAATGAAATATAAAAGAATTTTTCATGTATGCCCCTCATTATGGGATAACAATGACCATTCAATCAATTTCCTTGAATATCACAAATTTTGTGACCATAATATCAAAAATCCATGTCAAATATATATCAATCCCATCTGCCGACACCTGGAAGCCCGAGCTTGGATAGAAGCCACCCCATTCCCTTAAAACAAATTTTTTTTTTAAAACTAAAACAAATATCAATACGAGGCCTCCTATCCAAACCCCAATGCAATAGACATCAGTACTGAGTCAACCGCTGTAGCGGTAAATTGTTTGGAAGTAGTGTAGGATTACCCGCCTACAACGGTCAATTGGCGGAATTAACCGTCCGCGCGGCACCCGGCCAGGTCAAAGTCTCTAATGGACCAACAATGAACAATATCTACTTCCGCACAATGGTGGTGTCAAAAACAATAATTTATTTTTCAATAAAAAAAATTGAACAAATAAAATTGCAGTTTAGACTTATAAATACATATAAAAATGTATCCAACTCTGTAACATTTAACAACTAATCCATAGATAAGAATTATGGCTAACCACTTAGCATCTAATTACCTAAAGTTGCAAAACACATAGATATAATCAAAGCAGTTTAACGAGATATTATAAAAAAAATAGCATTGCAACGGCTAATAAAAATCAAATGTGGGGTATAACTAACAATGGTATGAGACATAAATTAATGTACATACCTCTCTCTCTCTTTTTTTTTCCAAAACGATATAGATAGATCACTATGTTTCTCCGTTGATGGAAATCAGTTACCACCTAAATAAAAGAGATGGATTTTAATATCACACGCAATCCGTAATACATCGCATCATAGTATCCGAAATCCCAACAATTGCATTACCCCCTTTTTATAAATACAATCTTCTTATTATTGCGATTGCTATATATATATATATATTCGGTAGTTCTTTGCAGGTGTTATCCGAAAATTTGTTGGAGTTGTATGAGATGTGTATTGCTAAGCATTTCTACGTTAAAAGTTTAGATTGAACGAGAAAATTTAATACACATATTAATTATTCAATAATCTAAAAAGATCAACGAATATAGAGGTTAGCATGCAATATCCGTTTTAGGAATAAATTTGATAGTCCAGATCATTATCACTACGGTCTTAATCGGAAACTCTAAAAGCATACAAGTTATCAGGGTATGCTCGTACAAGATTGAACTTATGGGGCCAATAACGTTACGACATAAATAAATCAAGTTTGATTATATAGCAGTATAACTTGATAAAAGAATGGGGAAAAGGCTAATCAGAAACTATCAATAGATCTCAACGATGCTCGCTCGAGAGCCCGAAAAAAACGATTTCGAAAGAATACCTTGATGAGAGTTCTGTACGGGATAATTCGACTCGATCAGGAACCTCCTACTCCGTTCCTTGTCGATACTTGTCGACTATACGAAGCCGCTCACGATAAACAGAAGAAGAAAGGAAACAAGAGGTGCGTGCGGCTGTTTTTCTTTTCTGGAGAGGCTACGCACGGTTCAATTGGTTTTAAAAAGGATCATGATGATCGGGTAAGACCCGTGATAACGGCATGAAAATTAAAAACAAGATGGCTTGATCTCTGGCGGAAACGGTCAACCCCAACATATCATCTTCCTTTACTAATTATATATTTTTTTTCAACGAATCCGTTGCCTTGTGTTTTTTTTAAATCAAAAATATGTTGTGCCGTTTTTTTTAATGTTTATATATACATATTTGGTATAATTATAAAACTTCCCCTTTAAACTTTTTATCCTATTTCTTCGAACGGCATGTAAGTTATGCCGTTTCATTTTTTGTTTTATTTATTTATTTTTTTTGCTTATTATGCATATTTGTATAATACTCCCTATATATCAATCTATTTATTTCCTATACTTAAAATTTGTTTTTCACAATACCCCCTCAAGAAAAACGGATATTACAACTCTACCCCCCTTAATAGAAATTTCGTCCTCGAAATTTAAGAAACATACCTAAAAGTTCAGGATACTTTTCTCGAACTTCGTCTTCAAGTTCCCAAGTTGCCTCTCTATCCGAATGGTTATGCCAAGCAACTTTTACCATCTTGATAATCTTTCTTCGAAGTTGATGTTCTTGACGATCAACAATGTGTGAAGGGCGTTCTTCATATGACAAGTTTTTATGAACTTCGACAGGCTCATAATGAATATAATGAGATGGATCATGAATATATTTCCGCAACATGGAGACATGGAAGACATTATGAATATGTGAATACTGAGGTGGTAATGCAATGCGGTAGGCTACCTCACCTACCCTATCCAACACCTCAAAAGGACCAATGTATCTTGGACTAAGTTTTCCTTTTCGCCTAAATCTCAATACACCACGAGTCGGAGAAATCTTGAGAAAGACGTGATCACCAACTGCAAATTCTAGCTCTCTGCGACGGTTATCTGCATAACTCTTTTGTCTGCTTTGAGCTATCAATAGCCGCTTTTTAGTCAAGTCGATCTTATCAGCACACTTTTGCACAAGTTCTGGTCCGAGCAATCTTCTTTAACCAACCTCGCTCTAACAAAAAGGAGACCTACATGGCCTCCCATAGAGAGCTTCATACGGAGCCATTCCAATGCTAGCCTGATAACTGTTGTTATAAGCAAACTCAATAAGCGAAAGATTCTCATCCCAACTTCGAGCATAATCTAAAGAACATGCTCTAAGCATATCCTCGAAAACCTGAATAGTTCTTTCAAATTGACCATCTGTCTGAGGATGAAATGCAGTACTAAACTTCAGCTTTGTACCGAAAGCCTCCTGAAGTTTTTTCCAAAATCTCCCGGTAAATCTTGGATCTCGATCAGAAACAATAGAGACAGGTATACCATGAAGCTTCACAATATTGCTCATGTATAGATTTGCTAAGCTTGCAATAGACTCTTTTTTCTTCATTGGCAAGAAATGGGCAGACTTCGTCAATCTGTCCACGATCACCCATATGGCATCATAATTGGTTGCATCGGTCTTCGGAAGACCCATCACAAAGTCCATAGTGATGTGTTCCCATTTCCATTCCGGAACCTCTAACTGCTCCAAAAGTCCAGCTGGTCTTTGATGCTCAGCCTTAATTTGCTGACACACCAAACAACGAGAAATGAATTCTGCAATTTCCTTCTTCATGTTTTTCCACCAAAAATTTCGCTGGAGATCCTTATACATCTTTGTGCTTCCTGGATGCACAGAAAAATTAGAACGATGAGCTTCATCCAGAATTTCTTGCTTCAACTCTGCCTGAGAAGGAACCCATAAGCGATTCCTGAATCTGATGCCACCATCTAGAGCAATGAAGAATTCTGAACTCTCTCCTTGACTCTTTTCAGCTAAAACATGGTACTCAGGATCTTCTTTCTGAGCTCTCAATATTTTCTCTACTATCACCGAATGAATCTGGATGCTAGATAGGATGATCTTATCACCTTCCTTAAAAGGATTCCAAGAAACAAAGTCATCAATCAACTTCCACTTTTTGATCATCGAGCTAGCCGACAAGGCATAACCCTTTCGGCTCAAAGCATCAGCCACAGCATTAGCTTTACCTGGATGATAAGCAATAGAGAAATCATAGTCCTTTAGAAATTCCATCCATCTCCTTTGACGCATATTTAGATCTTTTTGAGAAAAGATGTATTTGAGGCTTTTATGATCAGAGAAGATCTCAAATTTCTCACCATAAAGGTAGTGACGCCAGATCTTTAATGCAAACACCACAGCAGCAAGCTCTAGATCATGCGTAGGATAACTCCTTTCATGAATCTTTAGCTGCCTTGAAGCATAAGCTACCACTTTTTCATTCTGCATCAACACACAACCCAAGCTATTCAGGGATGCATCAGTGTAGATGACAAAACCTCCACAACCAGAAGGTAAAGTCAATACAGGAGCGGTGGTCAACCTTCTCTTCAATTCTCGAAAGCTGTGCTCACATGCAGAAGACCATTCAAACTTTATTCCTTTTCTAGTCAGTTCAGTCAGAGGAAGTGAAATCTTCGAGAAATCACGAATGAATCTACGATAATATCCTGCTAAACCAAGAAAGCTTCTAATTTCTGTCACACTCTGTGGTTGCTTCCATTCTGAGACTGCCTCGAATTTGGCTGGATCAACAGAAATCCCATCCTTGGAAATAATGTACCCAAGGAACATGACTTTTCCAACCAAAATTCACATTTGGAGAATTTAGCATAAAGTTGATTCTGCCTCAGAGTCTCCAAAACGATTCTCAAGTGCTCCTCATGTTGCTTAACACTCTGAGAATAAACAAGAATATCATCCACAAAAATAATGACAAAGTGATCTAAGAATGGTCGAAAGACCCGATTCATAAGATCCATAAAAGCGGCAGGAGCATTAGTCAATCCGAATGGCATCACACAGAACTCGTAATGCCCATAACGTGTTCGGAAAGCAGTCTTCGAGATATCTTCCTCTCGAATCCTCAATTGATGATAGCCGAATCGTAAATCAATCTTCGAGAAGACCCTTGCTGATTAGAGATGATCAAATAAATCATCTATCCGTGGTAACGGATATTTATTCTTCACAGTCACCTGATTCAGCATTCGATAATCAATGCATAAGCGAAGAGATTTATCCTTCTTTCTAACAAATAAAATAGGTGCACCCCATAGTGACACACTGGGCCTGATAAATCCCAAGTCAAGCAACTCTTCAAGTTGCTTCTTTTATTCCACTAGCTCGGCAGGAGCCATGCGATATGGTGCCTTGGATATTGGTGAAGTTCCAGGAACGAGCTCAATAGTGAAATCAATCTCCCGCTGAGGTGGGGGTCCAGGCAATTCTTCTGGAAAAATATCAGGATACTCCCGAACGACGTCGAGATCAGATAAAGATACGGTTGATGGCTCAACCCTAATAATACTGGTAAGATAGGCTTCTCTCCCTTTCAAGATCATGCGATGTGCCTTCATGGCAGAAATAATGCAACACTCAGAGACGGCACCATGCCCTTTAATAACAATCCTATGGTACTGATGGCTTGCAACGATCAACCTTTTCTTGCAGCAATCAATAATACAATGATATCGGGAAAGCCAGTCCATCCCAAGGATGATGTCAAAGTCTGTCATTTTCATGACAATGAGGTCACTTGGAAACTCGTGACCTTCACATATCAATGGAGCATCTTGAATAAACTCCAGTGCTTTTACATTTCCCCCAGTAGGTGGGACAACCATCAAATCAATATCTAAAAGTTTTGGTTTGACATCCATTCTTTTTACTAGTGCCTCAGAAATAAAGCTATGTGTAGCACCAGTATCAAAAAGAATCTTCGCATGCAAATTAGCAATAAGAAGAGTACCTTCGATGACCTTGTCTTCCTTAGCGGCATCATCTCCAGTGGTGAGAACATATACTCGTGCAGGAACCTTTGGCCTTTGATCTTGTCCTTGAGCTGCAGGCTGCTTCCTAGGCTTCGAACAATCACGAACAAAGTGTCCTTTCTCTCCACAGTTCAGACACTGGCCATTCTTGAGATAACATTCACCAGGATGGAAACGATGACAGAAAGAGCATTCAGGAATTCTGCTGTTTTGCCCCGGCTTGGAGGTTTGCTTCTGCTTCTGAGAATTTTTGAAATTTTTGTTCCTCCCGAATCGATTATTCCGATCATTGCGCGGCTTCTCCTCCTTTTTTCGTAAGAAATCTCGCTCCATAGTTGTGCCACTGGCTAGAGCATCCTCCATAGTCTTCGGCATGCTGGAAAGAACCTTCGATCTTAAAGCAGGATGAAGTCCCTCAATGAACTTCTGAGTCATACGGTACTCATCAGGACATAAGTGTGGAGCATACTTCAGTAAACGATGAAACTTATTGTTATAATCAACAACATTCAGATCTCCCTGCTTCAGATTAACAAACTCTTGCTCCTTGATTAACTACAAGTGTATCGGAATATAGTGCTCGCGGAAGAGTTTAACAAACTCATCCCACAGAATAATTTCTCTTTTTTCAAATTTCCGCAACTGGCAACTGGTCCACCAGTCCTTAGCAGGGCCCTTCAGTTGATGAGTGGCGAAGGAGACCTTGCTATGATCCGGACATCTGATTGCATCAAACAATTTTTCTGTCTCCTCCAACCATCGGTCTGCTATCTCAGCATCCACTATACCGTCAAAGCTAGGCGGGTTCACCTTTAAGAATCTTTCAAAGGTGACATCATCACGACGCTCCACACGAAGATGCCTTTCTTTTTCAAGACGCCTCTCGCGACGTCTCTGATCTCTATCCTTGCTCTGGTGGTGATCAGCTTGATCACGAATCAGTTGCGAGAGCTCCTCGACCGTCTTCATTAATTTGGCATTCTGGGCTGCCAAATCCATGGAGCGACGACTCCGCTTACGGTTCGAGACGGTCAACATCTACGAATAGCGACGATTAATTAGTCAGCTATTCCAAACAAAATCTATCAATATTATAAGTCATCCTAAAATTGGATAATATTCCTATAATTTTCAACCTGGCTCTGATACCACGTTGTCACGTTCCGGACCTCGAAACATGGGGAAAATTGCGGAAGCATCCCAAAGCAATGGAATTTTTTTTTCCGAGTCCAGGAGCGAGACAAAATTCAATGATCCATAAATAAACAATCAGAGTGCCAAACAAAATGGAAGAATAAAGGAACATAACCAATAACTAAAAGACTTATCAAGTCTGACTACAAAAAGAAAACAAATAAGTCTATCAATAATCTCCCGTACATTAATCTTAATGAACTAGGATATAGTAGAGACTCCTTAGTTTGGTTGAGCAATCCAACCTCGTCCTCCGTTAAGCTGCAAGGTTGTAAATCAATATTAGTCAAATGAATTTGACTAAGTATGCACCAATAATTTATGAGGCATACCATCATACCTATATACAATGAGTAAAAGAAATTACGATGACAATTCCATATAATAAGGACTATAAATTAATAAACAATGAAATATAAAAGACTTTTTCATGTATGCCCCTCATTATGGGATAACAATGACCATTCAATCAATTTCCTTGAATATCACAAATTTTGTGACCATAATATCAAAAATCAATGTCAAATATATATCAATCCCATCTGCCGACACCTGGCAGCCCGAGCTTGGATAGAAGCCACCCCGTTCCCTTAAAATAATTTTTTTTAAAACTAAAACAAATATCAATACGAGGCCTCCTATCCAAACCCCAATGCAATGGACATCAGTACTGAGTCAACCGCCGTGGCGGTAAATTGTTTGGAAGTAGTGTAGGATTACCCGCCTACAACGGTCAATTGGCGGAATTAACCGTCCGCGCGACACCCGGCCAGGTCAAAGTCTCTAATGCACCAACAATGAACAATATCTACTTCCGCACAATGGTGGTGTCAAAAACAATAATTTATTTTTCAATAAAAAAATTTGAACAAATAAAATTGCAGTTTAGACTTATAAATACATATAAAAATGTATCCAATTCTGTAACATTTAACAACTAATCCATAGATAAGAATTATGGCTAACCACTTAGCATCTAATTACCTAAAGTTGCAAAACACATAGATATAATCAAAGCAGTTTAACGAGATATTATAAAAAAATAGCATTGCAACGGCTAATAAAAATCAAATGTGGGGTATAACTAACAATGGTATGAGACATAAATTAATGTACATACCTCTCTCTCTCTCTTTTTTCTTTCCAAAACGATATAGATAGATCACTATGTTTCTCCGTTGATGGAAATCAGTTACCACCTAAATAAAAGAGATGGATTTTAATATCACACGCAATCCGTAATACATCGCATCATAGTATCCGAAATCCCAACAATTGCATTACCCCCTTTTTATAAATACAATCTTCTTATTATTGTGATTGCTATATATATATTTTTTGTAGTTCTTTGCAGGTGTTATCCGAAAATTTGTTGGAGTTGTATGAGATGTGTATTGCTAAGCATTTCTACGTTAAAAGTTTAGATTGAACGAGAAAATTTAATACACGTATTAATTATTCAATAATCTAAAAAGATCAACGAATATAGAGGTTAGCATGCAATATCCGTTTTAGGAATAAATTTGATAGTCCAGATCATTATCACGACGGTCTTAATCGGAAACTCTAAAAGCATACAAGTTATCAGGGTATGCTCGTACAAGATTGAACTTATGGGGCCAATAACGTTACGACATAAATAAATCAAGTTTGATTATATAGCAGTATAACTTGATAAAAGAATGGGGAAAAGGCTAATCAGAAACTATCAATAGATCTCAACGATGCTCGCTCGAGAGTCCGAAAAAAACGATTTCGAAAGAATACCTTGATGAGAGTTCTGTACGGGATAATTCGACTCGATCAGGAACCTCCTACTTCGTTGCTTGTCGATACTTGTCGACTATACGAAGCCGCTCAAGATAAACAGAAGAAGAAAGGAAACGAGAGGTGCGTGCAACTGTTTTTCTTTTCTGGAGAGGCTACGCACGGTTCAATTGGTTTTAAAAAGGATCATGATGATCGGGTAAGACCCGTGATAACGGCATGAAAATTAAAAACAAGATGGCTTGATCTCTGGCGGAAACGGTCAACCCCAACATATCATCTTCCAATACTAATTATATATTTTTTTTCAACGAATCCGTTGCCTTGTGTTTTTTTTAATCAAAAATATGTTGTGCCGTTTTTTTTATGTTTATATATACACATATTTGGTATAATTATAAAACTTCCCCTTTAAACTTTTTATCCTATTTCTTCGAACGGCATGTAAGTTATGCCGTTTCATTTTTTTGTTTTATTTATTTATTTTTTTTGCTTATTATGCATATTTGTATAATACTCCCTATATATCAATCTATTTATTTCCTATACTTAAAATTTGTTTTTCACAATACCCCCTCAAGAAAAACGGATATTACAATTTCAGATCCCTGGGTGAAGGTTGTTGCAGTGATGTTCTTCCCTTCGTAATCTGCTCTAAGCGATAGTGCTTCATTGTCCTCGTTAATGTTGAAGGATTTGAAGCTATAATTCCTATGCAGACTCGCGAGAGAAGAATAGATGTGGATGACAGGGAAAACAAGGCAATCGATGTGGATGAAAGGAATTTTGGTGTGAGATTTGGTGTAAATGGAAGAAAGTTTAAGATGGGTTGAGAGGAAAATGGATAGGAAGAGAAGAATGAGAAGGCAGGGAAGGAAGGTGGTACATAGAGAGAACCTGGAAGTGGAAGAGGGTTAATCGCTTGTGATTGGTGTGGCGTATGCGCATGTGGGATGTTGTCGCCTCGATGCGCGGCGTGCCGCAGAGGCTGGACTCTCGACGAAGGATGGAGCTACGATGTTGGAGTTGGGATCTCGCTGCGCCTCGCCTTCCTTGCTCGACGAAAGGAGAAGCGGCTCTCTGTCACTGAGCGCTCTCTCGTAAGAACTCAGAGATGTGGAGGATAAAAATGACGGATCGGAGATGAAGGGAGATGTGGTGGGTATTTATAGAGGAGGTGGGCTACGGGTACCGCCGGCGGTGGCGACACCGCGGGTGGTTGGAGGAAGTTGGATGAACGATCGGCAGTTGGCTAGTCGTTAGACGGTTGGGGGAGAGGAGGAGGAGGGAGGAGCCGGTAGCGGGTGGCGTAGAGGAAGGAAGAATTGGGAGGAAGGAGAAGAGGAATCGAGAAAGTATGAGAGAGAATAAATGAGAGAGAAAGATAAAAAAATAAAATTAAATAACAATAATGAAATACTTAATATGATTAGTTATAATTGAGATTAATAATAAGATAATTTAAGACTTAATTAAAAGAAACAATCTAATTAGGAATTTAATTAATTAATTAATTATCTTGGTGAATAAGTAAGATTTAATTAATAATTAAGTACTAAATAATTAAATTAATTGATTAATTTTAATTTAAATTTTAAATTTAATTTTAATTTAAGTGAATATTAAAAGATTAATAAAGTATATAAATATAAGAAATAATATTTATTGAATAATAATATATTACAGTACATTGTACAATATACCAATACGGACTCGAAAAATCGAGTTTTCGCATTAACTCTGATTTTGGCAAAACTAGTGTCATTTTATATATAATTTAATAATATGAAATTTAGAACCAAGTTTGCCTAATTCGGAGTCTGTACGGTCGAGTTATGAGGTTCGGAAAATTTAGGCAGCGGCTTCGTGGCTTCAGGTTTTATTGGTATTTTGACTTGGTTATATTTTTATATTTTTCTATACATTTTTAGAAGATTTTAGGGAAAGAAATTAAGTTAATTTGGTTTACGATTATTTAATTAAAAATTGGGAAGATTCTACATATATTACATATAGACAACGGGTCCAAAATGCCAAAACTCACCGATTTTATTCGAATATTTGTTGATATTTTTAATAATAGTATTATGTATAAAAACGAAATTTAAAAGTGAGTATGGTTGGAATTTTCTATAAATAGTTATGAACCTTGTAAGTCGGCTTTTGCGGCTTTTCTGGTTCATTACGGTTAACTTTTTTTGATGGATTATTTTTCTGATATTTTTATAAAATAATATATATTTTCATGAATTTTCTTTATAAAAGGACAATGTTGGTTTGAAGTTGTCTTGATGATAAATAATATAGGTGAAGTATTTACGTTGTGTAAAATGGGTAATTTATATTTTTTGTCTCTATTTTCTTGATATTTTTATAAATTAAGATCCTTATCTTCCACCGCTTATTTATCTTGTTGACCAAGTCAATATTGACATGGTCTCGGGGTTAGGATCAATCTGTATCTATTTCATATTTACATCCTTCTTTTCTTTTATTTTTCCTTTTATCTTTATTCTTTTATTTTAGATAAAATAAGTGTTAATTATATTATATTAATATTTGTAGTTAGAATGATAACTAGTTGGAATTAGTGGATATTTACATTATTTTACCAAGGATTTTAGCCAAAATGAAAGAATAAAGGCAATGAATCACGGATTCATCAATTACATAAGGGGCGTGTCTCATACGAGACGATAGATCATGAGCGTGGGAGGTCAAGGGAGGTTAAACCTTGCAAATCATGGAATCACAAACTAACAGAATCAAATTCAAATAATATGGTGTTCATTGTATGGGCTCCAAATGCAATCGTGAAATACAAAATCATGTGGCAACGGGGATAATTTTTACATCATTTATCAAGATCACAAAGAGTATAGAAGTATGCCTTTGATGTGTGAGTCTCTAAATCAAAAGACCTGTTTATTCAAGTTTGATATGATGGACGCTTGCTCTTTTGGGTACAATAGTGACTAGTGATACTTAACCATGAACTTGAGATTTGTTCTCCACCAAGGAGCCCACCCAAAGATATATTTTGGATGATTTCTTCCTCTTAATTTCCTCACACGAAAGCAAGTCCTACTTGAGCACGAGTACTGATAGTAAGGCATATCTTCTTGCAATTGGCCGAGTCAACTGAGAGAACAAGAGAGGCTATTAGGGAGGATGACTAAAGGGAATATGGTGGGGATATGGGGGCACTACCAAGGGAAAATAAAGAGAATAATTTCATTTCTTATTTCTCATCTTTCTTCTTAGTACTAGAGAGCGCTCGTTGATGAAAATCCTTTCAAATCAACTTATCAGAGAAGATCGTCCATGCCCTTCGTTTATAGGATCAAGTTAGACCAAGATGGAGTCCTACTCCATGCATGTGCATTCGTTATGAGTTGAGTAGAGAGCAAGTCTCTCTACTCACTTTCTAATTAGTTGTATCTGATGAATCTGCGATTCGTCATCTTTATTCATTTATTTTAGCTTAAAATCCCTATAAAACACCTGCATATAACGCTAACTTCATATTCCTACTAACTTGCATCTGTGTAAATATTGTACATTTCTGACTAATTTTAACCTAAAATAAATAAATAAAGAAGAAAGGAAAAATAAAGAAAAGAAAATAAAAAAAGAAATAAAGAAAAGAAAATTAAAAAAAGGAAGACTGTATACAGGCTGACCCGAACCCCGACAGAAGGTCAAGACTTGACCTGATCGACCAGGAATAAAGTAGGGGGAGATAGCGTCCTTAACCTGAAAATCCAAAAAAAAAATGTGTGTTCTCACTTATTTTGTACATATCACTAACACTAATTTAGTTGTACCTTAATTGACCTCAAATCAAATAACATTTAAAACCAAAGTTGTAAATAAAAATGTGTTCTAAGTACTAAAATTGATTGCACAATTAAATCATGTACAGAATAAAAGTAGCCACACTTGGAAAAAAAACCACTAAGCACTAATTGAAAGACCAATTCCGACTCCATATAAGCTCAAATTGAATCAATCTCACTTCCATTGAACTCGAAATTAAATTATCTTTAAAATGGCTGTATTTTCATAATTTTTGGAGTTACGGTTGAAAAGTCGGTTTTCTGGGGTGGTTTGTGCAATTTTCCCATGTATTTTGTGCATATTGTATTTGTATATATTGTAAATTAATCGCACTGATTTTTTAAAAAAAATAAAAATTAAAAAAAATAATAAATTTTTAAAACACAAAAAGGGCTAATTCGTCATTCACCCTTGTATATAGTGTCACATATGTATATAGTATATGTATATAGTTGCTATTTTTAATTAACCATCATAAAAAAATAAAAAATAACATTTTTTTAATTCCAATAAATAAAGTGACGAAAATTCAAAAAAAAAATAGATAATTGTTTTATTTTCTCTTTTATCTTCATTTCAAATTTCATCTCCCTTCCACAAAAAAATTCAAAAAAAATTCATTTTTCATCTCTCTCATTCAAAAATTCAATTCCCTCTTTCAAAATTTCACTTCAATTTTTATCTCCCTTTATCCAATAAAAATTCAAAAAAAAATTCAAATTTCGTCTCTTTTCTATTTATATGGCTCCTTCTCCCTCATTCCAACTTGATCAATCTTTAGAGAGAGGAGCCCGATCTCTGAGAGTCTTCTTGTCGAGAAAAGGTGTCTAGCCTCCGAGCCGACCGGTGACAGCGCGACGGCCTTCGTCGAGGCGACTACGATCCATTTTCCGCTCCTAAGGTGAGATCCAAATTTATCTTCGCATTTTATCTTAGTTTAATCGCTTTTTATTTTGTTGTATTTTTTATCGTCATTTTTTTCTCTAGATCTTAAAAAAAAATCCATCTCGATTTGATCCGCCACCGACTCGATTTTTCATCTCACTTTCTCGATCTCCACGCGTTCTATTCTATCGTTCACGATCTCTCAACTCTGGCCGCATATGGTGGCCGGAGATAGGATTCGATTCCTCATTTTCGCCGAATCCCCATCCACGTTCCGATTTTGTAGATAAATAAAAAAACCCTTTATTTCTACCATTTGTTTTGCAGGATAATAAAAAAAATAAAAAAATCTCTATTCTATCTAACGTTTGTTTTGCAGGGTCATAAAAAAATCAACAAAAAAATTTAAAAATATAAAAAAACATTTCTCATCATTTTTTTATTGTCTATTTCGGATCTCTCATTTTCTTATTTTCAGATTTTTCAAAAAATAAAAAATAAAAAAAGTTTTTATTACTATTTTGATTCACTGTTTACATTCCATAAGAAAACAAAAAAAAGGACAGCAAAAGGGGGCGGCGTCGCCAGCACCCTGCCGCCATCGCCAGCCGCACGAGGGCGGCGCTCTCCCTGCCGCCCCACGCCTGCCGCCCTCCATAGCGGCAGCCCGCCGCGCATCCAGAGCACCGCACGCCACCAGCCCGCTCCAGGTCCCGCGCCCTCCCTGTTCATCCAGGCGTCGACGCAGCCCAGCCACCAACCCGCCTCGCGCGAGTCCCGACGACCTCCAGGCCACCCGCTCGCCACCGCCTCGCAGAACCCGCGCCCGGCCGCACCTCCTCTGCTGCGCCTCCGCCAAGGGCGGCGGCCCCCCTTCCACCGCGAGCCCCTGCGCCTTCGCCTTCGCGCCCCTGGGCCGCCCCTCTGACGCCGCGCCCTCCATCGCCGCGCGAGCCCAGCGCCTCCTCCCTTGCGCAGCCGCGCTCCAACCCTTTGCGCCGTCGTCGCCACCCCTCAGTCCGCCCTCCTCCAGCCCGCCGCCCCGCGTGGGGAGGAAGAAAAGAGGCGGCGACCGTGCCCATCGTGACCCATTTTGCTTTGAAACGGACACCCTCTTAGGGTTTAATTTTTTATTGGTGAAATTACAGCAGCACTTCAGGAAGTTTATAAAATTACAGTTGCGCCCCAATTTTCATAAGAATTGCAAAGAAGTCCCTGCCAGAGCTCCAGAGCACATGCCATGCACAAGACATTGGTAAAATTGCATATTTGTTTTCTCTGTTTATTTTTATTATTTATTTGAGATAAAAACTTTGAATCTTTATATTTCAGTCCAACATTTTTGCAGTAATTACATTATTGTCCCTGAACTGCAGCATAATAAATTGTGTGCTCTCTTTGATTGAAATAAATGCTATTTGTGATCCAAAAATTTTGAGAAAATTTTGCTATGTTCCTGATGTTCATATCCATCTAGCATAAATTTTTTGTTGTATTTTGTCCTCATTTGGTATTATTAAAAAAAAATAAAAAACAGTGTTATTTTGTCTTCCTGAAATTCAAAAATTCATAAAAAATCGAAAATACCTCTAAAAATTCCAAAAAAATTAGAGTAGTTGTATTTCATTGTCTTTTAATTTCTGACCAATTTTCACGCATTAATTATTTATAAAACCCAAAAAAATTGAAAAATATAAAAAATCTTCTAAAAATCATAAAAAATTCTACAAAAATCCAAAAATTGTGATTTCAGTTTCTGTTTGTAGATAATTGTTTCTAGTTTATCTTAAAAATAGTAGGCAGGAGTTTTGGGTATTTAAAAGTTTTAAATTGCAAATTACTCCAGGCTGTCCACATTTTCCGATTTCCTCACTGTTTGATTTAAAAAAAATACAAAAACATCTGAAAAGTCTACAAAAATTCTCAAAAACATTTCAAAACTTTTAAAACACAAAAATATTTTCTTTGAATTTTTCTGATTATTTTTTACTAATTGAAAAATTGTAAAAAGAGTTGGTGTGCGTATTTTTGATCTTGTTCCTATTGCTTCGCATTATTTTTGAAAATTAAAAAAAATTACAAAATCAAAATCACTGAAAATTTGAAAATCAAAAAATATAAAAAAATTAGAAATAAAAAAAATAAAAAATAATAAAAAGGTAAAAAATCACAAAAACCAAGGATAGTTATCCTTTGAGATTCATGTTTTCTTTTATTTAGTTTCTAATTAATTGAATAACCCTCGGGAATTGTAGCCTCCCTGAGTTCGACCATGTCCGCTATACAGGTTAATAAGTAGCAAAAATTTAAAAAAAAAATAATCTTTTGTTGACGCGGGTTTTGGGGATAAAAACCCACCTATTCATCAATTAACTCCCGTCCTCAAATCTCGCTCAACAGTATCTTCCAAATAGGATTGGAATTTTGAACCTTGAGTAGTGATAGAGATAAATAGAAAATAATTTCTCCTTGAAATTTTGTCTACCATGAGAAATTGGAGAGAACTTCTCTTCTCTTTCCGTGGTGGTCGTCTACCATAAGAAATTGAAGAGATATCATATCTTCCCATTTCTCTTTCAATAAATTCAAATTCAACTGGCTACTAATTTATGAAATTAGTTATTTTATTCAAGTAAATAATTCCCACCAACCATTGTTATATAACTACAAAATCATCCCACTAAAAATGAGTTCAATTCATTAGTTCATAATAAAGTGTAGATCCAATTTGCATTTATTCAATTACGTGAATCACATTCACATATGCCATAATTAAACACGAATCACATTCATACCAATACTAATTATTTTGTATACATATCCACATTAACTAGTTGTCAATAATATGAATCATATTCACACATTCTCATATCGATTTCTCGATGATAATAATAATTATTATATTGATATTTAATATTTTAATGTACTACGCCTAATCTAATTAGGATTCATGAGAAGCATTCGCGAATAACTGGAGATAATATTAGGGAGACTACATAGATCATGTATAGTGACTTGATAATTAAATTGGCACCTAATATCAAGGTTTAAACCACATTGAGCAATTCCAACCAGAAGATTTTCGAACCATTTCTCCAATCGACTTCGAGCCATTTTCAGATCAATTACTAATTTGTTGGATATAGAAGGTACTTCTATTATTAGGGATTTAATACAATTAATTGCCATCCATTTAGCCTCAAAAGCAATGGAAGTATCATGGTATATAATCTACTATGATTGAATCCACATAGAGTAGTCCCCATACTCATGCATCATACATACTGGAAGATTTTACTTAAACTCGAAGTTCAAACCTATGTTTGGATGTCTCTTTTAAGGGTTTATCATAGATTTTCAATTTATCGTCGGCGATAATATTAATCACATGCTTTTTCACAAGCATATATAAATATTTGCAAATTCTTATCTTGTTTCAAAAAATTAGATGACCACATATAGAATTTGTTGTAATCCCAATGTCTCATGAGTAAACTTAATATCCCATTTCAGAAGAAAGTAAAAGCTCCACGCTCCATTTCAGAAAGTATGAAACCTATATGATTCTTTTAGAGATCATACATCTCATATTTCCTTGCATACACATCAGCTTGTTCATAGGGCACAAAAGGAGGACAAGAAGTTTGGTTAGATCACCGGTGAAGGAGGAACATGAAAGGAGGAGGTAGCTTGGGGGCGATAGAGGGGCTGTCGTAGGAGCATGGGCGGAGGTGGTGGTGGTGGTGGAGGGGGGGGGGTGTAGGGGTCATGGCCCTCCTCTCAAACATTAAAATAACATGTATGTGGTTCTCTCAATCATAGCTTCAAATTTTACCGAAATTCGATCGAATTTCAGAAGAGTTTTGATTTTGACAGGTCACAGAAATTCGACCAAAATGATCAGAATTTCAGCAATACGGGGGTCATAGTACACATCCTAATCGAAATTTCATTTCGATCAGTCATTGAAACGATGACCAAAATCGACATTTAGGGTCATGCTCCCAATCCTATATTTGAAACTTGTCATGTTCGAATTCCATTTCATTTATAATTACGACCCCTAATCATGTTGTTGAATTTTTTCTGTATTATTTCTCATATTAGTTGTAGTAAATCTCCCTCACCCTTTTATACTATCCCTTTTTTTAATTCCACGACCTAAGAGAGTGAAATTTTTTTATTCATTGTGGTATTATCTATAGTTAAATATATAACAATTATTATCCATAACTCCATTCTTTAAAATTGTAACGAATATCCAATTTATTGCTACTTTCCTTGGAGTGAAATATATTAAAATTTCATCCATCGAAATTTCCTTCTATTGTTAAATTTAGCATCAATTAATAAGAATTTCAACGAATAAGTTAGTAGATAAATCATTGTTATATGAACCTCAAGCAGTGAATATGACATTTACTGCTAATTGAAGAAGGAAAGTTAATTCTACAACATATAATACTCATTTATTTATTTATTTAAGATTGGAAAATATGATAACAAATAATCAAACTATTTGTTACCTTAGGTCAATTTTGTTGTAGTGTCGCATAAATCTTCAAAAGTTAAAATTACATATGAACATGGGATCAACATCAGGATTTACACCAATGAAAAATCTCAACAATTCGGTAAGACGAGGATTCCCTCACTATCGAAATCACCGTCGATACACCTCAACAAATCAAGTTGTTTAGATCCCTTAGTTCCTTCTCCATCTACTCCATCTACGCAAGATGCATACAACGATGCAATATCGATTGATGCATATTCAACTTGTTTAGTGTTTTATTATAATTTATACTTAAATAAAGCATGGATGTTTAAAATTATTGTGGTTAACAAAAGTTTTTTTATCAATATAACATGAAATTAGCGGAGTATCGTGAGTTTTATGTAATTTTCAATTGACATCCTCAAAAATTCAATATCATTTATATATCATTCTTAATTTTATGATAATTGTGAGTAAGGTTAATATTTATCTTAAAATATTAAGAGGCATTTTATTATTTTACAAATTACTCTCATTTAAATTTCATGAGGAAACTATTAAATATTAGGACTAGATGTGAATAGGATAAAATCTATAAAAATTTATCCACTACTTTCTCCAATCTCAACCTTTATTGCACCTGTTACAACATATTTCAATGTTATCAGAATTTCGAAAAAAAATGATTACATTTGTAAGCAAAGGAATGGTATAATCATAAAATCGCTAATTGAATCAATTCGTAGTTATAAAGCAATGTATTGCTATATTTCCATATAAAATATAATTTATTAACTATCACAGAGTAATGGTAAAATACTTATATTTTACTAACCATTACAGCATAATTACAAAATAATAATACATAATAAAGTTTTTATTTGAATGATTTTTATGACCGAATGTATCATGTATATGAAAAGTCATCTCTTAAAAATACAATTGATCTCAACTTTGATGTTGACATAAACTAATATATTACTACACTACATGGATTTTATGCAAATTTATTATTGTATATTGTTTTTTAATCTACATTCTACATAATTATCTCTAATTATTAAATATTGCACAAATACTCATATATCACTATAAAAAGTTAGCCTATAGATAATCATACAACAATTCTCTCTCTACGATCCCTACAATAGAAAATTCTTGGCTCCGCTCCTGTGTAGGAGGGACAAGCTAGGGCATCTCGGAGAGGGGAGGAGGTGGCTAGTGGGAGATGATAGATGAGTGGGGTGGGGGGTTGTAAGAGTCGCATGTGTTTGTAAATTAATAAATATGAAAAGTAGAATTTAGATATTTCTAACATAATCGGTTGACTTTAACAATCAAATAGATGAGAATTAATCACATGCACTCTGATGTAATTGTTAATGTGTTTGTAGGGGTCTAGTGATAAATATGAATAATATATTAATTGTCATGTAATCGCAAAGTTTGTAGGGGCCGTGGTGTTAAAATCCCTTGCGAATAAAGCCAATCTATCGATCCAAGCTTCCATATGAAGGCAAATTTATATTCAGTTTTGTTTACATAAAATATTAGTTTTGTTTACATAAAATATAGCGTAAAAACTCTATATTCAGTTTACGCGTCTCACCATTTTCTCATCGATTTATTTTAATTTATAAAAAGAAAACGTTTCACCCAACCCAAACAGAGGAAGAGCTTAATTTTCTCCGCGTCATGAGGTTATTCTCGTAAATTCCTCAGCTCCATCCCCTCGAAATTCTCAAGGGCGCCCGCCCTCCCCCTTCAAACTCCCCAACAGAAGCCCTCCAAAACCCAAACCCAAATCTCTCTCTCGAGCTCTCGATCTCTATGTGGACGT
Source organism: Ottelia alismoides (assembly GCA_037367405.1). Classification (NCBI taxonomy): domain Eukaryota; kingdom Viridiplantae; phylum Streptophyta; class Magnoliopsida; order Alismatales; family Hydrocharitaceae; genus Ottelia; species Ottelia alismoides. Next base: position 928,874 of record JAZKJV010000742.1, on the reverse strand, counting down.
CGGACGGTGAAAACCCCGGGAGTCCCGTGGCGGAGCTCCGTCGCGTCCACCCCACTATCCTGTCCCCCTCCGCCCCTCGCATCCGCCACTCCGCCACCTTCCTTGCCTCCAACGATGACAACCTCGAGCGCGCCCGCTCCCGCGCTGCCCGCACCGCCGCTTCCCGGCGCCGGTCCGCCGTCCTCGTCGCCTCTCCTCCATCCTCCGATCTCCTCGACCGCGACCGCGTCCTTGACCTCCTCCACAATTGCATCAAGCTCGCCTCCGAGAACGTAAGTCATTTTCAAAATTAGGGTTCTTCCTTGCGGAAAATGAGTGTTTTTTTGGACTTCTACAGAAGATCAACCAGAGGAACACTTGGGATCTGGGGCTGATCGACCATCTCAGCGAGCTTATTAGGGTCGACGCCAAGGATGACGACTGTGAAACCAATTTTCAGAAGGTACCACATTTTCCTCTCTCCCTTTTCTGAGAAAAGAAGTTCTTTTTCTCGAAGCACGTGTAGAATCATCAAATTACGCTTTGGTTGTGAAGGCGAGCTGCACGTTGGAGGCTGGAGTGAAGATCTACTCGCTTAGGGTCGATTCTGCACACTCAGAGGCATACAAGGTCCTTGGGGGGATCATGCGCGTTGGTCGAGAGGAAGACAAAGGTATGCGGTAGTTCTCGGTGGAGTTCATATAAGTTGTGATAATCTGATGCTTGCTTGTTTTAGCTGCCATAACCAACCACGTAAACTTGATCCTCATGCACTTTGCAAGATTCTCTTGACTTGAGAAAGAGATGACCCTACTCATTGGCTGTGTTGATCAATGTGGCACTGCATTATGGTGATGACCCTAGTCATTGGCTGTGTTGATCAATGTGGCACTGCATTATGGTAATGGCCTAACTCTGCCCATGATTCTTCTGGGAGTATCTATAAACATGTGCAGCGATGGACCTCCATAGTCATATGCCTGTAAAGTGAGGCTAATACTGTGGGAGGGTGCACATGGACCTCCTTTTCATGTTCCAGGGGAGCTGTTGGAATTTTCATATCCATAAAGCACATTTATATGTCTATTCCGAATTTGAGAGTACTATTCCTAATTTATGTTTATAGTTGTACTCGGTCAATTCCTCCCGTACCTATTTGGTTGGTGGAAGAAGCTGAGGAGAATAAGATTTAGACACGTTGAATAAGTTCCTTTTGATATAACAAGGCGTTTGATGGGGGAAAGAGAAGAAGCGATCGAGGGCTTCATTGTTATTCCTGTTTCAGGGTTTTCTTGATGCTACCAGCATACGGAAGATGTCGGATAGTGGGTGGAATATGTCTGGTCAAAGTCCATCTAACCCCTACCAAAATTCTTATCCCATCTTCATCCCTTTCAATTAGACATGTAGTGTTTTTTTGATCAGGCATGTTATGTGGAAGATGCTGGTGTAGTCAGATTCAAATTATGGCTATCTTGATTCCAGTTTGGACATTCAAACTATCTTAAAAGTTGTGAGTAAGATGGTAAGGAAATTTATGTCATCTGTCGTAACTTGCCCATCAATGCATAACTTACCAGTACATACAATTGAAGACAACGAGTTACCTGTATTTCAATCACTTCATTACAACACGTTAGCAATTTCCTTGGGTTAGTTTGCTCTTTGCAGTAGTGGGAGTAATCATACATGTCATTTATAACAAAATTAAGTTTATTTGTTGAGAGTAGAAATCCAAATCCTCTCAAAATAACTCAAACTTGCTATTCCACAAACTAAATCATTCCCCTCATTTGCCCTGATGGTTGCCTTTGATTCCTTGATCTCAACTTGCATCTTTATATAATTTGCTCCCAGTTGGTTCACTCGATTGAGCATGTAATTTTCTTGACAACGTGGAGGGTGAACACCTTTGGTAGGCATTTCTCCCTAAAACATATCAATATAACTTATAAAAGGCAAAAATTAAACAAGTACTTCCCATGAACCGAAACGTTCCTCAACATAGAGACGTCAATGGAAATCCCTATCATTTTTGTCAGCTACAATGCTCACAGAAATGCAAAAGAACTCTCCCTCTCTCTTTTGGACCTAACAATGATGCCGTTAAATGGTGACCTAGAAGCCTCCATGCTATATGTGTTGACTGAGTCCCACATTTGCCTCTCTCCAAACCTCCCAAACAAGGTGACAAAGGAAGAAAAGATGTCTCACACAATCACACCCTCTAGTTCCTCCAGGCATAAAAAAAAGTGACATCCATAGTATGAAATAAACGTGCTCTAAGAGCCTTCATCATCGCATATGATCTTTGTAGTGACCACATACAAATCCCAAGTGGCCACATCCTTTAGGTTCTCAATCAGACCTTCTCGCCAGCTTCTTAAACTTATTGGTTTGATGTAAGGTACATATGGAAAGGATGTTATTGTACAATAGGCCAAGTATCTCAGTTTCAATTATAATGCATCGTGCTTGAAGATACATCCTCGTAAATATAAAATATTTAACTTATTAAAATGTTATGAAAGGAAAAAGAAATGTTTTCCTTATTAATATATAGAAGGGCATGCCTTATCGTTTTTCTTGTTTACCTTTCTTGCAAATACGTGATAATTTTTCGATCACGATGAGTCTTTTGTGATCATCACCCTCCATAAAAAGTGACATTATCTTATGCAAACTTCAAGACGGTCTCGAGACATTGTTAGTCAAACTTCACATGTTGGGTTTATATATTTGGAAAATACAAGCTAATAGATTACAAAATTATCGCCTAGGACTTCAACATGGAGAGCACACCCTAACTAGTTAGATGGCTCGAATGCATGTGAAATGCTTTGATGTCTAATCTTGGCATGTAGGCTACGTCCTCGAAGATATGCTAAAATTCATCTGCCCTAGTGGCTTTCACATCTTGAGTTTAGAAATACTCAACATTACCACGAACAATTGTTCATGGAGTGATTAAATAAGATTTAAAAAATCTTATTTCTAAATATAGTTGTAAAAGTCAGCTGACTAGTCGAGTAGTTGTGTTCATCTAGTTGAGTAGTCGGCCCGACTAATCGAGTCAGTGGGGTGGTTGACTGACTATTAACTACTCAATCAATAATCGATAGACCGATCAGTCGACCCGATTAGTCGATTGATTAAGCCGACCAGTCGATCGATTTTTACTTATACTTTATTTTTGTGTTTGTTTTTTAAAAGAAAACTTACTAAGTTGTTTAATGTTTGATTCAAGTTCAATTTTTTCTTTTATTTCATCATGTTAGTTTAGAAAGTGTACATGTCTATGTAAATATATAAGAACTTATGCATAAAAATGTACATGTCTATGTTGGGCTGAAGATGAAATTGGAGGCATTGATGCGGAGATTTTTTTGATCCACCTATGGAGAATCTTAAGTGTAGCCGTTGATTTGGTGGAAGACTCCGGTGCTTAGGAATAAGGAATGTGGGATGGGGATCTGAAGCTTAGAGGTGATGAACAATGCCCTTTTGGCGAAGTGGATGACCATAATTTGGGAGGAGGGTCCATTCTGCTATGCAGGACGACACATCCAATTTATGGTGTCTCTTGAGATCCCTCTTTACATGATATTGCTATTCCCGGGCTTTCCATTTTTTGGAAGGGAATTTGCAAGATGCTTTAATGGAAGATTCCAATCTTGCGACTAATTCTTGGTGATGGTTGTGGTTTTTAGTCCTGGATTGATGATTGGATTACTCATGGGTCGTTACACGCTCGTTTTCCTCGTCTATTTGCTCTGATAGCCTCTGCAGGGGCTCCGCGAGGGATTGTTGGGAGGCCATAAGCTGGCTCCCTTTGTTTCACTTAGAGCTTTCTGACTATTGCTTTGCAAAGTTTTCACGTCTTCTAGAGGTATTGCTAGTATGCGAGAGTTTTCACAACGATACGGATCATTGATATTGGGCCGATGGACATTTTATCGTTTCGAAGGTTTACAATGCCTTTTATATGACAATGATCTTTGATCCAGTGAGGGCTTCTGATAGGTTTTCTGATACATGGAGGCGGAAGGTCCCTCTTCGGGTGAGTGTCATTGTTTGGTTGCTAAGAAGAGATCATATGTTGATTGCTGAGTGGAGAACCGTGTTCTTTCGTGGAGATGGCGACATTTGGTGGAGGTGTTCTGCAGTTGATGACGATGTCGAGTACCTTTTCTTTGATTGCCCGATTGCAAGGGAGGTGTGCGTGGCTTCTCTAGTTGAAGTCAACCGCATAGTGGGTTGGTTTTTGGGACTCGATGGATGGGCTATGGATGGGGAACTGTCATGCCAATTGCAAAGATTTGGGTGGCAGTTATTTTTTGGTCAGTGTGGCTTGCGTGGAATGGGAATATTTTCAGTGGAGATAGAATGTATATGAAAAGTGTTTTAGAGCATGCAAAAAGTACGAAGATATTTTGATCTTTATAACTCCTTTTTTGATATATAATGTGAATATATAGAAACTTACAGGTGGGTGCCTCCTTGACATCACACTCCTTTTAAATGATTTAAATATTTAAAATAAATAAAAAACATATAAAATCAACTAAAGTCCGACTAAATCTGATTAGCCATCCTATTGTTGATTAATCCTTCATTAGCGACCCGACTTGCTGAATAACGACTACCGACTTTTGCAACCTTGTTTCTAAATAGTCTGCATGAATAATTAGAATTTAACCAAACTTTATATACTCCTTTCCATTGTAGGAGGAGGCATGATAAAAATCTGCACTATAGACAGATAAATGGTGTTAGTGGATCTTTGGACCTTTGATTCAACAGAGAAGAAGAGCTTGAGATGTGAAAACCAAGCGACATAGGAAGCATAAAGAGAATTTCACCCCGTTTTACTGTAACAAGGGTATACATCTTAGGAAAACAATGCTCTCATTTGCATTATGAGGGATGAGATATTCTCAACTCTTATCATCCACTTGAGAGAGAAGATTGAGCTCTCATATTATAAGGAATCAAGAGCTCTCTAAGCAATTATTTATTTTATAACTAATGTCAAGAGTTTGAGTCCTTGATTGATTGTCCTTTCCATTGGAAAATCCCCCCTCCCCCCATGTAGATGACTCACGAGGGAATCCTCCCTCATTGGAAACTCAGAGTTGTCTCTTGGCAATCATCGAGAACCATGGCTTTCCTTCTTTGTATAAGAACACGTCTCTTGTTCAAAAGACAGATGCTGTCATAAAATGAAAGCGGTGAGTTCTAGATTTTTAGGATTGTGGACGTGGAGGTGCGCTTCCTTTCTTCCTTTGTAGGAGTGTAGAATTATGCATATAAAGGTGTTAATCATGGAGTTGATTGTGGAGGCTATCATGGTTGTAATGGCTGGCGATTACCTTGAGTAATTTTGTAACTGTTGGCTCCATAGGCACAACCCAATTATGCTGGGTGGAAGGATGTCTGTTGCGTACTGAGGCATAGTTTGAAAGATGTAACCCTATCTTGCAGTTCACCTGAGGTATGGACCCTAGGCCATGTGTGCTAGGTCCTTGGAGAGAGAGAATGAGGGATAGGGAAATCAAAAGAGATTATAGTCATACATGTACACGTATGTATACATCGACATATGCATGCACAACATACTGATGCATACACACATATAGTGTTTAGGAATGTCCCTGCATGAATTGCATATAAAATGCATATGCCTATGCAACGGGAAAGCAACACCACATTCTTTATTCAATGCGTTATGCAGTCTTTATGGCAAAGCATGCCCGCTTTAGCGCATAATCGACCACATATACCACATAGTCTTTCCACATTCTCAATGGAGTTGAGATATTATTTAGACTTTAATATTTATTTTCATTAACTTTTTCTAGCTTGTATATAGGAATAACGAGAATGATATTTACATGCAAGTCATGCTAACATGATTGGATTATCAAAATTCATGTTAAATTTATAAACATTTAAAAATAAACATTAATAATGAACTTATGCTCATGACAAGTAGGTGAGCAGAGACTTATTATCAAAAACACGTGAAAGCCTATGATGCTCGACTATTGAAGTGGAAAGGCCTCATTCTAGTTTTTTTCCTAGATGAACTTATGCCACTAAAATGTCTAATGTCTACCTTGTGGAAAATTACAAAGAATTGACATCAATGACATTCTTTTCCCCATATTTATTATGTTAAACTTGAAAAGCCAAATTGACCATTAAGGGCATTCATTTATCAACTCGAAACATTGAGGACACTTTCGTTTACAATTTTATGAGTAAACTGATTATTTGGTGTTGGAGTACCTCGGATAGCCCCTATGGTTGGTTAAATTAATTTCCATTGTTTCAAGATTCCCTCCACTTTCCAGGTTTTAGTCAGGGTGAATCTCAAGATGATAAGATCCATTATCGCATGTATGGGAAATGTTGGTTTGTCTTGAGTGGGGTGGTCGAGTTGTATGGATATGAAAGGTGGAAAAGAGTTGATGTACAAATCACTGAATTAGTGAGTTGAAGGAAAGTGCCCAAAAACGAAGATCTTGTGGCTTTTCAAAGAAATTACTTTAAACGTTAATTAAATACCAAACTCGAGCAAGTTTGTTAAGGTATAAAGAAACGTTTTCAATAGAAAGGGTCGAAAATGTGATGGAGGTGATGATTTATAGCATGGCATAAAATTTCGTCGAAATCCGATCGAAATTCGGTCTGGACAAATGGCCAAAATTTGTTTAAAATGGTCAAAATTTGAGCCTTTTAGGTTGTCGATAGAAGAGCGTTAACCGAAATGGTCGAAATTTTGGCTGGAATTTCATTTTGGTAGGTCACCGATGTGGTAACCGAAATTGATATTTAAGACCTTGATTTATAGAGAGCTTGGTGTTGAGAGTCATTTTTATCTTCTCCTATTTGTTATTTATTTTTTGTTTCTTTTGTCTCTGGTATGTGGGATTGTAGTAGTAGTGCAAACGAGATGTGGGAGGCAGTAGCATCTTGTATCCGAAAGGTAGCCAAAGAGATGCTAGGTGAGTCAAAAGGAGGAGCTCCGGGTCAAAAGGAGGCTTGGTGGTGGAGTGAAGGGGTGCAAGAGAAGCTAAAAATTAAAAGAGCTTGCTTTAAAGCTATGTCTAAGGATAGAACAGATGAAACCGTTACAGACTATAAAATAGCGAAGAAGGAAGCAAAGAATGCTGTAAGCGAAGCTAAGTTAAAAGCTTATGAGGTTTTGTATAAAAATCTCAACTCTAAGGAGGGCCAAAAGGATATATTCAGGTTGGCCAAAGTAAGAGAAAGAAAGACCAAAGACCTTTCTCAAGTGAGATGCATTAATGACGAGGAAGGTCACGTGTTTGTTACTCAGAAGGATATAAAGACTAGATGGGAGCAGTACTTCCATAAACTTTTCATTGGAGAAGGAAATAGAGAGATCACTTTGGGTGATCTAGCTAGTAGTGAAAGTTACTTGAATCATGCATGCTATAGACGAATACAAAGAAAAGAAGTAGAGGAGGCTTTGAAGGTTATGAGACCTAGGAAAGGTGTTGGACCGGATGACATCCCTGTAGAAGTATGAAAAGTTTTAGGTGAGCGTGGTTTGACTTGGCTTACGAATCTATTCAATGTTATTTGGCGAAGCAAGAAAATGCCTGAAGATTGGAGGAGGAGTATCGTGGTGCCTCTTTATAAGAACAAAGGAGACATTCAAAATTGTTCAAATTACAGAGGTATCAAGCTGATGAGTCACACTATGAAAATTTGGGAACGTGTGGTCGAAAGAAGGTTGAGGCAAGTTTCCCAAGTAAAAGAAACCCAATTCGGATTCATGCCAGGTCGCTCAACTATTGAAGCCATCCATTTGCTGAGGAGAACAATGGAGATTTATAGAGCTAAAAGGAAGAATCTCCATATGATCTTTATTGATTTGGAGAAGGATTATGATTCCGTGCCACGAGAGATACTGTGGAGAGTTTTGGAGAAGAGACAAGTACCTGTCCTATACATTAATCTCATAAAGGATATGTATGATAGGGCTTTATCTTGTGTAAGGACCCCGACGGGGAAGGCTGACTATTTTGATATCAACATTGGTTTACATCAAGGTTCAACTTTGAGTCCATTTCTTTTTACTTTGATCATGGATGAGTTGACAAGTTACATTCGGGATGAGTTACCTTGGTGTATGTTATTTGCTGATGATATTGTGTTGATTGACGAGACTAGAGATGGAGTAAATGAGACGCTTGAGGTTTGGAGACATGCTTTGGAGACTAAAGGTTTTCGTATAAGTAGGGCTAAGACGGAATATATGGAATGCACCTTTGATGGAAGCAATGGTGAAGGAATCGAGGTGAAGATTGGTGACGATAACATTCTGAAGAGCGATTCTTTTAGATATCTGGGATCTATTGTGCAACATGATGGGGAAATTGATGGAGATGTTACTAATAGAATAAATGCAGGCTGGCTAAAGTGGAGAGGAGCCTCCGCTGTTCTCTGTGACAAGAAAATTCCTTTAAAAATTAAAGGAAAGTTCTACAAAGCTGCCGTGAGACCTGCTATGCTTTATGGTTCTGAATGTTGGCCTGTGAACCATAGACATGTGCAGAGAATGGCTGTAGCAGAAATAAAAATGCTAAGATGGATGTGTGGACATACACGTAAAGATCGGATTCGGAATGATGCAATCAGAAAGAAAGTTGGTTTAGCTCCGATCGAGGATAAGATGCGAGAAAATCGCTTAAGATGGTTTGGTCATTTGCAAAGAAGGTCAACTGATGCACCGGTTAGGAGATGCGAGTGTTGGGATGTTGAGTCGGCTAAGAGAGGGCGAGGACGGCCCAAGAAGTGTTGGAAAGAGACTATACGAAGGGATCTTAGTTTTTTGGATATAAGTCCGAGATTGACCCAAGATAGATCTGAATGGAGGCGAAGAATCCATGTAGCCGACCCTACTTAATTGTGGGAAAACGCTTTGTTGTTGTTGTTGTTGTTTGTCTCTGGTATGTAATTTGCCCTTTAGGGTTTCTCCTCTCCGTACAAGAGAGCCTATGTCCCCTTCATAATTCATGTCATCATTCTCTTTCCACATAGTATCAGAGCGACAGTCCTAGACTGGCGCGCAATATCTCAAACCCTAGCCCTTTCCACCACCCCTTTTGTCTCTTCCTCTCTTGCATCGGTGGTATCAGTCAGCCTTAACCGACCTCTGGCGATGCCAACATGTTCACGTGACCCCTTCTTCAACAACTCTGGGGCTCTCCGACCCCCTCTCTCATCGCCTCTTGCCACCAACTCGACCCAGTCGGCCTCTGTCGGCGACAATGTTATTTATTTCGTAATATTATTGCTTATTCACGTGTACTATATGTGATATAATCGCCTGTACTTATATTTGAACATATATATGCAATTATACTTGCTGCTGCTTATTCAAGATATTGCTGCACTTGCTCTGATTATTATTGTTTGTGATATTGTAAAAGAAAAGTTATCGTGGAAATATCTGTATCTTTCCTTAACATTTTTTTGGAGTAACTTTTGGTGTTTGATCCTTAAGTTTGCAGGAAGTTCTTCGATACGAAGCACTCCTTTTCCAAAGGAGTCAGTGGATAGTCAGAGTTTGTCCATCTTTGATAGTTGTTGTGGTGTTTGATATGTAGTGTTGACTTTGGTGTCTGATCCAAAGTTGTAAAGCTGTATGCTTTATAAACGCTTGAGACATCCGCGTAAATATCTCGAGCTTATAGTGAAGCTTTTGTTTGCTTGGCTAACCTGAAATCCCCAATCACGTGATTGAGGTTGTGGTTTTCACCCGATTGGATTTCCGTGTTAATATCATGTGCAGTGTGCTTACTTGGTTGATTGATGGTTTTATCCCACAAACTATTTTAAAGTGCCATAAATAAACTCTTTACCCCATTTAATGTTATCGTGATCCGCATGAACTCACTGTCTCGAGCATTCTTATTTTGAAAGTTAAAAACATGAGGATGTGCTCTCTCTTAGTATGCCCCCTCTTCATCTCTTTCACACGTCTCAATTAAGACTACTAGGAACAATTACAATTTACAAGTGGGAAGGCTCCTCATCCAACTGGGCTTTATAATAGTTCCTCCTTTTTTGCCTCCATCAAAAGCTCCTCTTTTTCATTAAATAAGCGATAGAGATTGAGGATCATTTTTTATTACTCTTCTCTGACATTTGGGTGGCATAATAGTGAGGTGTGTGCCTTTATTACGAGTTGTCAAATCTTAATCACTGATAAGATGTCTGTCATATTCTAATTAGCATATGAAGAAAAGAAATATGTTGCATGTGCTAGGTGGTGAAAGAACAATGGTGCACCTTCAAGGTCTTTATTATAGGTGGATGGAGGCAAATTCTTCAGATTCAAAATCCACCTACTCAGCCTTGGCTTAATAACGGAAATCCAAACACAATATAAATGATGGCAACAAAACCATGAATATTAGCTACTACCATAGCACTTGTTAAATCAAGCTTGAATTAAACCTAAGCAATGGGAAAGCTATCTAACCTTACAACAACAACAAAATCTTTTTCCCACAATTAAGTAGGGTCGGCTACATAGGTTTTTTTGCCCCCATTCAGATGTACTTTGAGTTATTCTCGGGCTTAAATTCAAGTAACTAAGATCCCTATGGATAGTCTCATTTCGACACTTCATGGACCTTCCTTGCCCTCTCGTAACCGGCTCAACATCCCAAATCTCGCATCTTCTAACTGGTGCATCAATCGACCTCCTTTGTAAATGACCAAACCATCTTAAGCGATTTTCTCTCATCTTATCCTCTATCGAAGCTGCACAAACTTTCCTTTTGATCGCATCATTTCGAATCCGATTTTTTCGTGTATGACTAGATATCTACCTTAGCATTTTCATTTATGGTACTGTCATTCTCTACACATGTCTATGGTTCGCATGCCAACATTCTGATCCACATAGCATACAATGTCTCAGCTGCTTTGTAATATTTTCCTTTGATTTTTAAAGAGATTTTCTCATTGCAAAGAACAGTAGTGACTCCTCTCCACTTTAGCCTACATGCATTTATTCTATGAGTAACATCTCCATCAATTTCCCTATCCTGGTTCAAAATAGATCCCAAGTATCCTAAAGAATTTTTCTTGATCTTAAAGCAATCTAATCTTAGTAAGCAATAAATCTTAAACAATAAATCTTAAACTCCTCAAAAGCAGTGTAATAATCTAACATTGCGAGGATATGTTTGGAAAAGCAAATTAGGATTCTAATGTGCAAAATTAACATAGGAATTGACATTGACATAAATGAACAAACTGTGATAGAAGGTGAACAAAATAATTTTTCAAGGGACCCCAATCTTCACAATCACCCTTTACGTGCTGTTTTTCCTTCACATATTGAATGGATGAGCGAGAAGCAAGGTTTGAAATATTGATATTGATGTTGTATGTGCGAGACTGGAATGGGATATATTTTGACGATATATATGGCAACTTTGAAAATGTCTTAAAAATGATCATCTAATGAATTAAGATCACCATCTTCTTAAAATAATAACAAAAAACTACACTCTTATAAGCAAAAAGGGGTGTATTAAGACATCAATACACATAATTATACATATCGTAGTATTGTATGCATGGTTTTTTAGAATCGCACCTCGAGGCATTTTTTTTGTAAAAACTACCTTGAGGTTATAGCCTTGGTCATCTGACCTGAAGTGTAAGCCTCGAGGCACAAACCACTATGTATTTTTGGAAAAAAAATTAAACTCTTTAAAGTTAAGATCTTTATTATTATTAAAGGCAATATTGCTTAAATATCTATGATTGATAACCTTGAGACCTTGGAATATAACTCACAAACCTTTACAAATTATTTCAGTAATGCATAATGATTGAGTAAAAAGATCATGTATATGTATTCTGATTGTTTTTAGTTAGTATGAACATATCATGACTTATATCAAGTAATGATATTCTATTGCCTATATCATATAATGAATATGATATTTGTTCAATTGATTGCATGTTTTTGTAAGAATATAACATATTTGTAACTTCACATAAACATTATACCGATCACAAATCCGTAAGTATTTTAAAAAAGGAAAAGCGGTGCTACATTGTAAAGTAGCATATATTGTTGATATGATATATTGTGTACATGTGTTCTCAACGTGGGAATACCCAAATTTAGGATCATGGTAATATAGTTTGTGAATATTTGAAGTTTAGGAGCTTATTGGCAATATAGTTATATTTAATATTAGTTTTTACGCATATTTTCTCTATAAATATGCATAAATTTCGAGGCTTACGTCTCATCTATTTCGAGGCTTAGCATTGCCTCATTGATAAAAAACTGCTTCGATTCGCCCTGCGTTTGTTACTACCTTGATTATATGCATAATATGCTGGATAGTGTCGACGGTTGAGAAATATCAGAAAGCAAATTTGTCCGGCAATAATCTACAAAGCACATCTTTCATAATAAAAAACAACAAAGTGTTCTAAAAACAAGGAGATATGCTTTTAATGTAATAATGAACACTCACAAACAAGAGTTGCATGGCAGATCCATATAACCTCCCCTTGTCGTAACGCATACTGCATTACTTACTCTATGTATTCACAATATTTCTCTCATGTTAAGTAGAAATTCATGGCCTTGTAAATCATTACTTGCGAGGATAAACAACAAAGTTAATGGGTCTAAAGATGGTAACACATATAGCATAATGGGAGCATGAAGGAACTTTGAAACCTCACGATGATGAGGATAAAGTAGAAGGCGATCGCTATAGTGGGGGTCCTTTTTCAAGAGGTAATTGAACTTCTAAGATTGCATATTACGATGGTTAAGAGAAAGCGATGGTAATCTATACTGAATAAGATCAAGTTCATCAACAACTCCAAAATAATCTCCTTAAGATCTTAATAAATACAAGAACTTATAAACTAACGTCAGAAAAAAAAAATCAAGAACAAGTAATAAAGCACGAAATATATGGCTCATTTAAGAAATGCACTTCCAAATGCATTAAAAATTGATGAAAATCACCTGAGGGACGATAAGAAATTGTAGGCAAAAATATGATACGATGAGATAGATAATCGAGATTGACGATATTGATCGATATATGGGAAATTTGCATCCAAAACTCCAACTTTTGATCGATACCCATCGTTATCCAAATATATCAACCCTATCTTGTGAGATATTGGCTGATATATGGGAAAACAATACCGATATATCATTGATATATTGATTATATACCATGGATATATCCATGATATTCTGTGATATCAAATCCATTCAGAAGGGAGGGGGAGAGGAACAAGTGGGCACCGCAAAATATCACTTCAAGTGTTCTAGGATGATGGAAGAGAGTAGTTCAATCATCCTTGTTGGAGTATTTGGTTGTACACCATATGAGTTGTAGGAGGGTAAATGGATCTCTCCAGGATCCATTTGCCCCATCCATACGTTTAGTCTCACATCTACCAGTGGTGGGACTTGGAGGCTCTGTGGAGGCTATATAGGGAGCCCCAAACCTCCTGTATCCATTGAGAAAAAAGAATTGAAGCATATGCCCCTTTGAGGGCTTCTCCCGTGGTTTCATCCCGTTCCTTAGGGAGTATGGTTCCACGTAAATCTTGGTCTTCCATATTTTATATTTATGTTCTATTGCTCTGTTTATTAATTTCGCTTCCGCTTCCTATTTTCTAACATGGTATCAGAGTGGCTTCGATTCTCGAGGTTTTCATGTTCTTATTTTTCAGATTCGATTCAATTATCATTCTTAAAGATCAATTTTTTGAGATCATGCTCGTGATTTGATCAAGTTGTGGTCGAGTTCCACAATTCTAGGTTTTTTTTGTATGAAACCCTAATGCGGGTTCGGAACCCTAAGCTCCTGGTCTTCTGGCCTGGTTGCATCTTCCGCAAAGCGCATCCTGGCCTTCTGGATGTGCGCGAGCCCTAGATTGCACCCCCATCTCGAAGTACCAGGCGATGCCCAATCCTTCCATGCAGTTCTTGCTCAAGGCGGCGACTCCAGGCAGCCTCTTGCCTCCAGACGCGCTCGAGCACGCATCCTCTAAGCATGGCCTCAAATTTCAGCGAAATTCGATCGAATTTCTGTTGAATATCGATATCCAGTCGAAATCGAAATTCGACCGAAATGACTGAAATTACCGAAATATGGGGGTCCTAGTACAAAAATGACCGAAATGACCGAAATTTCGGTCGAAATCCCACCGAAATTCCATCGAAATTCTATTTTGGTCGATACTGAAATGGTGACCGAAACCGACATTTAGGGCCTTGCCTCTAAGTCCAGGCGGCATGACGCTATAGCTGCGAGCAGAAGCTCTTGGGCTTCATCTCTCCAGATCGTGAGGCTTCTCCTGGCGGCAGTAGTGGCGCAGCAACCCCAACGCGCCACTCCTTCGATTCTTCAGTCCATTGCTCGCAAGGCAGAGCCCTACCGCCCTCGACTTCTTGTGCAGCACCGCAAGATCAAGATCCAGCTGCTTCTAGGTGGTGATTCTTAACTTGGTCGAAGGTGATCTCCTTCCCACGCGACCCCCTGGCGCTTCCGCAATGCATCTTTAGTCGCAATCGATGGCGCCCACAAGTCCACTGGCGGTCAACCCCCCCTTCAGCCCTCCAACCTCCTCGCATCTCCTGTAGCTCGAGCGCACATGCTTTATCTCTAACGGTGAGCCCCAACAGGAGGCACAAGATCCTTCAGTCCCGGGCAGAACCGCAACCCTTCAGCCCCGCAGATCTTCTAATCGGCTTCAGGAAGCCTCTTCCAGGCGTTCTTCCCCTTGCGCAGCACACGCCGACCATCCTTGCGTAGCACGCGCATCTCTAGGCAGCGCGTGGCCCTCTCTCCGCACGGGGGACCCTCCAGCGGCACCCTCAAGATTCTACAAGGGCGGCGGCGTACATCTTTGTGCGATGGAAAAAGGGTTCCAAAAGGGAACCCTAAATACAATAATGTCTCGGTTGTGTATAGGCCTTTGGGCCGAGGGGTGGTTTTGTTTTTTTAAAGGGGGGGGAGTGATGTGCTCAATTTGGGCCGTATAAAAAAAGGAGGCCCTAAAATATTAAAAAAAAGAAGAAAGAAAAGGGGTTGTTTGTTGGGCCAGACGGGCCGAATGATATTAAAAAAAAGGAAGAAAAAGAAAAGAGAGGAGGGAGTAGTCTGCGTACAAAAAAAGAAAAAAAAGAAACATCCGTACACAGTTAAAAAAATGTGAAAAGCCAAAAAAGAGGAGAAACAAAAAAAATGGTTGAATGGTTTTTTTAAAAGAGAGAGAGAAGAGCTGTAAAAAATGAAACGGCCAAATGTTATTCATGTTGTTTTCTCCATGATATTGTCTTCTCTCAACTTTATCGATGTCATTTTTCGACAAGTATGGGAGAAAGGTGGAGTATTATGTACAGTCAAAGGTCTATTCAGATTCTCCAGATCCAGATATTGATATTCCAGACCAGCCAATTGTTCAGACTCTACAGTTTTTCAGACTCGATGTCAGATATTTCCGAGTTTTCAGTTCAGACACGCACATGTATGCGATCTTTTTCAGATGAGCACATGTATGCCATCTTTTGTCGTGGTCCCCATCATTCTTGTTGTTTCGGCCAGAGTTTCCATGTGAGCCATATGGACTCCAGACTCCAGAGTAGAGGACCATTCCCTATGTCATGTGGGCAAATGTTTTTATGTGGTATCATACGTACGCCAGAGTAGAGTACCATTCTCTGTGCCAGATGGGAGAGACCCAGTTCTCCGACGAGGAGATTTCTTCAGACTCCATTCTCCAGCGACTGTGGACTCCGACGAGGATTGCACTTTTACGGCCTTTTCAGTTCGACCCCGTTTCAGAGATGGAGCAGTTGTCCACATTGTTGTGACGGGCCAGAGTACTCCGACGAGGAGATTGATTTTCAGTTGCAGTGACTCTGACATGCGCAGTATAGAGCACATGCACTCCGGCGAGGAGATTCAGTTGACTCACACTCCATCGAGTTCGTCCTCCTCACCTGCACGGCATGAGAAGTAACGTCATCGACAACAGCCGACAGTTGTACGCGTTGAGTTGATATTGTCTGTAGTGTCATGTATTATGAGTTGAGTTTCTTTCTGTTTGTCCAAGCTGAGCATTGCATGCTCCAGCTTTAGGGGGAGTGTTGGAGTATTTGGTTGTGCACCATATGAGTTGTAGGAGGGTAAATGGATCTCTCTAGGATCCATTTAGTCCATCCATATGTTTAGTCCCCCATCTACCAGTGGTGGGACTTGGAGGCTCTGTGGAGGCTATATAAGGAGCCCCAGACCTCCTGTATCCATTGAAAAAAGCAATGAAGCATATGACCCTTTGAGGGCTTCTCCCTTTGTTTCATCCCGCTCCTTAGGGAGTATGGTTCCACGTAAATCTTGGTCTTCCATATTTTATATTTCTGTTCTTTGCTCTGTTTATCAATTTCGCTTCCGCTTCCTATTTTCTAACAATCCCCTTATTTTGGCATTAATGTTGGAATGAAGTAATTCCATGTTCCTTTTTTTTGAGGCTCAAAAAAGGGGGAGACACTCATTGGTGTTCGCCCCAAAAATATATAATAGAAAATAAAAAGAGCTAAATACAACGAAGGGGAGAAGGAGGGAAAAAAGTGAAGAAAATCCGAAAGAGGAAAAGAAAAAGCAACTGAACAACGCCAGCCCACAAAAACAAGACCCAAAGCCTACACCGTACACCAGTCAGCGAGAAAGCGCGAGCAAAGGATAAGAATATTTTCCCGATAGAACCGTTGACCGGAGAAAAGAGCATTGTTCCTTCCCAGCCAAATGCACCACAACCTTGCAATGGGGGCCAAGAAATCCCGCCTAGCTCTGTTCCTGTTGCTCCAAAGAATCTCGCAGAAAGCAGAAAGGTTGTCCGAGCTCGCCCAAGGCAAATCATCCCAGATCCCACGAACCAAGTGGCACCCGAAAAAAAGGTGATCAATAGTTTCCACCTCCAAATTACAGAGGATACAATTGGCATTGATGTTATCGAATAGTCTAGCACAGCGATCCCGCGTCATCAACCTCCGTCTGCGAAGAAGCCAAAGGAAGAAATCAATGCGCTCCGGCAGCCGCATACCCCACAAGAACCCACAATTGCGCACAAGAAGAGCATCATCGGGAGGAGGTGGAGTAACCAGCGCCCGATAAGCCTTACGCGTGGAGAAGGGACCGTCCTTCCAACTCCAGTGATCCACACCCTCGTTCGGCCTAGCAACGTCACGAAGGGCATCCAACAGAGAAACAAAATCGTCAAACCGCTGATCCTAGAAGTTCGCGAGAAAGCGCGGACACCAGCAACCATCCGACCAACAATATGCAACCGACGCATCTTTATGAGACCATAAGGCAAACAAGCGCGGGAAACGCACCTGCAAAGGACCTCTTCCCGACCAATCGTCAAGCCAAAACTTGAAGGAATCCCCCTTCCCCAGCACCGGGATAAACAACGAAGCATTCCTCGCAAAGGCATCCAGCACATTACGCCAAAACGGAGAATGACGAACGTTGTGGGCCCCCTGCGCCAACCCCAGCCTATCAACGCCCAAGAACTCCCTGAGAACAAAGATAAAGAAGTTATCACCCTTTCCCCAAATTCTACTCACCCACTTGAGTAAAAGAGCATCATTCACCACCTCCAGCCTCCGCACACCCAGCCCACCATTCCGCTTAGACTTAATAACCTCATCCCAAGCGACAAGATGAAGACCCCTACCCTCCTCCCCCTTCCTTCCCCACAGAAAGCGACACATACAACGTTCAATCCTCAATCGAATCCCCGCCGGCATACGACGAACAGAGAGGAAGTATATCGGGATAAAGGAGAGCACATACTTAAAAAGAACAAGACGCCCCCCTCTAGAGAGCAAAGCCGTGCGCCAACCAGCAAGGCGCGTTTCCACGCGCTCAACAATCAAGCGCCAATCTCGGATCCTGGCCCGACCCACCACCATAGGTAAGCCAAGATAATCAATAGGAAGCTCACCTGGAGGAGATCCCAGCAACTGACCGCACTCCGCCGCCGCCTCGTGCGACAAGCCGAAGGGAACCACCTTGGATTTAGAACCATTAATCATCAAACCCGACAATTCGCTGAACAGGGCGAGAGTGGTCGCCATACTGGAGACCTCAACAGTACCACCCTCAATAAAGCATATTGTATCGTTCGCAAATTGGATCAAGGGCACACAGAGATCACCCTTACAGAATCCGTTAGACAGCCCAGACTCAATAACGCGGTCCACCATACGCGCGAGTACATCCGAGGCCAACGCAAAAAGGAGGGGAGCGAGGGGACACCCCTGGCGCACCCCCCTTCTTGGCTGGAAGAAGCCACCGACCGCCCGGCCATTGATCATAATTCCAATTTCCATGTTCCTTGTATAAGAAAAATGGCAAAGCCTTCTCCCACTTTAAGTAGGATCGACTACATGGATTCTTACTTAGATCCATGTTGATAGATCTAGCTGTTTTTTATGATGGTTGTCGGCTACCTAACACAATCCACACATGGGAGATTCAAACCTTGATTTTTTGGGTGGTAGGCACACTGCACTACCACTGGACCATTGAAACGGGTACAAGCAAGTTTTCATCAATCCATGATTTTTTGGTGGTAGTGCATACTGCACACTGCACTACCACTGGAGCATCGCGGCGTTTCGTGGAGATTTCTCGGCAGCCAGATCCTCTGTCAGAATCGTTCTTTTTGCATGGTGACGCGTTTAACAACTTGATCTTCTCTTCCTCCGAGGGGCGTTCGCGGGCTCCACTTCGAGCTTCCCGGGTCGGATTTCTATTTCAGACTCTTTGCCGGGCAAATCTTAGCTTGCTTCGGATCTGTTTAGCGCTTTATCGGGCACGATCCCCTCACACGTGTCTTGTTCTTTTTCGAACTCGGATGGCCTTTTGAACTTGACCCCCCAGGAGAATATCTTCCTTCCTTCGCCCTCTCCCCCCGGTGAGCCTTAGGAGCCTCAGGAGGCGGCCTCCTCCGATCTGTTGCTACCTGCAGCCAGCTACTCAGCATCATTGGAGAACAACGAGGAGAATATAGCTTAGGTCGGCTGTGCCCCGTCAAATGAAGTGGCAGCTAGTCCGACTGATAGAAGGACCGGAAAATGATATAGAAGAAGATCAAGAGCAAGATCAGGTCTTTTGGAGACCACACTCAAGCGCAATGTGGCGGCGGCGGCTGGTGTCGCCTTTTTGCAAGGGTCCTTCGAAACTTCCAAATGAAAATTCTCTCGTGGAACATCCGTGGATTGGGGGATAAGGATAAGCGTAGGATTATGGGCTCTAGACTCTCTGAATGGGACTGCGATATCGTTCTTCTTCAAGAAAGGAAGCTACCATCCTTCTCGGATTCTTTTTAGCGTTCATGCGGTGCAGGGGGCCTGGACCATTACAAATATTTGGAGGCATCGGGGGCATCGGGAGGCTTACTAGTGGCTTGGCGCTCGGCTTCTTGGTCTTTTATCTCGGAAACTCGGGGACAACATGTGCTAACGGTAGTTTTGGCTAACTCCCTCTCCTTTAATCATTTGGCGGTATCTTGCGTCTATGGTCCTTGTGATGGTGCGTTGAGAGGGGAGTTGTGGCAGGATCTGCTTGATGCTGGGAGGGCCATAGATGGGACCCCTTGGCTGGTGGGGGGCGATTTCAACGTCACTTTGCTCTCCTCCGATCGGCCGGGGGAGGGGTGGCCAGGATTCCGGCTCTGATCTCTTTATGGACACCATTAACTCACTGGACCTTGAATGCATGGACGCCTCCAACGTTAAATACACTTGGCGGAACCCAGATCGCGCTCAAGACTTGACCGCTTCTTTGCCTCAAATGAACTGTTGGAGACCTATCCTTTGGCATCGGTGCTGGCTAAGCCTAAGTCCTGCTCTGATCACAACCCTATCTTGTGGTCCTCTGGGTCGGCCCCGACCCAACGTGGTTTCTTTCGTTACAAGAAATGCTGGCTTTTGGAAGAAGGCTTCAGGGAGATGGTGAATTTGCACTGGTCTTCGACGAAGACCTCAGGTTCTGCGGCTAATAGATTCTCTCAAAAACTAACCTCTCTGCGGAGAAGACCGGCTTCGTTCAAACGAGATTCTAGAACTGCTAGGTGCGCGGCAAGATTGAATGCTGAGGATGTCTTTCGTAGGTTGGATGCCTTGGAGGACGAGAGGAACCTCTCCTCTCTCGAGCAGGAGGAGCGCCTCGCGGTGCAGAAGACGGTGGCTCTGGAGGACAAGAAACACGTAACTGAATGGCGTCAGCGCTCGAGGACCTCTTGGATTAAAGAGGAAGATGCGAACACCGCATTCTTCCATCGTATTGCTAACGGTAGGCGCAGATGTAATGCTCTTCGCTCTATCACTATTGACGGGATTACGACCGAGGGTAACAAAGATATGGGAAACGCGATTGCTGATCATTTCAAGGACAGACTTTCCACTAAAATCCCGCGGGTTTGGAGATGGATGGGCCGCAGCTCCAGACTAGTGGAAACACCTTCCGCTGACATTCTCATCTGTGATATTTCCTTTGAAGAGCTTAAAGATGCTGTTTGGGATCTGAACCTTGATGCCGCCCCCAGCCCTGACGGGTTTCCTATCTCTTTTTATAGGGACTTCTGGGACCTTGTTGGCTCCGAAGTGCTCGAGGTGACGCTTGAATTCTGTCGCGGGAACCGGAGTTTTGATCGCATTAACAAGACGCTTGACTGCGATATCGTTCTTCTTCAAGAAACGAAGCTACCATCCTTCTCGGATTCTCCTTAGCGTTCATGCGGTGCAGGGGGCCTGGACCATTACAAATATTTGGAGGCATCGGGGGCATCGGGAGGCTTACTAGTGGCTTTAGCGTTCATGCGGTGCAGGGGGCCTGGACCTTTTTATTTTAATTTATAAAAAGAAAACGTTTCACCCAACCCAAACAGAGGAAGAGCTTAATTTTCTCCACGTCATGAGGTTATTCTCGTAAATTCCTCAGCTCCATCCCCTCGAAATTCTCAAGGGCGCCCGCCCTCCCCCTTAGTTCAAACTCCCCAACAGAAGCCCTCCAAAACCCAAACCCAAATCTCTCTCTCGAGCTCTCGATCTCTATGTGGACGTCGGACGGTGAAAACCCCGGGAGTCCCGTGGCGGAGCTCCGTCGCGTCCACCCCACTATCCTGTCCCCCTCCGCCCCTCGCATCCGCCACTCCGCCACCTTCCTTGCCTCCAACGATGACAACCTCGAGCGCGCCCGCTCCCGCGCTGCCCGCACCGCCGCTTCCCGGCGCCGGTCCGCCGTCCTCGTCGCCTCTCCTCCATCCTCCGATCTCCTCGACCGCGACCGCGTCCTTGACCTCCTCCACAATTGCATCAAGCTCGCCTCCGAGAACGTAAGTCATTTTCAAAATTAGGGTTCTTCCTTGCGGAAAATGAGTGTTTTTTTGGACTTCTACAGAAGATCAACCAGAGGAACACTTGGGATCTGGGGCTGATCGACCATCTCAGCGAGCTTATTAGGGTCGACGCCAAGGATGACGACTGTGAAACCAATTTTCAGAAGGTACCACATTTTCCTCTCTCCCTTTTCTGAGAAAAGAAGTTCTTTTTCTCGAAGCACGTGTAGAATCATCAAATTACGCTTTGGTTGTGAAGGCGAGCTGCACGTTGGAGGCTGGAGTGAAGATCTACTCGCTTAGGGTCGATTCTGCACACTCAGAGGCATACAAGGTCCTTGGGGGGATCATGCGCGTTGGTCGAGAGGAAGACAAAGGTATGCGGTAGTTCTCGGTGGAGTTCATATAAGTTGTGATAATCTGATGCTTGCTTGTTTTAGCTGCCATAACCAACCACGTAAACTTGATCCTCATGCACTTTGCAAGATTCTCTTGACTTGAGAAAGAGATGACCCTACTCATTGGCTGTGTTGATCAATGTGGCACTGCATTATGGTGATGACCCTAGTCATTGGCTGTGTTGATCAATGTGGCACTGCATTATGGTGATGGCCTAACTCTGCCCATGATTCTTCTGGGAGTATCTATAAACATGTGCAGCGATGGACCTCCATAGTCATATGCCTGTAAAGTGAGGCTAATACTGTGGGAGGGTGCACATGGACCTCCTTTTCATGTTCCAGGGGAGCTGTTGGAAGTTTCATATCCATAAAGCACATTTATATGTCTATTCCGAATTTGAGAGTACTATTCCTAATTTATGTTTATAGTTGTACTCGGTCAATTCCTCCCGTACCTATTTGGTTGGTGGAAGAAGCTGAGGAGAATAAGATTTAGACACGTTGAATAAGTTCCTTTTGATATAACAAGGCGTTTGATGGGGGAAAGAGAAGAAGCGATCGAGGGCTTCATTGTTATTCCTGTTTCAGGGTTTTCTTGATGCTACCAGCATACGGAAGATGTCGGATAGTGGGTGGAATATGTCTGGTCAAAGTCCATCTAACCCTTACCAAAATTCTTATCCCATCTTCATCCCTTTCAATTATACATGTAGTGTTTTTTTGATCAGGCATGTTATGTGGAAGATGCTGGTGTAGTCAGATTCAAATTATGGCTATCTTGATTCCAGTTTGGACATTCAAACTATCTTAAAAGTTGTGAGTAAGATGGTAAGGAAATTTATGTCATCTGTCGTAACTTGCCCATCAATGCATAACTTACCAGTACATACAATTGAAGACAACGAGTTACCTGTATTTCAATCACTTCATTACAACACGTTAGCAATTTCCTTGGGTTAGTTTGCTCTTTGCAGTAGTGGGAGTAATCATACATGTCATTTATAACAAAATTAAGTTTATTTGTTGAGAGTAGAAATCCAAATCCTCTCAAAATAACTCAAACTTGCTATTCCACAAACTAAATCATTCCCCTCATTTGCCCTGATGGTTGCCTTTGATTCCTTGATCTCAACTTGCATCTTTATATAATTTGCTCCCAGTTGGTTCACTCGATTGAGCATGTAATTTTCTTGACAACGTGGAGGGTGAACACCTTTGGTAGGCATTTCTCCCTAAAACATATCAATATAACTTATAAAAGGCAAAAATTAAACAAGTACTTCCCATGAACCGAAACGTTCCTCAACATAGAGACGTCAATGGAAATCCCTATCATTTTTGTCAGCTACAATGCTCACAGAAATGCAAAAGAACTCTCCCTCTCTCTTTTGGACCTAACAATGATGCCGTTAAATGGTGACCTAGAAGCCTCCATGCTATATGTGTTGACTGAGTCCCACATTTGCCTCTCTCCAAACCTCCCAAACAAGGTGACAAAGGAAGAAAAGATGTCTCACACAATCACACCCTCTAGTTCCTCCAGGCATAAAAAAAAGTGACATCCATAGTATGAAATAAACGTGCTCTAAGAGCCTTCATCATCGCATATGATCTTTGTAGTGACCACATACAAATCCCAAGTGGCCACATCCTTTAGGTTCTCAATCAGACCTTCTCGCCAGCTTCTTAAACTTATTGGTTTGATGTAAGGTACATATGGAAAGGATGTTATTGTACAATAGGCCAAGTATCTCAGTTTCAATTATAATGCATCGTGCTTGAAGATACATCCTCGTAAATATAAAATATTTAACTTATTAAAATGTTATGAAAGGAAAAAGAAATGTTTTCCTTATTAATATATAGAAGGGCATGCCTTATCGTTTTTCTTGTTTACCTTTCTTGCAAATACGTGATAATTTTTCGATCACGATGAGTCTTTTGTGATCATCACCCTCCATAAAAAGTGACATTATCTTATGCAAACTTCAAGACGGTCTCGAGACATTGTTAGTCAAACTTCACATGTTGGGTTTATATATTTGGAAAATACAAGCTAATAGATTACAAAATTATCGCCTAGGACTTCAACATGGAGAGCACACCCTAACTAGTTAGATGGCTCGAATGCATGTGAAATGCTTTGATGTCTAATCTTGGCATGTAGGCTACGTCCTCGAAGATATGCTAAAATTCATCTGCCCTAGTGGCTTTCACATCTTGAGTTTAGAAATACTCAACATTACCACGAACAATTGTTCATGGAGTGATTAAATAAGATTTAAAAAATCTTATTTCTAAATATAGTTGTAAAAGTCAGCTGACTAGTCGAGTAGTTGTGTTCATCTAGTTGAGTAGTCGGCCCGACTAATCGAGTCAGTGGGGTGGTTGACTGACTATTAACTACTCAATCAATAATCGATAGACCGATCAGTCGACCCGATTAGTCGATTGATTAAGCCGACCAGTCGATCGATTTTTACTTATACTTTATTTTTGTGTTTGTTTTTTAAAAGAAAACTTACTAAGTTGTTTAATGTTTGATTCAAGTTCAATTTTTTCTTTTATTTCATCATGTTAGTTTAGAAAGTGTACATGTCTATGTAAATATATAAGAACTTATGCATAAAAATGTACATGTCTATGTTGGGCTGAAGATGAAATTGGAGGCATTGATGCGGAGATTTTTTTGATCCACCTATGGAGAATCTTAAGTGTAGCCGTTGATTTGGTGGAAGACTCCGGTGCTTAGGAATAAGGAATGTGGGATGGGGATCTGAAGCTTAGAGGTGATGAACAATGCCCTTTTGGCGAAGTGGATGACCATAATTTGGGAGGAGGGTCCATTCTGCTATGCAGGACGACACATCCAATTTATGGTGTCTCTTGAGATCCCTCTTTACATGATATTGCTATTCCCGGGCTTTCCATTTTTTGGAAGGGAATTTGCAAGATGCTTTAATGGAAGATTCCAATCTTGCGACTAATTCTTGGTGATGGTTGTGGTTTTTAGTCCTGGATTGATGATTGGATTACTCATGGGTCGTTACACGCTCGTTTTCCTCGTCTATTTGCTCTGATAGCCTCTGCAGGGGCTCCGCGAGGGATTGTTGGGAGGCCATAAGCTGGCTCCCTTTGTTTCACTTAGAGCTTTCTGACTATTGCTTTGCAAAGTTTTCACGTCTTCTAGAGGTATTGCTAGTATGCGAGAGTTTTCACAACGGTACGGATCATTGATATTGGCCCGATGGACATTTTATCGTTTCGAAGGTTTACAATGCCTTTTATATGACAATGATCTTTGATCCAGTGAGGGCTTCTGATAGGTTTTCTGATACATGGAGGCGGAAGGTCCCTCTTCGGGTGAGTGTCATTGTTTGGTTGCTAAGAAGAGATCATCTGTTGATTGCTGAGTGGAGAACCGTGTTCTTTCGTGGAGATGGCGACATTTGGTGGAGGTGTTCTGCAGTTGATGACGATGTCGAGTACCTTTTCTTTGATTGCCCGATTGCAAGGGAGGTGTGCGTGGCTTCTCTAGTTGAAGTCAACCGCATAGTGGGTTGGTTTTTGGGACTCGATGGATGGGCTATGGATGGGGAACTGTCATGCCAATTGCAAAGATTTGGGTGGCAGTTATTTTTTGGTCAGTGTGGCTTGCGTGGAATGGGAATATTTTCAGTGGAGATAGAATGTATATGAAAAGTGTTTTAGAGCATGCAAAAAGTACGAAGATATTTTGATCTTTATAACTCCTTTTTTGATATATAATGTGAATATATAGAAACTTACAGGTGGGTGCCTCCTTGACATCACACTCCTTTTAAATGATTTAAATATTTAAAATAAATAAAAAACATATAAAATCAACTAAAGTCCGACTAAATCTGATTAGCCATCCTATTGTTGATTAATCCTTCATTAGCGACCCGATTTGCTGAATAACGACTACCAACTTTTGCAACCTTGTTTCTAAATAGTCTGCATGAATAATTAGAATTTAACCAAACTTTATATACTCCTTTCCATTGTAGGAGGAGGCATGATAAAAATCTGCACTATAGACAGATAAATGGTGTTAGTGGATCTTTGGACCTTTGATTCAACAGAGAAGAAGAGCTTGAGATGTGAAAACCAAGCGACATAGGAAGCATAAAGAGAATTTCACCCCGTTTTACTGTAACAAGGGTATACATCTTAGGAAAACAATGCTCTCATTTGCATTATGAGGGATGAGATATTCTCAACTCTTATCATCCACTTGAGAGAGAAGATTGAGCTCTCATATTATAAGGAATCAAGAGCTCTCTAAGCAATTATTTATTTTATAACTAATGTCAAGAGTTTGAGTCCTTGATTGATTGTCCTTTCCATTGGAAAATCCCCCCTCCCCCCATGTAGATGACTCACGAGGGAATCCTCCCTCATTGGAAACTCAGAGTTGTCTCTTGGCAATCATCGAGAACCATGGCTTTCCTTCTTTGTATAAGAACACGTCTCTTGTTCAAAAGACAGATGCTGTCATAAAATGAAAGCGGTGAGTTCTAGATTTTTAGGATTGTGGACGTGGAGGTGCGCTTCCTTTCTTCCTTTGTAGGAGTGTAGAATTATGCATATAAAGGTGTTAATCATGGAGTTGATTGTGGAGGCTATCATGGTTGTAATGGCTGGCGATTACCTTGAGTAATTTTGTAACTGTTGGCTCCATAGGCACAACCCAATTATGCTGGGTGGAAGGATGTCTGTTGCGTACTGAGGCATAGTTTGAAAGATGTAACCCTATCTTGCAGTTCACCTGAGGTATGGACCCTAGGCCATGTGTGCTAGGTCCTTGGAGAGAGAGAATGAGGGATAGGGAAATCAAAAGAGATTATAGTCATACATGTACACGTATGTATACATCGACATATGCATGCACAACATACTGATGCATACACACATATAGTGTTTAGGAATGTCCCTGCATGAATTGCATATAAAATGCATATGCCTATGCAACGGGAAAGCAACACCACATTCTTTATTCAATGCGTTATGCAGTCTTTATGGCAAAGCATGCCCGCTTTAGCGCATAATCGACCACATATACCACATAGTCTTTCCACATTCTCAATGGAGTTGAGATATTATTTAGACTTTAATATTTATTTTCATTAACTTTTTCTAGCTTGTATATAGGAATAACGAGAATGATATTTACATGCAAGTCATGCTAACATGATTGGATTATCAAAATTCATGTTAAATTTATAAACATTTAAAAATAAACATTAATAATGAACTTATGCTCATGACAAGTAGGTGAGCAGAGACTTATTATCAAAAACACGTGAAAGCCTATGATGCTCGACTATTGAAGTGGAAAGGCCTCATTCTAGTTTTTTTCCTAGATGAACTTATGCCACTAAAATGTCTAATGTCTACCTTGTGGAAAATTACAAAGAATTGACATCAATGACATTCTTTTCCCCATATTTATTATGTTAAACTTGAAAAGCCAAATTGACCATTAAGGGCATTCATTTATCAACTCGAAACATTGAGGACACTTTCGTTTACAATTTTATGAGTAAACTGATTATTTGGTGTTGGAGTACCTCGGATAGCCCCTATGGTTGGTTAAATTAATTTCCATTGTTTCAAGATTCCCTCCACTTTCCAGGTTTTAGTCAGGGTGAATCTCAAGATGATAAGATCCATTATCGCATGTATGGGAAATGTTGGTTTGTCTTGAGTGGGGTGGTCGAGTTGTATGGATATGAAAGGTGGAAAAGAGTTGATGTACAAATCACTGAATTAGTGAGTTGAAGGAAAGTGCCCAAAAACGAAGATCTTGTGGCTTTTCAAAGAAATTACTTTAAACGTTAATTAAATACCAAACTCGAGCAAGTTTGTTAAGGTATAAAGAAACGTTTTCAATAGAAAGGGTCGAAAATGTGATGGAGGTGATGATTTATAGCATGGCATAAAATTTCGTCGAAATCCGATCGAAATTCGGTCTGGACAAATGGCCAAAATTTGTTTAAAATGGTCAAAATTTGAGCCTTTTAGGTTGTCGATAGAAGAGCGTTAACCGAAATGGTCGAAATTTTGGCTGGAATTTCATTTTGGTAGGTCACCGATGTGGTAACCGAAATTGATATTTAAGACCTTGATTTATAGAGAGCTTGGTGTTGAGAGTCATTTTTATCTTCTCCTATTTGTTATTTATTTTTTGTTTCTTTTGTCTCTGGTATGTGGGATTGTAGTAGTAGTGCAAACGAGATGTGGGAGGCAGTAGCATCTTGTATCCGAAAGGTAGCCAAAGAGATGCTAGGTGAGTCAAAAGGAGGAGCTCCGGGTCAAAAGGAGGCTTGGTGGTGGAGTGAAGGGGTGCAAGAGAAGCTAAAAATTAAAAGAGCTTGCTTTAAAGCTATGTCTAAGGATAGAACAGATGAAACCGTTACAGACTATAAAATAGCGAAGAAGGAAGCAAAGAATGCTGTAAGCGAAGCTAAGTTAAAAGCTTATGAGGTTTTGTATAAAAATCTCAACTCTAAGGAGGGCCAAAAGGATATATTCAGGTTGGCCAAAGTAAGAGAAAGAAAGACCAAAGACCTTTCTCAAGTGAGATGCATTAATGACGAGGAAGGTCACGTGTTTGTTACTCAGAAGGATATAAAGACTAGATGGGAGCAGTACTTCCATAAACTTTTCATTGGAGAAGGAAATAGAGAGATCACTTTGGGTGATCTAGCTAGTAGTGAAAGTTACTTGAATCATGCATGCTATAGACGAATACAAAGAAAAGAAGTAGAGGAGGCTTTGAAGGTTATGAGACCTAGGAAAGGTGTTGGACCGGATGACATCCCTGTAGAAGTATGAAAAGTTTTAGGTGAGCGTGGTTTGACTTGGCTTACGAATCTATTCAATGTTATTTGGCGAAGCAAGAAAATGCCTGAAGATTGGAGGAGGAGTATCGTGGTGCCTCTTTATAAGAACAAAGGAGACATTCAAAATTGTTCAAATTACAGAGGTATCAAGCTGATGAGTCACACTATGAAAATTTGGGAACGTGTGGTCGAAAGAAGGTTGAGGCAAGTTTCCCAAGTAAAAGAAACCCAATTCGGATTCATGCCAGGTCGCTCAACTATTGAAGCCATCCATTTGCTGAGGAGAACAATGGAGATTTATAGAGCTAAAAGGAAGAATCTCCATATGATCTTTATTGATTTGGAGAAGGATTATGATTCCGTGCCACGAGAGATACTGTGGAGAGTTTTGGAGAAGAGACAAGTACCTGTCCTATACATTAATCTCATAAAGGATATGTATGATAGGGCTTTATCTTGTGTAAGGACCCCGACGGGGAAGGCTGACTATTTTGATATCAACATTGGTTTACATCAAGGTTCAACTTTGAGTCCATTTCTTTTTACTTTGATCATGGATGAGTTGACAAGTTACATTCGGGATGAGTTACCTTGGTGTATGTTATTTGCTGATGATATTGTGTTGATTGACGAGACTAGAGATGGAGTAAATGAGACGCTTGAGGTTTGGAGACATGCTTTGGAGACTAAAGGTTTTCGTATAAGTAGGGCTAAGACGGAATATATGGAATGCACCTTTGATGGAAGCAATGGTGAAGGAATCGAGGTGAAGATTGGTGACGATAACATTCTGAAGAGCGATTCTTTTAGATATCTGGGATCTATTTTGCAACATGATGGGGAAATTGATGGAGATGTTACTAATAGAATAAATGCAGGCTGGCTAAAGTGGAGAGGAGCCTCCGCTGTTCTCTGTGACAAGAAAATTCCTTTAAAAATTAAAGGAAAGTTCTACAAAGCTGCCGTGAGACCTGCTATGCTTTATGGTTCTGAATGTTGGCCTGTGAACCATAGACATGTGCAGAGAATGGCTGTAGCAGAAATGAAAATGCTAAGATGGATGTGTGGACATACACGTAAAGATCGGATTCGGAATGATGCAATCAGAAAGAAAGTTGGTTTAGCTCCGATCGAGGATAAGATGCGAGAAAATCGCTTAAGATGGTTTGGTCATTTGCAAAGAAGGTCAACTGATGCACCGGTTAGGAGATGCGAGTGTTGGGATGTTGAGTCGGCTAAGAGAGGGCGAGGACGGCCCAAGAAGTGTTGGAAAGAGACTATACGAAGGGATCTTAGTTTTTTGGATATAAGTCCGAGATTGACCCAAGATAGATCTGAATGGAGGCGAAGAATCCATGTAGCCGACCCTACTTAATTGTGGGAAAACGCTTTGTTGTTGTTGTTGTTGTTTGTCTCTGGTATGTAATTTGCCCTTTAGGGTTTCTCCTCTCCGTACAAGAGAGCCTATGTCCCCTTCATAATTCATGTCATCATTCTCTTTCCACATAGTATCAGAGCGACAGTCCTAGACTGGCGTGCAATATCTCAAACCCTAGCCCTTTCCACCACCCCTTTTGTCTCTTCCTCTCTTGCATCGGTGGTATCGGTCAGCCTTAACCGACCTCTGGCGATGCCAACATGTTCACGTGACCCCTTCTTCAACAACTCTGGGGCTCTCCGACCCCCTCTCTCATCGCCTCTTGCCACCAACTCGACCCAGTCGGCCTCTGTCGGCGACAATGTTATTTATTTCGTAATATTATTGCTTATTCACGTGTACTATATGTGATATAATCGCCTGTACTTATATTTGAACATATATATGCAATTATACTTGCTGTTGTTTATTCAAGATATTGCTGCACTTGCTCTGATTATTATTGTTTGTGATATTGTAAAAGAAAAGTTATCGTGGAAATATCTGTATCTTTCCTTAACATTTTTTTGGAGTAACTTTTGGTGTTTGATCCTTAAGTTTGCAGGAAGTTCTTCGATACGAAGCACTCCTTTTCCAAAGGAGTCAGTGGATAGTCAGAGTTTGTCCATCTTTGATAGTTGTTGTGGTGTTTGATATGTAGTGTTGACTTTGGTGTCTGATCCAAAGTTGTAAAGCTGTATGCTTTATAAACGCTTGAGACATCCGCGTAAATATCTCGAGCTTATAGTGAAGCTTTTGTTTGCTTGGCTAACCTGAAATCCCCAATCACGTGATTGAGGTTGTGGTTTTCACCCGATTGGATTTCCGTGTTAATATCATGTGCAGTGTGCTTACTTGGTTGATTGATGGTTTTATCCCACAAACTATTTTAAAGTGCCATAAATAAACTCTTTACCCCATTTAATGTTATCGTGATCCGCATGAACTCACTGTCTCGAGCATTCTTATTTTGAAAGTTAAAAACATGAGGATGTGCTCTCTCTTAGTATGCCCCCTCTTCATCTCTTTCACACGTCTCAATTAAGACTACTAGGAACAATTACAATTTACAAGTGGGAAGGCTCCTCATCCAACTGGGCTTTATAATAGTTCCTCCTTTTTTGCCTCCTTCAAAAGCTCCTCTTTTTCATTAAATAAGCGATAGAGATTGAGGATCATTTTTTATTACTCTTCTCTGACATTTGGGTGGCATAATAGTGAGGTGTGTGCCTTTATTACGAGTTGTCAAATCTTAATCACTGATAAGATGTCTGTCATATTCTAATTAGCATATGAAGAAAAGAAATATGTTGCATGTGCTAGGTGGTGAAAGAACAATGGTGCACCTTCAAGGTCTTTATTATAGGTGGATGGAGGCAAATTCTTCAGATTCAAAATCCACCTACTCAGCCTTGGCTTAATAACGGAAATCCAAGCTATCTAACCTTACAACAACAACAAAATCTTTTTCCCACAATTAAGTAGGGTCGGCTACATAGGTTTTTTTGCCCCCATTCAGATGTACTTTGAGTCATTCTCGGGCTTAAATTCAAGTAACTAAGATCCCTATGGATAGTCTCATTTCGACACTTCATGGACCTTCCTTGCCCTCTCGTAACCGGCTCAACATCCCAAATCTCGCATCTTCTAACTGGTGCATCAATCGACCTCCTTTGTAAATGACCAAACCATCTTAAGCGATTTTCTCTCATCTTATCCTCTATCGAAGCTGCACAAACTTTCCTTTTGATCGCATCATTTCGAATCCGATTTTTTCGTGTATGACTAGATATCTACCTTAGCATTTTCATTTATGGTACTGTCATTCTCTACACATGTCTATGGTTCGCATGCCAACATTCTGATCCACATAGCATACAATGTCTCAGCTGCTTTGTAATATTTTCCTTTGATTTTTAAAGAGATTTTCTCATTGCAAAGAACAGTAGTGACTCCTCTCCACTTTAGCCTACATGCATTTATTCTATGAGTAACATCTCCATCAATTTCCCTATCCTGGTTCAAAATAGATCCCAAGTATCCTAAAGAATTTTTCTTGATCTTAAAGCAATCTAATCTTAGTAAGCAATAAATCTTAAACAATAAATCTTAAACTCCTCAAAAGCAGTGTAATAATCTAACATTGCGAGGATATGTTTGGAAAAGCAAATTAGGATTCTAATGTGCAAAATTAACATAGGAATTGACATTGACATAAATGAACAAACTGTGATAGAAGGTGAACAAAATAATTTTTCAAGGGACCCCAATCTTCACAATCACCCTTTACGTGCTGTTTTTCCTTCACATATTGAATGGATGAGCGAGAAGCAAGGTTTGAAATATTGATATTGATGTTGTATGTGCGAGAATGGAATGGGATATATTTTGACGATATATATGGCAACTTTGAAAATGTCTTAAAAACGATCATCTAATGAATTAAGATCACCATCTTCTTAAAATAATAACAAAAAACTACACTCTTATAAGCAAAAAGGGGTGTATTAAGACATCAATACACATAATTATACATATCGTAGTATTGTATGCATGGTTTTTTAGAATCGCACCTCGAGGCATTTTTTTTGTAAAAACTACCTTGAGGTTATAGCCTTGGTCATCTGACCTGAAGTGTAAGCCTCGAGGCACAAACCACTATGTATTTTTGGAAAAAAAATTAAACTCTTTAAAGTTAAGATCTTTATTATTATTAAAGGCAATATTGCTTAAATATCTATGATTGATAACCTTGAGACCTTGGAATATAACTCACAAACCTTTACAAATTATTTCAGTAATGCATAATGATTGAGTAAAAAGATCATGTATATGTATTCTGATTGTTTTTAGTTAGTATGAACATATCATGACTTATATCAAGTAATGATATTCTATTGCCTATATCATATAATGAATATGATATTTGTTCAATTGATTGCATGTTTTTGTAAGAATATAACATATTTGTAACTTCACATAAACATTATACCGATCACAAATCCGTAAGTATTTTAAAAAAGGAAAAGCGGTGCTACATTGTAAAGTAACATATATTGTTGATATGATATATTGTGTACATGTGTTCTCAACGTGGGAATACCCAAATTTAGGATCATGGTAATATAGTTTGTGAATATTTGAAGTTTAGGAGCTTATTGGCAATATAGTTATATTTAATATTAGTTTTTACGCATATTTTCTCTATAAATATGCATAAATTTCGAGGCTTACGTCTCATCTATTTCGAGGCTTAGCATTGCCTCATTGATAAAAAACTGCTTCGATTCGCCCTGCGTTTGTTACTACCTTGATTATATGCATAATATGCTGGATAGTGTCGACGGTTGAGAAATATCAGAAAGCAAATTTGTCCGGCAATAATCTACAAAGCACATCTTTCATAATAAAAAACAACAAAGTGTTCTAAAAACAAGGAGATATGCTTTTAATGTAATAATGAACACTCACAAACAAGAGTTGCATGGCAGATCCATATAACCTCCCCTTGTCGTAACGCATACTGCATTACTTACTCTATGTATTCACAATATTTCTCTCATGTTAAGTAGAAATTCATGGCCTTGTAAATCATTACTTGCGAGGATAAACAACAAAGTTAATGGGTCTAAAGATGGTAACACATATAGCATAATGGGAGCATGAAGGAACTTTGAAACCTCACGATGATGAGGATAAAGTAGAAGGCGATCGCTATAGTGGGGGTCCTTTTTCAAGAGGTAATTGAACTTCTAAGATTGCATATTACGATGGTTAAGAGAAAGCGATGGTAATCTATACTGAATAAGATCAAGTTCATCAACAACTCCAAAATAATCTCCTTAAGATCTTAATAAATACAAGAACTTATAAACTAACGTCAGAAAAAAAAATCAAGAACAAGTAATAAAGCACGAAATATATGGCTCATTTAAGAAATGCACTTCCAAATGCATTAAAAATTGATGAAAATCACCTGAGGGACGATAAGAAATTGTAGGCAAAAATATGATACGATGAGATAGATAATCGAGATTGACGATATTGATCGATATATGGGAAATTTGCATCCAAAACTCCAACTTTTGATCGATACCCATCGTTATCCAAATATATCAACCCTATCTTGTGAGATATTGGCTGATATATGGGAAAACAATACCGATATATCATTGATATATTGATTATATACCATGGATATATCCATGATATTCTGTGATATCAAATCCATTCAGAAGGGAGGGGGAGAGGAACAAGAGGGCACCGCAAAATATCACTTCAAGTGTTCTAGGATGATGGAAGAGAGTAGTTCAATCATCCTTGTTGGAGTATTTGGTTGTACACCATATGAGTTGTAGGAGGGTAAATGGATCTCTCCAGGATCCATTTGCCCCATCCATACGTTTAGTCTCACATCTACCAGTGGTGGGACTTGGAGGCTCTGTGGAGGCTATATAGGGAGCCCCAAACCTCCTGTATCCATTGAGAAAAAAGAATTGAAGCATATGCCCCTTTGAGGGCTTCTCCCGTGGTTTCATCCCGTTCCTTAGGGAGTATGGTTCCACGTAAATCTTGGTCTTCCATATTTTATATTTATGTTCTATTGCTCTGTTTATTAATTTCGCTTCCGCTTCCTATTTTCTAACATGGTATCAGAGTGGCTTCGATTCTCGAGGTTTTCATGTTCTTATTTTTCAGATTCGATTCAATTATCATTCTTAAAGATCAATTTTTTGAGATCATGCTCGTGATTTGATCAAGTTGTGGTCGAGTTCCACAATTCTAGGTTTTTTTTGTATGAAACCCTAATGCGGGTTCGGAACCCTAAGCTCCTGGTCTTCTGGCCTGGTTGCATCTTCCGCAAAGCGCATCCTGGCCTTCTGGATGTGCACGAGCCCTAGATTGCACCCCCATCTCGAAGTACCAGGCGATGCCCAATCCTTCCATGCAGTTCTTGCTCAAGGCGGCGACTCCAGGCAGCCTCTTGCCTCCAGACGCGCTCGAGCACGCATCCTCTAAGCATGGCCTCAAATTTCAGCGAAATTCGATCGAATTTCTGTTGAATATCGATATCCAGTCGAAATCGAAATTCGACCGAAATGACTGAAATTACCGAAATATGGGGGTCCTAGTACAAAAATGACCGAAATGACCGAAATTTCGGTCGAAATCCCACCGAAATTCCATCGAAATTCTATTTTGGTCGATACTGAAATGGTGACCGAAACCGACATTTAGGGCCTTGCCTCTAAGTCCAGGCGGCATGACGCTATAGCTGCGAGCAGAAGCTCTTGGGCTTCATCTCTCCAGATCGTGAGGCTTCTCCTGGCGGCAGTAGTGGCGCAGCAACCCCAACGCGCCACTCCTTCGATTCTTCAGTCCATTGCTCGCAAGGCAGAGCCCTACCGCCCTCGACTTCTTGTGCAGCACCGCAAGATCAAGATCCAGCTGCTTCTAGGTGGTGATTCTTAACTTGGTCGAAGGTGATCTCCTTCCCACGCGACCCCCTGGCGCTTCCGCAATGCATCTTTAGTCGCAATCGATGGCGCCCACAAGTCCACTGGCGGTCAACCCCCCCTTCAGCCCTCCAACCTCCTCGCATCTCCTGTAGCTCGAGCGCACATGCTTTATCTCTAACGGTGAGCCCCAACAGGAGGCACAAGATCCTTCAGTCCCGGGCAGAACCGCAACCCTTCAGCCCCGCAGATCTTCTAATCGGCTTCAGGAAGCCTCTTCCAGGCGTTCTTCCCCTTGCGCAGCACACGCCGACCATCCTTGCGTAGCACGCGCATCTCTAGGCAGCGCGTGGCCCTCTCTCCGCACGGGGGACCCTCCAGCGGCACCCTCAAGATTCTACAAGGGCGGCGGCGTACATCTTTGTGCGATGGAAAAAGGGTTCCAAAAGGGAACCCTAAATACAATAATGTCTCGGTTGTGTATAGGCCTTTGGGCCGAGGGGTGGTTTTGTTTTTTTAAAGGGGGGGGAGTGATGTGCTCAATTTGGGCCGTATAAAAAAAGGAGGCCCTAAAATATTAAAAAAAAGAAGAAAGAAAAGGGGTTGTTTGTTGGGCCAGACGGGCCGAATGATATTAAAAAAAAGGAAGAAAAAGAAAAGAGAGGAGGGAGTAGTCTGCGTACAAAAAAAGAAAAAAAAGAAACATCCGTACACAGTTAAAAAAATGTGAAAAGCCAAAAAAGAGGAGAAACAAAAAAAATGGTTGAATGGTTTTTTTAAAAGAGAGAGAGAGAAGAGCTGTAAAAAATGAAACGGCCAAATGTTATTCATGTTGTTTTCTCCATGATATTGTCTTCTCTCAACTTTATCGATGTCATTTTTCGACAAGTATGGGAGAAAGGTGGAGTATTATGTACAGTCAAAGGTCTATTCAGATTCTCCAGATCCAGATATTGATATTCCAGACCAGCCAATTGTTCAGACTCTACAGTTTTTCAGACTCGATGTCAGATATTTCCGAGTTTTCAGTTCAGACACGCACATGTATGCGATCTTTTTCAGATGAGCACATGTATGCCATCTTTTGTCGTGGTCCCCATCATTCTTGTTGTTTCGGCCAGAGTTTCCATGTGAGCCATATGGACTCCAGACTCCAGAGTAGAGGACCATTCCCTATGTCATGTGGGCAAATGTTTTTATGTGGTATCATACGTACGCCAGAGTAGAGTACCATTCTCTGTGCCAGATGGGAGAGACCCAGTTCTCCGACGAGGAGATTTCTTCAGACTCCATTCTTCAGCGACCGTGGACTCCGACGAGGATTGCACTTTTACGGCCTTTTCAGTTCGACCCCGTTTCAGAGATGGAGCAGTTGTCCACATTGTTGTGACGGGCCAGAGTACTCCGACGAGGAGACTGATTTTCAGTTGCAGTGACTCTGACATGCGCAGTATAGAGCACATGCACTCCGACGAGGAGATTCAGTTGACTCACACTCCATCGAGTTCGTCCTCCTCACCTGCACGGCATGAGAAGTAACGTCATCGACAACAGCCGACAGTTGTACGCGTTGAGTTGATATTGTCTGTAGTGTCATGTATTATGAGTTGAGTTTCTTTCTGTTTGTCCAAGCTGAGCATTGCATGCTCCAGCTTTAGGGGGAGTGTTGGAGTATTTGGTTGTGCACCATATGAGTTGTAGGAGGGTAAATGGATCTCTCTAGGATCCATTTAGTCCATCCATATGTTTAGTCCCCCATCTACCAGTAGTGGGACTTGGAGGCTCTGTGGAGGCTATATAAGGAGCCCCAGACCTCCTGTATCCATTGAAAAAAGCAATGAAGCATATGACCCTTTGAGGGCTTCTCCCTTTGTTTCATCCCGCTCCTTAGGGAGTATGGTTCCACGTAAATCTTGGTCTTCCATATTTTATATTTCTGTTCTTTGCTCTGTTTATCAATTTCGCTTCCGCTTCCTATTTTCTAACAATCCCCTTATTTTGGCATTAATGTTGGAATGAAGTAATTCCATGTTCCTTTTTTTTGAGGCTCAAAAAAGGGGGAGACACTCATTGGTGTTCGCCCCAAAAATATATAATAGAAAATAAAAAGAGCTAAATACAACGAAGGGGAGAAGGAGGGAAAAAAGTGAAGAAAATCCGAAAGAGGAAAAGAAAAAGCAACCGAACAACGCCATCCCACAAAAACAAGACCCAAAGCCTACACCGTACACCAGTCAGCGAGAAAGCGCGAGCAAAGGATAAGAATATTTTCCCGATAGAACCGTTGACCGGAGAAAAGAGCATTGTTCCTTCCCAGCCAAATGCACCACAACCTTGCAATGGGGGCCAAGAAATCCCGCCTAGCTCTGTTCCTGTTGCTCCAAAGAATCTCGCAGAAAGCAGAAAGGTTGTCCGAGCTCGCCCAAGGCAAATCATCCCAGATCCCACGAACCAAGTGGCACCCGAAAAAAAGGTGATCAATAGTTTCCACCTCCAAATTACAGAGGATACAATTGGCATTGATGTTATCGAATAGTCTAGCACAGCGATCCCGCGTCAT
Source organism: Ottelia alismoides (assembly GCA_037367405.1). NCBI lineage: Eukaryota > Viridiplantae > Streptophyta > Magnoliopsida > Alismatales > Hydrocharitaceae > Ottelia > Ottelia alismoides. The sequence goes on along the minus strand of JAZKJV010000742.1, from coordinate 890,736 downwards.
CAACCTCCGTCTGCGAAGAAGCCAAATGAAGAAATCAATGCGCTCCGGCAGCCGCAGACCCCACAAGAACCCACAATTGCGCACAAGAAGAGCATCATCGGGAGGAGGTGGAGTAACCAGCGCCCGATAAGCCTTACGCGTGGAGAAGGGACCGTCCTTCCAACTCCAGTGATCCACACCCTCGTTCGGCCTAGCAACGTCACGAAGGGCATCCAACAGAGAAACAAAATCGTCAAACCACTGATCCTAGAAGTTCGCGAGAAAGCGCGGACACCAGCAACCATCCGACCAACAATATGCAACCGACGCATCTTTATGAGACCATAAGGCAAACAAGCGCGGGAAACGCACCTGCAAAGGACCTCTTCCCGACCAATCGTCAAGCCAAAACTTGAAGGAATCCCCCTTCCCCAGCACCGGGATAAACAACGAAGCATTCCTCGCAAAGGCATCCAGCACATTACGCCAAAACGGAGAATGACGAACGTTGTGGGCCCCCTGCGCCAACCCCAGCCTATCAACGCCCAAGAACTCCCTGAGAACAAAGATAAAGAAGTTATCACCCTTTCCCCAAATTCTACTCACCCACTTGAGTAAAAGAGCATCATTCACCACCTCCAGCCTCCGCACACCCAGCCCACCATTCCGCTTAGACTTAATAACCTCATCCCAAGCGACAAGATGAAGACCCCTACCCTCCTCCCCTTCCTTCCCCACAGAAAGCGACACATACAACGTTCAATCCTCAATCGAATCCCCGCCGGCATACGACGAACAGAGAGGAAGTATATCGGGATAGAGGAGAGCACATACTTAAAAAGAACAAGACGCCCCCCTCTAGAGAGCAAAGCCGCGCGCCAACCAGCAAGGCGCGTTTCCACGCGCTCAACAATCAAGCGCCAATCTCGGATCCTGGCCCGACCCACCACCATAGGTAAGCCAAGATAATCAATAGGAAGCTCACCTGGAGGAGATCCCAGCAACTGACCGCACTCCGCCGCCGCCTCGTGCGACAAGCCGAAGGGAACCACCTTGGATTTAGAACCATTAATCATCAAACCCGACAATTCGCTGAACAGGGCGAGAGTGGTCGCCATACCGGAGACCTCAACAGTACCACCCTCAATAAAGCATATTGTATCGTCCGCAAATTGGATCAAGGGCACACAGAGATCACCCTTACAGAATCCGTTAGACAGCCCAGACTCAATAACGCGGTCCACCATACGCGCGAGTACATCCGAGGCCAACGCAAAAAGGAGGGGAGCGAGGGGACACCCCTGGCGCACCCCCCTTCTTGGCTGGAAGAAGCCACCGACCGCCCGGCCATTGATCATAATTCCAATTTCCATGTTCCTTGTATAAGAAAAATGGCAAAGCCTTCTCCCACTTTAAGTAGGATCGGCTACATGGATTCTTACTTAGATCCATGTTGATAGATCTAGCTGTTTTTTATGATGGTTGTCGGCTACCTAACACAATCCACACATGGGAGATTCAAACCTTGATTTTTTGGGTGGTAGGCACACTGCACTACCACTGGACCATTGAAACGGGTACAAGCAAGTTTTCATCAATCCATGATTTTTTGGTGGTAGTGCATACTGCACACTGCACTACCACTGGAGCATCGCGGCGTTTCGTGGAGATTTCTCGGCAGCCAGATCCTCTGTCAGAATCGTTCTTTTTGCATGGTGACGCGTTTAACAACTTGATCTTCTCTTCCTCCGAGGGGCGTTCGCGGGCTCCACTTCGAGCTTCCCGGGTCGGATTTCTATTTCAGACTCTTTGCCGGGCAAATCTTAGCTTGCTTCGGATCTGTTTAGCGCTTTATCGGGCACGATCCCCTCACACGTGTCTTGTTCTTTTTCGAACTCGGATGGCCTTTTGAACTTGACCCCCCAGGAGAATATCTTCCTTCCTTCGCCCTCTCCCCCCGGTGAGCCTTAGGAGCCTCAGGAGGCGGCCTCCTCCGATCTGTTGCTACCTGCAGCCAGCTACTCGGCATCATTGGAGAACAACGAGGAGAATATAGCTTAGGTCGGCTGTGCCCCGTCAAATGAAGTGGCAGCTAGTCCGACTGATAGAAGGACCGGAAAATGATATAGAAGAAGATCAAGAGCAAGATCAGGTCTTTTGGAGACCACACTCAAGCGCAATGTGGCGGCGGCGGCTGGTGTCGCCTTTTTGCAAGGGTCCTTCGAAACTTCCAAATGAAAATTCTCTCGTGGAACATCCGTGGATTGGGGGATAAGGATAAGCGTAGGATTATGGGCTCTAGACTCTCTGAATGGGACTGCGATATCGTTCTTCTTCAAGAAAGGAAGCTACCATCCTTCTCGGATTCTTTTTAGCGTTCATGCGGTGCAGGGGGCCTGGACCATTACAAATATTTGGAGGCATCGGGGGCATCGGGAGGCTTACTAGTGGCTTGGCGCTCGGCTTCTTGGTCTTTTATCTCGGAAACTCGGGGACAACATGTGCTAACGGTAGTTTTGGCTAACTCCCTCTCCTTTAATCATTTGGCGGTATCTTGCGTCTATGGTCCTTGTGATGGTGCGTTGAGAGGGGAGTTGTGGCAGGATCTGCTTGATGCTGGGAGGGCCATAGATGGGACCCCTTGGCTGGTGGGGGGCGATTTCAACGTCACTTTGCTCTCCTCCGATCGGCCGGGGGAGGGGTGGCCAGGATTCCGGCTCTGATCTCTTTATGGACACCATTAACTCGCTGGACCTTGAATGCATGGACGCCTCCAACGTTAAATACACTTGGCGGAACCCAGATCGCGCTCAAGACTTGACCGCTTCTTTGCCTCAAATGAACTGTTGGAGACCTATCCTTTGGCATCGGTGCTGGCTAAGCCTAGGTCCTGCTCTGATCACAACCCTATCTTGTGGTCCTCTGGGTCGGCCCCGACCCAACGTGGTTTCTTTCGTTACAAGAAATGCTGGCTTTTGGAAGAAGGCTTCAGGGAGATGGTGAATTTGCACTGGTCTTCGACGAAGACCTCAGGTTCTGCGGCTAATAGATTCTCTCAAAAACTAACCTCTCTGCGGAGAAGACCGGCTTCGTTCAAACGAGATTCTAGAACTGCTAGGTGCGCGGCAAGATTGAATGCTGAGGATGTCTTTCGTAGGTTGGATGCCTTGGAGGACGAGAGGAACCTCTCCTCTCTCGAGCAGGAGGAGCGCCTCGCGGTGCAGAAGACGGTGGCTCTGGAGGACAAGAAACACGTAACTGAATGGCGTCAGCGCTCGAGGACCTCTTGGATTAAAGAGGAAGATGCGAACACCGCATTCTTCCATCGTATTGCTAACGGTAGGCGCAGATGTAATGCTCTTCGCTCTATCACTATTGACGGGATTACGACCGAGGGTAACAAAGATATGGGAAACGCGATTGCTGATCATTTCAAGGACAGACTTTCCACTAAAATCCCGCGGGTTTGGAGATGGATGGGCCGCAGCTCCAGACTAGTGGAAACACCTTCCGCTGACATTCTCATCTGTGATATTTCCTTTGAAGAGCTTAAAGATGCTGTTTGGGATCTGAACCTTGATGCCGCCCCCAGCCCTGACGGGTTTCCTATCTCTTTTTATAGGGACTTCTGGGACCTTGTTGGCTCCGAAGTGCTCGAGGTGACGCTTGAATTCTGTCGCGGGAACCGGAGTTTTGATCGCATTAACAAGACGCTTGACTGCGATATCGTTCTTCTTCAAGAAACGAAGCTACCATCCTTCTCGGATTCTCTTTAGCGTTCATGCGGTGCAGGGGGCCTGGACCATTACAAATATTTGGAGGCATCGGGGGCATCGGGAGGCTTACTAGTGGCTTGGCGCTCGGCTTCTTGATCTTTTATCTCGGAAACTCGGGGACAACATGTGCTAACGGTAGTTTTGGCTAAGTCCCTCTCCTCTAATCATTTGGCGGTATCTTGCGTCTATGGTCCTTGTGATGGTGCGTTGAGAGGGGAGCTGTGGCAGGATCTGCTTGATGCTGGGAGGGCCATAGATGGGACCCCTTGGCTGGTGGGGGGCGATTTCAACGTCACTTTGCTCTCCTCCGATCGGCCGGGGGGGAGGGGTGGCCAGGATTCCGGCTCTGATCTCTTTATGAACACCATTAACTCGCTGGACCTTGAATGCATGGACGCCTTCGACGTTAAATACACTTGGCGGAACCCAGATCACGCTCAAGACTTGACCGCTTCTTTGCCTCAAATGAACTGTTGGAGACCTATCCTTTGGCATCGGTGCTGGCCAAGCCTAGGTCCTGCTCTGATCACAACCCTATCCTGTGGTCCTCTGGGTCGGCCCCGACCCAACGTGGTTTCTTTCGTTACGAGAAATGCTGGCTTTTGGAAGAAGGTTTCAGGGAGATGGTGAATTTGCACTGGTCTTCGACGAAGACATCAGGTTCTGCGGCTAATAGATTCTCTCAAAAACTAACCTCTCTGCGGAGAAGACTGGCTTCGTTCAGACGAGATTCTAGAACTGCTAGGTGCACGGCAAGATTGAATGCTGAGGATGTCATTCGTAGGTTGGATGCCTTGGAGGACGAGAGGAACCTCTCCTCTCTCGAGCAGGAGGAGCGCCTCGCGACGCAGAAGACGGTGGCTCTGGAGACAAGAAACACGTAACTGAATGGCGTCAGCGCTCGAGGACCTCTTGGATTAAAGAGGGAGATGCGAACACTGCATTCTTCCATCGTATTGCTAACGGTAGGCGCATATGTAATGCTCTTCGCTCTATCACTATTGACGGGATTACGACCGAGGGTAACAAAGATATGGGAAACGCGATTGCTGGTCATTTCAGGGACAAACTTTCCACTAAAATCCCGCGGGTTTGGAGATGGATGGGCCGCAGCTCCAGACTAGTGGAAACACCTTCCGCTGACATTCTCATCCGTGATATTTCCTTTGAAGAGCTTAAAGATGCTGTTTGGGATCTGAACCTTGATGCCGCCCCCGGCCCTGACGGGTTTCCTATCTCTTTTTATAGGGACTTCTGGGACCTTGTTGGCCCCGAAATGCTCGAGGTGACGCTTGAATTCTGTCGCGGGAACCGGAGTTTTGATCGCATTAACAGGGCGCTACTTGTACTTATTCCCAAGCGGTCATCGTCGACCTCGATTGGGGATTATCGCCCAATTGCAATTTCAAATGCACTTTATCTTATTGTGGCCAAGGTACTTGCCACAAGGCTGGTTAGCGCATGGCCTCAAATTTCAGCGAAATTCGGTCGAATTTCTGTCGAATATCGGTATCCAGTCGAAATCGAAATTCGACCGAAATGACCAAAATGGCCAAAATATGGGTGTCCTAATACAAAAAATGACCGAAATGATCGAAATTTCGATCGAAATTTGACCGAAATTCCATCGAAATTCTATTTTGGTCGTCACCGAAATGGTGACCGAAACCGACATTTAATGCCTTGGGCTAGCGTCATTGGTGACTTGGTTTCGCCGGCTCAATCAGCCTTCATCCCGGGTCACCAGATATCGGATTGCACAACTCTTGCGTCGGAACTCATCGCGGATTGGCGCAGGCGGGGATCGAGTGCCATTTTATGGAAGGTGAACTTTGCAAAGGCTTTCGATAGCCTTGATTGGAGATTTTTATGGTCTGTTTTGAAGAGATTACGCTTCCCTGATGTTTGGATTTCCTGGATGAGGCGTTGTATTACCACGACCTCATTTACGGTTCTTATCAATGGCAAACCCGAAGGGGGTTGGATCCAACCGCAGAAAGGTGTGCGCTAAGGTTGCCCCCTCGCTCCTTTACTGTTCATTCTGGCGGCGGATATCCTCGCTGATATGGCCATGGGCGTGATTGACCATGGTCTTTCTGGCTGCTACACCAGAGGCGATCTGCGAATTCCTATTATCCAGTACGCGGATAACACCCTTTTCCGCATTGGGGGGGGGGTCCAGGAGGCAAGTGGCATGGCCACAACATTTGAAATTTTCTCTGAGCTTTCTGGCCTATGCAAAAACGACAACAAATCTACTTTTGTTCCTTTTGGTGCGGCAAAGCTTTTGGTTGATGTATTGACTACTACTTTAGAATCTGCGAGCGTTGAGCTCCCTATTGACTACCTTGGGATGTCGCTGACTTTGGGCACGACGCGGCTCCGCGATTGGCTGAAAGTGGTGGAGTAGTGCTGAATCTGAATATAGGGCTATGGCCCAGGCTAGCACAGAAATGATGTGGGTAAAGGCTGTGCTTACAGATCTATGTATAGATGTACCACTTCCTATGAACTTAGAATGTGACAATCAGACAACCTTGTTCACATGGCCTCAAATTTCAGCGAAATTCGGTCGAATTTCTGTCGAATATCGATATCCAGTCGAAACCGAAATTCGACCGAAACGACCGAAATGACCGAAATATGGGGGTCTTAGTACAAAAAATGACCGAAATGACCGAAATTTCGGTCGAAATTCCACCGAAATTCCATCGAAAGTCTGTTTTGGTCGATACCGAAATGGTGACCGAAACCGACATTTAAGGCCTTGCTTGTTCATTGCAAACAATCCAGCATTCCATGAGCGGACCAAGCACATTGAGGTTGAATGTTACTTCATACGTGACATGATTCAGAAGGGATTCATTGCTACATCTCATGTTACTTCAGAAAATCAAATTGTAGATATATTCACCAAGGCATTACTACGAGGCCCATTCCAGAAGTGTGCGTCCAAGCTGAGCATGATTGATATCTATCCTCCATCTTGAGGGGGAGTGTTAACATATATATTAGTTTCCCTTGTATCTCTCTGTTATTTTTATTTTCAGCCGTATGCTTTATGTAATTTACCCATAGGCTACTCTCCTGTATAAGAGAGCCTAGGGCTGATGGAATAAACATCTCGTTCATTTTTCCCAACAGAAACTAGACTCGAGATTGGCAAGTTGGAAAGCTAACATTCTTTCAAGAGGTGGTAGATTAGTTCTTCTTAAAGCCGTGCTATCGGCCATTCCCGTTTATTTTCTTGCTTCTCGCAAGATCCCGAAGGGAATTCGCGCAAGGTTGGAAAAGAAGATGTGTGGCTTTCTTTGGGACAACGGTGCCACTGGAAGGGGGGGCATCCACTTAGTCAGTTGGGAGGATATCCAACGCTCCAAGAATTGGGGGGGGGGCCTGGATGTCAGATCCCTGGAGGATTTCAACGAGGCACTCCTGCTTAAATGGGCTAGCAGGGTTTGGGGTCCGGGTAACGACCTCGTTGTTTTGGCAATACGCGAGATTTATGGCGTGAAGGGCATGCCTCCTTCGCAGCATATTAGTAGCAGCACCATTACGCCTTTCTGGAGGGGCGTCATGAAATCTTTCTTGAAAAATCTTCAGCTGTTCAAGCCAGTTCTAGGGGGTGGAAATGATTTTAATTTTTGGTTGGACGATTGGTCGGGGGCGGGAACCCTCTTTTCTCGTTTCCCCCGCCTCTTTGCCTTGGCAACTGACAAGCTCTGTTCGGTGGCAAGATGCTGGGTGGATGGTACTTGGTGCCCCACCTTCTCCACCAACTTCTCCGACAGAAGATTCGATGAGTTTCTACATCTCCTTGAGACCTTGAGGAATGTGGGAGCTCCCAATGTGGGTAGAGATCACTGGGGCTGGAAAGCTGGCCCTTTCTCGGTTAAGGGGGCCTATGGGGCTATCTGCAGACCCCCGCCGACGAACTCGGAGTCCCTGAACATGGATTGCACAACAATTTGGTCCCTTCGCCTCCCGGAACGTGTGGGGATTTTCTTGTGGCTTCTACGGCGCAAACGGCTATTGATTCGCGACCGGTGCGTCAAACTTTTGGGAATAATTGCGGACAAATGTGTGATCTGTGACAATGCAATCGGGACAATTGATCACCTTTTCTTTGCTTGTCCTGTGGTATCTCAGATCTGGATGAACTCGGACATTCCTTGGTGCCGTTTCGATGACTTCCAATCGTTCTGGAATTCGATCCAGCTGAACAAAGACAGACCAAGAACATATCACCTTCTTCCGATGGCCTATCTTTGGGCGATTTGGCGTGGCAGAAACGACCTATTCTCCGGGCAAAGATTTTATGAGGAGAATGTGGCATTCCTTGCGAAAGGGCTGGTCGAGGACTGGATGCTGTAGCGCTTTTGCTTTGTAAGGGTGGGTTAGTTGGCTTTTTGTAAGGTTGGGTTAATCTGCTCTTTAACTCTGTACTTTCCCTTTTTTCGCATTTTGTTAGCAATAAAATTTTGATGGGGAGGGTGCCACCGAGCACTGCCCCCTGACCAGTAGACTTTAAAAAAAAAGAAACGTTATAAATTTTCCCTCTCTGTTTTGGCATCAATCCTTGTTGGCAACTTGGTACAAACATGTCTAAATACGTAATTATTTTAAAACAGAAGTCTAAACACGTAAGTGGCCCTCTGTTTCCTCAATCAATTAAGTTTTTTGTGGATTATCTTCTTCGAAGGTCGTTAGAGGTGACCAACTGCAATTAAAATGGTATATTTTGTTCTTTTGGGCGCTTCCATTATTGTTTGATCATTGACTCGACCCTATCAACTGGTATAAGTGGGATTGAGATTTCAGGTCAACTTTGGACGCATGCATGAAGTATTTTTCTTGAACCATATAAGGAGAAATAATAATGATGATTTTTTGGAAGTGACCAGTGCGAGTCTAGAAGATCGTGTTAAGGACGTCAAGCTGTACTACAACATGCATGTTGTGATAATTTTAATGTTTTTCAAGAGTGATCAAGGGAGTTAGAGATAAACATGTGCCTTGACAATTGTTGGACACTTGTTCTGACGAGATGTGCCATTGATTAAGAGATAAGATCAATGACATGTGCAACGGTGAACATCAATTGTTGGAGGCTGTTAGTGGCTTGAGTAAGTCGGGAGCAATTCGATAACTCGATTTATGCGTGGATGGAAAATGCAATGTCGCTGCTAGGTAGCATCAGTTGTGGTTTTGAATTCAAAGTGCTTCGTGGTGAACTGCAGGAGGAATAATAAATGAGTGAGTAATTTGAATGAATGCATACACCTCCCATTAATGTTGAAAAGGATGGAGGAAGTTGGTGTAGGCTGATTATTTTGTTAGTAGATTCTCTTCTATGTCAGTCACATAAGATATTGTTAAGTGTGTGTTCTTGAGCACGCTTGCATGATTGATTGATCGTGTTATTTCCTAGCCGTACGTCTAAATTTTATTTTTTCCATCCATTGTTAGAGAAATTATTTTGTGGATAACAATTTAAAGATTAAGAAAATGGTAGCTGTCGGGAGAAATAGAAAAGTTGTTTATTCCAGGGAACCCTGAGCTCTCTTATATAGAGAAGAGGCCTATGGGTAATTACATAAGATGAATACAAAGAAATAAAATAAAGAAGAGGTACACAAAGAATATAGAAATATCACTAAGAATATAAAAATAACTCCACACTCCCCTCAAGATGGAGCATAGATATCAATTATGCTTAGCTTGGAAGAACACATCTGAAATGGTCCTCTGAGCAATGCCTTGGTAAAGATATCTACCGTTTGTTCTCCTAAATTTACATGAGAGGTAGAAATCAAGTCCTTTTGAATCATATCTCTAGTATAATGGCAGTCTACCTCAATATGCTTCGTTCTTTCTTGGAATGTAGGGTTTTTTTGCAATGAATAAGGCGGCCTGATTATCACATTGCAATTGCATGAGTAGAGATACATTTATATGCAAATCTGCTAGCACTGCTCGAACCTGCATCATTTCTGGACTTGCTTGTGCCATAGCCCTATACTCAGATTCAACACTTGATCTTGCCACAACCGTTTGTTTCTTGCTTATCCAAGAGACAAGAGAACTGCCAACAGACACAGCATAGCCCGAAGTAGACTTCCTATCCTTAGGACACTTTGCATAGTCTGCATCAGCACATGCAGAGACAGAAAGAGTTGCTCCTTTCATGTATAGTAATCCTGCATATGGAGAAGATTTTAGATATCTCAATATTATGTATATAGCATCCATATGTACCTGTCGAGGCTTCTCCATGAACTGACTCATCCGACTCACTGTAAAAGAGATATCAGGTCTAGTAATAGTAATATAGAGGAACTTTTCCATCATCTCTCTATATCTCCTTCTGTCAACCTCATCTGTATCATCATCGTATAACTTCGTGCTAGGATCCATAGGAGTAGTAGACAAGGCCTTAATTGTAGGTTTCGGTCACCATTTCGGTATTGACCAAAACAGAATTTCGATGGAATTTCGGTGGAATTTCGACCAGAATTTCGGTCATTTCGATCATTTTTTGTACTATAACCCCCATATTTCGGTCATTTCGGTCGAATTTCGGTTTCGACTGGATATCGATACTCGACAGAAATTCGACCGAATTTCGCTGAAATTTGAGGCCATGGTAGTAGATGGCCGATATCAATTATGCCCATCTCAACAAGCATGCCTGTAACATACTTCCTTTGGACCATCACAAGACCTTATGCATTCCTAGCAAATTCCAACACCGAGAAATACCTTAGGGTGTCAAGATACAATCCTTAGTAACAAACTGACCATGGTTTCAGATTTCGCGAAATTTCGGCGAAATTTCGATTTCGACAAGGTACCGAAATCTCGAGCGAAATGGCGATATGAGAGCAGTTTCCAGTCATTTCTTCACAAATGGTGGTCAATATGGGCGAAATGTCGTCGAAATATCGTCGAAATTTCGACGCAATTTCGTATCGACAGGGTATCGATACGATATCCGAAACCTATATTTAAACCCTTGAAACTGACAACCCAAAAATTCTTTTACCGTCTTTATCCCCTGCACATCATCTCCTGTAACAAGTATGTCATCAACATAAACCTTGATAGCGACAGTACCTCTAGGTATTCTCTGCACAAAGAGTGAATGGTCTGCATTTGACCTCTTAAACCCTGGCCTTTCAATCAGATCCGAGAGCTTTTGAAACCATGCCCTTGGACTTTGCTTAAGGCCATATATTGCCTATGGAGTCTACACACCTGCTGGCACTCCCCCTCTGCAACAAACCTCGAAGGCCGCTGCATGTAATCTTCCTCCCGTAGATCTTCATACAAAAACACATTTTTAACATCTAGCTGAAATAAATGCCAATCACGTACTGCTACAACTAAAAGAAGCACATGTAGGGCCTGTTTGGTTGCAGGGTTGGGCAGGGTCGGCCCAACCCTGGTTACTATTCACAAGGGTACTTCCTCCTCAGAGATTACTATTCACCCAGCCCAACCCAACCCAACCCAACCCTGCAACCAAAAAGGCCCGTAGAGTTGAGTGACGAGCAACTGGAGAGAACGTGTCCATATAATCCACGCTGTAGGTCTGAGTAAATCCCCGTACCACCAATCTTGTCTTGTAACGATCAAGGCTCCCATCTGCATGATGTTTAACAGTTTACTCCCATTTGCAACTGTAGAAATATTTGATATTTATGTATCTTTTTATCTATTTTCTTTTCCCTATGTCTACTTTATGTAATTACCCATAGGTCTCTCCCTATATAAGAGAGCCTAGGACTCAAGGAATAAAATAAGTTTCTCATTTTCCCAACATGGTATCAGAGCAGCGGTCCTAGACCGAAGCTCTCATACCCCCCAAAACCCTAACCCTAGCCCCATTGCCGCCCCTCCTACTCGAATTCTGCTGCCGCCGCCTCCCCTACTCGGATTCCGCCGCCGCCAGGTGTCACTGCACTTCTTTCTCTAGGGGGTGCCGCCGCACCTCCTCTCTCTCTCCAAGAGGTGCCGCCACACCTCCTCTTTCCTAGAGGTGCCGTCGTAGACTCCTCTCCCAGGAGTGCCGCCGTCGACCTCTCTCTCTATAGGGGCACCGCCATCTACTTATCTCTCTTGATGAGATTGGTTGCTTGAGTCTACACATGCAACCAAATCTCTCTATGTCAGTCTAGACAAATGCTTGTCTAGTCTTCAACCATAGCCTTCTCTAGCCGTCATGTCAGAAAGCAGGGTAGATATCCCCTCCACAGGCGCATTTAGAGGTAATGCGCCGATAGTAAAGATGGATGGGTCGAACTACGAATTGTGGGCCATGCAGTTCATGGGTATGATGAAGTCTACAGGTAAGAAACACATTCTTACCGAGGAAGAGCCGACTGAGAAGACTGGGGTTAACGCCTCATGGGAGGCGGATGATGCATATGCTAAAGTTTGGCTTTCAGGTACATTGGCAATAGAGATCGCCAATGACGTGCTACATCAGCCCACAACCAAGACGATGCGGGATATTCTCACTGCTACTTACTCATAGGCAAAGAATGAGACAAAGATTATGCAACTCCAGCATGATATATTTACTATCAAGCAAAATGAACGACCCTTTCATTCGTTATATACATCCTTATGTGGGATGTTCGAGAAGCTGCATAGCTTCATGCCTCTCACATCTACTCCTGAGCAGTAGAAAACGTATAGGAATGCCACCATGGTTGGTGTATTCCTGACAGCCCTTGATCTTGAGTATGAGGCTGCTCGTTCTCATATTTTGGCAGACGCCACTATTCTTCCTGTTAGAATACTCAGATGATTTATTCCATAGAGCCCTCGGGTCTCTTATATAGGGAGAGAGCCCTTGGGTAAATTACATGAGAGGTACATAAAGAAACTGAAATATAATAAAAGACACAAAGACGAACAACTATCTCTACACTCCCCCTCAAGATGGAGCATAGATATCTATCATGCTCAGCTTGGAAGAACATCTCTGGAAAGGTCCTCTGAGCAATGGCTTAGTGAATATGTCCGCTGTCTGGTCCTCTGAACTGACGTGAGACGTGGAGATGAAGCCCTTCTGAATCATGTCCCTAGTGTAATGACAATCCACCTCTATGTGTTTTGTTCTCTCATGGAAGGCTGGATTGTTGGCGATGAATAATGTTGCCTGATTGTCACATTGCAGGTTCATAGGCAAGGGAACATCAACATTCAGATCTTCTAAGACTGCTTTAACCCACATCATTTCTGTGCTTGCCTGTGCCATGGCTCTGTACTCGGATTCGGCACTGGATCTCGCCACAACGGTCTGCTTCTTGCTTTTCCAAGAGACTAAAGAGCTTCCTATGAAGATAGCAAATCCAGAAGTAGACTTACGATCTCGTGGACATCCTGCATAATCTGCATCTGCACAGGCGGAAATAGACAGATCTGTACCTTTCTTGAATAACAACCCTGTGCCTGGGGAAGACTTCAGATATCTCAGTATCATGTACAAGGCATCCATATGTACTTGCCTCGGCTGCTCCATGAATTGACTCACCCGGTTTACTGCAAGGGCAATATCCGGTCGAGTTATAGTGATGTATAAGAGCTTACCCACCATTTCTCTGTACCTTCTCTTGTCTACCTCCTCGGTATCATCATCGTACAGCTTCATACTCGGGTCCATAGGTGTACTTGAAGGTCTGCATCCAGTCATTCCTGTTTCAACTAGCAAGTCTGTGACATATTTTCTTTGAGTCATCACCATTCCTTGTGCATTTCTTGCAAATTCTATCCCTAGAAAATACCGTATTGTGCCTAGATCCTTTGTAATGAACTGGCTGCCCAACATGGACTTGGTTATCTCAACCCCCTGTGCATCATCTCCAGTAACCAATATGTCATCAACATATACCATAACAACGATGGTACCTCTAGGGGTCTTCCGGACGAACAATGAGTGGTCCGCATTTGATCTTCTGAACCCCTGTCGTTCAATAAGCTGGGAGAGCTTTTGGAACCATGCTCGAGGACTCTGTTTAAGGCCATAGATAGCCTTATGAAGTCTGCACACCTTCTGAGTCTCCCCCTCAGCAGCAAACCCGGGTGGCTGCTGCATGTAGACTTCCTCCTGTAGATCACCATACAAGAAAGCATTCTTAACATCAAGCTGGAATATAGTCCAGTCACGTACCACTGCAACCGATAGAAGGATGCGAAGTGTAGAGTGCCTCACCACATGTGAAAAAGTGTCCAAATAATCTACCCCAATGTCTATGTTCCACCACCTCCAAGCCTGGGTCCATCCTCTACTCCACCCAAGGTTGCAGAAAGCGGTAGTCGGTACTCGGTCGGTGGGGTCACTGACTAAGGATTAATCGGCAGTCGGGAGAGTAATCGGATTTAGTCGGACATTAGTCGGTTTTGATTTTTTTAATTATTTTAAATATATAAATCGATTTTTAATACATACACTCTCATATATATACACAAATTTAGCAATTTTAATACATACAAACACAAAGCTAACCAAATTCACAAGTTACTAATCAACAAACTCACATGTTACTAATCATTGTAATTAAGAATCACGAAGCTAATTAACAAATCACAAAAGATAAATAAAAAGATTTAATAAATATATAACCTTATAGTTATTGACATCATTTGATAATGTAAAAGAATTCATATATATATCTGTTGTAGTCAAGGATGCTAAATGTTTGTTAGAACATTGTTAGTTTACACCGTACATTCATGTGTCCACAAGGATGTTAAGGCAAAAGGAGGTATATTTTTGTATTATTTTAAGTATAAAACCACTTCATATATATTTGAATTTATAGTAATAATGACTAAGTAATAACAACACAAACAATTAAAAGTTTATAAAAAAGTATACAAAAACAGTATACGAACAATTTAAAACTTCTATGCAAAAGTCGGCCGACTAGTCGGCCGACTAGGCCGATTACTCGGGCGACTAATCGGGTCGACCCGACTATAGGCCGATTTGGCCTAGTCGAGTCGGATACCCCCCCGACTCGACTAGTCGGGCCGACTTTTACAACAGTGACTCCACCGACACCAATATCACCACCACCACCACCTCCTCCGCCACCACCCCCACTTGTCCCTTTCCCTAAGGTCTACACGAGACGGACAGGCCCTGCTCAAGCTACGTGTCAACCATCCAACACGCCTCAGGTATGCACTGATGTTAACACTGATGATGGATTAAATAATGCACCTGTGCAGGAGCTTTTACCACAGGAGGAGGACCAACCAGTCAGCACTGTTTTGGATGACTTGGACCAGCCTATTGCTCATAGGAAGCAGCGAAGACAGACTAATCTGTCACCTGCAAGGGAGAAGTACATGACAGGTTCAAAAAATGTAACATCTGCACTCACATAGTACTTTCCATGGACAGGGTCATAGCAACGGTATCCTTTCTGAGTCCTGGAGTAACCCACAAAAACACACTTGATAGCCCTAGGGGATAGCTTATCAAGCCCCGGAGATAAGCGGTGAACAAACGCAACAGTGCCAAAAACCCGAGGTGTCAGTGTAAACAAGTCTCTGTCAGGAAAGAGAACAGAGATTGGAGACTTTTCCCCAAGAACAGTTGTAGGCATTCGATTGACAAGATAGCACGCAGTAAGTATAGCATCCCCCCAAAAAGTTAATGGAGCACAACTCTGGATAAGTAATGTGCGAGCAATATCAAGAAAGTGTCGATGTTTTCTTTCTGCAACCCCATTTTGTTGAGAGGTGTAGGCACATGTGGTTTGGTGAACAATGCCTTTAGATGAAAGGAAGCTAGCAAGAGAGCGAGTGCAGAACTCCAATGCATTGTCAGTACGCACATACTTAACAGTAGATGAGAAAACATTCTGGACTTCATTAATTAGATTTTGAAGAACATTTCCTGCTTCAGATTTATTTTTAAGAAGAAAAGTCCACGACACTCTAGAGAAATCATCAACCACAACTAAATAGAACCTGTGCCCCTGATGATCCGGGACACGACTTGGACCCCAAATATCTATATGAAATAATTCAAACGGGGAGCTACTGCTCCGACTCTGACGACCGGGGAAGCTAGACCGATGGTGCTTCCCTAACTGACATGCTTCACATCGAAAAGAGGAACTCGGAGATATCTGAGGCAGGAGGTGACGCATCTTTTGCAGCGGCAGATGACCGAACCGAAGATGCCAGGTGTACGGAGAAACGGAGGCCTGTGAATGCAAGGAGACGCCAGCGTAGGAGTTACGAACGAGACGATAAAGGCCATTGTGCTCAGAACCACAACCAATCACCCTGCTCGTCAGTATGTCCTGAAAAATAACAGACGATGGATCAAAAATAGCACGACAGTGCAAATCACGTGTAATCTGGCTAATAGATAAGAGGTTCATAGAGAATTCTGGAGCATGTAGCACATTCTGTAAGTGCATAGAGAGTAGCAAAGCTGTCTCCCCCTGACCGATGATAGGAGACTGAGTGCCATCAGCAATGAGTACAGAGCGACCTGGCTGAACAGCTCTGTAGGACTGCAGAATATCTTTCTCACGGCATAGATGATGGGTAGCTCCAGAGTCGACAATCCATCCTGTAAGGTCATGGCTATGAAATGAGGCTGAAGGACTACCTGAGGCACTGGTTGAGGCCGATGTAGTAGCTGAAGCCGAAGCCGCAACATCAGAAACGTCTGCACCCTCTGATGATGATGATTGTGGCATAATATCCCGAAGTCGTGCCACCAACTCTTCGAACCTGTGATCTGGAGAAGATGCTGTTGGACCCTGAACATGATCAGCAACTCGTGCAGAAGGAGGAAAACCATGCTTGGAATAGCATGTATCCTCCGAATGACCAGTGCGGCGACAAAATGAGCACGTAGAGCGTATGCGGCCTCCGCGGCCACGTCCACCACTTCCCCTGCCACGAAATGAGGACGAACCACCACGTCCCCTGGAAACTGCCATTGCTGACGGAGTCGCAGTCGCTGTATTGGACGGAACGGGTACACGACTGAGCCTCCTGTATACCTCTTCCATCGGTGGGATGGTGGCCTCTGCTAGGATCTGAGCGCGTGCTGCCTCGTACTCCGGATCTAGGGCAACGAGTAATACGCCAACCATAGTGGCGTTGCGGAACGTCTTCTGCTGTTCCGGCGTGGCTGTAAGCGGAATGGTGCTATAGAGCTTCTCGGACATGCCACGAAGCGACGTGTACAGGGAATGAAGAGGCTTCCCATTCTGCTTCGTGATAAATATATCATGCTGCAACTGGAGTATCTTCGTCTCATTGCGGACCTGAGAGTACGTCATAGCCAAAATATCCCACATCGCCTTAGCGGTGGGCTGGTGAAGGACATCATTCACTATCTCCGTCGTGAGCGTACCTGAGAGCCACACCTTGGCGTACGCATCATCAGCCTCCCATGAGGCATAGATCCCTGTCTTCTCCGGCGGTTCATCCTCGGTAAGAATATGCTTCTTACCACACGACTTCATGAGACTGAGGAACTGCATCGCCCACAGTTCGTAGTTCGTCCCGTCCATCTTGACGATTGGTGCCGAACCTTTGAAGGCACCTATGGCGGGCATATCGAGCTTCTGATCTGACATAATGCCGGAGAAGAACAACTACTGATAGACCAAGAAAATACTGTCTACCAAGACCGTTGTAGGATTCAAGTGCATAGGTAGACGATTATGCACTTGAATTGAACATGACGCCGAGTCCTAGGGAGAAGGCGGCACCCCGGCCACGAGTAGAGGCTTTGGAAGCCTCTACTTGAGAAGAACGGCGGCTGGGCCGCGCTAGGGGAGGAGGGGCCGGTGCTGGGGAGCGGCGGCGGGGGGGATCCGGCGGCGGGGGTGAGACCCGGCGGCAGGGGCTGGCGGCTGGTGGGGCCTGGCGGCGAAGGAGAGGGGGCCCGACGAAGGAGATGGAGAACCCTAGGTTAGGGTCATGGCTCTGATACCATGTTAGAATACTCAGATGATTTATTCCATAGAGCCCTCGGGTCTCTTATATAGGGAGAGAGCCCTTGGGTAAATTACATGAGAGGTACATAAAGAAACTGAAATATAATAAAAGACACAAAGACGAACAACTATCTCTACACTTCCCATGGAGGACGCTTTCCGCAGGATCAGTCGGATCGCTTTCCCTTCCACTACTGCCAATCAGACTTCTTCAGCGATGGCCGCCTCTCGAGGTCGAGGAGGCTCTTCTCCATTTCATGGACGCGGACCTGGACATACAGAGGATACATGCTACTCCAAGCATGGATTTCTTGTTTTTGCTCGAGTGGCTGAGCAGATTAAGCCTCCGACTGCCTCTTCTTTAGATCAACGATTTGATGACCTTGTGGCACGTTTGAGGGACATTATACCTCCTGCCAGTCTTGTTACATCTTCACAGTCTCTGGAAGTCATTCAGATGTAGGTGCTTCAACCTCTTCCAGTACTTCAGGTAGTACTTATGCACTTACTAGCTGTAGTGGATCTGATGTTATAGAATGGATTATGGACTCCGGTGCCACACATCACTTATATGGAGACCGAGATCAACTTACATCATACAGACATGTTCCTCCAGGACGAACTGTGGTTATAACAGATGTGACTCATTCCCCAATCATTGGACAAGGGGGAGATTAGCTTGACGCCCTCTATGCATCTACAGAATGTGTTGCATGCACCTGATTTCTCTATGAATTTGTTATCTATTAGTCAGATCACGAAGGATTTACATTGTCGTGCTATTTTTGACCCATCTTCTCTTGTATTTTAGGACATCCTTACGGGTAAGGTGATTGGGTGTGGCCATGAGCAGGGCGGTCTTTATCGCTTAGTTCGAACTCCTCGTGCCGACATTTCCTCTCTTTCTGCTGGACCTGTCTCACCATTTATGTGGCACCTGTGCTTTGGTCATTTCCCGCTCTAGAAAGTGTGTCGTTTTCTGCCTCAGATCTCTCCTCACTCGTCCTTTCAATGTGAGGCATGCCAGTTGGGAAAGCATCATCGGTCTGCCTTCCCTAGTCTTCAGAGTCGGAGCAGTAGCTCTATTTTTGAGTTATTTCATATAGATATTTGGGGTCCCAGTCGTGTTCCTGATCATCATGGACACATGTTTTATCTTGGTGCAATTGATGATTTCTCTCGTCTATCCTGAGTCTTTTTATCAAATAATAAATCTGAAGCCAGAGTTGTTATCAAAACTTTTCTAACTGAAGTAAAAAATGTGTTTTCTTCATATGTGAAATTCATGAGAATTGATAATGCATTGGAATTCTGTACTCATACTCTTTCCAATTATTTTTCAACCCGTGATATTATTCATCAAACATCATGTGCCTATACTTCCCAGCAAAATGTTGTTGTAGAGAGGAAGCATCGTTATTTGCTTGAAGTTATAAGAACTCTTCTCATTCAGAGTTGTGCTCTGCATTCTTTTTGGGGTGATGCCGTTCTTACGGCATGCTACCTGATTAATCGCATGTCCTCGTCAGTCTTGGGTGAGAAAATCCCCTTCTCTCTTGCTTTTCCTGAAAAGGAATTGTTCTCATTTACTTGTGTGTTTGGCTCGGTCGCCTTTGTCCACCGGTTATCTCCAGGTATTGACAAGCTCTCTCCTAGAGCAGTCAAGTGTGTTTTTGTCGGGTACTCTAGGACGCAAAAATGGTATAAATGTTATGATCCAATGCGCATGAAGTATTATGTTAGTGCTGATGTCACCTTTTTCGAGTTCGTGATGTACTTTTCTCCTACAGGTGATTGGTTGACCTCCTCAGACTCTGATGATGAAATATACATGCCACCACCACCATCATCACCTCACTCTCCTCCACCACCATCACCTCCTTCACCACCATCATAACCACCTCCACCCCTTCCTATGGTCCCAGTCCCACCATTGCCGCATCACTATACATGCCGACAAGCTTCTGCTCATGTTCACCGCTCTTCATCTAGCATGCATGAGGTATGCTCTGAATACATAGTTTCTAACGATGTATCTGATGGTCTACCTGAGCAAGGTTCTTCACAGGGGACATATATGAAGGTTGCTGATTTGGACTTACCTATTGCGCTTCAAAAGCAGAAGCGTAGCTGTGCATCATATCTTATCGCATCTATGGTCTCCTTTGATCCTTGATTGGAGATTTCAGGAAATTTGCAGTTGCATTGTCTGCCGTGGCCATTCCAGAGAATTATCAGGAGGCTTCGAAGGATAATTGGTGGCGATTAGCTATGGAAGAAGAGATGACTGCCCGTCAGTTGGGAGGTACTTGGAGCTTTGTCCCAGCCCCTACTGGGGCGTCTATAGTAAGTTGCAAATTAGTATTTACAGTGAAACACAATGCCGATGGGAGCATTAATAGGTACAAGGCTCGACTGGTTGCCCGTGGTTTTACTCAAACATACGGGGTGGATTATATTGACACATTCTCTCCAGTTGCTCGTCATTCTACCTTACAGATTCTTTTATCTGTTGCCGTGGTTTGAGATTGGCCCTTGTTTTAGTTGGATGTCAAGAATGCCTTTTTGTATGGTGATCTTCAGGAAGAAGTATACATGTAACAACTGTCGGGGTTTGCTGCTGAGGGGGAGTGTTCACAGGTGTGGACTTCATAAGGCAATCTATGGCCTTAGGCAGAGCCCGAGAGCTTGGTTTCAGAAGCTCTCAGATTTGTTTGAGAAGCATGGGTTCAAATGGTCGAATGCAAATCACTCTCTTTTTGTACAGAGAACCTCCAGAGGTATGACTGTTATTATGGTGTATGACAATGTTGATGATATACTTATTATAGGAGATGATATGCAGGGAACAAA
This sequence comes from Ottelia alismoides, assembly GCA_037367405.1. Taxonomy (NCBI): domain Eukaryota; kingdom Viridiplantae; phylum Streptophyta; class Magnoliopsida; order Alismatales; family Hydrocharitaceae; genus Ottelia; species Ottelia alismoides. Next base: position 870,140 of record JAZKJV010000742.1, on the reverse strand, counting down.
GAGGGCAAAAGTTTCTGGATCGTGAATTTGTTACCATGGATCTAGAAGCTCTTAGATACTTTCGGGATTGAAGTTTGCCAGAAATCAACAAGGGGTTGTGATGACTCAGATAAAATATGTCCCTCACTTATTGACACAGGTATGCTTGGATGTCGACCTGCGACTACACCCATGGATCCAAGCATGAAGCTCTATGATGATGATACCGATGAGGTTGACAGGAGAAGATACATGGAACTGGCGGGAAAGCTTCTTTATGCTACCATTACCAGACCCGATATTTCATTTGCAATCAGTCGGGTGAGCCAGTTCATGGAACAACCTCGTCATGTACATATGGATGCTATACAGATGATACTAAGGTATCTTAATTCATCTCCAGGTGCAGGGCTGCTATTTAAAAAGGGTGGCACTATTACTATCTCAGCATGCGCAGATGCAGACTATGCAGGGTGCCTCAAGGACAGGAAGTTCACATCAAGATTTGCTACATTTGTTGGAAATTCACTTGTCTTGTGGAAAAGTAAGAACCAAGCCTTTGTTGCTAGATCTAGTGCCGAATCTAATTATAGAACTATAGTACAAGCATATACATAAGTAGTGTGGCTCGAGCATTCCTAACCGATCTACTCATAGATGTTCCTCTTCCCATGTCGCTGGGATGCGACAATCAGACTGCCTTATTCATTGCTATTAATCCTGCATTTCATGAGAGGACAAAGGACATTAATGTCGATTGCCACTATATACGTGACGTAATCTAGAAGGGATTCATTTCTACCTCCCATGTCAGCTCAGGGGACCAGACGACAGACATTTTCACCAAAGCCTTACTTGAGGGTCCTTCCAGAAGTGTTCATCCAAGCTGAGCATCATAGATATCTATGCTCCATCTTGAGGGGGAGTGTAGAAATATTTCATATTTAGGTATCTTTTTATCTATTTTCTTTTCCCTCTGTCTACTTTATGTAATTTGCCCATAGGTCTATCCCTATATAAGAGAGCCTAGGGCTCTAGGAATAAAATAAGTTTCTCATTTTTCCCAACAACAACTGATAACAGACGTCCCATGAGATGCAAGCACCAAACTCCAGGTACCACGTGATTGCAAAGCAACCATTCTTCCTCCATAGCTAAATGCCAACAACTATCCTTCAAGGCATCTTGATAATTCCGTGGAATGACCACGTCAGATAGAGCAACTGCAAATCTCTGAAATTTCCGTGTCAGACGATGAAAGGAGACCTAGGAAGCAAGGAGATATGAAGCACATGTACGCTTCTGCTTTTGAACAACAATGTGCATATCCAGGTCATCGAGAACGTCCTCCGTTCGTGGGCTAGTCTCCTGCAATGATCCCTGCACATATATATCTCCGGACCCATCATTAGAAACCTTGTTATCAACACAAACTTGGTGTGTAGACACATTCTGCAGATGCATCGAAGGCGTCAAACTAATCTGCCCATGTCCTATGATCGGGGAGCGAGTCCCATCGGCTATCACAACAGTTCTCCCTGGGGGAACCTATCTATATGCTGTAAGTTGATCTTTCCCCACATAAATGATGCATCGCCCCATAGTCCATAATTTACTCAGTAATCTCAGATCCATGCCAGGATGTAAAAGCATAAGTACTACATGAGGTATTAGCCGTAGCAAAAGAACTGGCAGATACGGAGGTTGCTACATATGAGGGGCCTCCTGGAGATGGTGAAGAAGCAGGGGGCTTGTTATCCTGTAGTCTGGCTACGAGGTCATCAAATCTCTGATCTGAAGTAGGAGCAGCTGGAGACTCAACCTGCTCCGCTACATAGGCTGATGCCGGAAAACCATGCTTGGAGTAGCATGTATCCTCTGTATGACTTGACCGATGACAATACATGCATGGGTGACGAATGATACCTCCTCTACCACGAGGTCCACGTCCACGAAATGAAAAAGAACCTCCTCTGTCTCGAGAGGCTGTCATTTTCGAAGAAGTCTGGCTAGTAGCATTGGACGGAACAGTAATCCTGCTGAGCATGCAGAAAGCTTCCTCCATGGGAGGAATAGTAGCATCTGCTATAATCTGGGAGCGAACAACATCATATTCATGATCGATGGCTACTAGGAGTACACTAACCATGGTGGCATTCCTATATCTCTTCTGCTGCTCTGGAGTAGCCATGAGAGGTATGAAGCCGTGGAGCTTCTCAAACATCCCATGCAAGGATGTATACAATGAATGAAGAGGTTGTCTATTTTGCTTGATAGTAAATATATCATGCTGGAGTTGGAGGATCTTGGTTTCGTTCCTCGCTCGAGAATAGGTTGCTGTGAGGATTTCCCATATCGCCTTAGCAGTGGGCTGATGTAACACATCATCGACAATCTCTATGTCAATGTACCGGAAAGCCAAACTTTGGCATATGCATCATCCGCCTCCCGTGAGGCGTTAACCCCAATTTTCTCCACCGGTTCCTCCTAGGTAAGAATAGGTTCTTACCATTAGACTTCATAAGGCTCATGAACTGCATAGCCAAGAGCTCTTAGTTTGTCCTGCCCATTTTGACAATAGGTGCTAGACTTCTGAAGGCGCCTGTGGCGGATACGTCGACTTTGTTTACTGACATATTGCCGGATGAGGATAACTAGGGTTATATAGACGAACGAATGAATGTCGACACGACATGGGTAGATTTGAATGCATATGTAGACTTATGCACTCAAATCTATCAGCCCAATCGAAGGCCGACAATGGAGTGATGGGCAACCGACGGCTATGGGGGCCGGTGGCCGAGGAAGAGCAGCGACGACAGGGACTAGCGACCGGAGACAACAACGGCCAACGACAGGGGCTAGTGGCGGCGACGGTGCAGTTCGGCGACGGGGCCGGCTTGATGGAGAAGCGGCGGCGGCGGCCGAGTGGTGAGGAGCGGCGGTCGAGTGGCGAGGGGCGGCAGGTGTGGGTTATGTTTAAGGTTAGGATACAGAGCCCCGGTCTAGGACCGTGGCTCTGATACCATGTTGGGAGAAATAGAAAAGTTGTTTATTCCAGGGAACTCTAGGCTCTCTTATATAGAGGAGAGGTCTATAGGTAAATTACATAAGATGGATAAAAAAAATAAAATAAAGAAGTGGTACACAAAAAATATAGAAATATCTCTACAAAAGCCACGTGCGAGAAACTTTATGGGTAGAGAAATGAATGGGGACAATGATATCAGATAGCATAAGAAAGAAAAATAATGATTGGACAACAAATGGAAGCAACTCCAAGTTGGACTTTCTTTTCTCCCAGTAGGTTATCAAAATTGGTCCTTTCACAGTCAAAATAAACTGGATGGTTTTTTAGGCAGTTGAGTGGAACCAAAGTTTCTCTGTAGGAGAGTAATTAGACATGTAAAGACAGCAGCCAGCAGCCATCTTAATATCTACATCTTGAAAGATTTACTTGAGCAAGAACTTGCACCTTCTTTAGGCATTAATATTATATATTATTAAATGACATAAATCATAATCTTGGAATTATTTTCTTTCTGTCTTTTGAAGTGCCATCTGCTAGCTTTTTCATTGACAAAGTGCTGCGGATACTGAGATTTTATTTTCATTTTGCTAGAGAACATATCTGAGGATGCTCACAATAATGGTGCAGAAAAGGAGGGTGTTCCCAAGAAGGAACAATTAAGGAAGGTAACACTAGGCTGCATCTTTTAGCTGCTCATTTTTTATTTGGAGATACTATAGCAGTTCGTTCCTTCTCGGATTATCTTAGGTTTTTATTGTGCAATGCAGTTATCACCTTTATCAACACTTGAGTCTTCTTTTGAGACGCTCAATGTAAAGAAGTTTGACGGTACTTGCATTCCTTTTTACTATGATAAAAATCTGTCAACAACATTGGTTCACACCGAGCATTGGTTTTGTTTCTCCTGTGTTGCAGTGGCCTTTACTGTAGACCCTTTATATCATCAAACTTCTGCACAGTTTGATGAAGGTGGGGCCAAGGGTCTTCTCCTGAGCAATCTTGGGGTTTATGGTGCCTGTAAGGTGCTTTTTGATTCTCTCGAGACTCCTGGAAAGAACATGGGTTGTGAATCTGCTCCTGACAAAACGGAGTTCATCGACCTTTCTTTTGCTAGAGGTATCATTGATATTTTAGGTATAGATTCCCGGTTTTGAATGGTGACTTGATATTTTCTTACGGCTTAATAACAGATCAACTCCAACAAATGATAAATTGTGTCCCTATGAAAAAGGAAATTTCACCAACATTGAAGGACATTATTGAGTTGTTCAATGAAGACAATAGGAGACCGGCGAATGTTCTTCCTGAACCAATGCAAACCGCAGAGCAAGATGACGTGTTTGATACGAATGAATCAATGTATGATGCTGATGTCCCAGGGCCTTGGAATGATGATAATGATGACAATGCTAGTATGGTAGGGGATGAGTCTTCATACATGAATTTTGATTTGGTTGGTAATCAAGATGTATGTGCTGAGGTAATGACCGCATTTTTTGATTAGTTATCGAGTTATGCAAACAGTTCCTGAAATTAGTGATGTCTGCCTTGGACATTGAGCAGGAAAATGAGGACCACTCATTTCCACAAGCTGCTGCAGATGATAGGTTCGAAAAAATTGCTGGTTTTTTGTCCTTGGGGTTGGGTCTTACTTCCAAAGTAAATGCTTGGGCGGGTCCAGATCACTGGAAGTACCAGAAAGCTAGAGGTAAATTATAATTCTAAATACTTTCTTTTAATAAATAAAGATTGATATAGCTTCCTCAGAAGACATTTCTGCAGGTGCCAAACCAAATCCTGATACGTCAAGTGAGACTAAAGCAGCCATGCCAAAGAAAAGCAAAAAACAAGATGCTTCTGATTTTGAATTTTCCAAATTATTGGATGTTGATATGCCAGATGTTTTCTTGCCACCTAAAAACCCAAAGACATTGCTCTTGTCAGCGAACCGAGCTCCCATCAATATTACTCTTCCTGAAGATTGCCATTATCAGCCTGAAAGTTTGATCAAATTGTTTCTTCTTCCCAATGTTTTGGTAATTATGCATATTCAATACAGAGTTCATTTTATTTGCTCGTAGATGTGGCTTATTTTTTTTATAAAGTAATCTATTTATTTTGTTGTTGCCTGTAGTGCTTTGGCAAGAAGACAAGGTCCTCTGGTAAGGTTCTTTTTTCTTGCCACCAGATTTATGAAAAATGTATCTATACTGATCTTCAAAAAGAAACAAGGGTTTCCATTGCTTTCTCATATTAATTGTACACATTTGCCAGCTTCATTATACATTTCCTTCTTATAATCTCGATTAAGCATGGTTATTAATTGGATTGACTTAGGTGCTCCCCTGGATTTCCATCTCAGCTTTCTATATTTACATATTGGGAAAAAAATACATGTTTGAGCACCGAAGAAAACTGCACATAAGGTGGATAAATCCTTGAAAACAATGCAAATGATGTAGGGGTACACGTGGCTCACCCTCACAAACTTATTTGGATTTTGTTTTAATGCTTACATTCTTAACAAAGCGACAATTTTTTCATGAGAAATCATTAACTGACATGACATGTGAAAATCTGAACACTTTATATCTTGAAACCATCTTTTGCGTACATAAACCTAAACACGGCGAGTTGGTAGATATGCCATATTTGCGGTCAAATAGTTTCTATGGAAATACCTACCAGATATCAAAATGCAACAAGGCACCTTCCCCTGTACGTGCTTTGCCTATTTATCCCTGATCAAAAGAAACGTAATAGACCCTGCTACATAATGATATTGAGATCCGTATAGATACATGGAAGAGTGGAGAGCTTATTTTGGGGCGGGCAATGGGAGGCTCGAGACAGAGGGAAAGGTTGTGTGGTCGAGGTTGTTGAAGGGATAAAAGCGGGTTAGTAGGGTGCATGAGGGCCAACATTTCATTGAAAGTAATTGGGTTGCTTGGGATTAAGGGTGTTCTTAGGTGTGAGGGCAATAAATGATGACCTTGTGTGGTTGTAGTTTGGGGGGGGGCTTTGGTATGGGCGTTGGCGTCATCTTGCTGGAAACCTTAGAGGTTCGCTTATTTGCTTCCATTGTGGGAAGCCTATCACTAGGGAAATGGTTGCACTGAGAAAGGGTCTGGATGGGGAGGAGCTTTAAACATGAGGATGCTGTGGTTCCTCTTGAGCCGAAGTAGGCTGTCATAGTGCTCTAAATGGGTGTTCATTTGGGAAGTCACACTCACAGCAATAAGCCTCTAGTAGGCGGCATCGTTCGTTAGTGCCTTGAATCCTCCTTTAGCATGGATGTATTGCATATGAGGAGGTCCCTTGTTTACGCGCAAGTTTTTAGTTAGAAGGTTGTTACGCTACTATTGTGTGGGAGCGATATGTAAAGTAATCGACACACAATGTGGTTTTCTTGTGCCCTTTTTCTTTGCAATGTGATGATGCCTTTTTGTTGGTATCAATGTCCCAAATTACGTGATATCAAGGCCTTAAATGTCGGTTTTGGTCACCATTTTGGTATCGACCAAAACAGAATTTCGATGGAATTTCGACCGAAATTTTGGTCATTTCGGTCATTTTTTGTACTAGCACCCCCATATTTCGGTCATTTCGATCGGATTTCGATTTCGACTGGATATCGATATTCGACAGAAATTCGACCGAATTTCGCTGAAATTTGAGGCCATGCGTGATATGCCTCTTTGATGTTGGTGGAATATTTATTCAGTTGCATCGACTTTGGTGACGTTTGGTGAGGTAGCATGTGCTGGTGGATGGACCATATCCAAGGAGTTCCTTGGATGCCACAGTTGACATGGTACGATGTTTGGTAGCTTCGTTTGTAGCGAACTTATTTTTTGTGATGAGGAAACCACACTTCTTGATTATATATGTTGTTGAAGTTATGCATGGATATAGCAACATATCGATGATATACCATCGATATGTCGCTATTGTTGCGATATCAAAAAGGGGATGGCACCTTTATCTCTGGTGTCGATGATATATCACCAACATGTCAGTGGTATCACCATGTCGATGATACATTACCCACTTCATTTAATTTTTAAGAGAAATGTAGTCGATTTGGGCCTTATTCCACTCATATCGCTCAAGTTACCTTCCTATTGAATATATATCTTAGTCATAATATATCTTAATCATGTAAATCCGAAAGTAACTTTCATTTGATGGGTGTTTGATTCAACATGGAATGATTAATCAGGGCTCACTTGAGGGGTTTTTTTTTGTTCAAAATTTTCCAGTTATTAAATTAAGATTTTAGTCGACCCTACTTAATGTGGGAAAAGATTTTGTTGTTGTTGTTGTTGATTAAATTATGATTTTATTTTTCGTCCATGAAATCAGAGGCAATTAATTAGATTAGGATAATTTTATTTACGGTTAATTGATTCAGTTGCGATTTTATTTCTAATTAAACAATGAGATCACATGTGATCTCGAATCAATTAGTTAAATAGTCAGATCACTAAGTCAGTTAAAGATAATTAGAGTCCAATTAAGGTATGTTAGGATTTGGATTTTATTCTATTTGTATTAATGCAATCCCACCCTCCTATGTAAAGGGTATGATAGTCTTTTCATTTAATCAGTTGAAGTGAATCAAATTTGGAGTTACTTCATTTATCTCTCGCCCCTCCCTTCTCCCTCGACGCGATTTTTGCGATTCTTCTTCTTTAAACCCCTCGCATTCAGCTAGTTTTTTCTTATTCCACCCTCCAATATCTTCACCACCAAATATTTCTACCGCCCAAATATTTTTTTGCCATTGGAATTTTGATTTGCATCAATTGGTTTCAGAACATGGCAACCGTTTCGTTCCATCGACTCGATGATCCTGTCCAGTATTGGCGAGCGAAGTATGAGACGAGTTGTTCAAATTACGTGTATTTGTATGAGACACGAAAGATGCAGAAGTATCTCTACAACTCGACTTTAATGGTGCTACATTAATTGTATTCATGGTTCGACGATGAATCATTTATTTAAAAAAAATGCAGATTACACCACATCTATACAAGACAACTCCAACAATCACCAAGTAGAAGAAATACTGGAAAATGCTGCTGTCCAATTTGTTTCAGATTTGCCGCCATGGGAGGAACCTACTCCATCCCTTCTTGCCACTATAGCCCCATTGAAAACTCTTGCATTCCTGCTACAACCCCACTTCTCTACCTCCCTCTAGCGACCACCCCAACCACATCCACATCCCCTCTAGTCCCGCCACTACCTCCAACCTCGTGACCTCCCCTACCCACACAACATCCCCCTTCGCTACCCGAGCCGCAACCACACCACCACTTCCCTAAACTCGCCACCTATGCCAATATTCCAAATATCACCACCACCCTCGATCGCTCATCCATCCACCACCGACTCCACATCTCCCTCCGGTCGCCCCAACGACACCGCCCGACGTCGCCCTCCCATCGCTGCATCTTTATACGGTGGAACCACCACCACCACCTACACAATGCCTCGAGGTCGCCACTGCCTCCTCATTCCACCGCTGCCGCCACTACATCTTTCCATGAGCGCTGCCATCAAGTTAAGAAAGACCAAACATAACAAGAGTTGGCGACCTTCCTTCTAGAGAGAATGCATCTTCCAAGCAAGGGATAAAGAATATCTCCTTACCAAATTTTGAAGATACCCCGCTTCAAATAGTTCTTTATTGAAAGGGTAAAGTCATTGGAAAGGTAAGAGGGAGATATTATTTAAATGCAGGGATAGAAATTTTGCATTCTCAAACTAAAAATGTAATGCCGAATTGGAGACGAATTGGCTCGGAATTGGGAAGTTTGTCTGGTGAATCCAATTAAACTCTTCCATGCTGCAAATAAGACAAAGCCACTCATCTGGAGATGAGTTTTTCTAAGCGGTAGAGAGTTGATGCATCACGGAACGACAAATTAGGTCTTGTTGAGATATTTATTATTTTTAGTATTGTTTTTCTCATTTTCTATTTATTTTGTCTTCGTCCTGTAATTTGCCCAATAGGTTCTTCTCCTATATGAGAGAACCTGAGGGCTTCTCATTTATGCAATTCATTCTTTTCCTTCCACATGGTATCCGTGCGACGGTCCTAGATCAGAGCCCTGACCTAAAAGAAACCCTAGCCCTACCCAAAACCCCGTCGTGCATTGCTCTCTCTCCGCCGCAGCATGCAACCACCCCAGTGCCGCGTCGGCGGTCCCCGCGTCGCCCCTGTGGCATCTAGTGGTCGACTGCATTCCTCCCATCCGACCCCCGCGTCGCCCCAACGACCTCCAAGCCGCCCCTTCTGCATCCAACGACCACTCGAGCCGCCCCAGCGGCATCCTGCGACTGCTCGCGTCGCCCACCAACGGCCACTCGCGCCACCCCTAGCCCCGTGCTGCATCCCAACAGCCTCCCGCGCCATTCCTAACCCTACGCAACCTCCAGCGCCCCCCTCCGGCTGTTGCAGGCCGCCGCCGGACCTTCGGTGTCCCCCCTGAGGCCTGTTTGAGGTTCCATTTGGTCTTATCTTGCCGGAGAACGTGATTCCATATTTATAAATCACGTTCTCCAGCCCTAGAGAGCAGCATGGATTATTGAGGATGGTTGTATGAGTCTACATGTACAACCAATCCTCTTTATGATCGTGTAGAGTTGTTCATTTCGGTCTACTTCTCAGTTGAATTTCGTTGGTCTATTGTTCTTCTGTTGGTCAGAGAACAAGGGTGATATTTTCTCGTCCGGACTTCGGAGCCTTCAAGGGCCCAGCTCCCATCATTAAGATGGATATGGCCAATTATAACTTGTGGTCCATGCAGTTTCACACTCATGCAGTGCAACAACAAGGAGCACATCTTGACAGATCCAGAGCCAACGGATAAAACTGGGGCCAATGCCTCTTGGAAGCAAGATGACGCGTATGCGCGTGTTTGGTTGTGTGGTACTCTCACCACAGAGATAGCTAATGATATTCTGAACCAGCCCACCACCAAGGCGATGTGGGATACTTTGGCATCCACATATGCTCAAACAAAAAATGAGGCTAAGATTCTTTAGCTACAATTTGATATATATAATGCCAAGCAGAATGGCCATCCTCTGCATGTGTACTAACTTCACTCTGTGGCATGTTCGAGAAGCTTCATAGCTACATGCCTATTACATCTACTGAGCATCAGAAGATATATAGGAACTCCACGATGGTTGGAGCGTTTATGGCTGGACTTGACGCAGAGTATGATACTGCACCTACTCAACTTTTTACCGGAGCTACCATACCTCCCATAAAGGAGGCCTATAGTCGTCTCAGCCGGATTATCATGCCTTCTACAGCAACTTCTCCGTCCACTTTAGCGATGGCCGCTTCTTGTGGTCGAGGAGAGACGATCCAGCACATAGGACGCACCTCTCGTGGAAGAGGCGGTGGACGTCGGCGTGACCCTTGCACTTACTGTCGTAGGCTTGGACATGCAGAGGATACATGCTACATGAAGCATGGATATCCGGCTTGTGGTCGCGTAGCTGAACATATTGCGCCTACAGAAACTACAGCTTCTTCCGCTGATCCTTGCCTGGATGATATTGTCTCTCGCATTCAAGATATCATGACTCTTATTGCTGGCGCCACCACTACAGGTACCGCAGCTGCAGCCAGAGCCTCTTCGAGCTCCTCAGGTATCGCCTATACATTTACTGGTAGTACTGGTGCAAACATGATAGAGTGGATTATGGACTCTGGCGCTTCACATCATCTGTGTGGGAACAGAGCGCAGTTGAGGTCTTACAGGACCATACCGCCTGGCAGATGGCTTGTCATTGCTAATGGCGACCATTTACCCGTTACAGGACAGTAGGAGGTGCATTTGACGCCATCCATGTGCCTTCAGAATGTTTTATATGCTCCTGATTTTCAGATGAATTTACTTTTCATTAGTCAGATTACTAAGGATCTGCATTGTCGTGCCATTTTTGATCCTTTATCTCTTGTGTTTCAGGACATACTCACGTGCAGGGTGATTGGATGTGGCTGGGAGCAGCTGGGGCTTTATAGACTGGTCCAACCTCCTCATGCTGATGTTTCTACTATACCTACTGGACTAGTCCCATCATATCTACGGCACCTTTATTTTGAACACCTTCCTCTGCAGAAGCTGTCATGTTCTCCCAGCAGAATGGTGTGCTTATACCTACTGTACAATTTTGAGCCTTTTTGATATTTTTTAATTTCCAAATAATTCAGAATGTTTATCATTTTCTCTGTTTTACCTTATTTAAGCAATTAAAGATAAACAAATAATAAAAATTTCCCGAAAATACCAAAAATAGAGGAAAATATAAAAAATGCAAAATATTTTATTATGCAGTTTTTAGTTATTTTTATCTATCTATATAAATGTATTATCTCATATAGTATTATTTATCTATATATAGTTATATATATCTTATATATTTAAAAAAAGAAAATTAAAAATCAGAAATATAAAAAGAAAATAAAAATTATAAAATTCAAAACAATTAAATACAACAACAACAAAGCCTTTTCCCACAATTAAGCAAGGTCGGCTACATGGATTCTTCGCCTCCATTTAGATCTATCTTGGATCAATCTCGAGCTTATATCCAAAAAACTAAGATCCCTTCGTATAGTCTCTTTCCAACACTTCTTTGGCCGTCCTCGCCCTCTCTTAGCCGGCTCAACATCCCAACACTCACATCTTCTAACTGGTGCATCAGCTGACCTTCTTTGTAAATGACCAAACCATCTTAAGCGGTTTTCTCGTATCTTATCCTCAATCGGAGCTACACCAACTTTCTTTCTGATTGCACCATTCCGAATTCGATCTTTACGTGTATGTCCACAAATCCATCTTAGCATTTTCATTTCTGCTACAACCATTCTATGCACATGTCTATGGTTCACAGGCCAACATTTAGATCCATGAAGTATAACAGGTCTCACGTCTGCTTTGTAAAACTTTCCTTTAATTTTTAAAGGAATTTTCTTATCACAGAGAACAACGGAGGCTCCTCTCCACTTCAGCCAGCCTGCATTTATTTTATTAGTAACATCTCCATCAATTTTCCCATCATGTTGCAAAATAGATCCCAGATATCTAAAAGAATCTCTCTTCTGAATGTTATCGTCACCAATCTTCACCTCGATTCCTTCATCATTGCTTCAATCAAAGGTGCATTCCATATATTCCGTCTTAGCCCTATTTATACGAAAACCTTTAGTCTCCAATGCATGTCTCCAAAGCTCAAGCTTCTCATTTACTCCATCTCTAGTCTCGTCAATCAATACAATATCATTTTATATAAAAACAATTAAATAATGTATAAAAAAATAAAAACTCATAAAAATATATAAAATAAAAAATCCTAAAATATCTAAAAATTCAAAAAATACCAAAATTATTTATTATCTTTCTTTAACAATTTTTGTTTGCCTATCCTCGGTTGTTTCCTATGTTCGGCCCATACTGTACTTGTCCACTATACATCCATTTATATGTAAAATAAATTTTGATTCACACTTGCTTTGCTTGATCTATACATTGTGTGGGTTAATTGTTGTCTGACTTGACTCTTGTGAGCGGTCGTCTCAGCGTCATTTTATCTTCGCACCCCGTGAGGATATTATTTTAGACCCTTGCAAAAGTCATGTCATCAAGCAGCTGCAACTCTAATGGAGTAGCATTTGCCTTAGGCAGCAAGCATGAGCAACACAACTGCCTTGGAGTAGCTATGACCATCGTTAAAAGCAGAAATTTCTGCTGCTTTGGGCAGCAATCACATACAGGAAAAGAAAAGAGAGTTGATGGCCTTTCGTTGGAAAAGAGGAAAGAAATGGGAGAGAGAAAAACATGAAAGAAATAAAAGGGGGAGGGGGTGGTATTAATAAGGAGGCTTTAATTGTTGACAAGTAGAGGGCATGGAAGGCCATATCAATATCGGTATCGATATCGGTACTGTTTCGATACGATATATCGTCGATATATCGACGATATATCGACGCCATATCGCCGATATCGAACCAATTTCGTGAAGAAAATGGCCTGCCAAGGTTAAATATGTGCCATATCGGCGATATATTGGTCACTTGTCGATACCGATATATCGCCGATATATTGCAATACGGCCTTCCATGGTAGAGGGCCAACTGTTGGCTGCTGGATTTCAATAAAAAAATTATTTTTATATTTTTTGAAAAATCCTTTATCTCTTTATCTTATATAGAATACCAAAGTCAACCGCATTCACACCTCGAGTCTCGGATTTTGATGTACAATAGCTTGTTTTGATCGTCTCTAGATGACAATCAAAATGAGTATAATATTCATATACTTCGGATCTTCGATGAATTACCGAAATTTCCGAGATACAGTCTTGGTTTGTGACAAAATTTTGTGATTTTAAATTATCAAACGACCTCCGATCGACGAACGGTTGATTTCGTTGGTCTTATTTTGTCTAATCGTATTTTATGGTGGTCTCGGTTGTTTTTGTGGTTTGGATTTTACGTTGCTGCTTTTTCTGTTGGCAAGCATTACGATGCGATCGATTTTTTGGTCGATTGCGTCCGAACGAAATTTGATCTACGATCTATGGATTGATCTGAATTTATTCAATAATAATTGAATACTAAATGTACTTTTTATTGGTATGCGAACCCTAATCGGGTTAGGTTCGAGTTATTCAGATCCGATTGTCACAGCCTGACAAGTTGAAGTGTAGGGAGGCTCAATCTGCTCTGCCATCGAGCTGATGCTAGGCATCCATACTTCTAATAGAATGCGTCCTCAAAATGACCTGAATGTTGACAGTATGTGCATGGCCATGCTGTTGTCCACCTCCTCTGCCACATGGACCACACTCTCTAAATTGAGTAGAACCTCCTCTGTCGTGATATGCAATCATCACTGAAGAGGTCTGTGTGGTGGCAACGAGTGGGTTGAGAAACCTGCTGATACTGTAGGCCTCCTTCATGGGAGGTGTGGTCACACCTGTAAGAAGCTGTGCGCGTGCAGCCTCATGCTACGGTCCAAGGTTGGCAGGAAAACTCCAACCTTTGTAGAGTTCCTATATGCCATTTGCTTTTTCGTGGAAGTGGTAACATGCAAGAGGTTGCGAAGCTTCTCAAACATTCCTTGAAGCGAAGAGTTGATGATGACCATTTTGCTTGGCCATGTGTATATTAAACTGGAGCTAAAGATTCTTGACCTCATTCTTAGCTTGGGCATATGTAGCCCCCAGAATATCCCACACCACCTTGGCAGTGGACTGGTTCATGATATCATTGGCAATCTCTGTATCGAGAGCCCCACAAAGCCGAAGACGAGGATGTTTATTCCATAGAACTAGAGTCTCTTATATTGAGAGAGAACCCTAAAGAGTACAAGAGTTACGGAACCTGAAGGGTCACGAGGGGTTACAGAACTCGAAGGCATAGCCTCAAATTTCAACGAAATTCGGTCGAATTTCTGTCGAATATCGACATCCAGTCGAAATCAAAATTCGACCAAAATGGCTGAAATGATCGAAATATGGGGGCCCTAGTATAAAAAATAACCGAAACGGCCGAAATTTCGGTTGAAACTAGACCGAAATTCCATTTTGGTCGGTCATCGAAATGGTGACCGAAATCGACATTTAAGGCCTTGCTCGAAGGGTTACATAGGGTTATGGAACCCGAAGGGTCACGTGGGGTTAGGGAACCCGAAGGGTTGCAAACATAAATGTAAATATAATAATTCTAACACCCCCCTCAAGCTGAAGCTGGGAAAGCTACAACTTGTAACAAAAAGAAAAAGTATACACCACATCTTCACACTATGCATCATAAGAACATATGTCCGCTGCTGGTAGAAGATCTCGTTCGAGATAAGGGTCTGTGGCTTTCAAGTCACCGGAACGTATCTCTGCCATGCCTGTAGAGTCGCTACGATATCAGGTCACCGGAACGTATTGCTGTCGTGCCTTTAGGTCACCGGAACATATCTCTGTCGTGCCTGGAGAAGAATCGTTGTAGAAGAAGTCCAACACGGAGTATTATTTGGGTCGTAAAAGAAGAAGTATACGCCCTGATTAAGAAGTCGATACTCGATGAAGACAGAGGATCTGAGTAGTAGTCTAGAGTATCGGTCTGTCAGTCGTGGTAGGGTAGCAGACATCCTGAAGAATCATCTTTGTCTCCCCCTTTCTCCCATACTTGATAGAATAAAGAGTATAGAACATCAAGTTGGGAGAAACAAACATTGGGAGAAATAAGTCGTGGTGAAACAAAGGCTGTTGGGGGGGGTCCAGGTGGTGCCGGCAATACAGGAGGTGCGACTGGAGCCTCGAGCAACACTTTAGGTGCCGCTGGAGGTGACAACTAGTGCTGCTGGGGACTTGGACTACCTTATGCGAAACCATGGAATCCACGAGTGATGCGGGAGGTCTAGCCCTCTCTCCTTGTCGACGGAGAGAGGGCTGGTGGTAGCGACAGATTTAGGGTATTAGGCTTTGGTCTAGGACCGTTGCTCTGATACCATGTTGAGAAGAGGAACGGATGAGATGTTTATTCCATAAAACTAGAGTCTCTTATATATAGAGAGAACCCTAGAGAGTACAAGAGTTACGAAACCTGAAGGGTCACGGGAGGTTACGGAACTCGAAGGGTCACGTGGGGTTACGGAACCCGAAGGGTTGCAAACATAAATGCAAATATAATAATTCTAACAACGAGCATACACGTCATGTTGCTTCTATGAAGCATTGTCCTCAGTCTTGTTCACCAGCTCAGGCTCTGTCAAAATGTGCTCCTTGTTATTGTATTGCATAAGATTCATAAACTGCATGGACCACAACTCGTAGTTGGTCCCATCCGTCTTCACGATGGGAGTCAGACCCATGAAGGCACCAGATGGAGAAAAAACGTCAACCTTATTTTCTGACATGATAAAAAAACTCTGAAACGGAACTCAATTGAGGAAGTAAACCGATCCGAGCGAGTCTACACAATCATATAGAGGATTGGTTATACGTGTAGACTCATACACCCATTGTCATCATTCCTTGATCTACGTTTGGGGTCAGAAAACATGTTTTACATGTCTGAAATCACGTTTTCTGGCCAAAATCAAATCGTTTCAGATTGCACTTTTGTGGTTAAGAGGAGATAAATCGGCCTGGGGGTCATAGGAGGCATTGCGATAGCGCGTGGATGCGAACATGGAGGTTCGACGGTGGCTTGGAAGGCCCACACAGGGGTTGCAACAGCTGTGAAGGCCACTAGGGGGGTCCCATCAGCGCCAAACGACGACATGGGGGGTCCAATGGCGGCTGGAGATGCCTCTGATGGTGGGTGCATCCTGTACGAGGTGGCCCGCGGCTGTTGGAAGCCGCACATGCCCCCCTTTGCGGCAGTGCTTGCTTTGAGAGGGGCTAGGGCACGATGGCTGGGTCTAGGGTGTGGTAGGGTACGAGAACTCCGATTTCGGAATATCACTCTGATCATATGTTGGGAAAATAATAAGTTGCTTATTCATGAGGTCCTATGGTTCTCTTATGTAAAGGAGAGACCATTTGGGCAAATTACATCATGAAGATAAAAAGAATAGAGAATACTTAAAGAGACAAAAATAAGCAATTTCTAACACAATCGAAAGGGAGGTACTTCCAGCCACAACACAAGGTTCATCAAGGTTGTCCTCTGACGCCTCTTCTCTTCGTTCTTGTGACAAATGTCTTGACAATCATGGTCGACCACGTCGTTTCGGGGTTTTTTTTGCAATGACTACTCAAAGGAGATTTTTCTTCCCATTCTTTAGTACGCAAATAACACAATGCTTTTTACGGAGGGTTGCGTTAACTGTTGTAAGGGGTTGCCAGTGATTCTGGATATTTTTCGAGCTGTGTCCGGGTTGAGACTTAATGGAGATAAGTCAAAGTTCGTTTTTTTGGCCTGATAAGTACAGAGATAGACTTATATGCTGGCTGACTGTGCTCGCCATGTAGGGATTTGCCGCTACGTTACCTTGGGGTGCCTCTAGTGGCTGGAAGGATACACGCCACTGATTAATTACTTGTGATTGAGAAATTGGAGCAGATGCTAGCGGGATGGAAGTCTGTTTGCATGTCCATGGGTGGTAGACTGGTGTTGTTGCATTCGGTTCTGTCCTCGATCCCTATCTTTTCCTGTCTTCTAGGCTAGTGCTTGTAGGGGTACATAAGGTGCTTGAAACCATCACGAGGCATTTATTCTGGTCGTCGGGCGATCAAACAACTTTCCTTTAGTGGGTTGGAAGACGGTGTCGTGCTCGAAGGAGGATGGTAGCCTTGGTGTTCGCAGCTTGGATGAGATAAATAAGATTTTGCTCAGCAGGGGGTTGCCCGCATCTGGGACCACTGTAGCTGTCTGGTTTGCATCTTGGTCTAGAGGATCTTCAGGTCTGGTTTCTCTTTTCTTGGTCCAGTGATCTTGGTTTGACACCTTCATACTTCTGGAGAGGCATTTGCAGCGTAGACTGTCCGTTCTTGAAACCTGTTGTTGGGGACATAATTTTTTTTTGAAGATAAATTCGGGTGAACTCTTAATTTTTTTTGAAGATAAATTCGGGTGAACTCCCTAGATAGGAGTTACCGCTAGTTATATTGAGAAGAGACTTTTACAGATTAACGCGAAATCCAGGAATTATAGAGGGTGCTACAGTGAATCAAAATATTTTCGGGATAGAATCTAACGCTCCTAAGGATACATTCATTTCTCCCTTTCCAAATCGCCCATAACGCTGCAAACGCTATAGAGATATCGTCCGAGGAGCCAAAACCGACCCTCCTGATGGACTGCCAAAAGGTGTTGCATTCTCGTGCCGCAACCAAGCCAGGTTTAAGGCCTGCCAAATCTCCGTTGAATAGCGGCAAGTGAAAAAGATGTGGTCGGCATCCTCCTGAAGTTCCTGGCATCTATCGCAGATTATATCACGAGTGCCAAAATGCGTGCCTTTCTCGTCTTGTCGCAGATCCGATTCCTCCGAAGGCACCAAAGGAAAACTTTGACCCTCAGTGGTATCTTTGCGGTCCAAATCAAACGCAGGTCTTGAGTTAAATCCGTTCTTGGTACCTCCGAACAGTTGCGTAGATGATTGTAGATGCTCTTAGTAGAGAGCTTTGTCCCGACCCAAGCAAAGTGATCATTGCAGTCCGACCTTCCAACATGTAATGTATCAACAGCTGAAGGTAACTCGGAATTAAGACGCATGAAGTCCTCCAGACGCTGTGGAGGTAAATCGTTGATGAAAAGAGGAGCCCAGGTGCCCGTTTTCCCCGCCTGGAACACGGAACAATCCCGGTCTGTGGCCAGCGCGAACAACCTTGGAAATCTATCGCAAAGGTTTCCCTCCCCGGACCAATCATCTCTCCAGAAGCGAAAATGCCGTCCATTTCCCACGGTCGGTGTCAGGAACTGCGTCAGCTCCGGCAACACACTACGAATGCCGGACTAGAGGGGAGACTCCCACCGGAGTTGCTGGGCCACCAATTCGCCCCTCACCCCATAAATCTTGTAGAGAAGCTGATGTAGCATGGAATGCGAAGGGCCCTAGATTTGGGCGGCCCATTTGCCGATCAGCGCCTTATTCATACAATTAACATCCCGGATCCCCAATCCGCCATCTCTCTTATTCTTTGTCACCTCCTCCCAACCCACAAGGTGTACGCCCACCCTCTGTTGCTTGCCGTCCGACCAAAAAAAAGATTTCATCATCGCTTCCATTCTTTTACGCACGGCGACAGGTAGAATGCGCGTGCTGAAGAAGAAAATCGGGATCGCAGAAAGAACGTGCTTAAGCAGAATCAATTTTCCCCCTCTGGACAAGCAGGATGTCTTCCAACCGGCTAACTTCCGCTCCATCTTCTGAAGTACCGTGTCCCAATTCGACTTTTTTAGCTTTCCGTCTGCCAGAGGAAGATCGAGATAATTGAGCGGAAGGGACCCCTGTGCATACCCTGTGACATTAGCAAGCGCCTCACGCTCTTCACTTAACATCCCAAAGGAAACCACCTTAGATTTCTCGCTGTTGGCGACGAGACCAGAAAGCTTGCCGAAGATGCCAACCAACATAGCCGCGTTCACCGATTGCGATTCAGAACCACCAAGCAACACCAATGTATCGTCAGCATATTGTAGTACGGGGATAGATATTTCTTCAAGATGGAAGCCGGCACACAGCCCAGCGTCGACCGACTGGGTAAGCAAAACAGTCAGCGCGCCAGCAACGATGTCGAACAGGAGGGGGGCCAAAGGGCAGGACTTCGCAGGTGAGGTTCCCACAACTAAAGGTGTTGACAGAACAAAACACTTGGATTGCTCGGTTTCAGAGGTTTGGGATGAGCATTCTTTTTCCCCGAAGTTTAGATCCGAGCTCTCAGTTTAATAACTAGAGGGGCTTATGGTTTTGCTTGAGAAACTTGAGAATGTGGCCGAGCCCACTGACAGATATGATTGCTGGATCTGGTGTGATGGTTTCTTCTCGGTTGGGAAGGTTTACATGTCTTTGAAGGACCATTGACTTTTGACCCTGGGGGGTGCGTGACATACTGCAGACACATATAGAAGTGGAAGGTTCCAACTCGTATGAAGGTATTCCTTTAGCTATTCAAGGGGGAAGATTACTGATTGGTAGTGAGGACAGATTTGCGTGCTTCTTCTGACGGTTGATCCAACATGCTCCCATTGTTTGGAGGACGTTGAGGATGCCGATCACCTTTTCTTCACTTCTAGGGACTACGTGGGGGCTTGAAACCTCTTTCGTAGTCAGGCGGTGCGTTCTGACATTATATCTGGTTTATGGAGCTCCATTGGGGCGGTTTGGACTTGCACGGAGAAGGAGAGATCGTGGTGCATGGCAGTGATCTAGGCATTGTAGTTGACGGCAAATGAGGTGGTGTTTCATCAAGATCGTTTCTACAATGAACGTGTGGTGGTACATGCTAAGGCATTGACTAAGAGTTGGAACTTGTAATTTTGCATTATATTGCACATGTAATATGCTTGTAATACTTGTTTGTGATCAATGGCGAAGATTTTGGGCACACACCTATACAATGGAGACCCTTTTTTCTTTAAAAAAATAATTACGTGGTAAGAATTTTTTAGTCAAAAAAGGGGAAAACTATTTGGAGGTCGTGTCTGTCCCAAATTACATTATGTAAACAGTAAGGTAAAGTACAACAACAACCATGTGTCGATAATATGTCTAGCGAGGTGGGTCATAAGATTAAGACGAAACCTCTTGGATCAAAAAATTTCCCCATTATGCGAAAGTCTAATCGTCTATATCGTAGCGACATGACGCAACAACTCCGCCATGTGTCTGAACTGGCTAGTCATCACAAAGCTCCGGAAGTTGTGATAGGAGGAAAGGTCCACCCACTAAATGCTTGTCTTTGCTAGATCTCGCACAACACAAGAGTAGAAGATATGCTCCATGTCCTCACTCATTGCCATAAAGGTAGCAAAATTTATCATTCCTATGGATAAAGGCGGATTTTCTGACCTTGATAATAACCACTCGAGTTTGTGCAACTAGAGGGGAATTGTGATATTTAACGAGATCTTCATGCTCCATCAAGGTTTAAAAAAGTGTGAGGTGGTCTGAAGCATTTTTTTGAATTCGGAGGCGAGGCATAATCCTCAATTTTTTTTGGGAAAAAAATAAAATTAATGCAAATTATAATGGATAAATCATGACGACACAAACTACTGCAACGTATTGCCCAAAAGTGCAACGCATGCTACAACTCTAATTGTTCAAAGTTCTAACATAATTGCGAAATCATTAAAGAAAACAGAAAGCGGGGAAAAAGTTCAATATAAGCATATACTACATAATTTCCATCACATTCATGTGATCCATCAAAAAATCACTAATAATCAACATTCAACCGTTCAACCTCAGTCGTCTCATCACTCGTCGACATTGCTGCTATCGTTGTCAATATTGCTATTAGTCGTTGCTATTAGTCGTTGCACATTATCACCGACCTCATCATAACTTCTGTCCTCAGAATCAAGGAACTCCTCCTTAATATTAATTGGTCTTTTATCTCTACCTAATCAAGAAAGTAATATGCACAATCATTTATTTATTTTGAAAATTGATCGCAACAAATTATTGATTATTGTTTTAGTTAGTATTGCACCTTTGTCATATTCCCCCCTTCTTTTTATGTCGAGCTCCTTCACCTTTTCCACCTTCTTCCTCAATAGGATCATCCTCCAGAGGTATGTTTGCGTCAAGTTATTGATAAGCCTCGACATCTTGGGCTTTCAAAATCTATTCGCTACCAGAGTTAACATCATCCAGACATAACCAATCTTATATTATTTCCTCCTTAATTCCCTATATTTCAATTTCAGACTGAATCAACATCACTCAGACATAACCAATCTTATATTATTTCCTCCTTAATCCCCTATATTTCAATTTAAGATTGAACATGATGTAAACCAGACCATTGAGCACCGCTTGTTCCAGGCTGTTTCTTCTTTTTGTATGAACCTACTTATGAAAATATGCAAGGTTTAGCATGAAAACAAAACCCTATCGTAAAAATATATTATGCTTTAAGCACATACTTGATTGAAAGAGATATAGTTATGTTCACATCGGAAGAACTACAAGTCAAGCTCAATACCCTAATTGCAAATTGCACAAATTCAAGCGTTTCATCTCCAACAACATCCGCCAATCCCCTGAAAATAGTCAACACATTTTAGCTTGAAATCTTAAAGACTATGCAAATCTCTTTAAAACTATTTATAATACTCATCGAGACTTTTTGTTATCCTCGAATTGATTGCATTTGCCCATCCGAAAAATCCTATCCTGTGAAAAAAATCAAGTTGTAAATACGCTTTTGCCTCACGACTTGATAAACGATCTATCTCTCCATGCATGAAAAAGTCCCGATTTGATCTATAGGTGATTAGAGGCAAGGCCTTAAATGTCGGTTTCGGTCACCATTTCGGTGACGACCAAAACAGAATTTCGATGGAATTTCGGTCAAATTTCGATCATTTCGGTCATTTTTTGTACTAGGATCCCCATATTTCGGTCATCTCGGTCGAATTTCGATTTCGACTAGATATCGATATTCGACATAAATTCGGCCGAATTTCGCTGAAATTTGAGGCCATGATAAGAGGATGTAGGTTCATGTTGAAAGTGTGGATTGAGGAAATAATAAGCAGCATGTAAAGGCATGCAGACTTGACAATCCTAATGACCATCCACAACATCTCAAATAATCTTGTATTTGGTCTCATCGTTGTCTAAATTTCTAGCAATCTCTTCCTTAACCCTGTGCTTGACTTCATAAATAAATCTCGTTAGTGGATATTTTTCAGAATTTACCAATCTCAAAATATAATATTTTTCAGAATCCACCAATCTCAAAATGGCGACTGTTGGAGTATTTGTTATAAGCATCACTCGAGTAGATGGGCAACGGGCACATCCTGTGGTTTAGTCCCACATCTATGTCTGTGGGATGTGGAGACTCAGTGAGGGCTATATAAGAAGTCCCTTACTCCCTGTATCCAGTGAGAAAGTGCAATGCATACATCAACCCTTTGAAGCGTTCTCCCGTGATTTCATCCCGCTCCTTAGGGATAGTGTTCCACGTTAAATCCCACGTTCTTCATATCTTATCTTTATTTCTGATACGCTTCCGCATTCATATTTTCTAACATGGTATCAGAGTGTGTTTGATTCTCAAGGAATCTATGTTCGTTCATTATTTTATTTGAAATTCGATTTTGATGTTATGAAGATGATTCTTATTGTTTCGTTCAAGTTCTATTCAAGTTTTTAGGGTTTTTTGAAAGCCTAAAATCTGTAAGCCAATGTCACTGTATTCGATTGCAATTCCATGTTCTGTAGATCGTTCAACATTTTTGGAAGAAAAAAAATTTAGGGTTTCAGAATTCTGCATTATTATGAAGATATTCAAGGTTGTAGATTACAATTGCTGATCCAAGGGCATCTGATGGGCATGGGCATCTAATCTCCATTTCGCCATTGTGGAGCCATCATCCGCATCCTTCTCGCATGCTTCCCTCTATCTATTGGGCTCAGGCGACGTTCGTGCAGATGACAGTGGCCGTACCTCCAAGTAGGGGTGTAAACAGACCGAACCTAAGCGAACCTATATTTTTTAGGTTCGGTTCGTTTATTTAATCGAGCCTAAACTTGTGTTCAGGTTCGGTTCGTTTATTTTCGAACCGAATCCGAATCGAACCTCTTTTTAAACGAATCGAACCTAAGCGAATATCGAACTTAAGAATTCTCTAATAAGATGGAGTGAAAAGAAGAAAAATGGAAATATATATGTGTATTTACAGTTAGAATAACTATTCATTTAGTTTTCTTCTTTATCTAACTCATCTTCATCTTTTGAAAAAATTAGATTAATAAGGATTTGTCTCTTTGAAAAAGTATAATTATAATATATTTTATATCTATTCAGATGGGGATAACGAATAAGAATAATGCGGAGATATTCGATAAGTAATGTTTGTACTTGTTCTGTTAATTTGAAGATAAAGAAGGGAAAAGTACTAGACCATAGATGATAGATGTTGTAAACACGATGTGACTATTTATTTTTGGATAGTTTATACCGAGATAAAACCTAGTTATCCCGTAAATATCTAGTTATCTCTAGACAAAATTCACTTACCTTGGGATAAAAACCACTTATCTCAAGTAAGTCCACTTCTACGGATAAGGATTTGTAAATATGTATATGTGTATGTTTATCGAGCTTTTAATGAATCGAACCTGAGCGAACCTATGATTTTTATGTTCGGTTCGTTAATTTAATCGAGCCTAAACTTGTGTTCAGGTTCAGTTCGTTTATTTTCGAACTGAATCTGAATCGAACTTTTAGCGAGCCGAACCTGAGCGAATATCGAACTTGAGAATTTTCTTACACCCCCCTACCTCCAAGTCCCATCTATCAGAGGCGGTGCCCTCCTCGGCATATCCCAGCAGCGCACGAACACATGCAGTGATTCCTTCAGCGTAGGTGGAGCAAAGATAAAAAAAGGAGTCGGCAACACCATGCGTAGGCAGCGCAGGAGGCTTCCTCCTCGTCTTCTCCATCCAGGCATTGCCACCCTCTTGCTTCGTATCTCGATGCGTCACGGCTCGTCCTCTCCAAGCCATGACGATGGCTCCTCCTCGCGCCATCCCTCTCGTTGGCGATGTCGTCAACCATCCCTCTCTTCCATGCGGCGGCAACATCGACGATCTGAAGCCTTCGCGATTGCTTGCAGGTAGCGGCAGCGGACTCCCAATTGTTCTCATCGGAGGCGGCGTGGAGATGGGTTCTTGTGTCTGGGAACCCTAATCGAGACTTCCATGGGGAGGCACTGCTGTTCCCAATCATGGGAACCATAAAGCCCTATTGGTTGGGCCACATTTAAACAAAAACTAGGAAGAAAGAAAGTTGGGCCCCAGTTGGGCTGTTACTGAATATAGAAAAGGAGGTTTATGTTTTCTGTAAAGCACATTTATTTTGTTTAATAAAGGAGAAAACAAAAAGGGGGAAAGAAAAAAAGACGCGTACAAAAGAAAAGTCATACGCCATAAAAAAATTAGGAAAGAAGAAAAGCCGAAAAAAAATTGTTTTGATGAAAGGTGTTAAAAATGATTAAAAAAGGGAATTTGAAAAGAAAAGCGAAGAAAAATTATTGTAGGCTTTTGTGGATGGATTCTTTATTTCTCCCATCTTCATATCTTCTCCCAACTTAGTCGATATCATATATTCCGACTAGTTTAGGAGAAAGGGGGAGTATTATGTAGAGTCACAGGTCTGTTTCAAATTCAGATGTCAGATTCTCCAGACCAGCCTGATTTTTCTAGACTCCATAGTTCTGATATTCAGACTCGACGTCATATTGATTCCGAGTCTTCAATTTCAGACACGCACGTGTATGCGGTCTTCTTTTCAGATGTGCACATGTTTGTCATCTTTTGTGTTTCGGCCAGGGTTTTCATGTGATCCATAGGGACTCCAGAGTAGAGATCCCATTCCCTATGCCATGTGGGTTAGGGTTTTCACGTGGATTCATAGGACTCCAGAGTAGTCATCCCATTCTCTGAACCAGTATGGAAGGGATCCAGTTTTCTAACATGGAGACTTTTCAGACTCCATTCTCCAGTTTTCGTGAACTCCAGTACGAGATCCTTCCAAGGTTCCTATGAGAGAGAACCTACTTTGAGGTCCCTATGAGAGAGACCCATCTTCAGAAATCTACGTATGGATAATTAGCGACGTTCTTTATTCATCCCTTTTCAGAGACGGAGCAATTGTCCACATGTTGTGGCAGACCAGAGTTCTCCTGGTGGAGACTCATTTTCAGTTGCAGTGACTCTGTCAGGTGCAATATAGAGCACATGTTCTCCGATGAGGAGATTCAGTTTGACTTACACTCCAACCCGTTCGTCCTCCTCACCTGCATGACATGAGAAGCAATGTCCTCGACATCAACTGACAGCTGTGCGCGTTGATTCAATATTGTTTGTAGTGTCTTGTATTGTGAGTTGAGATTTCTTTCTGTTTATCCAAGCTGAGCATTGCATGCTCCAGCTTGAGGGGAGTGTTGGAGTATTTCTTATATGCATCACTTGAGTAGATGGGTAAATGGATCCCTTCAGGATCCATCTACCACATCATGTGGTTTAGTTCCACATCTACCGTCTGTGGGATGTGGAGATTCAGTGAGGGCTATATAAGTAACTCCTCACCCCTTGTATCCAGTGAGAAAGTGCAATGCATACATCAGCCGTTCTTCCTTGGTTTCATCCCGTTCCTACGGAGTAAGGTTCCGCGTTAAATCATGCATTCTTCATATTTCTTTATCTTTATTTCTGATACGCTTCCGCATTCTTATTTTCTAACAGCGACCAAGTGTTTCTTTGCGTTGAGGACGTATGCCACACCATGCCAAAAGGACGTACTCTTCAAATCCGTGTTCTGCACACTTTACACCAAGGGTCGATAAACAAAGAAATGTTTTTCCATTCTCTTGAAGTGAAGAATAATTCTAGTGAATCCTTGGCTCTAATCAAACTTTACAGTGTAAGATATTCAGTGGAGAATCGAGTAACTACAGGTTTCGCCAAATCACAACTTGCAAATCTTCTCACCATCGCTAAAACCCAAGCATGAGTATAAACAAAGTTAATTATTTTCTTCATTACATGAACACCGATGCATGAAGAGGTAATTGGAGGATATCCAACATCAAATCTATGCAACGTGCTGCACAAGGTGTCCAATAAATTTCTTCCTTTTTCCACCAACATTTGGCCGTCTGCTTTATAAACCGATGCATTTTCTGTTATCTAAAAAGCATCGTAGCATCTTTTACTTGATCTGATGTATCAATTGACTTCAAAAAGTAAGTTCCACTGGGATTATTTACCAAAAGTTGATCTATGTACGCCCTTTGTAACAGTCCAACCGTCAGACATGATACTGCAATCGGTAGCAATCCAAGAAGCCTTTGCCACCAAGGGTGGTTATAGCCTCCCTCTTCTTTCAAAATCCAAGTCCGTAATTCATGCATGCTTGGTGGTTTGAATTTGAAACCCGTTCCATACCCACATACATCAATCACCATCGTCAGATATTAAGGACTATTAGATATGTTGAATGATAGCGAATTCCCAAAAAACATACTCCCGAGGCTTATACAAACCCTACTCGTCTTTTTTCCAACTTGCGTTGAAGGTGACATGCTGTGTTGGAGGATCCGAAGTACCTGTAACCCTATTGGAAGTTTAAGGTTTCCAATATGATTTGATCAATAAATATGATAGAAACACATTATTATTTGCATAAAGGTCTAAATACAAGTTTTATAATAGTGTTACCATAACCAACACACATGCTTTTAGTCATATTTGTATCTTCACACAGTTCACAAGATGCTTGTTCCATACAACTATTGCCTGGTCATCCATTGATTTCTTTTGCAGTTATGCACACATTACATCTTTCCCCAGCTTCACACAGCTTGGTTGAGAAATAAACAGAGTGAAGTAGTGTCTTGAGGATCCATATCTATCAAGTTTTATTAAATCAAGGAAAATTTATATCGGTAAATCTTGAACATTTTATCTTGATAGATAGATGTCAGGACAAGAATGCCATTACACAAACTTGTGTGTTGATACTTGTAATGTTGTTATTGTGATCCACACTTTCACAGACGTCATGGATACTTTGATTGGGAGGGGTCCTCAAATTTATACTCGTAGCTTTCTCGCAGACAAAGCGAGTTGGAAGATAGTAAATGCTAGCTTTTGGCAAGGAATTTGGGGAAAGGAAAAAAAGGTTTTCAACAAATTTGACATCACTGTGCAGGACTCAAATGAGATTATGATAGGAACATTTTTCTGGTTGACGTAAATGAGTTTGCGATAAAGTTAGGCCTTTTAAAGATCACGTAATCATGATTAAATTGATTTTTAGTGCAAGATATTCTAAATATCACTGATGCATATGCATTCTAAGTTTGTATGCGATCAAAGGGTAATTCTAAACGGAGCTCGAAAGGGTATTCAAGATGTCATAAAGAGATGATTTGTTACGGTGGAAAGTCGGTAGTGAGATTGATGTATGAAAATATGATCGGCTTCGTAGTATAAAATAGTTTTGTACATGGTTTTAAAAACTAGGAAGGTTAATGTTTCACAGCGTGGTATGACATGCTATGTTTTGCAAGAAGACAACTTTGAAAGCAAGCGGTGATTTTTTACGCTATAAGAATTAGGGATTTTTACCCAGCAGACCCTATAATCTTCCAATTACCTCTACGACCTTTGAAACATCGTAATTCCTCCCCCGACCTCGTAAACTTGTTTCGTCTTACCCAATAAACCCTGCCGTCAATTTTAACTATATTTGAGTCAAAGACTTGGGATAGTCTTGAGTTAACCTAACCAATTTACCATCGAATGGTTAGGATTAGCCGAAATAAAAAAAAGAATAAGAAAAAAAAATCAAAAACCGGATGCGCGGCAGGGAGAGGGCCTCCAGCGGGGGGGGGGGGGGCAAAGCGGCGGCGGCTGGGGGCTTCATCGTCGGCCGGTGGCGCGGGGGGGCTCCATCGTCGACGGGGTGGGAGGGGGCGGCTCCATCGGGGTGGCGGGGCGAAAGTGGCGGCGGCCTCCATCGTTCAGGGGAGGGGGGGTAGCCTCTACATCATCGGCTCAATCGGTCGAGGTGGGGTGGGGGGGGCCTCCATCGCGGAGGCTCCATCGTCGGCAGGGGCGTGGACGGGGGAGTGGCGGTAGCCTCCATCGTTCAGGGGGGGGGGGGGTGGCGGGGGGGGGGGGGGGCAGCAACGCGGGGGGTGGGGTGAAGCAGCAACACGCGAGGTGGGGGGGGGAGTGGCGGCCAGCCTCCATCGTTCAGGGGAGGGGGGGGGGGCTCCATCGTCGGCAGGGGGCACGAACGGGAGGGGGGGGGCTCCATCGTCGGCAGGGGGCGTGGACGGGAGG
Source organism: Ottelia alismoides (assembly GCA_037367405.1). NCBI lineage: Eukaryota > Viridiplantae > Streptophyta > Magnoliopsida > Alismatales > Hydrocharitaceae > Ottelia > Ottelia alismoides. The sequence goes on along the minus strand of JAZKJV010000742.1, from coordinate 841,568 downwards.
GAGGGGTGCGAGGCGGCGGCGACAGGGGTGCGGCATCCATCGTTCGAGGGAGGGGGGGCGAAGCAGCAGCGCGCGGGGGGGCGGGGGGGGGGGCTTCACATCGTCGGCGGGCAGGGGCTCCATCGGTGGGGGTGGGGGGCGAAGCAACAGCGGCCGGGGGGCTCCATCGTCGGCAGGGGGGGCGGGGGGCTCCATCGTCTGCCGGGGGGGGGGGGTCTCCGATGATGGACTGGCACTCCATGTAAATTTAATAAACAAAATGGGTATAATATAAATGAATATAACGGAATCTGGTTAATTTTTATGGGTCAATTAACGGGCCTTAACCACAGGATCTGTAGGGTAAGGTTTAGCAACTTTACAGGGTCGGGGGAGGAATTACGATGTTTCAAAGGTCGTAGAGGTAATTGGAAAAGATTATAGGGTCTGCCGGTTAAAGATCCCTAAGAATTATACAGCAGTAACACTCTTGTCCTTTTTCTGCGTATTGCTATGCGATGTCTTAGTCAAGGCCTTAAATGTCGGTTTCGGTCACCATTTCGGTACCGACCAAAACAGAATTTCGATGGAATTTCGGTTGAATTTCGACCGAAATTTCGGTCATTTCTTATGCTAGGACCCTCATATTTCGGTCATTTCGGTCGAATTTTGATTTCGACTGGATATCGATATTCGACAGAAATTCGATCGAATTTCGCTGAAATTTGAGGCCATGGTCTTAGTTTTCACTTGTCTAAAAATTGTGCTCCATATCTCATCTTGAATCGACATTGTTTCTGATGTCTTCATTATCACACCAGATAAACAGACAGTGCAGAATGATAGCTTTGACAGTATGGAAGATTGGGACAATGAAAGCACAGTTAACGACCATTTCAATGATGGAAACAGCCATAGTGATCATGATGATCTTGGCGACCTTGTTTCACAGCCTCGTCAGGTTTGCTTGTGGATGTATTTAAAACGATGAAATTTCCTTTTAATTTGAGAGATATTTTGAGTATGTTCTAAATCGTGCAAAAGCATTCCTCAGCTTAGTTTATTTTGCTTTGATGTTTTTTTTGTTGGATATTATTTTAGATTCTAAAGCTTGACATTAAATATGACAAGTTCTCTAAGCAAGTGGATGTGCATGCATTGAAGGGCGCACTGTGGGACCAGATAGTCGAAAGTGCTGATAAGTTGGAGACGGTAAGGATGTCTTGGATACACTTGTCCATGTGTTTTGGTTCTGCCTTCTACTTAAATGAACTCTTCTACTTATATATACACAGATTCTTTTCTACCATTGGGATGTGTTTAATAGATGCTCGTGTTTGCTGGCTTTTTTCTCTATTTCATCGTTCTTACGGAACTAAATGGAAAATCTAAGATTAGCAAAAACTTTCCTGAGAGAAGGGGAATTGGCTGTCTTCATGATTTAGGTAAAATGGAGTGATTGCTTACCTCGATGAGCATATTGTTATGTTTCTTGCCATCGCATTATGGGACTTCTCATCTCGTTACTACCCTTTCAGGATTTCAGTTCATGGTTTTGACCATGTTCAGAACTTGCTATATAATCTGGTTGTAATTGCATGGTAAATTTTAAAGTTGCTTTTCAATCTGTCAATGGTTGAAATTTGGAAGTCTGTAAAACCACGTGCTACATTGAAAAACCAAAGGGGACCTACTTTTCTTCCCTTGCTAGGATTTTCAAAAAGTTTTTGATTTATGGGCAATCACGTTAAGAATAGTTGCAGATTTTTGTTTTTTAATCATTGCAGCCTATTTTCCTCGTAGGGAACATGAAGCAAAGTGTTTATTGTTGGAGATGAGCATTTTCTTATGCTGTCATTATTTCTTTAATATTTCTTATATTCTTTTCATCTCAAACATTTTGCAATTTCATATTGTTTTTTTTCTATCCTTCAACCACCCGAGTAACCAAAGTGCTATCTCTATCAACAGGGATGCAAATCATCAGTATCTTTCAAACAAGTGTTTGGCTGCCTTCGAAACAACAGTGCGGCATCCTCACATGAAGACCTCTCTCCTCATCTATCGCTCATATGCCTTCTTCATCTAGCCAATGAACATTGCCTGAGAATATGCGATTGTCCTACACTAGACGAACTCGATATTTATGTCCCATTGCCGCCGGCTTCCCGTAACTAGGCCGATAGTATGCTGTGCCCTCCGTCTTCTGCATTGAAGCTACTCTATCTCGTGGCCTGATTTTATTTTTCTGGCCATAGATTAAGATGTATTTTTCTGAGTTACCAGCTATATGTATCAGTTATCTCTAATTGTAGTTAGTTGTGACCCATGTGATGTTGTATCTTGTAGTTAGTTGTATCTCTAATTGTAGTTAGTTTGAGTTATCTTGCTGGAGGCAGTGTATAATTTGTTGTGACAGTGTCAAATTATGATCAAATACTAGGTCTGTCATCTTCTCCTGTCTTGTTTTCCCACTATATTTATTGTGAGTTCTCTCCTTTGGGAATTTTACATAACTCCTATAATCTTGTCATGTTACGTTCCACTTCTACAACCTGAAATTTCTTTTATGCAATAATCATGTGGTTAACTTCCTTTTTGAGTTGCTACATTTTAACCCTTTAACGATTATTTTTAGTAGTTCGACTTGTTGGGAGCGGAAGCGACACCAACTCTTCTCTGATACCAGTTGATAGGAACACGATCAACCAGTATCGTCTCCTCTCGGATATCGGACCGTTGGATACGGAAGCAGATACGGATACGGATGCGCAATCGATCACCATCACATAAGTACATAGAGAAAAGAACAATTGGGTATAACGATGGTCGGTCACCTTTCGCGACCACCGGAGAAGAAAGATCACTAAAAGAAGAACGAGTATAATTCTCTCCGTTCCCTTGCTCTATTCCTCTCTTCTCTCCTCCTCTCCCTTTCTCTCTAGGGATTACATTGTTCTTATTGTTGGTGGTGGTAAGGTAATGCCTTCTCCCCCCTCTTTATATAGCCCAAATTCAATCCTATAGTCTTATTCCCAATAAGACTCTAAATAGAATACAACTCAACTACTATTAGGATTAGGAGTCTAATCTCATTAGGATTCCCAATCGTAATATGTCTCTAATCCTAACAATCTCCTCATTGAGTTGAATTCCATCACGATATCTTCATCGTCTTGGGTCTGTACTGGACCATCCTCGTCATCTGCAAGTCTCGATAGTAGTGACTCACCGACTCTGGGTGATGCACCTGTCATTGGGTGCCCTTGACATGTCTCCTCTAGGGAATTCGCACAACTCAGCATTGTGCCTCATGATGTGGCACCGCAAATCTCTCGTGATTGGAGATTATGTTGACATCCTCTAGTAAAGTGAATTGCATTCGCTTCTCCCTTTTTTTGCTCTTCTGCAGCAGAGATGTCGATAACCTGCCGCTCTCTCATCGTAGTGCTCATCCTGGGAATAACTAGAGCTCCATCAACTGTCACGACCATCCCCTCGAGCTTATACACCTTGTTCGGCATCCTCGCCATCTGCAAGTCTCGTTAGCAGTAACTCATCACCTCTGGGTGACGCACCCGTCACTGGGTGCCCTCAACGTGCCACCTTGCACGATCTCCTGCCAGCCGCCGCTAGTAGAATTCTTCGACGCCTTTGGTCGATTCCAAGAGACTGCCATATCACGACTTCTGGGGATTGCACATCTGCAGCATCACATCGTCTCGTCGACGTCGGCCTTCGCTCTGATCCTTCGCATCGTGTCCCGTCAATAACGTTGAACCTGGATCTGATACGCCACATCGTATCCTTCGCTGTCGTCGAACCTGGCTCTGATACCACTTGTTGGGAGTGGAAGCAATACCAACTCTTCTCTGATACCAATTGATGGGAACACGACCCATCGGTATCGTCTCCTCTTGGATACCGGACCCTTGGATACGGAAGCAGATGTAGATATGGATGCAGATGCGCAATCGACCACGCTCACAGAAGCACATGAATAAAAGAACAATCAGGCATAATGGTGGTCGGTCACCTCTCGCGACCACCGGAGAAGAAAGATCACTAAAAGAAGAACGAGTACAACTCTCTTCGTTCCCTCGCTCTCTTCTACCTATTTTAATGCATAGATGAAGCCTTTTTGATATAATTTACCCGTCGTATTCTAATAATCTTATTCGTTAAACAACAATTAATGAAAAAAGCGATAACAAAGTAATAAAGTTTATTATGCAATTACAATTTTTGTACCTTTTTTTTGCAACTACATTTTTATCGAGAATTTTTTTTAATTATTAGGAAAACCGAAATTAATTAATAGGTATGGTTAAAATTAATTTTAAAAAATGTGTATAAATCGGCACCTGAGGTGCCGATTTGGAATGCTGCCCCCAAATGGGCAACTTAGGTGTTGATTTGGGCTTGGGCAAATTACAACATTATCCCGTCCCACTTTTTAGTTATTATTCGATCCTTGTTCCTCCTTTTACGTGTTATTCGATCCTCTAAATAAGAAAAATATAGTTCTTTTTTCTATTAGATAGGAATGATGATCTTTTAAATAATTACTATATTATTAGATGGGCATCATCTATATTTATTTTTTCTATTCACTTTCACTACCTGATTATCTTTCCTCATGCTTTCGGTGTTTTCCTTCATCTCAAGCTTCTCGATCCATCACTAGGAGCTTCGTGCTCTCGTCGTTGGAGGTGTAAAGATGGGTTAGCTTTCCTTTTGAACCTTCTCCTCGTCTTCCTTCTCCCCGATAATGTTATTCTCAAATATGATGTATATCTCTATTTTTAAATTTATTCTTTACTATTGATATATACTAAGAATATTTTTAGTCGATATCTCAGGAAGATTATAATAAATATAAAATAAATATAAAAAAATTGAGAGTGTGCTCAACATTCTTTACTATTGACAGACGTGAGCTCGACAACGCACAATTTAACATCAATTATCTTGTAAAAAATGCAGGTATTTCATTAAAATCATAAAAGTACGAAAATGTGTTTACAAATAATAAAAAATAATTTACAATATCTTATAGTCTCCATATCTTCATAAATCTTTTCAGACCTCCTCCTCCACCTCCTGTGCCTCCTCCTATGTCATTTCCTTTTCCACCATCTCCCATTTTTCTCTGACTCTCCTCATGTACCTTCTTCTTCTTCTTCTTCTTATTCTTCTTGGTGTTTTGTTTCAAATGTGTTGGAATGTGCCCTGGAGGATGCGACCTAACTTACGACTTCTGTGGAGGTTCGGTTGATTGAGTTTCCTGGTTTCTCGAAGTCCTTATGCTTGTTGACAGGCGAGGCGGCTCTAACGGAGGAGGCTCAGTGATCCTTACTCCCGAGGAGGGTCTTCAAGGTGGCTCCAGACGTTGTTGTGGTATTATCATAGGTATACCAAATAACTGTCTATCGAAATCGGTTGTCTCCAATTGCCGCTATCAAATATTTGTGATTGCAAATCTCTTGAATTATATTGAGTAGACGGTGTGAGCTGAGAGGGTACAAAGTCAAATTGACTCGAAGGACCAACAAGCGATGGTCCTGCAAGAATGAGACATTTATGTCGATGTTAGTATCACATAAGGTAAACATAACTTATTGAAATTAGTTCTTCTATTCAATAAGTTATTTAGACCTGAAACTCCAAATCCAGCTTCACCGATTTGAGACCTTGCAACGCCATACTCTATATAGCTCATACATGAAAGATATTAATTACATTATATATCACATAAATTAAACGATAAGTAAGAGAAGGATACAATGTAATAAAAAATAAACTAAACGATAAGTAAGAGAAGGATACAATGTAATAAATCAATTATAATAATTTAAAGATGCGAATCCTGGTTGAATTAGCGAAAATTCTTGTCTGCTATATTTCTAACTCGAAGGACCAACAAATGATGATCCTGCAAACTGTACGATTGACTGAAAGCTTCTCCATATCCTGCAAGAATAAGATATTCATCTTTTAGAAAATATTACAGAAGATAGACATAATTTCTTGGATAGTCATTTTATTAAAAAAAGTTGTTGTAACCTGAAGCTCCAAATCCGGCTTGATCGTATTGAGACCCTAAAGTGTTATATTCTATGTAACTCATACCCGAACGATATTAATTATATTAGATATCACATAAATGAAACTATTAGTAAGAGAAGAATATTAAGTACAACAACCTGAAGATCCGAGTCTTGGTTGAATTGACGGGTACCCATGTCCGCCATATCCTGCAGACGTCATTCTCGATGTTCTAACTATTGATTCCTCCATTGTTTGACCTTGCGAAAACACATCCTTACTGTGTTCTGCTATAACATTTGAAGAATTATTGTTATATGTCGAAAAATCTATACACTAATTTATGTTAATTATACATAAAGAATTAACAAAAAACTGAAGTCCTAAACATCGGTGGTTGTTGCGATCCCTCCCCACCATATTCCGTATAATTCATACCTATACGATTTACAACATATAATTTAAAAGATTCACTCGTCCGAAAGAGAAATAAAATAGTCTCGATTTATAATAAAGAAATCATGAAACCTGATGCTCCCGAAGTATGATGCTCTTGTGAGGGCATGTACGGCTGGTCATAATGTTGGAATGGATACATCAACGAGAACATGATTATCTCATCAAACAAATAAATTGTTTTTCGACTTTTGTCCTCATACTTGAAGGTAAGTCTGTTGATCGTCTAATTTCATCCATGCCGTTTCTTCCTTGGAGAAACTTATCCACCTATTTCATTTATGAATATGATAAGAATACACTAATAGAATATGATAAGAATAAGTAGATTTTTTAAACAAACCAGGCGTCTTTCTACTGTTCTACGTGGTTGGTAGGCTATTGTAGGAGGATGAATTTGTGTCTGAATCCACCTTCTTGTTATATTCCAATACCATTGCATGTAAGTATCAGTATTGGAATCCGCGTGCTCAAGAACAACTGCGGCTTCCCTATAATTCCAACGATCCACGTATTGCCGATGTATAGTAGACCAATTTAGGATGTCAGTACTTCTTATCTTATTATGTCGAGATACAACATTTATCCTCTCAACGGAAGCAGGAATATGTTGTCGCATCCCAAACCGACGCATTACACGATCTGGTACATGATAACTACGATGTCGTAACATATTAGTGCCACTCGACTCATCCTAACAAGCTGTCCACTTCTGCAAATATGATGTAATTGTGCTATTTCCCTATCGACGTATGGGGTTCAATTCATCTGTATTTATTAAATAATGATATATAATCATTTATTCGAATTTATAAAAATAGAGAACTATCGTGAAATTTTACCTGATGAGTTTGGTGTGTATCCAACTCATTATGATAAAATACCACTGTTGTGCAGTATGAACGTTCTCCTTAAAGCTTTGCACTCCTATCCACTTCAAGGATAATGCACCTCCGTTGATCTGTGCAACAACATGTACCATTAGTCTTCCGATATGGACATGCTCCCATGCCCAAACCTGTATTTTAAAATATTAAATAACATAAATCAAGACAATGCTATCGAGAACGCGAGACATATGTAATACTCTACATACCTGCAAAATTGAGAAGAAGCCATATATCCTTGACGTACCGACAATGTTCAGGAAGGCGGTATGCGGTATTCAGTCGGAGGGGTCACTGCATAGAGAGTATGCGGTATGCGGGAGAGTATGCGGGGAGTATGCGGTTTTATGCGGTTTGGTATTTTTTATTATTAAAAATATAAATAAATTTTTAATATCATGTTAATATCCTCTAAATATTATATTCTTGATTATAATAATAAAGAGTTGAAGGTACAATGAACAAAACTATTGGGATAATAGAGTCAAGTGAGTAAAAACATCAATTGAAAGAGCGTTAAGTCGGATGTACGAATTTAGGTTAAGGTTTTAAAAAAGTTTATTTGAAAATCGACCGCATAAACGGCCGCATATACGGTATACTCGGACGAGTATGCGGCCTGACCCGCCTAGATGCCGATTTGACCATACTCGGTGCGCCAAGGCTGCTGAATACGAGTATACGGCCGAGTATGCGGTATACTCGGCCGATTTCCTGAACATTGCGTACCGATCTTCGCACCCTATCCAGCTCCGAATACATATGCGTTAAAGCAACAATACCCCAAGCAAGTTGAGTGCATTCTTCCAGTTCACGTAAATGTAATAGGTATCTGTAAAAATAGATTAAATGATATTTCTAAGAACACAATAAACACCGGAGAAATTTAGGTTCGAATTAGTAGTGCATACCTTAGAGGCACCATATATCCGCTGCTATATGCAAGAATACGACATCCTATATGATAGAAAATAAGTGCTCTAACCATACGAGTAGCTTCCTGTTCGTCTTCAGTACCCATCAACTGATGTTCCTGACTAAAGAAGACGTCGCGTATCCATGACAGTTTCACTTTTCCACTCTTTATCCGAGTGGGTATTACTCCTAACAAACTCAAGCACAGTGCATCCCATCCACCTGTCGTAGTATTTGGACCAGTAACAAGCTGACCATCAACTCTCAACCCACTAATTAATCCCATGTCCTGCAAAGTAATGGTAGCTTCCCCAAATCGTAGGTGAAATGCGTGTGTCTCAGTTCTCCACCGTTCCAGCAAACTAGTCAGTAATGAAGGGTCCATTTGTACTCTTCTCATGTTCACTACGCATGAGAAACCCGATGCTTCCAACAATCGTTCGATTACTACACTCTTCTTGTCAGAAATGCTGTTTAGTAACTCATTATGTTCAACAAATCGAATCTGTAAAATATGTTGAACAAAACATAAGTAACAATATAAACCAAACAGAAAATTTAAAAAATTATTTAATTACTTATCAAGCTAGTAGGTTGTGATGATCGATGCTCATTCTGCATATACAATACTGAGGTATCTACGGGTCCAGGAACTCTATCCATCCGTGCCATCTACATTAACACTTATAAATTTTGTTAAAACATTAATTGTAAATTTATTTGCAAATAAAATATAAATTATACAGTTAAAATGTCTTTATAGATCCATGTACTCTATCCATGTGTTCCAATGTTTTGCGCGGACAACTTAATCTATTGTGTCCTACTTGCTTGCAGATTTTACATAATTCATCCGTACACACATTTCATCCATTTCATTTCTAATTCCTCCGGATTATTGGAGGTAGCATAATAGTGGTATTTTCTACTCTCCAATAACGTCTATCTGGGATGGGATGAAAGCAGTGGCGGATCCATGATTTCATAGTAGGCGGGGCACCCGCTTCATTGTATTGTTTAAATTTTATATCATATTATTATCAAGAAAATACCAGTTTTAAGAGAATTATTATAGTTCAGATATTTTCCCATTAATTGATCAATAAAAAAATTCATATCCCATATTTTCCAATAATAATATATAATGATAAATATTATAATAAAAATAAATAATACCTCATTTACAATTGACCTCAACTATTTTCATATTTCGTAGATATTTATATCATTTACATCACTAATTGAGTCAAACATATATCTTGCAATTTATTGTAAAGTATTCTCTTATTTATTATGTAAATATAAATGCATGCAATTCGAAGCTATAATCAAATTCTAAATATGTATACATATGTATATTCACAAAAAAATAAATAAAAATCCATACCCTTACGTTTCAAAATAATATTACCTATCCATATCTACTTTAAAATGGACATAACGATGGACACATATGGGCATATCTATATTTGCTGGAAAAATATGCAACTATGTCAATATGCATATCCTTAAAAAGTGAAATGATATCCATATCTATAATATTTCACCAAACAAAAAAATTGGTATTTTTATCTATGTTTCTATCTACCAAAATAAAAATCTCTATCCATATATCCTAACAAATGATTACTATTGCTGATGATATAGATATAGATCTATCTGCGAAAATGTATATGTATCTTTATATGTATCTGTATTTTTGAAAAAATGGAAAATGTATCACTATTCATATTCATATATGCAAAATAAAAATTTAAATCTATATGTTTTGATATTTATCAGAATAAAATACATATATCTATATCCATGTAAAAATGGATACAATGGCAGACAGATAGGAATATATCCATATCTATTTGCATCCTTAATTGTGAAACAAGAAACGTGACAATACTCTTGACCCCTGCCTTTTTTAGCAAATAAAATTAAAGACAAATAAATGCATTAAAAATTTTATTTCAATAGGCATCATCAACGGAAAATTGATAATAACTCAATTCTTTGAAGATAAGCATCATCAGGAGGGAGTATTATTTTGAGTATAGTTTGATAACTTGAGTGATGATATAATTTAGATTTTGTATCTAACCCTATAAAAACAATTAGTCAGTGCATGCCTCATGTAATAATGTAAACTCAAAATTTGACTTATTGACTAGATTTTTACCTTGTGGTATATGAGTAATTTAATATCCATTCACCATACTTACTCACTTGGTAAAGCAATATTGCATAGACTACTCAAACCCTAAACGAGATTTAATTTGGAACGGATAATTAATGTAAAGGATTTAATAGGTGCAAAAAGATCAATTATGTGAGTAATAATGGATGAGATTAACAAGTGGGTGGGTATCAATTAGAGTATTAATAGATGGTGAAGGAATCAGTGGATACGTGAGTTATTAATTTGGGGAGGATTAAGACAACATAGGTATTAACCAATGGAGGGGATTCATTTATAAAATAAGGGGGGGGATTACTCTTAATTTAGTAAATTTATAATGGGATCTTATCTATGATATAATAGGAATTTGATAGTGAGGGGGGGCATGTGCCCAGTCTCACCATGCAGTAGGCCCGCCCCTGGATGAAAGAAGTTGTACGCCTGACGATAGGAATCGCTGGAATAATACTGTGAGCATAGATCATAGTTTTCCACGTGTGTACGCGTATGTGAAGCTGCGGCTATAACATGTGGACATACAAAGTATTTCATCTACATAAAACCACACAGTCATTCAATTTCTTGACCATTTAAGTTGACTTCATATGCATATCCATCACGATCGAAGAATTGAAATTGAGTTAATGAAAATCTTTGTACGTGGCATGATCTTGTCTCCCTGGTTTGTTTCTCTAACAACTCTGTATTTCTTGGTTAAATATGTGGTCGTTCTCTCCGACTCCTCATGACGATCATTGAAATAACCACTAATTCTAAGAAAAACGGTTAGAATCAGAGAAATGACTGGTAAACCACGTGCTCCTATAAAGCACCATTAAAACTTTCAGATAAATTTGTTGTCATATGTCCATAACGGTGTCAATTATCTAAACTTAATACCCAATAACGCTGGTCGCCATTGTCCTGAGATACGATTTACTCGAAAGCATTTCTGTCGAGTATATTGATTTCTCACATCAAACTATTAAACTTGTTCTGACATGGCTCCTCTCTAGCAGCGTAGAATCTATTTTGAACTGTCCGAGTCTTATGTCCTGCTCTCTACATGTTTGCACGCATATGTCTGAGATAATGACGATGAGTGAATACCTCTCCCGGTGGAAATAGACTACTCACAACATCTTTTAGACCGGGAAATCGATCACTGATAAAACATATATCCCGACGATCAATAATTTGTCTTAATAAATTCAGAAACTATCTTCATGCCATAATATTCTCGTTCTTTTCAATTATAGCAAATGCGAGCGGAAATAGGCCATTATTTGCATCTATCATTGTGGCCACGTACATGTGACCGGCATATCTACCATATAAATGTGTTCCATCAATATTTAAAACAGGTTAGCAAAAGTTGAATGCTCTACGGTACGGTCTAAATGTTACAAACAATCTTTGAAAATATATAGTACTCTCGTTTTGGCCTTCCTGTGTCTTGAGCCACGTATAGGTTCCGGGGTTATGTCCTTCTAAAGCACGAATGAATCTCCGAATATCACGATATGACTCAACCTCATTCTCATAAAGAATATCCATTGTACGACACCTGGCATTCCAAGCTGTCATGTAGTTAATTTCAGTCTTCAACTCATTTTTTATTTTATACATTATTGCTCCCGAGGTCATACTAACTTGTGCTTTAAAGGAAGTTAATATGTACTGCGCTATATCCTGAAACATACCAGTCCCCTCGAGATTTGCTCTCTGATGCATACAAACGCCATCCACAATCTTCATAAATACAAACAACAGTCAAAATATGCTTGTTTGAAGCCTTGGGTTTATATTGCACATGATTTTCCATACTCCACTTATGTAAGTCCTATTGTAGATCCCTTTTCGACTTATAACTCTTACCTAACCAGTAACTTATCCAGAATCATCGGTGGGATCCAATTATCTCTCTACAAAGGCTACATCTTCTGCTTCTGCAATTTCGTGATCAAACATGTGGGGTAACTCATCCATCGGTTCTTCTTCAGCATCCTCATTATTAGCACAATATGAGTTCTCCCTTTCGTCGTTTTCTAAGACTAGAACTAGTGAAATATATCCAAAATCATGACAACTATTACCACCTATGTTTTCTTCTAATGTTTGAGATTCATTTTCAGACTTCTCACTTTCTTCTTCAGATATGTCTGTCACTAATTCACCTTCAACATTTACTTGTGAGGACCACTCGATATCCTCAAACATGGTCTCATTTGTTGACCTGATTGATTTACATATGTGTTAGTTTAGATAAAAGAAATATAACATTATTTCTTAATTTAAATGTGATTATTTTACCTCGATGATGACGACATATTTTCCATAGCAAAAGGAGTATCTTCTACGAAAAGGTGAATAAATCTCACATTAATGATTGAACTCATCATTGCTAATGTGGATTCATCATCGTGAATTGGTACTGCAAAGAATGTTGATCCCTCATACAACCACTTACATGTTAATGTAAGTATATACTGGTCGAGCGGAAGATCGGTGGCTTCAAATACTCGAGACAGTAAATCAAGGTATGTTAATTGGCATGGTAATATAACCATACGTTTCTTGCCCCCAATATATTCTACGTGGTCATCAGAGATACGAACCGATCTACCCCAATATAATAAGACATGAGCGGTGTTGGATACCATCTCTATGAATCAAATACATGATCTGCTTAGTTTATTTTAAATAAGGGAATAACAATAATTTACATTTCACTCGGATGCCATCTCTACTATTTGATTATTTAAATGATAAAAATATTATTTTTTAATAAGACATGCATGAGTCTTATCACTTGGATGCCATCTCTACATGCAAGGATGCTTTGCAGAATTGAAAGATATATATATGTACACGCAATCCAATAAAATCACCCTAAATGAGAAATTGCTATTAGCGTGAAACACAATATACTAATCACTCGGAGATGGAATTCAAAAGTCTCGTCTTGGAGAACTCATCGGTGCTCCCCATAGTGAGTCCTGCAAGCGCTGTATAGAGACCCTCTCGACGCTCGATTCCAAATCTAAATGAGAAGTAATTAAAACATGACTAAATCCAAACACAACTATATGTACATGCAATGATAACAAGGTGTTTGGCCTTAATCTATTTGATAATAATAATAATTTCTAAATTCTATTTAAATTTCTTTTTTTTCAACTTATGTAGGGTAGATTTTCCTAAAATTTTAAAACACAAATGATTGCAATTGTAATATATAAAAGATCCTAATTTGAAAAGAACTAAATTTCTTTAAATATATCTAATTTTGTACATCTAATTAATGATTACAGTCACAAAAAAATTAATACATGTAAATTTACCTGAATGACACATGTCTTCAAATAGAAATGTTATCCAAAAAGAAAAGAATATAATCCAATATCTGCAATAGTATATCACCTTTGCTGATAAAAACCTGCAAAAAATTTATGAAAAATGATCTACAAAAAATCTTATTCTTATTCGATTAAGAGTAGCAGATTGAGAGAGACGAAATCACGCTTTAGAATATGGATTGAGAGAATAGAGAGAAGAGGAATACGGGAGGAAGATATAGAATTTGATAGGGGATAGATGTGTGAAGAATGAGGAGAATGGAGGAGTATTTATAAGGAATTTGAGAGAGGGGACTGTTGGCAATTTTCCAAAAGCCACCACCTAAATCGGCACGAGAGCCGTTGGCGCCCTCTCCAAATCGACACCTCAGGTGTCGATTGATATACATTTTTAAATTTTTTTATCATACTTATTTAATTAATTTCGATTTTTTTAATAATTATTTAAAAAGCCCGATTTTTATCCCTATATCTTTACAAATCGCACAGTTCTGCCTTTGATAAGTGCACATACGCTTTTATTTTATCTTAGACCGGTTAATTTTGTAAAAATATAATGGCACAACTGCTATTACAAAAAAGATATGAGCAAAATGTAATTGCAGAGTTTCCGTGGGGCATAAGTATAAAAAGCCTAACCTAATTGGGCAGAGGATGGGGAGAGCTGTACTCAACCAGCCATGAGTCCTGAACTAATTATTGTCCCCCTTACATCTGCGCATAATGGCATCATCAACAAACCACCCAACCCTTTGAATGGTCTGCTGGTTCGAATCCTACCAAATTTATTACACGAGATAGCTCTGCAAGTGATTACGACAAACTAGATCAAGGTTCGAATTCTAGTGTGTGGACTCTGTTTATAGACTCACGATTCACGAACGGTTCGTACGAAATTCCTAATTTCGCTCAATCAAGATCGAGCGATTTGCACGAAATTCAAATTTATTAAGTGCTTAATGTGAGATCCGCTCAATCTTGATCGAGCCGCTCAGACGTCTCTCTAATTTACAGCTGTCCTATGTTGCAGAAGTAAAAACTTCTACTACTTATGATGGCTCACGACACTTCAATACACTCCCATCCCTTCCTCCACCTCTTCCACCATGCTTACCATTGCGACGGCTGCTCGGCCTCTCCGCCCGATCCCTAGTAACTACGGCTTGCCGGTCATCGGCCCCCTCAAGGACCGACTCGACTACTTCTGGTTCCAAGGACCCGACGTCTTCTTCCGCAAGCGTGCGGCCCTCCACGGCACCACCGTCTTCCGCACCAACCTCCCGCCGACCTTCCCTGACGTCGACACCCGCGTAATCGCACTCCTCGACTGCGCATCCTTCCCAACCCTCTTCGATGCCTCCCTCGTCTCCAAGTCCGACGTCCTCCTAGGCGACTACGTGCCTGACCGTGCCTTCACAGGCGGCACACGTGTGGTCGTCTACCAGGATCCCTCCGAGGAGGGACACGCGAGGGGGAAGGAGTTCTGCATGGAGCTCCTGAGAAGAGGGGCGAGGAGATGGGCGGCGGCGGTGTCGAGTGGTGTGGACGAGATGATGGAGGAGGTCGGGAAGGCGGTGGAGGAGGAGGGGAAGGCGGGGCTTCTCGAGCCCATGCAAAGATTCGTGTTTGGATTCCTGTCTAAGTGCTTGATTGGTGCAGATCTACTGGACTTCCCAGATATCAGGAAGTCTGGATTCGCCATGTTGAGCAAATGGCTCGCCCTCCAACTCCTCCCAACCACAAAGGTAAATCTCAAATCACCTCCACTTGGTAAAGTGATCATATCTTAATTACATCATATACCAAACAACCGATCCTCAGACATAATATCGATCATTCCCGTAGATCGGGAAACTCCCGCAACCGTTGGAGGAAATACTGTTCCACTCCTTTTGCCTCCCGTTCTTCCTCATCTCCGGCGACTTCGACAAGCTTGTTGAGTTCGTGAGGAAAGGTGGGAGGGAGGCGGTGGAGCTCGGATGGGAGTACGGGTTCACCGAAGAAGAAGCAGTCCACAACATACTCTTTGTGCTAGGATTCAACGCATTCGGGGGCTTCTCCGTGTTCTTTTCTTCTCTCTTCACGATTATCGGGAAGGATGAGACTGGGCTACAACGGCGGCTTAGAGAGGAGGTGCTTAATGTTCTCAATGGCAGGCGGGAGATCGGGTTCGATGCAGTGAACGAGATGGAACTCGTGAGGTCGACGGTGTTTGAGATACTCCGGTTTCAACCACCGGTCCCGTTGCAGTATGCTCGGGCAAGGAAGGACTTCGTGCTCAGCTCCCACGACTATTCTTTCATGGTATGCATTAATATCCGAAGATAAATAGGGAAAACTGATCCTCCTCACAATTTGATTCTGCTGAGTTAAAAATATTTTCCTTCTAAAATAGTACAATAAGACTGGTCGATTTTATGTAATTACTTATTGGTTAGGTTGAGAAAGGGGAGCTCCTATGTGGATATCAACCCCTCGCCATGAGGGACCCAAGGGTGTTCGACGAGCCGGAGTCCTTTGTGCCGGATAGATTCGTGGGTACGAAGGGGAGGGAGCTGCTGAGCTTCTTGTTCTGGTCGAACGGGCCGGAGACGGGGACGCCTGCGGCGGCGAACAAGCAGTGTGCTGCCAAGGATTACGTCGTGGCGACCGCGTGCATTGTGGTCGCTCGCATCTTCTCCAATTACGACACCATCGATATCGACGACTCCCTCAATGTCATAAAGCTCCGGAGAGCAACGTCCAACGCCCTTGTCACCTAGATGATGAAATTGCATATGTTTTTACATGTGAAATTAGTGTAAGTCGATCATAAGAGGACCGAGCAAATCATGTCGTCAATATCGTGCATGGTGTCCTGGATGTTATCTGAGCTGCGAGAAAATGGCTCAGAGGCCCGTAGTATTCCATTCACAACAATATCATCTATTACTTTTCAAAATTCGCACCAAATTAATAATGCTTTGTCACTATATCACTGGCTAAGTAAAAGAAATAATAGTTATTTACGTCTGCTTAACAAATTCAAGGATTTCTAGTAACAATTGAAGTAATCGATGATCAAGGACGTGGAAGAAGTGCCATGGCTTGCACTAGGGCTCTCCTGAACCTATGCACGTTAATTGTTATGTTCTGCTCCTCCATGTAGAATTTCTCGCTGGTATTGTACCCGAGCTGGTAGATCATGAAGGGGTCGGCGATCACCGGGTGGTTATGGGGGTACTTGCTGTGGAGGGAGCTCTCCTCCACAACGGTCTTGTACTTGACGTACCTCAGCCCGAACCTCCCCGTCGTCTGCCGGCCGAAGTGCTCTTCGGCCCGGCGGTCGAGGCCGAAAGGGACGATCTGGAGCACGACGGCGTCGGAGGGGAGGAAGACCATGTTGGCGAGGCTGGGGTCGTGGACGCCCATGAGGACGCTGCACGAGTTCACCAACTCCGACGCCTCCTCCTTGTTCGTCATCAGATCAGGCCAAGCTTGCTCCACTCGGAATCCGATCTGATGATATGGATGATATAACTAATTAAATACAATGATTCAATGTATGATTATGTATTCTAGTCTACGTAATTAGTTCAATTAATTAATTGCAAATGTGTATAACGTACCTCCTCCGCGAGACGTATAACATTCTCCTGGTTGAGAATCACTCTCGACTTCCATTGCGACAGCAACAGCAGCCGTGGCTGGCCGGTCGACGGCGTCAACCGTGCGACTTTCAACGAGAATGTGGCATGAAAGAACCTCTTGAAGTCGAGGCTGTCGACTCCCCCCGGTTCTCGGCTAGAATTGCACATGAGATGACCATGAGACTTCACGCCGATGATAGCCGCGGGGAAGCAATGCACACCGCCCGATACATCCCAGTATCGCGATGTCGCGACGACGAGCTTATGCGACGTTATATCGGATAGAAAACGTCGGTATCGCTCTTCCCAATACGTCTCGTAGTCCGTGACGACTAGCTGCACGTGCGATTGGAAGAGGCCGGCGGTGAGGAATAATGGTATGATCACGTCGCTGACATCGTGGTAGAAGTTGCCGGCCAGGCCACCGGTGGAGAAGACCACGGCGGGCACCGAGTGGATCTCGTCGCATGGCGGGAGGCCAGGTTCCCCGGCAATTAACTTGACCGGTGCGGTCATACGCATCGCTTCTCCATCGTCGGTTCTAGGGTAGGGCTTGAAGGAGAATTTGTCGCCCTTGGGGAGGCGTTGGCCGGCGGCAAGGTAGATTGTAGAGGCCAATGTCGGCCCCGTGACGAGACGGATCGCGTCGGTGGTCACACAGAAGGTCGACGTCGGCTCGGAGACGCAAGAAATGCCGTTCTTGTTGAGCTTGGTTCTTGCAGCTCCTGATCGAACGAATATGTTAAATATACACCAACGAATAATATTTGCAATCAATGTCATATCCATGGCTACATCTTATATACAAACCTTTTACAAACCTCCGTATCAAGAATTTCGCGTGTTCTGTATCATACGCTCCTTCGGATACCTTCTTTTCAGCACTCTCTGCGACAATTAGTTTGGCCGGACGGTGTACTGCTTGGATCTTATCTGTTCAGATTATAATCCCAACTTTATTAGTCATCGTCATTAAAAACCAGTAATCATGCATATGCGTTAATACTTCTTTCATTAAGCTAATTAGCGTCCCCATCCGGATTAATGGAGGCGATCAAGAAGAGCAAGGAGGATCATGATATACCCAGGTTCGGATTAGCGATGTTGAGATAGAGGAAGAGGATGCACATCGGAGAGAAGAGCAGCATCCACAGAACAAGACTCCTCGAGACGCCGTCCATGTCGGCCGCAATCTTCCCACCGCGGTATCTCGCGTACATCTCTAAGAGATCTCTCACAACTTATAAGGACCTTAAGATGAACACAACCTATCTTCAAAAATGCATTGGAATGCTTCTGTGATGGCTTTGTAAGGGCCTCATCTAACATTTGTTAATTTTGCAAATAATAATTCCTTGATATGGTTCATGTACGTTCCTCCCACGACTTGGACGTTCTAGACTTTAACCAGACGTTCTTCCCACAACTTTGGTATATGTATTCGTGGGCGAAGCATAAAATTGCCAGACTACTTGAGCAGATATATTAAACAAAAGGTTTGAGATTTTGATGGTATGGTCACCAGATTATGCAGTGGCAGTATCATCATTAACAAAGTCCGACCAGATAATATTTAGACGCAAAGTCACTTTTGTTATTTTAACAGAAAAGAATTTGACATACTATCCAAAGAAGAATCACACGAGGCTTACCATGCCATGCCATGCTCACATTTTTTGTGCTACAGAATCTTAAAACAGTACTTAAGTTCATATTTTTTCAAAAAAAGGGAAAAAGTAATTTCCATATATGTACGTGCACGCAACCAATGGAAATGCATAACTTTATCAATATCTTTAGTTTCAAAGACAACAATGGAAGGCTTCTATCTGTCGGATTAAAAAAAAATCATATCCATAATTTTTCTAATTAGCCGTAGAAAATCAGAAGCAAGAAAAGTTGTGACCATGGTCTAAAATTTCAACGAAATTCTACCGAAATTTCCTGAAATTTCCATTTCTTTAATTCACAAAATCGAAACCTTTCCTTATTTCTTTTTCCAAGATTTCAACAAAATAACGCCGAAGTGTCAACGAAATCTCATCAAAATTACATGTCGTTTTGGTGAAAAACAAAAATAAGGGAATCTACCATTCACTTTCATCGAAATTGGCATATATTAATGAAATTTCACATATTTATTCGCTAATGTACACGTGTTGAGTTGTTAGACTGCTTCACACTGTTTAAAAAAGTTTCTTTAGTTAGTTTCTATATTTTAGATCTAAAAAAAAATCAAATCAGTTAGACACAATATTTAAGAGTTAAATTAAAATTTTCACTGGAGATTTTTATAACTTTTGTTTTTCTTTATTCTGATATATGTTTTAATTATTATTTATCATATGTGTCATTTCACTCTTATTGAAGAGGTGCTCATATATGACTATTCACTTTGTGTTCGGAGAAACCACCGACGTCTAATTATGGTTCCAAAGCAGGTTCTGATTCTGAGCAACATACTACTTTTTTGACTGTTGGGACAATTGGATGAAAATTTAATGTACATATTATATTAATATCTTACTATTATGAAAAACTATCTTTCTATCTCATTTATTGAGTTAAAGAATATTAGAAATCTTTCTTTTTTTAAATGAATTTTCAAGTAATTTTTCCAGTTTCTGCCCATTTCACCGAAATTCCATCGAAATTCTACCGAATTTCTCTTTTCAGACTTTTACCGAAACGAAATCGAAATACGATATTTAAGGTCTTGATTGTGATTATGTAGAAAATTAGAAAATTAATCTACTAATTTGCCATTCCTCAGAAAAGTAATCAACTAATTAGCTATTACGTGAGGCAACGCCTAATCCGTGATAACAAGAAGATGAACTTCTGGAAGATAGTGTAGCAAATGGAGTAGTTGACACTACAAGGAAAACAAGTTATGTCTACAGAACTATGGCCACGGATATGGGGTTCGTGGCCACAGAATTGGGTTCTGGCCATGACACATCGTGGCCAGTAGCCGTAGCTACAAGTCTCGTCGCGAGAGTTCTCTAGCCACAAATATGCCGTGGCCACTACAAGTGACCACAGAACTTATCGTGGCCACAACTCATATATGAAGACTTTGACCACGGATTGTTGCTATGAGAAACTAGTGGCCACGAAATTATCGTGGCCACAAGTTTCCGTAGCCACATTCCGTGGCCACAACTCATTTTTCTTGTAGTGTGAGGATTCATGTGTCCGTCCTCCAGCGTAAGACACTATTTTTCTATATCTCAAGACAGAAATCACAGACTTTTTAATGGGTCTTATTTGGATCCCACAAGACTTGAAGCCAAGCTGCATAACATGAAAAAACAACCTTCAATAATACACGGTATTCCCATGGCTTGCCTAAATGTTTATGGAGAAGGGACAAATGGAGAACTGAGGTAACATCTGCATATTTGTAAATAGAACCAACGGCCAAGGGAGTGTAGCATACAAGGGCTTTCTAACGAGGTGGGTCTTTCCTGAAAATTTTTAAAAAAGTCATTGACATATTTGTAAATTGTGTAAATTTTTTGTAGAATATAAATTGCACATTGTAAAAAACGATGATCATATTGTTTTGTAAAATATAGCATCCATATTGTAACTAACATTTTGTTCCAATAATATTTTTATAAATCCTTCTTGATATACATTATGTTAATACTTATTATTAAATTTATGGAGTTAGAAACTGTAAAATAAATATGAAAGATACCTAAATTGGCCTGTCTTTTCTTGTATTCAGGAAAGGGCCAGCTCATCGGAAGTTTCCTATATATATAGAAAAAAATGGGACTGACCGCCATGTATTCCCATCACTATATCCCTCTAATATGCCATTTCGATTTCATCAGAAACAGAGACTCCTATGCCCTCCATTCAAAAGATGTAATTTTAACAGTCTTAGAATTGTTGTTGTAATCGACCTGTTCTAGATGGAGGGAGGGGAGAGGTATATGAGTCTCTGTTTCTGACGAAATTGGAATGATATATTAGAGGGATACAATGATGAAGTACATGGCAATATTTTTGAAAAAATAAAAAAAAATCACTAGAAAATGAGGCCAGCGTGTAGGGATGAAAACGGATATGAATATCCGCTTATCGTATTCGAAAAATTATCGAATACGGATATTCATTTCCGAATATTAATCGAATATAGACCGAATATGAATACATGTTGTAGAAAATTTCCAAATACGGATATGATAATAGCTTGAATATTCGAATTCGCATCCGAATACAACATTTAATATTAATTAATTTATTAGTTAATATAATATAAGCCATAACTCCGTGTTATTATATTAGTATTATATATTATATAATACAATATATTAATGATATAATAAACTTCAATTTATTTGGGGATGGACATGAACAAAAACTATGAAATCCTATCTCCCTTTTTACTTATGATCAAGAACATAGGCCACCTCGACGCTCCCTTTTGTCATGACTATATTTATTTATATTTCATTTATCATTTTTTAAAATCATTATGAACTTTGATAAAAATTCAATTTTTATTCGTATGTGGTCTTTATTTGGTTCCTATTCGGATTCCATGTTTATTGGATCCATATTTGGATTCACTCTTTATTCAATTCATATTTGGATTGGCTCTTTATTTGAACTTTATTCGGATCGCTCTTTATTTGATCCGTATTCGGATTCGATAAATACCCGATTTGAATTCGCATCCATATTTTAAGATTATGATTTCCTTAATGCATATCCGAATCATATCTGTATATGTATTCATATTCGATAGAGATGAAGCAAATATATATATATATATATGGAAATAGACATATCCGATCTGTATTCGATCCGTTTTCATCCCTAAGCGTGTGTTAGTGTATAGAAGGGCGATTCTGTGAGATGATAAGATATATAATTTCAACCACTTATTTTACCGTCATTAATAGCATGAAACCTTGAGGAATTTAGATCACCATATATCATCATGATGTAATTCCAAATTTTACTTAATTCGAGATTTCTATCTCCTCCATCAAGACTGTCAAATTTTAACGTTATCAGAATTGCTGAAATCCAGGCCCTCTCGCAGCTCTAGTCACCCTCTCCATCGCCATGTCCCTCTCCACACCACCTCCCCCTCTCGCACCTCCACCGCCTGAGCTTCTAGTGACCTTGAGCATTGTCGCCCTCCCCATGTGCAGCCTCCATTGTCGTCCCCTCCTCGTGTGCGGCCTCGAGCACTGCCACCCCCTCCCTGTGCGCCCTCCAGCGCCTCCCCATCCCTATGCGAGGCTTTCAGCACCGCCCCCTTCCTGTGCATGCCCTCTAGCATCACCTCTCACAACAATGACATTAAGCTCAGAGTTATGAAAATACTGGATAATAAAAGGCTGGATTTCTATTATTGGACTCTAAATGGCAGCAATCTGTTCAGGGTCTGAAGATACCATACATACTGGAAGGGTCTGAAGGCTGCTTTATTGGATTTCTGATATGACCATATCCATCCTGCAAAGGAGATGTGCCATATTTATTTCAAATCAGGCAAAGTTGGAAAGAGTCTTAGGGGGAATACATACAAAAAAATTTGGAAAATACAAGAAGAGAAAGATACAATTTGTAATCACCATATATGAATTCAAACTGTAGCTCAGAAACAGTTTAATATGCAATTTTAAAACTGTGTTGAATTTTCATTTTCTGTATGCAGTCTTCTACATCCAAACAACCATTCCATCTGATTGATGAAGCTCATCTCTTCCCCTACTGATCTATGAGCTATCTCTTCTACAATACTCAGTAGGAGTTACGTCTTCTCTGTTTCTCTCTGATCTATAAGGACATAGCTCAAGCTAAGTAGAGGGGAGTCGTATATACTTTAGCCATAACTTGTACTTTCGTATTTTTAATATGGCTAATCAATAAAACATTAAAGCACATACCCAATTCTTTGTATATAATGATTAATAAATCAGGTTAAAATTATTTTTTGCAAAATATTTGAAAAATAGCTTGAAAAACATTTTGAAAAATCTTTTGAAAACTATTTGTACAATGTTTTCTTAAATATTTTCAACCTTTGTAAAAATGTATTTGTTTGAAAAAAATTCTTTCTTTGTTTGAAATAAAATTTTTGAAAATATATTTGCAAATGATTTTGAAAAGTAGTTGCAAAAATATTTTGAAAAATCTATCTATACTATTTGAAAAATCTTTACAAAATGATTTTTAAATTTATAAAATATTTGTAGAAATTATTTGTCAAATTAGTTTGCAAAATAAAGTTTTCAAAATACTTATGAAAATCTTTTCAAATTATTTTTGAGAATTTGGTACCAAATAAAATCCTTTATAAACCTTGTATAAATGTGTAAATTCTTAAAACCCAACTCTTGTAAATAAAAAGAAGCACTCCCATGTAGATATCTGCATACACTCTCTTTTTGTTCCAAAAATTATTTTGTTTTGAAAGATCCCTAATTTTTTTTTGCAAAATTAAAATTCCCAAAAATATTTGCAAAATATTTTCAAAAATTGCATAAAAATTTGCAAAACCTTTTCAATATCATTTGTATTTTTCGGATTGAGTTTGATAATTGAACAAGTTTAAGTAAAATCCGAAGATTGGAGCTTGGTTGGATCTTAAATTTACTTAATCACAATAACCTTAAAGGAATTGGAATTGAGGTACTTCAAGTCTAATTCTTTGGGATCACAAGACTTAGTTCGGTGTCATCTTGACTGCCTAAGTAGAATATCTTGGAGCATATGCACGACTCTTGTTGACAATGACTGATGAGCCACCCGAACAACTAAGGTAAAGGTAAAACTAAGGTCGTTGCAACCTCTGTCGCCCGGGACTCAAAGCTCAATCAAGAAAAATATCAGACCACCAAACGAAGGTAAAAATCGAAGAAAACTCAAAGTAGCGGTCTCGCTAAAGGATTAACCTGGTATAGCATCCAAGGTCGAACTCGGAGAGCACGTGATGGCCTCGCGGCCTACGGAGTAGTCTAAAATAAAAGAAAATAAAATAAAATGATTTTTGGTGGATTTTTAAATTTTTTTATATTTTTTTGGATTTTTAAATTAATAAAGAAAATAATCAAACAAGAAAACAGGCAACTATCAACAATTATTTAACTACTCAAAAATGATCCAAAAAATCAAACAAAAATATTTTTATGTTTTTTATATTTGTTTGTTTTTGGTTAATTTTTGGTATTTTTCTGATTTTTTTATAGAATTTTATAAAAATAAAACAAGATTGAAAACAAATGCTGCTGTCCAGCCGGGCTTCTAAGGCCAAAATAAAATATATAATGACCTATAAATAGCCTGGAGGTATTTTTCCTATAAACTATAAACAAAAATGAAGATTCAGCAGCTGAGTTTATTAATTTTTGTTTTTTCTTTTAATTATTAGAATTTTTATGGGTTTTTAGGGGGTTTTCAATTTTTATAAGTTTTATAAGTCCAAAAATGACCAAAGTTGGTCAGAAAATCAACACAGCAAAACAAACAACATCTAATTTTTTTAGAATTTTTGAAGATGTTTTAATATTTTTTTTGTGATTTTCAACTCTGGACAATAAGAAAAATATATGTTTTTGAATTTTTAAAAATAATAAATGGGCTCTGAAAATTTCCCAAAATTTAGTGAAAATTCTACACAGTGGCAGGAGCCACGTGTCAAATTTTCACTAGATTTGGATGATATTTGATATTTTATTTACAACAAATACAAGCCCACAGTCATAGGGACCTATTTATCATAAAAATATACTCAGGGGGCCTAGAAATAACAAGCACAGGAATTTAAGGGGGGTCCGGTGCAAAAGTTCCAAGGTCTCACGCGCCACGCGTGTGAGCTGGGCAGTCAGGGACCGTTTTGTAATAAAACTTAAGTCCCTGGACTAAATAATAACCCATACTAAAAGTCCAGGGGCAAAAGTATAAAAAGCCCAAGAAATTTGGCACATGCACAACTAAAACACTCACAGGGGCATATCTGCAAATACTAAAAATATATTTTCATTCATGAACACCTCAAAACATCAGGCCCATACATGCAATTATCCCAAGAAATCACGTATCGAAGCACGTGTCCCACAACATACAGGGGTATAAGTGCAATTAAAGTAAATGACAAGATCCTCTATGCAATTTATCAAACTAAAATAAAAGTTCTAAAATATTTACAGGGCTAAATATTAACAACTAAATGGACAGGGGCCTAAGAGAAATTACCCCTTTATTTAAGCGGAGTGCTGGATGCACGCCACGTAGCGAATTGGACGGTGGAGGAGGCGCTGCACACAATAAAGGAACCCCGCTTGGATCAGACGGCTGAGGACCTCCCACGTGGAGGATCTGACGGTTGTGAATCGCTGTGGATGAACGAAGGGTCCCCTGCTCTGATCTGACAGAGGAGAACTAGCCACGTGGATGATCAACGGCTGCTGTACGCCGTGTCTAACCCTCATGGATGGAGGGTCCAGATCAGTCCTCCAAGAGATCGGACGGTGGAGGGCTCCTCGAATGGATGGCTAAGATCGCGTCTGGAGCAGGAGGAAGATCGGACGGCTCTGGATAATACTCGAAGAACAGGTGGCCGACGAACTTCGCCGGCCCGGTACGCGCACGGTGATCCTCCTCGCAGGTTACTGGTGATCGGAGAAGAAGCGCCTGGGCCTCCCGCGTCTGAAGAGCCCCTCCGATGGCGCAACGGAGCTCCGGAGAGTTCAGGCGGCATCGGCGGAGCTGGAGCTACTGCTCCTGAACGTCAAGCCCTCAGATGGGCTCGTCTTGACCTGCAAAGCAACACAACAGACTCCTGGGTCGAGGGCAAAGTGCCTCGACCCGGTTAGCGGTGGTGGGGATGAACGATGCGTCGAGATGAGGGAGCTCCGGCGAAGCGACGGCGGTGGAGCTCCAATCCCAGTTCCTTTGCGAACTGGGTTGAATGGTTAGGTGGAGAAGGTGCGTGAGGGGAGTGCGAAGGTGTTGGTCGAATCCGATGATCGAGAAGTGGTCGAGGGTGGTCGGAATCGAGGGTCGTCGGCGATGGGTCGATTTGGGCGTAAATGAAAATCAGCGAAAGGGGGAAAGAACTAGGGATACCTGATGGACGAAGTCGATTGGGAATGAGCCGATGAAGCTCTAGGTCCTAGCCTCAAGGGCCGTCGATGCCCGAGGCTCGAGCACCACGTCTGTGCGGTGCACGGCGGCGCTTGGTCGCCGGATCGATGGCCCACACGCTCTTTCCTCGCTGCGATAATGCCCTCAGCTTGCTGTCACTCAGGAGAGAACAATGGAGGTCCTGGGGTGGAGAATGCACGAGCAAAAGATTCCTGAAGGAGCGGCGGAGCTTAGACTATATATGCCTAGGGGTCCGGCTATCTGGGAGTCGGGCGAGAAGCTCGGAGCGCGGAGCCCAAGAACCTCTGCCGGGCGTGGATCAGGGATGATTAAGGAGCAAATGGAGCCCGGGATTCACGGGTTTGGGTATCGGATCGAGTGGGGATAATATCGAGAAATCGGGTTAAGGGCTCAGACCCGGAACTCTGTGGTCCAAGGGGGGAAGTTGACCGGGGGGTCAACATCCCCCGTGGACCAATCAGAAGAGGCCATGTCATAAATATTTAGAAATTAAAATTAAAATAATAAATGGCCGAATTAGGAAAAACTTAAAACATGAAAAATGTTCCTTTTATTTTAAACTATTTTTTATGATTTTTAATTATTTTTTTTGAAATAACAATAAGGTATATACAATATAGTGCTATGTATAGGTATATGTACAATATTGAATTTTTAATTTTTGATTTTTAATTAATTATTTATGTACATTTTTATTCCATTTTATATTTTATTTTTTGATAGCATAAAACTAGAAATAAAAAGGTATTTTTATTTTTATTTTTATTATTTATTTACAAGGGTAAAATAAATAGCTATATACATTTATATACATGGTATATTTACAAGGTTTCTTTTGATTGTTAATTTTGTTCTTTTTATTTAATTTTTGTTTTTATGGTTTTTATTTTATTTATTTACACTATGAGATATAGAATATATACAAATTTTTATGGGATTTTATTTCTTTATTTACAAGGTGAAATAAATAGATAAAGGGGTTCTATGTACATGGAAGGATGCTTTTATTTTCTTTTTAATTTTTCTTATTTTTATTTTAATTTTGTATTTACAAATATATACAAGTATTTACACACTTATTTTTATTTTTGGAAGAGGAAAATATTTTTATTCTATTTACATGTATATTTATACACATGAGCTTTCTTATCTCTCTCTACTTTGGCTTTTATGCGGTCAGGCCCATGCTGAGCCCTTCCGTGGGATTAGGTTGCTCAATATTTACTCTAAATATTTCCCTCTTTTTCTTTTGTTTCTTTATTCTTTTATTTTTGCACAAAAACATGATAATTATTTAATTTTATACAATGCATGCTTTTTGGTAATTATTTGTATTTACAGATATCTACATGTATTTGCAAAGGTTTTTTAGCTAAAATATAAGAATAAAGAGTGATGAATGAGTATTCATCACCCCCTATACTTAACTTTGCTAGTCCTTTAGCAAACACTTATTGGAAAAAGAAGTGAAAAAGAAACAGAAAAAAGAAAAAGAGGAGAATGTGCATGGATCAAGGTTGATTATTAAACTTGCCTTCATCAAATTGAAGTATGGAGCTCAATCAGATCTTTGGATTATTAATGTGTCGGAACCTTATTTGGACTTAAGTTTAAAACTCAACAGCCTCTAAGATCCACTAATCTATAATCAGGACTCCTCAACAATCCAGATCAGAACAAGTCACCAAACACAAACCCTGAAGACCATGAATCTTTCCTTGTACTGTGAATGTGAAGTATAAGCTCTCCACCTCAGAAGTGGCAACTTGACAACCCTCCCCAACAAGGTAACTCTATGACCCCAATCTGGCCACTCTTTCCTCAAGGAGCGGGGTATTCCCTTCTAAGTTCAAGTTCAACCGGCTCAAGAAGATGGGAAAGAAGAGAATGGACCATGGCCAGTGTAGCCATGTATCCTTGGGAGCTCAACCGGTGTAGCCAAGTCTCCCTGCTGCAAGCTACATAAGTTGGGACATGAATCTCAAGCTTTGCTTATTGCACTATATACATACTCCGGTGGGATTATCATTTTCTATCAGACCCACCACTTTTTTGGAGTTATTTTCTTTTTGCATTTTTTTCAAGTGCATCTACACAACATATACATGTGCAGCATATATACAAGGAGTTTTTCCTCTTGAGCCAGTGGACTATCCCTCTTTTGAAGCATTATTGCAACCCACTACTCCTGTCGTTAGACCTCATGGCAACCAGACCAAGTTGAGACGCACTTCCTTCACTAAAAGAAGAAGAGAGGTTCCGCCTAGAAGTACTACCCTCATATGCTACCTCAAGTCAAGGAAGACTTCCTCCTCACCACCTCATCCGTAGAGAGCTTGGTGCTAAGTGCGGTGTCCAAGTAAAGCCATTGTCTATATGAGTCATGTATGTGTTGTTAAGTGCTCTACTTAGGCTCATTGAGATGACATGTGATCATAGCCTAGTGGACTCAAAGAATTAAGTCATCATGGACATGAAAAGCCTTAACCCTAAGCCCTATAAGGTTCCTCTTAGACTTAGGTGGATTAAGATCTTAATCAAGCTCCATTTCCCAATTTAATTCCAGGCTAGTTTAAATGTCAACTATAATCCGAGAAAAACTATACAAGTATGTACAAAGATGCTATTTACACAATATTTACAAACATGCAAAATTTTTGAAAAATGTTTTGAAATCATGGATGTATGCATGAATGCAAGTTTTGCAAAATATTTACACAAATTTACACAAGATTTTTGCAAACTTTTGATTTTCAAAACATTTTGGAAAAATTTTGTACTATATACACAGTTTTTATATACACATATTTACACAAACTTTACACAAAAAGTTTTTGAAAACATTTTTACAAAAATAATTTGTACAATAGTCATGTATGTGCAATAAAAGAATGTTTATTTACAGGAATTTTTTTTTAATTTTTATGGATTTTAGGTTTTTAGCCATTTTTATTTATTAACACACTCACACGAAGTACGAGTTATGGCTAAAGTATATATGAAATATATACACACCCCCTATACTTAGCTCGAACGATGTCCTCAGAGTCAAGAGCGATGAAGAAGACATAACTCGTGCTTAGTATAGGGAAGTGAGAAGGAAGGCTATCTACAAAGATGAATGAATGAATAGAAAATCAAGAGGTTCTCGGCTTTTCCCCCTATACTTAGGATTAAATAATCCTAAGTATAGCAGGCTGTACACAAAGGGAGAACCGAGTGAAGAATGTATAGGGTCTACCCCCCCTATACTTCGGGTGCAATATCCCTAAGTATAGGCAGCAAAAATAGGGGTAGAAAGGATCAAAAGAAATACCCAAGAGTCCAACATCCCCCTGATAAACCCAGAATTAGATCGGTCTTGTGTTCCACACAAGGCGGGAACACAGTCGAAGTGTCGACCAATCAAAATCTGAATTTAATCAACAATTAACCCACACTGAAGATCAATAAATTAGAACTAATGTGGAGTTAAAATTTATTTTTAACTCTACATAAAAGATGTATAGGTGCAAGTATGTAGAGAGTTCGAACACAGGGAGCAAACAAGGTAGTTCAAAATTAATGCACAAGTGAGTGTGTGTGAAGTGTCTACACTAAGCAAGCAATCAAAGGAGATTTTTGTGGGTTTTTAATTTTTTATTTTAATTTAATTTTTAATTTTGTATTTTGATTTTTAATTTCTGATTTTTATAATTTTATATTATATATATATATTTTTGAATATTGGAAATTAAGAACAATGTAATGAAAGGCAAGATAAAATATTTATAAAAATGTGCAAAAATAACCAAAAATTCAGAAATAAAATATTTTCAATATTATTAGGATTTTTTACTGTTTTTGTGATTTTTGGGGATTTTTCAAGGTGTTTTTGGTATTTTTAATTAGCAAAATAAAGGAAAACAATGGAAAATGTACTGGCTGTGAGGAAAATGCAATTTAAAATTAGCAAACAGCAATCAAAATTTTTCACACTAATTTTCAAATAAAGAGAATAAAATAGAGAACAAACCGGATCTGAGTTTATATTTTTTGGGGTTTTCTTTGATTTTATATATTTTTTTGAAGTTTTTATGTGATTTTAAATTTTTAGTGTTTTTCTTTTGAGATTTTTAGTGATTTTTGGACTGACACTAAAATAGGCTAAAATAGACACTAGATAATTTTGTTTTGGAATTTTTGGGAGTGTTTTAATATTTTTTGGCATTTTCTAAGCTAGACAGTGCACAAAAAGCATGTTTTTGATTTTTAATAAATATAAAAACAAAATAAAATCAAAAACTAAATTTATAGCGTCAAAGTACAAGTGAGCAGGAGCTAAACCCTATTTTTGTGGAATTTTTGGACTTAAAATGAGGCCTTAATTAAATATATCAAGTAAGCAAAGATTGAAGGCCTAGCAGGGGTTTGTATGCAAATAGCTAAAACTATGGGGGCACGCCTGCAATTTTTACGCAAAAATTAGAACTGAAATAGAATATTTCTGGGCCAGACAATAAAACCAAAAGCCGCAGGGCCTCACACGCAAAATACCCAAGGCGCGCGTGCTGAGCACGTGCGCCTGGGAGGGGTATATATGCAAATGGCCAGAAAATGGAGGTCCTGTGCGCAATATTCCAAAAAGATTATAACTTAATAAAATACTAGTTGGACTAGTGTTCAAAACAAGAAGCTGTGGGGGGTTATCCGCAAAATCCCCAGGAGGCACGTGCGAGAGCACGCGCGCCTGGGGAGGATAACTCTGCAATTACTAGAGTCTCGAAGGGCTACTTAGAAAATATTACAAAACTAAATGCCTGCAGATGAATGATTTAAGAGTCAACAGTAAATACAAAAAGTGCGGGTGTTTACGCAAAATACCCAACAAGGGGGCGCATCCGACGGTGGTGGGCGCTTCACTTACGCCACGTGGCAGAACAGGGAGGCGCGATACCCCTTCGGTCGCGGACGGTCGAGATTAGATGTAGCGTTGAGGATCTGACGGCTGTAGCTGAGATGAATCCTACGGCACCTGTGCGCCTGGACGACTGGCCTCAATCGGACTGCTGCGACGCCGTCTGGAAGAACACGCGAAGAACCACCGTTCAGCGAACTTCGAACGGCGAATCCCCGCGAGCTGACGGTCTGCGGAGGTTCCAGGTCATGCGAAAATCATCCAGGGGCGGCGATCTTCTCACTGGAGGTAGCGGAGTGGCTTGATGATTATTGATGCGTGTCTCCGGGGTCAAGGACGACCTGCAGCTCCAGGGACAACCTCCAGGTGCTAACCGGGGCACAGGAGCCCCCTTCAGGCCCTGCAAATGAAGGAGAAAATCGACAGAATCCACACGGCAGAGGCCCGGCTTTTATTGGTGAAACAAAGGCGGCGTGGGATGGTGATGTGGTTGCCGGAGCTCTTGAGCTCTCGGCAAGGTGTTCGACGATGAACACGCGAGTTGAGTTATCGTCAAAACGATCAAATTAAGATCAGAAATACAACCTAATGCTAAAAGCTAAAGAAACAAGCAAAGAAATAAACAAAAAAAATGACCTCGAGGGCTGTAGAACCCGAGGAATAAACCTCACGGTCGCAAGGCCGGAGATGGGTTGGAACGCGGCCGGCGAGCCTCGCCGCACCTCGACGAGGGTCCTGGGGTCCTCCTCTGTCACAGGGGTGTCCACCTTGCCGCACTCGGAGGTTAACAGCTCTCCAAAACCGGTTCAAAGAAAGGAGGAAGATGAGGGGGCTGGTTTTGAAGATGGTAAACGGGCGACCAAAACGAGGTGACAACGGGCGCCACAGCGATGCTAGACCCGAAAACAACCTTGGGCGAGCTAGGTGGATCAGAGGGCATCAACTTTGCAGAAGGGACCGAGGCCAATCGGTGAAAGACTTGGCCTGGAAAAAATCGCGAAGATGGGCACTTGCAACGGTCCAGCGGTCTCAGACCTGGGTCATAGAGTTGACCCATGGTCAACGGATGGCGTGGCCTGATTGGGCCACGTCATCCGCAAAAAGACAAAAAATAAATAAATACCTTATAAATTAAATTAAAAATAGTAAATGATTAAATTAATTTTAGGTTATTTAATGAAAAATGTTTATTATTTTATAAAGTATTTAATTCCGATTTTTAATTATTTTTATGATATATATTTTTACAAGTTGCTTTTATACCCCTATATAGGTATATTATCTATATATCGTAATATTTTATTTTTATTTTGTGTATTTTAATTTCATTATTTGTATTTATTATTTTCTAAAATTATAAGATACTTTTATGTACACAAATATATTTTTATTTTATTTTTCTGATTTATTTTGTATATTAAATAAAATATAAGAGTGTTTTGTATAGGTATTTGTATAGGCAGTATGCCTATGTATTCATTATACAAGTATTTTTATTTTGTATTTCCTTTGCATTTTTATTTTAATTTTAATGCACATATATATTATAAGTAATATTACATAATTCTAAAAATATAAAAATGAATAAATAATGAATAAAGAATAAATTGAATATTTTATTCAGTATAGATATACAATAGGGGTCCAAAACTCAACTTTCAAACCGTAGCTCCGCCAAATGCGAAACCACAACCATTAAATAGATTATTTTATTCTATATACAATTAAAGGTGAGTACACTGCATTTGGAGTTGTCAGTTGTGAGATACGGGTCTGGGAAGTTGGGATTTTGGATTCTTATTCAGACCATAAGTTTTTATCTGGATATTATTTTTCTATGAAGTTAATTTTGTATTTTTCTTTATTAAATTATATACAACTTTTATGTACAAAATTTCTTCATTTGATGTATAAAAAGTGGAACCAAAAATAGGTCCCAAAATGAATAAAGAATGAATAGAATGTATAGGTATTTTATCTGTATTTCTGACCTTATCTCCCCCTACTTTATTTCTTGTCGACCTATTCATCAAGATGCTTAGGTCTCGGAGGTTTTGGGTCATAAAATATTTACAATATTTTATTCTTTTTTTTTCTTTATTTATTCTATAATTTTGGCTTTAATTACACTATTTTATACACTATCTGAATGCACATGCATGAATGCTAAGATGCTCTATTTAATGCTATAAACATGCATTTGCTAGGGTTTTTGGTACCAAAATGATAGAATAAAGATGATGAAATGTGGATTCATCATCCCCCTATACTTTACCTTTGCTAGTCCCTAGCAAACACTTATGCAATAAGTGCAAAAAGAAAGAAAAGAAAAAGAAGAACTTGGATTTTATTTGATTATTAAACTTGTCTTCACAAAATCAAAGTTTGGAGCTTAAATCGGTCCTTTGGAAATTTAGTGCGGGCGGAACCTTATTGAGAACCGTGTCTGAAATCCAACAGCCCTTGAGAATCCCAAAACTCTGTTCAAGTCTCCTCAATAGCCAGGTCAGAAATACTTCAACTCATACGCAAACCCTTACGACTATGAATCTGACTCGTACAGTGTAAGTGATGGTGGCTCTCCCCAACTAGAATGACAAAGAAACTGACTTCTCCAGTACGACAACCCAATTATTCCCAATCCAGTGACTCCATCCTCGAGGAGCGGGGTATTCCCTTCTAAGTTCAAGTGGCAACCAGCTCAAGAGGAGGGGGTGAGGAGAAGAATGGATGGTAGCCAGTGTAGCTACCTATCCCGGGATGCAAGACCAGTGTAGTCAAGTCATCCTGCTGCAGGCTCACACATTTGACTTTGGAACTCAAGCTTGCTTATTGACTTTGTACATACTTGCAGGCTTTTTATTTTTGTACATGCCTGAACCTTTTTTTTTTGAATACTATATACAGCAGCATTTACATAAGGAGTTTTTCCTCTTGAGCCAGTAGACTATCCCTCTTTTGAAGCTTTATCGCAACCCACAACCTCCTGTCTTTAGACTTCCTAATTACTGGACGGGTTGGGGTGTACTTCCCTCCCTAGAGGAGGACAAGTGTTTCCACTTGTGTGCGTCTCATACCGGAAAATCCAATCCCCTCACCACTCCAACTGAGTTGAGCCATGTGAAAGGTGCAGGTGTCCAAGTTAGGTCATCATCAACAAGAGTCGTACGTATGCTCCGAAATACTCTACTTAGGCAGTCAAGAATCCATTGAACCAAGTCTCGTGATCCTCAAAGAATTAAGTCAACTAGACCTGAAGTACCTCAAACCCAGTTCCTATAAGGTTCCTGTTATTAGGTAGATTTTAAGGTCCAATCAAGCTCCAATCTCCGGATATTACTTAGACTTGTTCAACTATCAAACTCAATCCGAAAAATGCTCATGCTATGCAAATGGTATGCAGAATGCAGGAAATATTTTTGTGATGCAATTTTTCAAGGATTTTGAACTTTTTATGGATTTTTGAAAAGATGATGATGATGCATATGCATTTTTTTTTGTCTTTTTCAAAAAGATTTTTCAAATGTTTTTGGATTTTAATTTTGCAAATATTTTTAAGCTTTTTGAAAACAAAAAGGTTTTGGCTGAAAATGGGTTTAAAATATGTACACGGGAGTGCTTCTCTTATATGTACAAGAAGTGGATTTTAAGAATTTACAGGGTAAGTGATCCATTTTATATATACTTATGTATAATGGATTTTGGTAAGATGTATGTATTCCTCAAACTCATTTGAAAATAATTTTACACACAATTTTTGAAAACTATAGTCCAAAATAGTTTTTACAAACATTTTACAAACATGTACACACATTTGAAAATCATTTTGCAAAGGCTTTCAAAACAGTATATATAGGTTTTTCAAATCATTTTTGCAACCATTTTTCAAACCATTTGCAAATCATTTTTCAAAAATTTTATTTCACACAAAGAAAATAAATTTTACAAACCACACATTTTTACAAAGGTTGAAAACATGTAACAAAATATTTTCAAAATAGTTTTCAATAAATGTTCACAAGGATTTTCAAACTATTTTTCAAACATTTTGCAAAAAAACATTTTCACCTGATTTATTAATCAGTATATACAAAAAGAATTTGAGGAATAATCACATCTTTTTATTAAAGAGTTTTAATGAATTTTAAAGAATTATTAGCCATATTTATTAGGAAAATACAAAAGTACGAGTTATGGCTAAAGTATATACACAGTATATACGACCCCCCTATACTTAGCTTGAGCTATGTCCTCATAGATCGGAGAGAAAAGAGAAGACATAACTCGTACTAAGTATAGACAAGTCCAACGAATAAATAAATGGATGAATCAAACGAATGAGAAGTTGACCGTCCCCCCTATACTTAGGATCAAATAATCCTAAGTATAACAGACTGTACACAACGCAGGGAGGGTCAAGGGCGGGAATGAACAGATCGTACTCAGATTGTCTCCCCCTATACTTAGGGTAAAATATCCCTAAGTATAGACAAGACGAGGAGACAATGGAGAGGATCGAAATGAATGGAATAACTCGGGATGCACACCCCCCTATACTTAGGACAAAGTACGTCCTAAGTATGGAAAACTGTCTACAAGGGCGGCACCTTTTTGATAGATAAAGAAGATAGAAAAGGAAAAGAAGAAAAGAAGAAAAGAAGAAATAAATCAAGAGATGAAATAGATCATGGGGATGTACACACCACTCCCCCTATACTTAGGGTAGAAGAAGCCCTAAGTATAGGCAACAACAGGAGTGACGAAACGGAACGAAGGAAGAGCACTCGGCTCGTCCACCCCCCTATACTTAGGACAAAGTACGTCCTAAGCAAGGCCAACACGAGAATGGGCGGACGAGCAAAACGGAATAAGGACGAAGAACAAAGGAGATTGTACACCAGAGATGGATGTACATGTGATCAAGAAGGCCGAAAGTTAACCTTCTTGCGAGACCGCTGAGGGATAGATCGGATGTGGTGTATGGCGAGATCGGGGTCCACAGTGGACGGAGGCCGATCAGGGTCGACACGGTGAAGGCCCTCAGTGGAATCAAAACGGAAAGGGACGAACTGATCGATGGAAGCAGTATGGATAGGTTCTCCCTTGGTGGTCCTATGGTGTGAGGGCGCAGACTGGTGAGTGGAAGAAGTACGACTAGGTCCGGCCTTGGAAGTCTCGCAGATATCGAAGTGGAATGGGACAAACTCATCATCCTCGGAAGAAGTGTAATCGGAGTCGTCCTGCGAGTCCTCGTCCAGGTCAAAATCAAAAGGCACGAAATCATTAGTGGAAGTATACGAACTCAGATCGTCCTCAAGACTCTCACCTGAATCCTTGTCTTCAACAAGAGGTCTGAATTTATCAAAATAAATGGCAGCATCATAACCGACCTCAATCATCTTCACTTGTGAAGGGCCAGGAACGGATTTATCAGTGGAAGTAGTCAAACCAGGTCCGTCCTGCCTAGTCTTACCTAGGTCATTTGTTGCCTTATGAGGTCTCTCAAAGTAATGGGCAACATCATAAACATCCTCAATTATCTTATCATCTGCCCCCCGCTCAAATGGTTCAATCACATAAATACTCTGGATTTCATCAACACATCGCCACACACCAGGAGGAGGATTAGTGAGGTCCATGCTTTCCGACTTCCTCCCTTTTCGGGGGATCCGTCGGGGCTCATCAGGGATCGCTAAGGAAGTATCTCTAGTAGCATCAGGTAGGTCACATGCCTCAGAGTTAGCTATAATCGGTGAAGGTGCATCATGTGCAGGTCTCTGGTCAACTGTGGGTGTGGTGATCAACACTTCGCTCTCGTCAACAGGACGGAAGCGAATCTCTCCTGATCCATAGTCAATAACGACCCTCGCAGAGGCGAGGAATGGTCGTCCCAAGATGATTGGAGATGGCTCCCCTGTGGAGTTCTCCATGGGCAACACGACAAAGTCAACATGATGGCTCGTGCCCTGAATAGAAATGACGGCGTTTTCAAGGATACCCTTCAGCCTCTTGATAGATCCATCAGCAAACTGAACGATCATCCTGGTCTTCTTGAGAGGCCCTAAGTGAAGAGACTGTACCAACGAGAAGGGTAATATGCTAATCGAAGCACCGCCGTCCAGGAGAGTGCGATCACAAGTATAGTCAGAGATGGTGCAAGTGATGAAAGGTGTAGCTGTGTTCTTCTTCTTGGGAATGGGACGGTGTGTGATGGCGAGGGCAGTGGCCATGGTCAGAATGTGACGCTCAGATCTGCTCCTCCGCTTTCTCTTCTTGGGAAGAGGAGCAGACATGTGGGTCATGGCCTGCTGAAGTGGGGCACAGATAATCTCATGAATAGCAGCCACCACTTCGGGTTCAGATAACATTTTTTTGAATTTTTGGACTTCCTCCATACAAGGGAGGAAGTCGGAATCAGCGTATACACGAGGCATGCCAAGAGCAGTCTGTACAGCGGCATCCTCGGAGTCAAAGGTGGGACTGGGTGTGAATGCATGTGTGGTCCAGGGCTCTGGCAAGTGGACTCTCTCCTCAAAATCTTGATCAACCAAGTGTCTCCCGAAATCTTTTTGGATTTTTAAATTTTTCTCATTTTTTTTGTATTTTGGGCGATTGCAAGCTCCCATGGTCCCCTACAAGTGAAGCCGTATTCCCGACGAAAGGAGCATTAATCTGATTCTTCTTCAAGAAAGCAATATCATCATTCATCAAATCAATGCGCTTTGTCATCCGATTCAAGATATCACTCATAGAGATCGAGGGAGGTGACTCCATCAGGTCAGACTCGGGTGGATGTGAAGGTGGAGATGGATAATACACCGGTGGGGGTGGGTGTGGGTAGAAGTCCGAAGTCTGATACTGTGGCTGAGGCGGGTATGTACAAAAATCAGAAAAAGTAGGAGGAGGATCCTCCTGATAAAAGGGAGGTGGACCGGCTGGAGCGAGCGAGGGGTCCGCAAAGTCCGGATAGAAAATGCTCCAGGGGTCCATCTCGAAAACAAAAGGAAGTGATTCGGGGGAGCGCGAAGGTCAAGTCAAAAGAGTGAAGAAAAAGGCGCAAATGCGCAGAGATGATCTAGGACACACAAAAACAATCACAGACAAAAATGAAACAAGACAAACCCTCAATTCACCTACTCAACTCGGTAGAGACCGCAAAGAGCGGT
Organism: Ottelia alismoides; assembly: GCA_037367405.1. Taxonomy (NCBI): domain Eukaryota; kingdom Viridiplantae; phylum Streptophyta; class Magnoliopsida; order Alismatales; family Hydrocharitaceae; genus Ottelia; species Ottelia alismoides. Next base: position 802,927 of record JAZKJV010000742.1, on the reverse strand, counting down.
CTTTTTATCTTGTCGGTTTTAGAGTTAGGTGAGAAGTCAAAGAATTTCACACACACTTAGGGGCTTGATGGGATTTGGGCACTAATCCTTAAGGTGTGCGCGAGCAAATAAAAGCGAAGAAAATGAGGGAATTACTCGCCCAAATACAAGATTTTCTTTTTGATTGATTTTAGGGTCGAGTAAAATTAGCAGTCCCAATTTTATTGGTTATCACTTTTTTGGATTTTTAATAAGAAATGCACGCGCCTAACGAGGATTCAATTCCTTTAAGATCCTAGGTTGGCAAAATCAGAGGTAGAGAGGCGGAAAAGCAATGCAAGCGATCAAAACGATGATGGATGCTAAAGCGTAAATGCTCACCTTGCCTCCAGCACTCTACATGCAAGAATTCTCAACAGAATTGAAACCTATCTATATGCAAATGCAAAAGCCGATGAAATCGCCCTAAGTTTCAGAAATTGCTATTATCGTGAAGAACCACAAGCTGACCGCCAATCTTCAACCCAAGAGTCCGGTCTAGGCTCACCCCTCCTCTGCTCAACACACTTGAGTTTAGGAGAAAGCGCTTTGTGGGGAGAGCTCGCAGCACGACGGGTTGAAGGTGATGATCAACTGTTTCTAATTTGACTAAGTCCAGAACGCGGCTATAGGTGCATGCAAAATATTAAGTGTTTGGCCTTAGTCTAACGCAAGCAATCCTAAAACTACGGGCTCAATCACACAAAATAAATAAAATCGAAAAACAAAACAAAATAAAAAGAATGCGAGAAAAAACCGACAAAAACCGCGGCGAGCCCCCAAGTGAACAATCACTTGGAAATTAGGCTCGAAAGAGTCCAAGTCCGGGGGTACTTGTATTATTACAAATTAAGTCTCTCACTCACTTAAATGACAAAAATAAATACTACAAAGAGAAAATGCAACTAAAGTGGAGCACGTTCTTCAAAATTCTCTCTTCGTCTCCTCGGTGCTCGGCTGGCTAAGCCGGCTTCACGTGGGTGCGTCGGCGCCTCGAGTGACGCGCCTCCCTCGGTCCGCGGTACCTCGCACAGAGTCAACAAAGAAGAGGGATTAGACAGCTCAAAAGATATATCAAAAATAAGGAAAATAAAACAAGCAGAAATAAAAGCCGCAAAGGTAGACAAATGATCACAACACAACAAAAACTCGAACTACGCACTGTTGCTCCCCGGCAACGGCGCCATTTGATAAACCCAGGATTAGATCGATCTTGTGTTCCACACAAGGCGGGAACACAGTCGAAGTGTCGACCAATCAAAATTTGAATTTAATCAACAATTAACCCACACTAAAGATCAATAAATTAGAACTAATGTGGAGTTAAAATTTATTTTTAACTCTACATAAAAGATGTATAGGTGCAAGTATGTAGAGAGTTCGAACACAGGGAGCAAACAGGGTAGTTCAAAATTAATGCACAAGTGAGTGTGTGTGAAGTGTCTACACTAAGCAAGCAATCAAAGGAGATTTTTGTGGGTTTTTAATTTTTAATTTTGTTATTTTAATTTAATTTTTAATTTTGTATTTTGATTTTTAATTTCTGATTTTTATAATTTTATATTATATATATATATTTGAATATTGGAAATTAAGAACAATGTAATGAAAGGCAAGATAAAATATTTATAAAAATGTGCAAAAATAATCAAAAATTCAGAAATAAAATATTTTCAATATTATTAGGATTTTTTACTGTTTTTGTGATTTTTGGGGATTTTTCAAGGTGTTTTTGGTATTTTTAATTAGCAAAATAAAGGAAAACAGTGGAAAATGTGCTGGCTGTGAGGAAAATGCAATTTAAAATTAGCAAACAACAATCAAAATTTTTCACACTAATTTTCAAATAAAGAGAATAAAATAGAGAACAAACAGGACCTGAGTTTATATTTTTTTGGGTTTTCTTTGATTTTATATATTTTTTTGAAGTTTTTATGTGATTTTAAATTTTTAGTGTTTTTCTTTTGAGATTTTTAGTGATTTTTGGACTGACACTAAAATAGGCTAAAATAGACACTAGGTATTTTTTTTGGAATTTTTGGGAGTGTTTTAATATTTTTTTGGCATTTTCTAAGCTAGACAGTGCACAAAAAGCATGTTTTTGATTTTTAATAAATATTTTTTTAAAAACAAAATAAAATCAAAAACTAAATTTATAGCGTCAAAAGTACAAGTGAGCAGGAGCTAAACCCTATTTTTGTGGAATTTTTGGACTTAAAATGAGGCCTTAATTAAATATATCAAGTAAGCAAAGATTGAAGGCCTGGCAGGGGTTTGTATGCAAATAGCTAAAACTATGGGGGCACGCCTGCAATTTTTACGCAAAAATTAGAACTGAAATAGAATATTTCTGGGCCAGACAATAAAACCAAAAGCCGCAAGGCCACACACCCAAAATACCCAAGGCGCGCGTGCTGAGCACGTGCGCCTGGGAGGGGTATATATGCAAATGGCCAGAAAATGGAGGTCCTGTGCGCAATATTCCAAAAAGATTATAACATAATAAAATACTAGTTGGACTAGTGTTCAAAACAAGAAGCTGTGGGGGGTTATCTACAAAATCCCCAGGAGGCACGTGCGAGAGCACGCGCGCCTGGGGAGGATAACTCTGCAATTACTAGAGTCTCGAAGGGCTACTTAGAAAATATTACAAAACTAAATGCCTGCAGATGAATGATTTAAGAGTCAACAGTAAATACAAAAAGTGGTCGGGTGTTTACGCAAAATACCCAACAAGGGGGCGCATCCGACGGTGGTGGGCGCTTCACTTACGCCACGTGGCAGAACAGGGAGGCGCGATACCCCTTCGGTCGCGGACGGTCGAGATTAGATGTAGCGTTGAGGATCTGACGGCTGTAGCTGAGATGAATTCTACGGCACCTGTGCGTCTGGACGACTGGCCTCAATCGGACGGCTGCGACGCCGTCTGGAAGAACACGCGAAGAACCATCGTTCAACGAACTTCGAACGGCGAATCCCCGCGAGCTGACGGTCTGCGGAGGTTCCAGGTCATGCGAAAATCATCCAGGGGCGGCGATCTTCTCACTGGAGGTAGCGGAGTGGCTTGATGATTATTGATGCGTGTCTTCGGGGTCAAGGACGACCTGCAGCTCCAGGGACAACCTCCAGGTGCTAACCGGGGCACAGGAGCCCCCTTCAGGCCCTGCAAATGAAGGAGAAAATCGACAGAATCCACAAGGCAGAGGCCCGTCTTTTATTGGCGAAACAGAGGCGGCGTGGGATGGTGATGTGGTTGCCGGAGCTCTTGAGCTCTCGGCAAGGTGTTCGACGATGAACACACGAGTTGAGTTATCGTCAAAACGATCAAATTAAGATCAGAAATACAACCTAATGCTAATAGCTAACGAAACAAGCAAAGAAATAAACAAAAAAAACGACCTCGAGGGCTGTAGAACCCGAGGAATAAACCTCACGGCCGCAAGGCCGGAGATGGGTTGGAACGCGGCTGGCGAGCCTCGCCGCACCTCGACGAGGGTCCTGGGGTCCTCCTCTGTCACAGGGGTGTCCACCTTGCCGCACTCGGAGGTTAACAACTCTCCAAAACCGGTTCAAAGAAAGGAGGAAGATGAGGGGGCTGGTTTTGAAGATGGTAAACGGGCGACCAAAACGAGGTGACAACGGGCGCCACAGCGATGCTAGACCCGAAAACAACCTTGGGCGAGCTAGGTGGATCAGAGGGCATCAACTTTGCAGAAGGGACCGAGGCCAATCGGTGAAAGACTTGGCCTGGAAAAAATCGAGAAGATGGGCACTTGCAACGGTCCAGCGGTCTCAGACCTGGGTCATAGAGTTGACCCATGGTCAACGGATGGCGTGGCCTGATTGGGCCACGTCATCCGCAAAAAGACAAAAAATAAATAAATACCTTATAAATTAAATTAAAAATAGTAAATGATTAAATTAATTTTAGGTTATTTAATGAAAAATGTTTATTATTTTATAAAGTATTTATTTCTGATTTTTAATTATTTTTATGATATATATTTTTACAAGTTGCTTTTAAACCCCTATATAGGTATATTATCTATATATCGTAATATTTTATTTTTATTTTGTGTATTTTAATTTCATTATTCGTATTTATTATTTTCTAAAATTATAACATACTTTTATGTACACAAATATATTTTTATTTTATTTTTCTGATTTTATTTTGTATATTAAATAAAATATAAGAGTGTTTTGTATAGGTATTTGTATAGTCAGTATGCCTATGTATTCATTATACAAGTATTTTTATTTTGTAATTCCTTTGCATTTTTATTTTAATTTTAATGCACATATATATTATAAGTAATATTACATAATTCTAAAAATATAAAAATGAATAAATAATGAATAAAGAATAAATTGAATATTTTATTCATTATAGATATACAATAGGGGTCCAAAACTCAACTTTCAAACCGTAGCTCCACCAAATGCGAAACCACTACCATTAAATTGATTATTTTATTATATATACAATTAAAGGTGAGTACACTGCATTTGGAGTTGTCAGTTGTGAGATACGGGTCTGGGAAGTTGGGATTTTGGATTCTTATTCAGACCATAACTTTTTATCTGGATATTATTTTTCTGTGAAGTTAATTTTGTATTTTTCTTTATTAAATTATATACAACTTTTATGTACAAAGTTTCTTCATTTGATGTATAAAAAGTGGAACCAAAAATAGGTCCCAAAATGAATAAAGAATGAATAGAATGTATAGGTATTTTATCTGTATTTCTGACCTTATCTCCCCCTACTTTATTCCTTGTCGACCTATTCATCAAGATGCTTAGGTCTCGGAGGTTTTGGGTCATAAAATATTTACAATATTTTATTCCTTTTCTTTTCTTTATTTATTCTATAATTTTGGCTTTAATTACACTATTTTATACACTATCTGAATGCACATGCATGAATGCTAAGATGCTCTATTTTATGCTATAAACAGGCATTTGCTAGGGTTTTTGGTGCCAAAATGATAGAATAAAGATGATGAAATGTGGATTCATCACCCCCCTATACTTAAGATAAAGTACACCCTAAGTATAGCATAATCAATAGATACAGAAAGGGATGTGGGACTAAAGAATGGAATGATATGGACATCTGGATCTATACAGGTCGGGAGAACAGTGATAATCAGGTGTGAGATGCAATAGATGTGAGTCAAGAGACCACATCTCACGCAAAATGAATAGGGGCAACATCAACGACCCGCGGCTCATGATCTAGAAATGGCTTGAGCCGCTGGCCGTTCACTCGAAAGGTACTGTCAGAAGACAACTCAGATATGTCAATGCTCCCGTTGTCGTGTACCTTTCTCATAAGATAAGGTCCCTTCCATTTGCTCTGTAGCTTCCCTGGAAATAGACGAAGCCTAGCATCAAACAACCATACTCTCTGTCCATGCTCAAAATGCTTGTGGCTGATGTGAGAATCATGCCGCTCCTTCACTCTCTCCTTGTACTGTAGGCTGTTTGAGAAGGCGGTATCTCGAAGCTCCTCCAGGGCTGCTAACTCTGCCCTCCTCTGGTCTCCTACACTTTCTGGATCTAAAAGAATATCTGTAACTGCCCACAGTGACCTGTGTCTCAGCTCAACAGGTAAATGGCACGGCTTGCCATATACGAGGCGAAAGAGAGATGCGCCCAATGGTGTCTTGAAAGATGTCCTATATGCCCACAAGACCGAGTCCAAAAGCTGTGACCAATCCTTTCGGTCAGGGCTGACGACTTCCTGCAAAATAGTCTTGATCTCCCTGTTCGACACCTCGGCTAGACCATTCATCTGTGGATGGTATGGAGTGGCAACTCGATGGTCTATACCGAACTCGCTAGCAAGGGCCTTCACCTGGTCGTTGATGAAATGAGACCCCACGTCAGAAATCAACACTCGAGGAACCCCGAACCGTGTAATGATGTGCTTCCTCAAAAATCTGCAAACTGTCCTGGCATCAGCGGTTCGGGCGGGGATGGCCTCAACCCAACGACTCACATAATCAACGACCAACAGAATGTACTCAAATCCCTGACTCTTAGGGAATGGACCCATGAAATCGATGCCCCATTGATGACACAAAAACCCGAGCAACTAAGGCAATCAGGTGTAGCTAACTTGGTCGTCGTGACCTCAATCGCTCGGATGTGTCGATCAAGAAAAATGAACCACTCGAAACAAATAAAATCAATCAAGCACGAAGAAGCGGTCCTGCTATATGTTTAACCTGGTATAGCACCCAGGGTCGAACTCAAGGAGCACGGATTGGCCGAAGGCCTACAAAGTAGTAAAAATGAATAAAATAAAAGACAAAATATTTTTTAGTGGTTTTTGATTATTTTTATATTTTTTTGGATTTTTAAAATGTAAAGAAAATAAGAAAGACAAAAACAATCACACTTCAACAAATTATTTAATGCATCAAAAATCAACCAAAAATTAAAACAAAAATATTTTTATGTGTTTTATATTTTTTTATGTTTTTGGTGAATTTTTGGGATTTTTCCGATATTTATCTTAATTTCTAAAAATCAAACAGTAAAAAAAACAAGGGGTACTGTCCAGCCAAGCCTGAAGTCCCTAGATAAAATACCTAAGGACCTCAAAAAGGCCTGGAGATAATTTTCCTATAAAATAGATGAAATAAGGAAAATTTAGGTACCAGCTTTATAGTTTTTGGATTTTTAATGTATTTATTAGAATTTTTATGGGTTTTTTGGAGTTTTTAAGTTTTTAAGGTTTTCCAGTGGTGAAAAATAGCCAAAATTGGCTAGAAAATAAAGGAGCACAAACTAAATAGTGGCTAATTTTTATAGAATTTTTGGGGGAGTTTTTATATTTTTTGTGATTTTCTAATCTAGAAAGTAACAAAAACTAAGGTTTTTGAATTTTTAAAAATAAAAAACGAAATAAAAAATGTCCTCAAAAATTCACAAAAATCCTACACCATGGCAGGAGCCATGTGTCAAATTTTCGTCAAATTTGGAGGTCATTTGATATTTTATTCAAAAATGACAAGAGGGTACTGTGCACAGGGACTGGAATGCAAATACCCAAAGTTCTGGGGGTCCCGGTGCAAAATACCCAGCAAAACACGCGCCAAGCGCGTGCCTGGGGCACTCAGGGACCTATATGTAATAAAAATAAGTCCCAGGGACCAATTGGTAACACGTACCAAAAGTCCGAGGGCCTCAGCTGCAAATAACCCAAAATAAAACGCTCATGCGTAAAACAACCACGCACAGGGGTATAAATGCAAATAACTAAAAAGTTTCTTTCATTTCAGAACAATCCAGAACTACAAGGGCATGAACAACAAATATCACAAAATCACCGTGACGAAGCACGTGGCTCACAATAAGCAGGGGTATATATGCAATTACACTAAAGCGCAAGGTCATTTGTGCAAATAAACCCTAAAATAAACAACGTATTTAAATATTTACAGGACTCAAATGAAATAAAGCAAAGATAAGGGCCTAAGGGTAAATTACCCTTTATTAACCGAAGCTGCTAGATGGCCGCCACGTGGCGATCGGACGGTCAGGATGGGGCGGCTCTCGACGCTGCTGCTGCTCTGATCGATCCAAACGGTCCAGGCCAGGACACTGTGGATCTAACGGCCTGGATCTATCGCCTCAGATCTGACGTCCACGTGCGCTCCAGGAACCAACGGTTCAGATCAGACCTGAGCGAGGAGGCGCGATCAACGGCTCTCGAGGATGCTGGATGAACTGAAGGCCAGCGAACTTCGCCGGCCTCGTGAAGACGCCTCCGGCCTCCTCTGCTGCGCCTGAATATCGGAGGAGCTCCGGCGTGAAGGTGCACAGCTGCTGATGGTCTCCGATGTCCCAGCCGAGCTCGGGGGAGCTCCGACGAGGGTGGCGGAGGTGAAGCTCCTGGACTGGATGTCGAGAGGCCTCAGATGGCCTCCGCTGAACCTGCAAAACCCCTAGGAGATTCGCGGGTCGAGGGCAAAGTGCCTCGACCAGTTAGGCAACGTGGAGGTGATCGGTGCGTCGGGGCGACGGGCTCCGGCGAAGGTGAAAGACGGTGGAGCCCGGTTCCCAGCTCCTGTGCGAGCTGGGTTGTGTGAGTGGGTGGCAGAATGTGCGGCGGAGGACGGCGGAGATGTGGGTCGGGTCCGATGGTCAAGAGATGGTCGGAACCGGGGCGAATCGACGAAAGAAGGCGGCGGCGAAGATTGGGGGTAAACGGGAATTGGACGAAATGGCTAAGTTAAGGGACTACCTGGGTGAAGGAGTAGACTGTGCTGGAGCTGGGGAAGCTCCCGGTCGTCGCCTCAAGGGGTGTCTCTGCCCGAGGCTCGAGCTCGCCTTCAGGTGCGAAGCTACGGCGGGGGTATCGGCCGGATCAATGGATTCGCCGGCCTTCCCTCGCTGCAACAGGGTGGGGCGGCGAGCTGTCACCTCGCTCTCTCTCTGGAGCTCACTGGAAAGCTACGCGAATGGCCAAAGATGGAAAAATTAGGTCGCCGGAGACGACTATATATATGGCGGGGGATCTGAGAAGACAGGGGTCGGGCGAGATGTGGTGGCGCGCGGATCCCAAGATGGACGCTCGGCGAAGGTGTCGGATGTGGGAGGTTCGAAATGGAGCCGGGGTTTAGGGAAATGGGTGTCGGGTCGAGCGGGCGAAATTAGGAGAAAACGGGTCGGGCGAGGAGGACCCGGCTCTGGTGTCCTGGGGGGAGAGTTGTTCGGGGGTCAACAATCCCCCGTGGACCAATCAGAGCCCGCCAAGCTTGAGTTTTTAATTTATTTATTTGAGTTAGAAAATGACCGAATTTACAAAAACTTAAAACATGAAAAATATTTATTTTATTTTTCTCTATTTTTTTGTGATTTTTAATTAATTGTTGGAAATAAAAATAAGGTATTTACATTATATAGCTATATATAGGTATATATACAATATGTAGGTTTTTGATTTTTGATTTTTAATTATTATTTTTATACAATTTTATTCCCATTTTTTATATTTTATTTATTTTTAGAATAAATTAGGAATAAAAGGTTATTTTTTTTTGTTTTTATTATTTATATACATAGGTAAAATAAATAGATATATACATCTATATACATTGGTATATGTACAATGTATTTTTGTATTTTAATTTTGTTATTTTTATTTGATTTTGTTTTGATTCTTTTTATTTTTATTTATTTACAATATATAGTATAGAGTATTTACAAAAAGTTTGGAAAATAACCTTATTTATTTACAAGGTCAAATAAATACATAGATGTGATATATGTACACGATGAAGGGGTCTTTTTAATCTTTTGATTTTTAACTTTTTATTTTGTTTTTATCTTTTATAAATATATATAAGTATTTACAAGCATATTTTTGGGTGAGGAAAAAACATTTTTATCTTTATTTACATAAATATATACACATGAGCCCCTATCTCCCTCTACTTGGCTTTTATGCGGTCAGGCCCATGCTGAGCCTCCCTTGGGTTAGGTTGCTCAATATTTATTCTAAATATTTCCCTCTTTTTCTTTTTACCTTTATTCTTTTATTTTTGCACAAAAACATGCTAATTATAGGTTTTTACACAATGCATGCTTTGCTAATTATTCCTATTTACACATATCTACATGTATTTGCATAGGTTTTTGTAGCTAAAATATAAGAATAAAGAGTGATGAATGGGTATTCATCACCCCCCCTATACTTAACTTTGCTAGTCCCTTAGAAAACACTTATTTGAAAAAGGAAGTGAAAAAGAAAGTGAGAAAAAGAAAAAGAGGATGTACACGGATCAAGGTTGATTATTAAACTTGCCTTCATTAAATTGGGCATGGAGCTCGATCAGATCTTTGGATTATTAATGTGTCGGAACCTTATTTATACTTAAGCTTAAACCTAACAGCCTCTAAGTTCCACTAATCTATAACCAAGACTCCTCAATGCTCCAGATCAGAACAAGTCATCAAGCACAAACCCTGAAGACCATGAATCTTTTCTTGTCCTGTGAGTGTGAGTCTAAGCTCTCCACCTCAGAAATGGCAACTTGACAACCCCTCCCAACAAGGTAACTCTATGACCTCAATCTGGCCACTCTTTCCTCGAGGAGCGGGGTATTCCTTCTAAGTTCAAGTGCAACCAGCTCAAGAGAGGGGGAATAAGAGAATGGGTCAAGGCCAGTGTAGCCAAGTACCCTTGGGAGCTTGACCAGTGTAGCCAAGTCTCCCTGCTGCAACTATAACGGGTGGATCATGAAACCAAGCTTTGCTTATTGCACTTATATACATACTCCGGTGGGATTATCATTTTTCTCTCAGACCCACCACTTTTTGGAGTTCTTTTCCTTTTGCACATTTTTTTTCAAGTGCATCTGTACAACATATACATGTGCAGCATATATACAAGAGGTTTTTCCTCTTGAGCCAGTAGACTATCCTCTTTTGAAGCTTTATTGCAACCCACAACTCCCGTCGTTAGACCTCATGGCAACCAGACCAAGTTGAGACGCACTTCTTCACTATAAGAAGAAGAGAGGTTCCTCCTAGAAGTACTACCCTCATATGCTACCCCAAGCCAAGGAAGACTGCCTCCTCACCACCTCATCCGTAGAGAGCTCGGTGCATAGTGCTGTGTCCAAGTAAAGTCATAATCTATATGAGTCATGTGTTGTTGTTAAGTGCTCTACTTAGGCTCATTGAGATGACATGTGATCATAGCCTAGTGAACTCAAAGAATTAAGTCACCATGGACCTGAAAAGCCTTAAACCTAAGCCCTATAAGGTTCCTCTTAGAAATTAGGTGGATTAAGATCTTAATCAAGCTCCATTTCTCAATTTGATTCCAGGCTAGTTTAAATGTCAACTATCATCTAGGAAAACTATATACATATGTACAAAAAGATGCTTATTTACCACAAATTTTACAACCATGCAAATTTTGAAAAATGTTTTTGAAATCATGTATGGATGATGCATGAAGTGCAAGTTTTGCAACAAGATATTTACACACATTTATACAAGATTTTTGCAAACTTTTTGATTTTCAAAACATTTTGGAAAAATTTTGTACTATATACATAATTTTGATAAGAAAATATTTACACAAGCTTTACACAAAAGATTTTTGAAATCATTTTTACAAAAATAGTTTGTACACTAGCTATGTATGTGCAAATAAAAGAAGATTATGTACATGAAAATTTTTAATTTTTGCGGTTTTTAGCCATTTTATTTATTAACATACTCACACAAAGTACGAGTTATGGCTAAAGTATATATGAAATATACACACACCCCCCTATACTTAGCTCGAAAGATGTCCTCAGAGTCAAGAGCGATGAAGAAGACATAACTCGTGCTAGGTATAGGAGAGTGAAAAGAAAGGCTGTACAAAAAGGAAATGAAGAGTCAAGAGGAACCCAGGTCTCCCCCCTATACTTAGGATCAAGTAATCCTAAGTATAGCAGGCTGTATACTAAGGGAAAACCTGAGTGCAGAATGTACAGGGTCTACCCCCCCTATACTTAGGGTGAAATATCCCTAAGTATAGGCAACAAAAGCAGGGGTAAACAGAAACAAAAGAAATACCCGAAAGGTCTCACATCCCCCCTATACTTAGGGTAAAGTGCACCCTAAGTATAGCATAATCACAAGATGAAGGAAGGGATGTGGGACTAAAGAATGTGATGATATGGACATCTGGATCTATACAAGGCGGAAGATCAGTGAAACTCAGGCGTAAGATGCATTAGATGTGAGTCAAAGACCACATCTCACGCAAAATGAATAGGGGCAAGATCAACGACTCGCGGCTCATGATCTAGAAATGGCTTGAGCCGCTGGCCGTTCACTCGAAAGGTACTCTCAGAAGACAACTCAGATATGTCGATGCTACCGTTGTCGTGTACCTTTCTAACCAGATAAGGTCCCTTCCATTTGCTCTGTAGCTTCCCTGGAAATAGGCGTAGCCTCGCATCAAACAACCATACTCTCTGTCCAATCTCAAAATGCTTGTGGCTGATATGAGAATCATGCCACTCCTTGACCTTCTCCTTATAATGTAGGCTGCTTGAGAAAGCTGCATCTCTAAGCTCCTCCAGGGCAGCTAGCTCTGCCCTTCTCTGGTCTCCCATACCATCTGGATCCATCAAAATATCTGTGACTGCCCAAAGTGACTTGTGCCTCAGCTCAACAGGTAAATGGCATGGCTTGCCATACACGAGGCGAAAGGGAGATGTGCCCAACGGTGTCTTGAAAGACGTCCTATATGCCCACAAGACCGAGTCCAAAAGCTGTGACCAATCCTTTCGGTCAGGGCGGACGACTTTCTGCAGAATAGTCTTGATCTCCCTATTCGACACTTCGGCTAGACCATTTGTCTGTGGATGGTAAGGTGTAGCAACCCGATGATCTATGCCGAACTCGCTAGCAAGTGCCTTCACCTGGTCGTTGATGAAGTGAGATCCCCCATCAGAAATCAAAACTCGTGGAACCCCGAACCACGTGATGAGGTGTTTCCTCAAAAATCTGCAAAATGTCCTCGCATCAGCGGCTCGGGCGGGGATAGCCTCCACCCAACGACTCACATAATCAACGGCCAACAGAATGTACTCAAATCCCTGACTCTTAGGGAATGGACCCATGAAATCGATGCCCCATGCGTCAAAAACCTCACAGAAGTGAATGGGCTGCATCGGCATCATATCACGCTGTCCACAAGTGCCCATCCTCTGACAATCAGTACACCTCTTCACGAACTCATCTGAGCCCTTGAAGAGGGTAGGCCACCACAAGCCGGATTGGAGCACTTTCTGTGCCGTTCTCCTCCCAGAATGATGTCCTCCTGCCTCAAGCTTGTGGCAGTAAGTGAGGACGCTATGGTGTTCCTCCTGAGGAATACACCGACGCCAGATGCTATCCCCTCCTTCGTGGTAAAGATGGGATCCTCCCAATGGTAAGACTTGGCCTTCGCTAGGAAGGTCTCAAGCCTCTGCCTGGGCCAATCTTGTGGGACTTTCCCAGCAACGAGAAAGTTCACAATATCGGCGTACCATGGGAGTGAGGCGATAGCAAGGATCGCCTCATCTGGGAAGGTATCTCTAATAGGGTCAATCTGCTCAGAATCCTCAGGCTGCTCTAGTCGGGAGAGATGATCCGCCACCACATTCTTGACTCCGGGCTTATCCTTGATCTCAATATCGAACTCCTGGAGTAGAAGGATCCATCTAGTCAGTCTGGCCTTGGCATCCTTCTTTGCCATGAGGTACCTGATGGCGGTGTGATCTGTAAACAAAGTCACTCTAGATCCAATGATATACGATCTGAACTTATCCAGGGCAAACACTACGGCTAGCATCTCCTTCTCTGTGACTGTGTAATTCCGCTGGGCGGAATCCAATGTGCGGCTAGCGTAGTGTATGGCAAATGGAACTCCATCCCTCCTCTGTCCCAGCACTGCCCCTACAGCAAAATCGGAGGCATCCGTCATGATCTCGAATGGGAGAGACCAATCAGGCGGCTGGAGGACAGGAGCCTCAATGACACACTGCTGGAGAGTCGCGAAGGACGAAAGACACTTGTCATCGACAAGGAACTCGATGTCTTTCATCAAGAGGTCAGTCAACGGTCGGGCAATCCTGCTGAAATCCTGAATAAATCTCCTATAAAATCCAACGTGCCCCAGGAATGACCGTAACTGCCTCAGATTGGACGGCGGTGCGAGTTTCCTAATGACATCGACCTTGGCCGGATCAACCTCCATGCCCCTGTTGGAGATGATATGGCCAAGCACCGTCCCTTGAGTCACCATGAAGTGACTCTTCTCCCAAGATAGCACCAAATGATACTCAATACATCGCTGGAGTACTCGATCTAGGCAGTCAAGACAAGAATCGAATCCGTCGCCGTAGATCGAGAAATCATCCATGAAGACCTCCAAACACTCCCCTACCATGTCCGAGAAGATCGACAGCATGCACCTCTGAAAAGTCGCAGGGGCGTTGCATAGCCCAAATGGCATGCGTCGAAAAGCATATGTGCCGAAGGGACAGGTAAAGGTGGTCTTCTCCTGATCCTCAGGAGCGATGGCCACTTGGTTGTAGCCCGAGTACCCATCCAGGAAGCAATAATGGCTCTTCCCTGCCAGTCTCTCAATGATCTGGTCAATAAAAGGCAGGGGGAAATGGTCCTTCTTGGTGGCGTGGTTGAGTCTCCTGTAGTCAACACAAACCCTCCAAGAGGTGGGTACTCGTGTAGCAATCTCCTCTCCCGACTCACTGATCACAGTCGTGATGCCCGTCTTCTTGGGCACCACATGCAAGGGGCTAACCCACTTGGAGTCGGAAATGGGATAAATAAAATCTGCGCTCCATCATTTTGATATTTCCTTCATCACAACCTCTCTCAGGTTGGGGTTCAGTCGCCGCTGGAACTCACGCGACGGCTTCGCCCCTTCCTCGAGATAGATATGGTGGGAGCATACTGATGGACTAATCCCATGGAGATCTGCTACGCTCCATCCGATCGCCTTGCGGTTCTTTTCAAGAACCCCCATCAAACGGGATTCCTGCTCTCCAGTCAACTCGGCGGAGATGATGACTGGGTACATCTCTGGCTCGCCCGCAAGGAATCGATACTTCAGCGAAGTAGGGAGAGGCTTCAGCTCTGGAATGCTGGGTGCTGGCAACTCTGGCTGCGGAAGAAACTGAGTGAATGCTGCTAAATCTGCCAAATCTGCCTGGGAAAGTGAAAGCGTACTCTCGCAAACTGGATCGGGAGAAGGCTGCTCAACTGCACTGTCTCTGGTCTGCTCTGCATCTGCCTCCTCCTCGTCTGTAGGCTCAGGTGGAATCAGGTCTGGCATCTGATCATCACAATCGTCCCAATCAGACTCTGAATCCGAGGGATCTGTATCAACCGCGGTGGCATCAGTACCACCGTAAAGCAAGGTGGCCTCAGCACCACCATCACTGAAAATCGTGTCGCGATCAAGGACCGGCTCTGCTGCCTCTGTGGTATCCTGAACCAGGGCTGTGCTCTCCAGACTCTCCTCTGCTATCATCTCGGCATCAGCTGTATCTGAATATGAGAGGATGGTCTGTGCTACCGGATCTGCCCAAGCTGCCTCATCGTCTGTGATCACAAAATCACAGTCCTGGTGGATGTCTGGCTCTGCGTCTGTCAGCGGCTCTGAATCTGTACTCGCATCTGAGCGGGCTCTGAATCTAGCTCTGTAGTCCTCGACCGTCTCTATTTGTATACTCTCGCCCTCGACGCGAAAGTACACCTTCCCGCTATCATGATCGGTCACCGCCTTGGCTGTGGCCAAGAACGGACGACCAAGGATGATGGGGGTATCGGCCACTGACTTAGGGATCTCCATGTCCAACACTACGAAGTCCACGGGGAATTTCAGGCCCTGAATCGTGACGATAACGTATCGTAATAACCCCTTCGGCCTCTTGACAGATCGATCAGCGAACTGAAGGACTGTCCTGCTCTGTCGAAGAGTGCCCAACTCGAAGCGGTCGAGAAGGGCTGCCGGAAGAAGGTTGATCGACGATCCGCTATCTAGTAGAGTACGGTCGAACCTCTGCTCACTAATCTGGCATCTGACATACGGGGCCCCTGAATCTGGCCTCTTGGCTGGCAGTCGGTTCTGGATCGCAAAACACGTGGCTTTTGTCAGCACATGGATCTCTGAAGTGTGGTTCCTCCTCCTCCTCCTGACTGTAGTCCTCTCTCTCAAAGATCGCTGGAGAAGGGGGATGTGCTGCAAAGCCTCCTGGAGGGTCAGCTGGATGTGGAATCGATCGATCATGCTCTGGCTGAACTCCTCAAGCTCTCTCTTTTTGGGATTTTCTTTTTTCTTCCCTTTCCCCATCTGAAGGGCTCTAGGGAAGGGGATCACAGGGTCCTTCGCAGATGAAGGACTAGGAAAAGGCCTAGACGGTTCGATGACCGGATCCACACATACATCATGCACCACAGTGGGACCAGAAGAAACTAAACCTTTTCCTTTATTCACAACATACATCATGCTCTGCCCGAGGCTCGAGCTCGCTTCAGGTGGCGGAGCTACGGCGGGGGTATCGCCGGATCAGTGGATTCGCCGGCCTTCCTCGCTGCAACAGGGTGGGGCGGCGAGCTGTCACCTCGCTCTCTCTCTGGAGCTCACTGGAAAGCTACGCGAATGGCCAAAGATGGAAAAATTAGGTCGCCGGAGACGACTATATATATGGCGGGGGATCCGAGAAGACAGGGGTCGGGCGAGATGTGGTGGCGCGCGGATCCCAAGATGGACGCCCGACGAAGGTGTCGGATGTGGGACGTTCGAAATGGAGCCGGGGTTTAGGGAAATGGGTGTCGGGTCGAGCAGGAAAAATTAGGAGAAAACGGGTCGGGCGAGGAGGACCCGGCTCTGGTGGTCCTGGGGGGAGAGTTGACCGGGGGTCAACAATCCCCCGTGGACCAATCAGAGCCCGCCAAGCTTTGAGTTTTTAATTTATTTATTTGAGTTAGAAAATGACCGAATTTACAAAAACTTAAAACATGAAAAATATTTATTTTATTTTTCTCTATTTTTTTTGTGATTTTTAATTAATTTTTGGAAATAAAAATAAGGTATTTACATTATATAGCTATATATAGGTATATATACAATATGTAGGTTTTTGATTTTTGATTTTTAATTATTATTTTTATACAATTTTATTCCCATTTTATATTTTATTTATTTATAGAATAAAATAAGGAATAAAAGGGTATTTTTATTTTGTTTTTATTATTTATATACATAGGTAAAATAAATAGATATATACATCTATATACATGATATATGTACAATGTATTTTTGTATTTTTAATTTTGTTATTTTTATTTGATTTTTGTTTTGATTCTTTTTATTTTATTTATTTACAATATATAGTATAGAGTATTTACAAAAAGTTTGGAAAATAACCTTATTTATTTACAAGGTCAAATAAATACATAGATGTGATATATGTACATGATGAAGGGGTCTTTTTAATCTTTTTGATTTTTAACTTTTTATTTTGTTTTTATCTTTTATAAATATATAAGTATTTACAAGCATATTTTTGGGTGAGGAAAACATTTTTATTTTATTTACATAAATATATACATATGAGCCCCTATCTCCCTCTACTTGGCTTTTATGCGGTCAGGCCCATGCTGAGCCCTCCCTTGGGTTAGGTTGCTCAATATTTATTCTAAATATTTCCCTCTTTTTCTTTTTAATCTTTATTCTTTTATTTTTGCACAAAAACATGCTAATTATAGGTTTTTACACAATGCATGCTTTTGCTAATTATTCCTATTTACACATATCTACATGTATTTGCATAGGTTTTTGTAGCTAAAATATAAGAATAAAGAGTGATGAATGGGTATTCATCACCCATGCGTCAAAAACCTCACAGAAGTGAATGGGCTGCATCGGCATCATATCACGCTGTCCACAAGTGCCCATCCTCTGACAGTCAGTACACCTCTTCACGAACTCATCAGAGTCCTTAAAGAGGGTTGGCCACCACATGCCGGATTGGAGCACTTTCTGTACCGTTCTCCTCCCAGAGTGATGTCCTCCTGCCTCAAGCTTGTGGCAGTAAGTGAGGACGCTATGGTGCTCCTCCTGAGGAATGCACCTACGCCAGACGCTATCCCCTCCTTCGTGGTAAAGGATGGGATCCTCCTAGTGGTAGGACTTGGCCTTCGCGAGGAAGGTCTCAAGCCTCTGCCTGGGCCAATCTTGTGGAACTTTCTTAGCAACAAGAAAGTTCACAATATCGGCATACCACGGGAGAGAGGCGATAGCAAGGAGCGCCTCATCTGGGAAGGTCTTACAAATAGGGTCAATCTGCTCAGAATCCTCAAGATGCTCTAATCGGGAGAGATGATCTGCCACCACATTCTTGACTCCAGGCTTATCCTTAATCTCTATGTCAAACTCCTGGAGTAGAAGGATCCATCTAGTCAGTCTGGCCTTGGCATCCTTCTTTGCCATGAGGTACCTGATGGCGGTATGATCTGTGTACAAGGTCACTCTAGATCCAATAATGTACGATCTGAAGTTATCTAGGGCGAAAACTACGGCTAGCATCTCCTTCTCTGTGACAGTGTAGTTTTGCTGCGCGGAATCCAATGTGCGTCTAGCGTAGTGGATAGCAAATGGAACTCCATCCCTCCTCTGTCCCAGCACGGCCCCCACGGCAAAATCGGATGCATCTGTCATGATCTCAAATGGGAGAGACCAATCAGGCGGCTGTAGAATAGGAGCCTCAACAACACATCTCTTGAGAGTCTCGAACGATGAAAGACACTTGTCATCGATAAGGAACTCGATGTATTTCATCAGCAGGTCAGTCAACGATCGAGAAATCCTACTGAAATCATGAATGAATCGTCAGTAGAAACCGATGTGCTCCAGGAATGACCGTAACTGCCGCAAATTGGATGGTGGTGCGAGTTTTCTAATGACATCTACCTTGGCCGGATCAACCTCCATGCCCCTGTTGGAGATGATGTGGTCAAGCACCGTCCCTTGAGTCACCATGAAGTGACTCTTCTCCCAAGATAGCACCAAGTGAACCTCTATACATCGCTGAAGTACTCGGTCTAAGCAGTCAAGACAGGAGTCGAATCCATTGCCATAAACCGAGAAATCATCCATGAAGACCTCCAAGCACTCCCCTACCATGTCCGAAAAGATCGACAACATGCATCTCTGAAAGGTCGCAGGGGCATTGCATAGCCCAAATGGCATGCGTCGGAAGGCGTATGTGCCGAAGGGACAGGTAAAGGTAGTATTGTCCTGGTCCTCAGGAGCGATGGCCACCTGGTTGTAGCCCGAGTACCCATCCAGAAAACAGTAGTGGCTCTTCCCCGCCAGTCTCTCAATGATCTGATCTATAAAGGGCAGGGGGAAATGGTCCTTCTTGGTGGCTTGGTTGAGTCTCCTGTAATCAACGTAGACCTGCCAAGAAGTGGGTACCCGTGTAGCAATCTCCTCTCCAGACTCGCTAACTACTGTAGTGATGCCCGTCTTCTTGGGCACCACATGCAAAGGGCTGACCCAATTGGAGTCGGAGATGGGATAGATAAAATCGATGCTCCACCATTTCGAAATCTCCTTCATGACAACCTCTCTCAGATTCGGGTTCAGCCGCCGCTGGAACTCACGCGACGGCTTCGCCTCATCCTCGAGATAGATATGGTGGGAGCACATGGCTGGACTTATCCCCTGGATATCTGCTATGCTCCATCCTATCGCCTTGCGGTTCTTTTCAAGAACCCCCATCAAATGGGATTCCTGCTCTCCAGTCAAATCGGCGGAGATAATGACTGGGCACATCTCATGCTCACCTGCAAGGAACCTATACTTCAGCGACGCAGGAAGCGGCTTCAGCTCTAGACAACTGGGTGCTGTTGGATCTGGCCTCTAAAAACTCTGCGTGAAGGCTGCCAAATCCGCATGGGAGAACTGAAACTCTCTGTCACTCTCTGAATCTGGAGAAGGCTGCCCTGATGGACTCTCTTGGCTCTGCTCGGCATCTACCTCCTCCCTAGATGCAGGCTCAGTGGAAGTCAGATCTGGTATATAATCATCAAACTCTGCCCAGTCTAAACCTGACTCCGAGGGATCTGTATCATCCAAGGTGGCCTCAGCACCACCATCATCACAAAAACCAGTCTCGCGGTCGAGTACCGGCTCTGCTGCCTCAAAAGTATCCTGGACCAAGAATGTGCTCTCCAAGCTCTCCTCTGCTGGCATCTCTGGATCAGCGGACTCTGAAGGTGAGAGGATGGCCTGTGCATCTGGATCTGTCCATACTACCTCATCATCTGTAATCACAAAGTCGCAGTCCTGGTGGATGTCTAGCCCGACATCTGTCATCTGCTCTGTATCGGAAGTAGTCTCTGAGCATACTCTGTCTCTGGCTCTGCTGTCCTCGACCGTCTCTATTTGTACACTTTCGCCCTCAACGCGAAAGTATACCTTCCCGCTATCATGGTCAGTCACTGCCTTGGCTGTGGCCAAGAACGGACGACCGAGAATGATGGGGGTATCGGTCACTGAATCAGGGATCTCCATGTCCAACACTACGAAGTCCATGGGGAATTGCAGGCCATGAATCGTGACAACAACGTCTCTCAGCAACCCCTTCGGCCTATTGACAGATCAATCAACAAACTGAAGGACTGTCCTGCTATGTCTAAGAGTGCCCAACTCGAAGCGGTCGAGAAGGGCTGCCGGAAGTAGGTTGATCGACGATCCGTTGTCTAATAGAGTACGATCGAACCTATGCTCACTGATATGGCATCTGACATATGGGGCTCCTGAATCTGGCTTCTTGGCCGGCAGACGGTTCTGGATCGCGAAACAAGTGGCTCTCGTCAGCACATGAATCTCTGAGTGGTGGTTCCTCCTCTTCCTCCTGACTGTAGTCCTGTCTCTAAGTGAATGCTGGAGTAGAGGAATGTGCTGTAAAGCATCCTGAAGAGTCAGCTAAATGTGGAAGCAATCTATCATCTGCTGGCTGAGCTCTTCTTGCTCTCTCTTTTTGGGATTTTCATTTTTCTTCCCCTTCCCCATCTGAAGGGCTCTAGGGAAGGGGATCACAGGGTCCTTCTCAAATGAAGGACTAGGAAAGGGTCTAGACGGCTCGACGGCCGGATCCACACATACATCATGCACCACAGTGGGACTAGAAGAAAACAAACCCGTTCCTTTATTCATAGAAGTGTTCCGAGATACATCAGTAACAGGAAAAACAACAGGAATCTCATAAGAACTGGTGGCATCAGCACCACCATCGGCTGGTAGACGGGCGGCCTCAGTACCGCGCTCTGGCTCGACAACATGGGTGGCTTCAGTATCACCTCCTCCAACTGGTGAAACGGCGGCCTCAGTACCACTGGTGGGATCAGCATCCATGGTGGCATCAGTACCACCGTCGTCATCTCTAGCGGCCTCAATACTGCTCTCCTTCTCGCCTGGCGCTCTGGATGTATCCTCAGGGTGTCGCTCAGACGAGTCGCCGCCTGCTGGCATCCTACCGCTCCTAAGTGTGACAAAATCAATATCAAAAAGATATGCAAACATATCACCAAAAGTTTCACTCGGAGAAGCATACTCAGTACAAGCTACCTGCTCAGATTTGCTCTTCAGGCTGTTGGGGTTCGGCTCTATCTGGGCAGGGATGGTGGCCTTCCCTCTCACGATGTCCCACATCTCCTGGAGGAACTCATCCATCTCCCGTCGAAAAGTAGCCTACTGATCTGTGAAAAGGCAGGCTATGTCATCCAAGGCGAGGCTGTCATAGGGTGGCCCATGAGAACCCGACGGGTAGCCTCTCTGGTAGTGAGGCTGCTGGTGCTGTGCCTGAGAGGGGTAAGAATGTGGCTGATGCTGCAGCTGTTGAGGCTGATCACGCCTCCAAGACTGTCCCTGCTGATAGGGACGAAGACCATACTGCGGTGACTGCAGTGGCTATGGCTGGGTATATGCTGGGGACTGCTGCTGCTGGTGATCCCTCTGATGGTTGTATTGGCCACCCTGTCCTGACAGCTGCTGCTGGGGCTGGGCACCTCCGGTCGCCCAACGGAATGCGGGATGGTCTCGTCAGATACCGGGCTGGGGGCGGTCGTACCAAATCCCGTTGACATCCATCAACGGCTCTGAATCGTACTGGGGTGGCGGGAGCACTGCGAGAGGCTGATCCGGCTGGTATACCACCATCTGAGTGTCAATGGACAGTGGTGCCTGGTAGGTGAGCTGCGGTTGCTGGTACGGCTCTGCCTGTACAAGATGGACCTGTCTAGGCTGCTGGTGGGAGCTGGAGCGCTGGGACAAGCTGCTGCTGCTACTCGGATCGCCTCGTGCCTGAAGACGAGGCTGTGAAGCCGTCTGTGCCTCCTGGAGACACAAGAGCTGTGTCTTCAGGTCACTCAGAGTCTGTGCCATCTGCTCCATCTGCGTGATTGATGAATACTCATTCATCACTCTTTATTCTTATATTTTAGTTACAAGAACCTTTGCAACTGCATGTATATGTTTGTAAATACAAATAATTACCCAAGAGCATGCATAGTGTAAAAAGTAATAATTAGCATGTTTTTGTGCAAAAATAAAAGAATAAAGAATTAAAAGAAAAAGAGGAAATATTTAGAATAAATATTGAGCAACCTAATCCCAAGGGAGGGCTCAGCATGGGCCTGACCGCATAAAAGCCAATGTAGAGAGAGATAGGGAGCTCATATGTGTAAATATACCTGTAAATATAATAAAAATATTTTCCTCTAAAAATAGAATAAAATGAGCTTGTATATATTTGTAAATACAAAATCAAAATAAAAAGAGAAAAATTAAAAAGAAAATAAAAATAATCTTCCTTGTACATATTCACCATGTATATAAACCCACACTTATATTTATTTAACCTTGTAAATAAATAAATTAAAATCCCTAAAAATTTGTATATATTCTATCTTTTATGTTGTAAATAAATAAAATAAAAACCATAAAAACAAAAATCAAATAAAAAGAACAAAAATAAAAACCAAAAAGAACATTGTATATATACCATGTATATAAATGTATATATCTATTTATTTTACCCTTGTAAATAAATAATAAAAATAAAATAAAAACATCAAAATATTCCTTATTTTATGCTATAAATAAATAAAATATAAATGGGAATAAAAATGTACAAAAATAATTAATTAAAAATAAAAAATTAAAAATCTATATTGTATATATACCTATATATAGCACTATAGTGTACATACCCTATTTTTATTTCAAAAAAATAATTAAAAATCACAAAAAATAGAAAAAAATAAAACAGACATTTTTCATGTTTTAAGTTTTTCCTAAATCGGCCATTTTCTATTTTTAAATGAATTTTCAAATCATTTCCACATGGCCAGCTCTCATTGGTCCACTGGGGACGTTGACCCCCCGATCAACTCCCCCCCTTGGACCACTTCCCACGGGTCCATGACGCTCGAACTGATTTCGTCGATTTATCGCGTCAGGACCCGATCACCAAATCCGGAATTCTTGGGCGCTACTCCTTCCTCGTGCATCTGAGATCCTCGCCCGGTTGATCGCATTAGGATCCGCGCCTCGCCGTGCCCTGCCCGACCTGTTCTTGCCGGACCCCTTGCCGTATAAAGTCCGAGCTCCGCCTCCATTTTCTCGCATCTTTGGCTCATATCTCTTCACCCTAGGACCTCCATAGCCTTCGCAGGAGTGACAGCTTGCAGTTGGCCGTGTCGCAGCGAGGAGGGAGAGTCCGGACCACTGATCCGGCGTCTTTGCACCACCGTGCGCTGCCTGGAGGTGGTGCTCGAGCCTCGGGCACCAACGGCCCTTGAGGCTAGGACCTGGAGCTGCCTCAGCTCCTCCACAGTCGACCTCGACCAGTAGGTAGTCCCCGTTCTTCCTCTATTTCTTTAATTTAGCTTTTCGCCCAAATCGACCCATCGCCGTCCATCTCTGATTCCGACCATCTCCGCCTTCATCCCGACCATCGGAATCGCCGACCACCTTCGCCTTTCCCCCGCGCATCTTCTGCACCCATTCATTCACCCCAGTTCGCACAGAACTGGGTATCGAGTTCCATCGCCGTCGCTCCGTTGGAGCTCGTTCGCCCCGCCGCACATTCACCTTCACCACCCCTAACCGGGTCAAGGCACTTTGCCTCGACCCAGGAGTGTGTTGCGTCGCTTTGCAGGTCCAGAGGAGCCCATCTGAGGGCTCGACATTCAGGCGCAACAGCTCAGCCTCCGCCGGCGTCGCCTGATCTCTCCGGAGCTCCGTCGCGTCATCGGAGGAGCCCATTAGACACGGGAGGCCAAGGCAAATCTTCTCCGATCAGTAGCAGCCCGCGAGGAGGGTCACCGTGCGTGCACCAGGCCGGTGAAGTTCACCGGTCGCTTGTTCTTCGTGCATCCTCCGCAGCCGTCCGATCGGCCTCCAGCTCCAATTCAGATCAGATTCGTCCATTTGCTGAGCTGCCAGCACCGTCAGATCCTTTGAGGCTTGATCGTGACCGTCGACTCAGCGAGGTTCATCCATAGCGTACGAGAAGCGTCAGATCAGCCACATGGGGAGCCCGAGCCGTTCGATCCGAGCCGAGGACCCTGCGTTGAGGCGCCACCTCCCCTGACCGTCGGGATACCACACGTGGCGCTCATCCGTCCATCGACTTAATAAACGGTAAATATCTCTTAGGCCCTTAGATTTTTAGGTGTTAATCTTTAGTCTTGTAAATATTTTAAAACTTTTTATTTTAGTTTGGTCATTTGCATAGAGGACCCTGTCATTTCTTGTATTTACTTTTATACCCTTGTTTTGTAGTGGAACACGTGCTTCGACACATGCTTTTGTGGGTTAATTACATGTATAGGGCTGGATGTTTCAGGGTGTTAATGAATGAATTTATGTTTTTAATATTTGCAGAAATACCCCTGTGAGTGTTTAATTTTGCATGTGCGTTATATAGTGGGTAATTTACACTTACTCCCCTGGACTTTTAGTACGTGTTGCTAAATAGTCAGGGACTTAAGTTTTCTTGTAAATTGGTCCCTGAGTGCCCAGGTCACGCGCCTCGCGCGTGAGTTCTTGGAGAATTTGCACCGGGCCCCCTGGAACTTCTCTTAATTGCGTACAGATCCCTGTGCACTATACCCTTGTTTTTGATTTTAATAAAATAGCAAACCAACTCCAAATTTGATGAAAATTGGACACATGGCTCCTGCCATGGTGTAAATTTTTCTATAATTTTTGAAGACATTTTTGACACTTTTTGATATTTTTAAAAATTCAAAAACAAGCATTTTCTTTACTGTCTAGCTTTAAAAATCACAAAAAAATAATAAACACATTTAAAAATTACAAAACAATTATATAGTGTTTGTTTTGTGCTGTTTGATTTTCTGACCAATTTTGGTCATTATTGGATTTATAAAACCTATAATAATTACAAAACCCCATAAAACCCATAAAAATTCTAATAAATAATTGGAAAATCGAAAATTAATAATTCCAGTGCCCAATATTTCCTTGTATTTTCTTCTTTACAGGAAAATTACCTTCAGACCTTGATAGGGCCATTTTGCATTTTAATTTGGCCCTCAAAGTCTGACTAGACAGAGCCTTTATTTTTCCGTCTTGTTTTATTTGTATAAAATTCCATAAAAATCAGAAAATCACCAAAAATTAACCAAAAATATAAAAAATTATAAAAAACATAAAAACATTTTTGTTTGAATTTTTGGATGATTTTTGATTAGTTAAATAATTGTTTGTAGTTGCTTGATTTATTGCTTTTCTATTTTATTAATTAAATTAAAAATCCAAAAAAAATTTAAAACATTAAAAATCCACCAAAAAGTATTTTATTTTATTTTATTCTTCTTTTAGACTACTTCGTAGGCCGCAAGGCCATTACATGCTCCTTGAGTCCGACCCTGGTCGCTATACCAGGCTAATCTAATAGCCAGGGCCACTATTATTTTTATTTGATTTTTATCCTATTTTGGTGGTCTGATCCCTATTTTTCTTGATTGACTGATTGACCCTTGAGCGACTAAGGTCGCAACGACCTTAGTTATATTTCTTCACCTTAGTTGCTCGGATTATCCGGTCATCAGAATGGCGCCGTTGCCGGGGAGCACGGCTTAGTAGTCGCTTTAGTTTTCATTTTACTTTCTTTTCTTTTTCGTGGCTTTCCGCGGCTCTTTCTGAGTCCGCCGCTTTTTCACGGCTTTTTATTCTTCTTTTATTTTTGTTTTGTTTTATATTATTTTCTTTTATTTTTGTTTTTATTTTTGCTTGTTTATTTCATTGTCATTTTTTGCATATATACCCCTGTTTCATTTCATTTGCTTTGCTTGTCTATATTTGACTATTTTATCAGGTTGATAACATTCTGTTGTTTTCTTGCGAGGGCCCGAGGATCGAGGCAGCGACTCTTGAATAGCCGGCACAATCACGGGATTCGGAGGCGGCTCCCTTCTGCACGGAGCTGCAGGAGAGCGTGAGAGAGTAGCTGAGTGGGAGAGGTTTAGATTAGAGTAGACTTTACTTTATCTCATTTGAATTGTTGTAATAATACATGGACACTCAGCAGGATTTAGACTCTTTCTCAGGTCTGTTTTCGCCGAGCACCGGTGTGCTCGGGGGACCCTTAGGTTTTTCATGGCTTTTTACGCGGCTTTTTGTTTTTCGCTGCCTTTTACGGTTTCTCGCGATTTTTATCGAGCCCCTAGCCGTAGGAATTTCTGCTGATTGTGCCGTACTTAGTAGGATCCAAACACCTAATTATCTGCTTGTGCCTATAGTTCGTTAATTGGACCTACTAATAAAAAGTTAATAAAAATAGCTGACTCACTTCCTTCGAGCCTACGTGCCGCAGCCTGCCCTGCCAAGCGCTGCTCCTGAACCCGATTTGTCGGGAGGAGGAGGGGTAGACCGAGACCGGACTCTTTGGATCGGAGGCTGGTGACCAGTTAGACGGTTCTTTTGAGTAGAAGTTGCCTGCTTAGGGACTCGGTTTTTCTGCTTGCACCATTTAGGTAGTTTTATTTCTGTCTTTCAATTCTGCGCGGATCATATTGCATGTAGACTGCTGGAGTCAGGTACGCATCTCTTACTCTGCATGCATCATTGATTTCATCGCGCATCGGCTTTTTCGTCTTCTCCCCCTGTTTTTGACTTAATAACCAGGAGAACCGAAAAATTCTTTAGGCGTTTTTGCTTTTATTGAAAAATACCTAAAAAGAAAAATAATAAAATTGGGACTGTTAAAACTATTGATCCTAAAAGACAACTCATTTAAAAACTTGTTTTGGGGAGAGCAACCCCCTCATTGTTTGGTTTGATTGTGCGAGAGAGTGACCCCGAACACTAGATAGAGCCCTCCGATACTCTTCTTGACTGATTACCGACTACTTCTGTGCGGGACAGTCGGTTGGGAAAGTATCAGGTATCCCAACAGGTCACGTAATCACTCTGATATCTTGATTGTTCACCAAAATAAAAATTGACAAGATAAATTGACCGAGCCTTTACGGTCTTCAGCTCGTGTTGCGTTGATGAACTGGGGGTTTGCTTGTGATCATAGTTTTTCCAGATCTCATCCGCCTTACTCGCCACATCAAGATGATGGGCAGACGATCTCTTAGGCAGCCTCTGGCTACACCGCTTTCGGGCGCGTCTACCCGCTCATCTAGGTTGGTTCGTGAGAGCCGAGACCCGCTCTCCGAACCCGAGTATGACTCCACCCTGTTCCTCCTCGACCCCTTTCTTTCGATTCCGAGAGACCAGTGCCAGAGGAGAGACTATCAAATTTATCGGCACCTGAGTTTGGATCGTTTTTGATTTTGCAGAGACTATGGCCAGCAGTTCCGATGATCGCACTAGAGGATCGCAGCCTGAGCATTTTGTTCTGGACCAGGGTGTTATCAACTCCACCTTGATCGTCTCCCTCGAGACAGTGCAACAGCAGTTGAGGGATCAGGGAGCATTCATGTTAGATATGAGGTGCGAGATGGAGGAGATGAGAGCAGAGCGAGAGCAGCGTAGAGACGGGCCGAGGATCCCAGATGAGGCACCAGCAGCAGCCGCAGCCGCAGCATCCGCAGCAGCAGCCGCCGCGGCAGGAGCAGAGCAACCGAGACCGATGCGGGAGTTGCACAACCCCGGATCGACCCTGATGCATCACTGGGTTGTGCTACCAGCCATCGTGGGGGACTTCAAGTTCCCCCCGAACACCTTGCAGCTCCTCCCCCGTTTCCATGGGCTCGCCACTGAGGAGCCCCATCTCCACCTCCAGGAGTTTCTGATGATCTGCAGCACCGTCCACGACCGTCAGGTGGACCAGGACACCATCAGAATGATTGCCTTCCCTTTCTCCTTAGCTGACAGAGCAGCTACCTGGCTGAAGCACTTGGGGAAGTTTGTCTACACTTGGGAGCAGCTCCTTACCGAGTACTTGCACATGTACTACCCACTCGGGCAGACCAATGCCGCTAGAGCCCTGATCAGCAACTTCTCCAAGCTCCCCAATAAGCAGTTTCACGAGGCATGGGAGAGGTTCCGAGAGCTGACCGACAGATGCCCGCACCACGACATTTCCAAGCCGAACCTTGTTCAGAGCTTTTTCAGCGGGCTGATACCAGAGCTTCAGGGCTTGGTGAATGCTTCTTGTGGCGGGTCTTACTTCGCCAAGGATCACGACCAGGTCTGGGCCATCTACGAGGAGATGGCTGAGAACTACATGGTGATGTCCCAGACCCGATTATACACTCAGGGCAGACCCCAGCAGCCACAGACCGTGCAGTACCAGAGGATAGCACGGGTCGACGCCGGTCCTTCCAGTTCGTCCGCGGTAGCAGCAGCACAGGCCGAGTCATCAGCCGCGGACATGGGGATCATCAACGAGAAGCTGGACCGGATGGAGATTATAGAGAAGAAGTAGTGCCAGGGCGTCACGCAGATGGAGCAGATGGCACAGACTCTGAGTGACCTGAAGACACAGCTCATGTGTCTCCAAGAGGCACAGACGGCTTCCCAGCCCCGTCTTCAGGCACGAGGCGATCCGAGTAGCTCTGGCAGCTCGTCCCGGCGCTCCAACTCCCACCAGCAGCCTAGATAGGTCCAACTTGTACAAGTAGAGCCGTACCAGCAGCTGCAGCCCACCTACCAGTCACCGCCATCTTCAGACATGCAGATGGTAGTATACCAGCCGGATCAGCCTCTGGTAGTGCTCCCGCCATCCCAGTATGCAGAGCCGTTGATGGATGTCAACGGGATTTGGTATGACCGCCCCCAGCCCGGTATCCGACGAGACCATCCCGGATTCCATTGGGGGACCGGAGGTACCCAGCCCCAGCAGTAGCCGTCAGGACAGGGTGGTCAGTACGGCCATCAGAGAGATCACCAGCAGCAGTAGCCCCCAGTGTACCCACAACCACAACAGCAGCAGTCACAGTATGGTCCTCGTCCCTATCAGCAGGGACAGCCTTGGAGGTGTGATCAGCCTCACCAGCCGCAACATCAGCCACATTCCTACCCCTCTCAGCCACAGCAGCAGTTCCAGCAGCCTCACTACTAGAGAGGCTACCCGTCGGGCTCTTACGTGAGCCCCGCCTTGGATGATATAGCCCGCCTTCTCACCGATCAGCATGCTACTTTTCGACGGGAGATGGATGAGTTCCGCCAGGAGATGGGGGACATCGTGAGAGGGAAGGCCGCCATCCCTGCCCAGATTGAGCTGAATCCCAACAACCAGAAGAGGAAATCTGAGCAAGTAGCTTGTACTGAGTATGCCACTCCGAGTGATACTTTTGGTGATATGTCTGCATATCTTTTTGATACTGATTTTGTCACACTTAGGAGCGGTAGGATGCCAGCAGGCGGCGCCTCGTCTGAGCGACACCATGAGGATACACCCAGAGCACCCGACGAGGAGGAGGAGAGTGGTACTGAGGCCGCTAGAGATGATGACGGTGGTACTGATGCCACCATGGATGTTGATCCCACCGGCGGTACTGAGGCCGCCGTTTCACCAGATCAAGGAGGTGGTACTGAGGCCACCCAGGATGCCGAGCCAGAGCGCGGTACTGAGGCCGCGAGTCTTCCAGCCGATGGTGGTGCTGATACCACCTGTGTTCATTCTGAGATTCCTGTTGTTTTTCCGGTTGTTACTGATGTATCTCGGAACACTTCTGTGAATAAAGGAAAGGGTTTATTTTCTTCTGGTCCCACTGTGGTGCATGATGTATGTGTGGATCCGGTCGTCGAACCGTCTAGACCCTTTCCTAGTCCTTCATCTGAGAAGGACCCTGTGATCCCCTTCCCTAGAGCCCTTCAGATGGGGAAGGGGAAGAAAAAAGAAAATCCCAAAAAGAGAGACCAGGAAGAGTTCAGCCAGCAGATTATAGATCGGTTTCACATACAGCTGACTCTTCAGGAGGCTTTGCAACACATCCCTCTTCTCCAACGTCCCTTAGAGACATGACTACAGTCAGGAGGAAGAGGAGGAACCAACACTCAGAGATTCATGTGCTGACGAAAGCTACTTGTTTCGCGATCCAGAACCGTCTGCCGGTCAAGAGGCCAGATTCAGGAGCCCCTTATGTCAGATGCCATATCAGTGAGCATAGGTTCGACTGCACTCTATTAGACAGCGGATCGTCGATCAACTTACTTCCGGTAGCCCTTCTCGACCGCTTCGAGTTGGGCACTCTTAGACAGAGCAGGACAGTCCTTCAGTTTGCTGATCGATCTGTCAAGAGGCCGAAGGGGTTGTTGCGAGATGTTGTCATCACTATTCAGGGCCTGCAATTCCTCATGGACTTCGTAGTGTTGGACATGGAGATCCCTGATTCAGTGACCGATACCCCCATCATTCTCGGTCGTCCGTTCTTGGCCACAGTGAAGGCAGTAACTGACCATGATAGCGGGAAGGTATACTTTCGCGTCGAGGGCGAAAGTGTACAAATAGAGACGGTCGAGGACAGCAGAGCCAGAGACAGATCATGCTCAGAGACCACTTCAAATACAGAGCAGATGACAGATGCCGGGCTAGACATCCACCAGGACTGTGACTTTGTGATCACAGATGACGAGGCAGTTTGGGCATACCCAGCAGCACATGCTATCCTCTCACTTTCAGATTCCGTTGATGCAGAGACGACAGTAGAGTAGAGCTTGGAGAGCACATTCCTGGTCCAGGATACTTCAGAGGCAGCAGAGTCGGTTCGCGTGGTGCTGATGCCACCTTGGATGACACAGATCCCTCGGAGTCAGAGTCTGATTGGGCAGATTGTGATGATTATTTGCCAGACCTGACTTCCACTAAGCCCGCAGATGAGGAGGAGGTAGATGCCAAGCAGAGCAGAGACAGTCCAGCCGGGCAGCCTTCTCCAGTTCTTGAGAGTGACAGAGAGTTTCAGTTCTCCCATGCAGATTTGGCAGTGTTTACGCAGACTTTTCAGAGGCCAGATCCACCAGCACCCAGTTGTCCAGAGCTGAAGCCGCTTCCTACATCGCTGAAGTATAGGTTCCTTGCAGGTGAGCATGAGATGTACCCAGTCATTATCTCCTCCGATTTGACTGGAGAGCAGGAATCCCGTCTGATGGGGGTTCTTGAAAAGAACCACAAGGCGATTGGATGGAGCGTAGCAGATCTCCAGGGGATAAGTCCGGCCCTGTGCTCCCACCATATCTATCTCGAGGATGAGGCGAAGCTGTCGCGTGAGTTCCAGCGGCTGCTGAACCCGAATCTGAGAGAGGTTGTCATGAAGGAGATATCGAAATGGTGGAGCGCCGATTTTATCTACCTCATCTCCGACTCCAAGTGGGTCAGCCCTTTGCATGTGGTGCCCAAGAAGACGGGCATCACTACGGTGGTCAATGAGTCTGGAGAGGAGATTGCTACACGGGTACCCACTTCTTGGCGGGTCTGCGTTGACTACAGGAGACTCAACCAGGCCACCAAGAAGGATCACTTCCCCCTGCCCTTTATAGATCAGATCATTGAGAGACTGGCGGGGAAGAGCCACTACTGTTTTCTGGATGGGCATTCGGGCTACAACCAGGTGGCCATCGCTCCCGAAGACCAGGACAAGACCACCTTTACCTGTCCCTTCGACACATACGCCTTCCGACGCATGCCATTTGGGCTATGCAATGCCCCTGCGACCTTTCAGAGATGCATGCTGTCGATCTTTTCGGACATGGTAGGGGAGTGCTTAGAGGTCTTCATGGATGATTTCTCGGTTTACGGTGACGCATTCGACTCCTATCTTGACTGCCTAGACCGAGTGCTTCAGCGATGTATAGAGGTTCACTTGGTGCTATCTTGGGAGAAGAGTCACTTCATGGTGACTCAAGGGACGGTGCTTGGCCATATCATCTCCAACAAGGGCATGGAGGTTGATCCGGCTAAGGTAGATGTCATTAGAAAACTCGCACCACCGTCCAATTTGCGGCAGTTACGGTCATTCCTGGGGCACGTCGGTTTCTACCGACGATTCATTCATGATTTCAGTAGGATTGCCCGGCCGTTGACTGACCTGCTGACGAAAGACACCGAGTTCCTCGTCGATGACAAGTGTCTTTCGTCCTTTGATACTCTCAAGCAGTGTGTTATTAAGGCTCCTGTTCTCCAGCCACCTGATTGGTCTCTCCCATTCGAGATCATGACAGATGCCTCCGATTTTGCCGTGGGGGCCGTGGTGGGACAGAAGAGGGATGGAGTCCCATTTTCTATCCACTACACTAGACGCACATTGGATTCCACGCAGCGGAACTACACAGTAACAGAGAAGGAGATGCTAGCCGTAGTGTTCGCCCTAGATAAGTTCAGATCGTACATTATTGGATCTAGAGTGAACCTGTTTACTGATCACACCGCCATCAGGTACCTCATGGCAAAGAAGGATGCCAAGGCCAGACTGACTAGATGGATCCTTCTACTCCAGGAGTTCGACATTGAGATCAAGGATAAGCCTGGAGTCAAGAATGTGGTGGTGGATCATCTCTCCCGATTAGAGCATCTTGAGGATTCTGAGCATATTGATCCTATTTGTGAGACCTTCCCAGATGAGGCGATCCTTGCTATCGCCTCACTCCCATGTATGCCGATATTGTGAACTTTCTTGTTGCTAAGAAAGTCCCACAAGGTTGGCCCAGGCAGAGGCTTGAGACCTTCCTCGCAAAGGCCAAGTCCTACCACTGGGAGGATCCCATCCTTTACCACGAAGGAGGGGATAGCGTCTGGCGTAGGTGCATTCCTCATGAGGAGCACCATAGCGTCCTCACTTACTACCACAAGCTTGAGGCAGGAGGACATCACTCTGGGAGGAGAACGACACAGAAAGTGCTCCAATCCGGCTTGTGGTGGCCTACCCTCTTCAAGGACTCTGATGAGTTCGTGAAGAGGTGTACTGACTATCAGAGGATGGGTACTTGTGGACAGCGTGATATGATGCCGATGTAACCCATTCACTTCTATGAGGTTTTTGATGCATGGGGCATCGATTTCATGGGTCCATTCTCTAAGAGTCAGGGATTTGAGTACATTTTGTTGACCATTGATTATGTGAGTCGTTGGGTTGAGGCTATCCCCGCCCGAGCCGCTGATGCCAGGACAGTTTGCAGATTTTGAGGAAGCACATCATTACGCGGTTCGGGGTCTCTCGAGTATTGATTTCATATGGGGGGTCTCATTTCATCAACGACCAGGTGAAGGCCCTTGCTAGCGAGTTCGGCATAGACCATCGAGTTGCCACCTCATATCATCCACAGATGAATGGTCTAGCCGAGGTGTCGAACAGGGAGATCAAGATTATTTTGCAGAAAGTCGTCCGCCCTGACCGAAAGGATTGGTCACAGCTTTTGGACTCGGTCTTGTGGGCATATAGGACGTCTTTCAAGACACCTTTGGGCACATCTCTCTTTCGCCTCGTATATGGCAAGCCGTGCCATTTACCTGTTGAGTTGAGATACATGTCACTTTGGGCAGTCACTGAGATACTCATGGATCCAGATAGTGTAGGAGACCAGAGGAGGGCAGAGTTAGCAGCCTTGGAGGAGCTTAGAGATACCGCCTTCTCAAACAGCCTACAATACAAGGAGAGAGTGAAGGAGTGGCATGATTCTCACATTAGCCACAAGCATTTTGAGCCTGGACAAAGAGTATGGCTGTTTGATGCTAGGCTTCGTCTATTTCCAGGGAAGCTACAAAGCAAATGGAAGGGACCTTATCTGGTGAGAAAGGTATACGACAACGGTAGCATTGACATATCCGAGTTGTCTTCTGAGAGTACCTTTCGAGTGAACGACCAGCAGCTCAAGCCATTTCTAGATCATGAGCCGCAGGTCATTGATGTTGCCCCGATTCATTTTGCGTGAGATGTGGTCTCTTGACTCACATCTATTGCATCTCACGCCTGATTATCACTATTCTTCCGACCTGTATAGATCCATATGTCCATATCATTCCATTCTTTAGTCCCACATCCCGTTTGTCATCTTTGATTATGCTATACTTAGGGTGTACTTTACCCTAAGTATGGGGGGATATTGGACTCTTGAGTTTTCTTTTGATTCGTTTCTACCCCTGTTTTTGCTGCTTATAATTAGGGATATTTTACCCTAAGTATAGGGGGGGTAGACCCTATACATTCACCACTCGGTTTTCCCTTTGTGCACAGCCTGTTATACTTAGGATTACTTGATCCTAAGTACAGGGGGAAAAGCCGAGACCCTCTTGATTTTCTACTCATTCATTCTTCTTTGTATATAGCCTTCCTTTTCACTTCCCTATACTAAGCACGAGTTATGTCTTCTTCATCGCTCTTGACTCTGAGGACATCATTCGAGCTAAGTATAGGGGGGTGTGTATATATTTCATATATACTTTAGCCATAACTCGTACTTTGTGTGAGTGTGTTAATAAATAAAAATGGCTAAAAACCCTAAAAATCACAAAAATAAAAAATTTTTCCTGTAAATAATCATTCTTTTATTGCACATACATAGCTAGTGTACAAATTATTTTTGTAAAAATGTTTTCAAAAACCTTTTGTGTAAAGTTTGTGTAAATATTTTCATATCAAAATTATGTATATAGTACAAAATTTTTCCAAAATGTTTTGAAAATCAAAAGTTTGCAAAAATCGTGTGTAAATTTGTGTAAATATTTTGCAAAACTTGCATTCATGCATTCATCCATTCATGATTTCAAAACATTTTTCAAAAATTTTGCATGTTTGTAAATATTGTGTAAATAGCATCTTTGTATATATGTATATAGTTTTTCCGGATTATAGTTGATATTTAAACTAGCCTGGAATTAAATTGGGAAATGGAGCTTGATTAAGATTTTAATCCACCTAATTCATAAGAGGAACCATATAGGGTTAGGGTTAAGGCTTTTCAGGTCCATGGTGACTTAATTCTTTGAGTCCACTAGGCTATGATCACATGTCATCTCAATGAGCCTAAATAGAGCACTTAACAACACACACATGACTCATAGAGACAATGACTTTACTTGGACACAACACTTAGCACCGAGCTCTCTACGGAGGAGGTGGTGAGGAGGCAGTCTTCCTTGACTTGGGGTAGCATATGAGGGTAGTACTTCTAGGCGGAACCTCTCTTCTTCTTTTAGTAAAGGAAGTGCCTCTCAACTTGGTCTGGTTGCCATGAGGTCTAACAACGACAGTTGTGGGTTGCAATAATGCTTCAAAAGAGGGATAGTCTATTGGCTCAAGAGGAAAAACTCCTTTTATATATGCTGCATATGTATATGTTGTATATATGCACTTGAAAAAAATGCAAAAAGAAAATAACTCCAAAAAAAGTGGTGGGTCTGAGAAAAAATGATAATCCCACCGGAGTATGTATATAGTGCAATAAGCAAAGCTTGAGATTCATGTCCCACCTTATGTAGCTTGCAGCAGGGAGACTTTGCTACACTGGTCGAGCTCCCAAGGATACATGGCTACACTGGCCATGGTCCATTCTCTTCTTCCCCCTCTTCTTGAGCCGGTTGAACTTGAACTTAGAAGGGAATACCCTGCTCCTCGAGGAAAGAGTGGCCAGATTGGGGTCATAGAGTTACCTTGTTGGGGAGGGTTGTCAAGTTGCCATTTCTGAGGTGGAGAGCTTATACTTCACATTCACAGTACAAGGAAAGACTCATGGTCTTCAGGGTTTGTGTTTGATGACTTGTTCTGATCTGGATTGTTGAGGAGTCTTGATTATAGATTGGTGGAACTTAGAGGCTGTTGAGTTTTAAACTTAGGTCCAAATAAGGTTCCGACACATTAATAATCCAAAGATCTGATCGAGCTCCATAATTCAATTTAATGAAGGCAAGTTTAATTTTCAACCTTGATCCATGTGCATTCTCCTCTTTTTCTTTTTCCTTCTCTTTTTCACTTCTTTTTCAAATAAGTGTTTGCTAAGGGACTAGCAAAGTTAAGTATAGGGGGGTGATGAATACTCATTCATCACTCTTTATTCTTATATTTTAGCTACAAAAACCTTTGCAAATGCATGTATATGTTTGTAAATACAAATAATTACCCAAGAGCATGCATAGTGTAAAAAGTAATAATTAGCATGTTTTTGTGCAAAAATAAAAGAATAAAGAATTAAAAGAAAAAGAGGAAATATTTAGAATAAATATTGAGCAACCTAATCCCAAGGGAGGGCTCAGCATGGGCCTGACCGCATAAAAGCCAAAGTAGAGAGAGATAGGGAGCTCATATGTGTAAATATACCTGTAAATATAATAAAAATATTTTCCTCTAAAAATAGAATAAAATGAGCTTGTATATATTTGTAAATACAAAATCAAAATAAAAAAAGAAAAATTAAAAAGAAAATAAAAATAATCTTCCTTGTACATATTCACCATGTATATAAACCCACACTTATATTTATTTAACCTTGTAAATAAATAAATTAAAATCCCTAAAAATTTGTATATATTCTATCTTTTATGTTGTAAATAAATAAAATAAAAACCATAAAAACAAAAATCAAATAAAAAGAACAAAAATAAAAACCAAAAAGAACATTGTATATATATATACCATGTATATAAATGTATATATCTATTTATTTTACCCTTGTAAATAAATAATAAAAATAAAATAAAAACATCAAAATATTCCTAATTTTATGCTATAAATAAATAAAATATAAATGGGAATAAAAATTTACAAAAATAATTAATTAAAAATCAAAAATTAATAATCTATATTGTATATATACCTATATATAGCACTATAGTGTACATAACCTATTTTTTTTCAAAAAAATAATTAAAAATAACAAAAAAATATAAAAAATAAAACAAACATTTTTCATGTTTTAAGTTTTTCCTAAATCGACCATTTTCTATTTTTAAATGAATTTTCAAATCATTTCCACATGGCCAGCTCTCATTGGTCTACGGGGGATGTTGACCCCCCGATCAACTCCCCCCTTGGACCACTTCCCACGGGTCCATGACGCCCAACCCGATTTCACCGATTTACCGCGTCAGGACCCGATCACCAAATCCGAAATTCCCGGGCACTACTCCTTCCTCGTGCATTCGAGATCCTCGCCCGGTTGATCGCATTGGGATCCGCTCCTCACCGTGCCCTGCCCGACCTATTCTTGCCGGACCCCTTGCCGTATAAAGTCTGAGCTCCGCCTCCATTTTCTCGCATCTTTGGCTCATCTCTCTTCACCCTAGGACCTCCATAGCCTTCGCAGGAGTGACAGCTTGCAGTTGGCCGTGTCGCAGCGAGGAGGGAGAGACCGAACCACTGATCCGGCGTCTTTGCGCCGCCGTGCGCCGCCTGGAGGTGGTGCTCGAGCCTCGGGCACCGACTGCCCTTGAGGCTAGGACCTGGAGCTGCCTCAACTCCTCCACAGTCGACCTCGACCAGTAGGTAGTCCCCGTTCTTCCTCTATTTCTTTAATTTAGCTTTTCGCCCAAATCGACCCATCGCCGTCCATCTCTGATTCTAACCATCTCCGCCTTCATCCCGACCATCGGAATCGCCGACCACCTTTGCCTTTCCCCCGCGCATCTTCTGCACCCATTCATTCATCCCAGTTCGCACATGAACTGGGTATCGAGTTCCATCGCCGTCGCTCCGCCGGAGCTCGTTCGCCCCGCCACACCGTTCACCTTCACCACCCCTAACCGGGTCGAGGCACTTTGCCCTCAACCTAGGAGTGTGTTGCATCGCTTTGCAGGTCCATAGGAGCCCATCTGAGGGCTCGACATTCAGGTGCAACAACTCAGCCTCTGCCGGCGTCGCTTGAGCTCTCTGGAGCTCCGTTGCGTCATCGGTGGAGCCCATTAGACGCGGGAGGCCAAGGCGAATCTTCTCCGATCAGTAGCATCCCACGAGGAGGGTCACCGTGCGTGCACCGGGCCGGTGAATTTCGCCGGCCGCTTGTTCTTCGTGCATCCTCCGCAGCCGTCCGATCGGCCTCCAGCTCCAGTTCAGATCAGATTCGTCCATTTGCGGAGCTGCCAGCACCGTCAGATCCTTTGAAGCTTGATCGTGACCGTCGACTCAGCGAGGTTCATCCACAGCGTACGAGAAGCATCAGATCAGCCACGTGGGGAGCCCAGAGCCGTTCGATCCGAGCCGAGGACCCTGCGTTGAGGCGTCACCTCCCCTGACCGTCGGATACCACACGTGGTGCTCATCCGTCCATCGACTTAATAAAGGGTAAATATCTCTTAGGCCCTTAGATTTTTAGGTGTTAATCTTTAGTCTTGTAAATATTTTAAAACTTTTATTTTAGTTTGGTCATTTGCATAGAGGACCCTGTCATTTCTTGTATTTACTTTTATACCCCTGTTTGTAGTGGAACACGTGCTTCGACACGTGCTTTTGTTGGTTAATTGCATGTATAGGCTGGATGTTTCAGGGTGTTAATGAATGAATTTATGTTTTTGATATTTGCAGAAATACCCATGTGAGTGTTTTAGTTGTGCATGTGCGTTATATAGTGGGTAATTTACACTTACTCCCCTGGACTTTTAGTACGTGTTGCTAAATAGTCCAGGGACTTAAGTTTTCTTGCAAATTGGTCCCTGAGTGCCCAGGTCACGTGCCTCGCATGTGAGTTCTTGGAGAATTTGCACCGGACCCCCTGAAACTTCTCTTAATTGCGTATACGTCTCTGTGCACTGTACCCTTGTTTTTGATTTTAATAAAATAGCAAACCAACTCCAAATTTGATGAAATTTGGACACATGGCTCCTGCCATGGGTAAAATTTTCTGTAATTTTTGGAGACATTTTTGACACTTTTTGATATTTTTAAAAATTAAAAAACAAGCATTTTCTTTACTGTCTAGCTTTAAAAATTACAAAAAAATAATAAAACACCTTTAAAAATTACAAGAAAATTATATAGTGTTTGTTTGTGCTGATTGATTTTCTGACCAATTTTGGTCATTTTTGGATTTATAAAACCTATAAAAATTACAAAACCACATAAAACCCATAAAAATTCTAATAAATAATAGGAAAATCGAAAATTAATAATTCCAGTGCCCAATTTTTCCTTGTATTTTCTTCTTTACAGGAAAATTATCTTCAGACCTAGATAGGGCCATTTTGCATTTTAATTTGGCCCTCCAAGTCTGAC
The DNA here is from genome assembly GCA_037367405.1 of Ottelia alismoides. Classification (NCBI taxonomy): domain Eukaryota; kingdom Viridiplantae; phylum Streptophyta; class Magnoliopsida; order Alismatales; family Hydrocharitaceae; genus Ottelia; species Ottelia alismoides. The sequence continues at coordinate 763,687 of JAZKJV010000742.1, read as the reverse complement.
TGGACAGTGCCTTTATTTTTCAGTCTTGTTATATTTTTATAAAATTCAATAAAAATCAGAAAATCACAAAAAATTAACCAAAAACATAAAAAAATATAAAAAACATAAAAACATTTTTGTTTGAATTTTTGGATGATTTTTGAGTAGTTAAATAATTGTTTGTAGTTGCTTGATTTATTGCTTTTCTATTTTATTAATTAAATTAAAAATCCAAAAAAATTTTAAAACATTAAAAATCCATCAAAAAGTATTTTATTTTATTTTATTCTTCTTTTAGATGACTTCGTAGGCCGCAAGGCCATTACGTGCTCCCTGAGTCCGACCCTGGTCGCTATACCAGACTAATCTAATAGCTAGGGCCACTATTATTTTTATTTGATTTTTATCCTATTTTGGTGGTCTGATCCCTATTTTTCTTGATTGACCGATTGACCCTTGAGCGACTGAGGTCGCAATGACCTTAGTTATATTTCTTCACCTTAGTTGCTCGGATTATCCGGTCATCAGTGATGCCCTGGCACTGCTTCTTCTCGATAATCTCCATCCAGTCCAGCTTCTCGTTGATAATCCCCATGTCCGCGGTTGTACTCTCTACCTGTGCTACTGCCGCGGACAAACAGGAAGGACCGGTGTCGACCCGTGCTATCCTCTGGTACTGCACGGTCTGTGGCTGCTGGGGTCTGCCCTGAGTGTACAATCGGGTCTGGGACATCACCATGTAGTTCTCAGCCATCTCCTCGTAGATGGCCCAGACCTGATCGTGATCCTTGGCGAAGTAAGACCCGCCACAAGAAGCGTTCACCAAGCCCTGAAGCTCTGGTGTCAGCCCGCTGAAAAAGCTCTGCACAAGGTTCGGCTTGGAAATGTCGTGGTGCGAGCATCTGTCGGTCAGCTCTCGAAACCTCTCCCATGCCTCGTGAAACTGCTCGTTGGGGAGCATGGAGAAGTTGCTGATCATGGCTCTAGCGGCGTTCGTCCGCCCTAGTGGATAATACTTATGCAAGTACTCGGTGCGGAGCTGCTCCCAAGTGTAGACGAACTTCCCCAAATGCTTCAGCCAGGTGGCTGCTCTGTCTGCTAAGGAGAAGGGGAAGGCAATAATCCTGATGGTATCCTGGTCCACCTGACGGTCATGGACTGTGCTGCAGATCATCAGAAACTCCTGAAGGTGGAGATGGGGCTCCTCAGTGGCGAGCCCATGGAACCGGGGGAGGAGCTGCAAAGTGTTCGGGGGGAACTTGAAGTCCCCCACGATAGCTGGAAGTACCACCCAATGATGCATCAGTGTCGATCCGGGGTTGTGTAACTCCCGCATCGGTCTCGGTGCCTCTGCTGCTGCTGCTGCGGCTGCTGCGGCGGCTGCGGCTGCGGTGGCTGCCGCATCGTCGGGTATCCTCGGCCCGTCATCGGGCTCGCGCTGGTCGCGAGCGGCTCTCAACTACTCCATCTCTCGCCTCATGTCCAACATGAATGCTCCCTAATCCCTCAACTGTTGCTGAACTCTCTCGAGGGAGGCGATCAGGGTGGAGTTGATCGCACCCTGGTCCATAACGAAATGCTGATCGTGTTGGAGACCTCGGATGCGGTCATCACTACTGCCAGCCATAGTCTATGCAAAATCAACACATCCAAACTCAGGTACCGATAAATCATCTGTCTGTCACTCCTCTGGCACTGGTATCTCTGTCTCAGAAGAAGGGGGATCGAGGGGGAACAGGGTGGAGTCATACTCGGGTTTGGAGAGCGGGTCTCGGCTCTCGCGAACCAACATAGATGAGCGGGTAGACGCGCCCGAAAGCGGTCGTCTGCCCATCATCTTGATGTGACGAGTAAGGCGGATGAGATCTGGTAACAACTACGATTACAAGCAAACCCCCACTTCACCAACGCAACACGAGCTGAAGACCGTAAAGGCTCGGTCAATTTATCTTGTCAATTTTTATTTTGGTGATCAGTCAAGATATCAGAGCGATTACGTGACTTGTTGGGATACCCGATATTTTCCCAACCGACTATCCCGTACAGAAATAGCCGGTAATCAGTCGAGAAGAATATCGGAGGGCTCTACCTAGTGTTCGGGGTCACTCTCTCGCACAATCAAACCAGACAATGAGGGGGTTGCTCTCCCCAAGATAAATTTTTAAGTGAGGTGTCTTTTAGGGTCAATAGTGTTGGCAGTCCCAATTTTATGATTTTTCTTTTTAGATATTTTTCAAATTCTCCTGATTATTAAGTTCAAAATAGGGGGAGAAGATGAAAAAGCCGATGCGCGATGAAATCAATGATGCACGCAGAGTAAGAAATGCGTACCTGACTCCAGCAGTCTACATGCAAGATGATCCGCGTAGGATTGAAAGACATAAAATAAACTACTTAAATGGTGCAAGCGGAAAACCGAGTCCCTAAATAGCAATTTCTACTCGAAAGAACAGTCTAGCTGGTCACCAACCTCCGATCCAAAGGGTCTGATCTCGGTTCACCCCTCCTCCTCCCGACAAATCGGGTTCAGGAGCAGTGCTTGGCAGGGTGGGTTGCGGCACGTAGGCTCGAAGGAAGCGAGTCAACTATTTTTATTAATCTTTTATTATAGGTCTAATTACCGAACTATAGGAACAGGCAAATGTATTAGGGTGTTTGGATCCTATGAGTTACGTCACAATCAAACAGAAATTCCTAAAGCTAGGGGTTCGAGAAAACCACGAGAAACCGGAAAAGGCAGTGAAAACTCAAAACCGCGTAAAAAGCCGCGAAGAAAACCGCGGGGTCCCCCAAGCACACCGGTGCTCGGCGAAGCAGACCCCGAGAGTGTCTAAGTCCAAGTATGTTGTCCCTGTATTATTACAACAATTCAAATAACAGAAATAAAGTCTATTCTAATTTAAGCTAATCCTCTCCCACTCAGCTACTCTCTCGCGCTCTCCTGAGACTCCATGCAGAAGGGAGCCGCCTCCGAATCCCGCGGTTGCGTCGGCTGCTCGAGAGTCGCCGCCTCGGTCCTCGGGCCCTCGCAAGACAATAACACAGTGTCAAATACCAAATAAAGTAAAGCAACTAAAGGCAAGAAAGTAAACAAGGTATATGTGCAGAAATAAAATAGACAAACAAAAGCAAACAAAAACAAAAATAAAAATAAAAATAAAAGAAAAGAAAAATAAAATAAAACTAAAAGAAAAATAAAAAGCCGCGAAAAGCCGCGGACTCAGAAAGAGCTGCGGAAAGCCGCGAAAAAGAAAACAAAAATAAAATGAAAAATAAAGACTACTAAGCCGTGCTCCCCGGCAACGGCGCCATTCTGATGAGCCACCCGAACAACTAAGGTAAAGGTAAAACTAAGGTCGTTGAGACCTCAGTCGCCCGGGACTCAGAGCTTAATCAAGAAAAATATCAGACCACCAAACGAAGGTAAAAATCGAAGAAAACTCAATGTAGCGGTCTCGCTAAAGGATTAACCTGGTATAGCACCCAGGGTCGAACTCGGAGAGCACGTGATGGCCTCGCGGCCTACGGAGTAGTCTAAAATAAAAGAAAATAAATGAAAATGATTTTTGGTGGGTTTTTAATTTTTTTATATTTTTTGGATTTTTAAATTAATAAAGAAAATAAACAAACAAGAAAACAATCAACTATAAACAATTATTTAACTACTAAAAAATGATCCAAAAAATCAAACAAAAATATTTTTATGTTTTTTTATATTTTTTTATGTTTTTGGTTAATTTTTGGTATTTTTCTGATTTTTATAGAATTTTATAAAAATCAAACAAGACTGAAAACAAATGCTGCTGTCCATCCAGGCTTTTAAGGCCAAAATAAAATATATAATGACCTATAAATAGCTTGGAGGTATTTTTCCTATAAACTATAAACAAAAATGAAGATTCAGCAGCTGAGTTTATTAATTTTTGTTTTTTCTTTAATTATTAGATATTTTATGGGTTTTTAGGGGTTTTTCAATTTTTATAAGTTTTATAAGTCCAAAAATGACCAAACTTGGTCAGAAAATCAAACACAACAATGCAAACAACATCTAATTTTTTAATATTTTTTGAAGATGTTTTAGTATTTTTTGTGATTTTCAACTCTGGACAGTAAGAAAAATATATGTTTTTGAATTTTTAAAAATAATAAATGGGCTCCGAAAATTTCCCAAAATTTAGTGAAAATTCTACACAGTGGCAGGAGCTACGCATCATATTTTCACTGGATTTGGATGATATTTGATATTTTATTTAAAACAAATACAAGCCCACATTCACAGAGACCTATTTGTCATAAAAATATACTCAGGGGGCCTAAAAATAACAAGCACAGGAATTCAGGGGGGTCCGGTGCAAAAGTTTCAAGGTCTCACGCACTACGCGCGTGAGCTGGGCACTCAGGGACCATTTTGCAATAAAACTTAAGTCCTGGACTAAATAGTAACCCGTACTAAAAGTCCAGGGGCAAAAGTATAAAAAACCCAAGAAATTTGGCACATGCACAATTTAAACACTCACAGGGGCATATATGCAAATACTAAAAATATATTTTCATTCATGAATACCTCAAAACATCAGGCCCATACATGCAATTGTCCCAAGAAATCACGTGTCCCACAACGTACATGGGGTATAAGTGCAATTAAAGTAAATGACAAGGTCCTCTATGCAATTTATCAAACTAAAATAAAAGTTCTCAAATATTTACATGGCTAAATATTAACAACTAAAAGGACAGGGGCCTAAGAGAAATTAACCCTTTATTTAAGCGGAGTGCTGGATGCGCGCCACGTAGCGAATCAGACGGTGGAGGAGGTACGACACACAATAAAGGAACCCCGCTTGGATCAGACGGCTGAGGACCTCCCACGTGGAGGATCTGACGGCTGTGAATCGCTGTGGATGAACGAAGGGTCCCCTGATCTGATCTGACGGAGGAGAACTAGCCACGTGGATGATCAACGGCTGCTATACGCCGTGGCTAACCCTCGTGGAGGGAGGGTCCAGATCAGTCCTCCAAGTGATCGGACGGTGGAGGGATCCTCGAATGGATGGCTAAGTGATGAATCTCGTATTCATCATGCTAAGAACTCCGTATTAAAATCCCTGCTTAAACAAACCAATAAAAATCACCTCTAATTCTCTACTTTTATCATGTACTATATTTAACCCTTAATTGTTGTGTTTTTAATTACCCTTATTTTTCTGTAATTATTTTATCACTCAAAAACCCCTAAAAATTAGGTAGATAAGTTGTCTATAATTCACTGACCTTTAAAACCACTAAAAAATGCAAAAACAACTCAAAACCACAAAATCAGTGTTTTTAATCCCCTTAAAAATACCCCCAAAAATAGCTTTTGTATAGATGACCTCTTTTGGCTTTTTGCCCAACATGAAAGTTGTAGATCTCATCGAGACGAACAACTTTCATGTTTTGACTTTTTCCAAATTCGGCCTCTACCTATTTCTTTTATATTTTTCTTTGTATTTATTTTTTGAATTAACCTGATTGGGCCACGTGGCGCCATCTGGGCCGCCCACGTGGCCCGCTCTCCTTCTCGCCATCTGGCGCTCCATCTGGACCGTCAGATTCCCTTCCAATCGCCCCCAACCCAGCCGTCCACCCCGCTTCCTTCCTCAGCCGCCCGATCTGATCCCCAGATCAGATCTAAGCCACCCAATCCCGCCTCATCTATGGCCGTTGGATCTTGGCACCATCCTATGCCTCTCCTTGCGCCACGTCATCCCCTCACCACAGCCGTCCGATCTCACGCTTATCCTATGGTCTATAGCAATCCACGTACCCCAGTCTCCCTAGGCCGTTGGATCTATCCCAAATCCCCATCACAACCACTCGTCAGCGCCTCACATCCAGCCGTACGATCAGATCTAATGATCTGATCGCATTCCTCTGTTCATGCCTCAATCCCAGCCGTTGGATCGCAAGATCCAACGGCTCCCCATCGTCTTCCTCCTCCGTAACGCACCTTTCCCCAGTCGTTTCTTCCTCTCCGACTCGCCGCCCCCTTCCTATTATAGCCCGCTCCTCCGGCCACCTCTTCCACTCCTAACGGCCGCCCCGCTTTCCCCGGACTTCCGCCTTCCTCGCGCCATCATCAACTGCCCTCGCCGTTACCCCCCTCTCCTTTAACACCCCGATCAAAGTCGGCCCCCACCTCTGTAACGTCAACCTCCGCCTCCTATAAATCTCCTCCGTCCGCCACCGTCATGGCTCGTCCACCATTTTGGGCCTTCACCTAGCTTCCTCCGCCCCTCCGGTGACAGCGGAGGGGCGGAATTGAGAGGCGACGATGGTGATTGGCCTGGTGTTGACCCACGGCGGCGCTCCGCCGTGTCCAGGTGCCTAAGCCACCCCTGAGCTCCGTGCCCTGGCCGAGCACGCAGGGCGAAGACCCCGAGCTCCACCGGAGCTCGATCCCAGGCCGCTACCTCCGCTAACTCCTCGCTCCGGCGGGGGGACTTTGTCTTCTCCGTTTCCTCTATTTATTACACCACCCTCCACCATGCCCACCTACGTTTAATCGCTCCATCAGCTTCGCCAACATCCCAGCACCCTCGCGCACCCATCTCCTTCCTCCAGAACCCCCTCGCGCCTCGACTCCGCTCCTCCGTCCCCAAGGCGGAGGACTCGCCTGAGCCATCATCTTCTCCACCTCCGCCGGCTCCCATTTCGCCTCCCGCACGTCACAAAACACAAGTACACGCTTCGGCTATAACTAACCAATGCAGATGTCTTCAATCGCCGGACTTCCTGCCGGAGCACCTTCAAGATCCTCTCCTCCGACGACCGTGCCTCGCCAAGCCGCTCCAGATAGCATCGGAGCGCCGCCTCATCTCCAGGACCCTCGCCTTGCTTCCAGTGAGCTTCATCGACCATCATTCGACCTTGCGAGGCGAGGCGGAGCTATCAGCAGCCCACCGGATCCCCGCCTCCTCCGATAGGCTTCGGCGGAGGAAGACGAAGCAGATACCGTCCGATCGACTCGATCGGACGGCCCAGATGATGCAACGTGGTCGACCCGAGCCTCTTCCCCGACCTTTAGGCTCGGGTCATCCGAGCCTCAAGACGAACCACAGAAGGCTGCCACGTGGCCCCAAGCCTGAGCCGCCTCCCGAGCCTGAGCCCTCGCGTGCGAAGCACGTGAGGTGCTGGGTATTTTGCACGAAGGACCCCGGAAGACTTGCTATATACGTTTTGGTCCCCAGGCACGTGCTTCATGCGTGTGCCTGGGTATTTTACAGGGAGACCCTCCAGGTTTTGGAGAATTGCAAAAAGGCCCCTGCGCGCACATGGAGAATTTACAAAATGGCCCAGGCGGTTTTTGGTATTTGCATTTAGGTCCCTCCAGGGACCTAAATGCAATATTTATCCTTTATTTTTCTTGCATTTTTATTACATTTATGCCCTCGTACTGTTTTTAGCATAACTTGAGCATCGTAGGTCCAAATTGCATGATTTTAGTGTCGTTTTGATCCTTGTTTTGTCCTCTACAATCTAGCATACTTATTTGTCTCATTTGACACTGTTTTAAATTAAGTGAATTTTTATGTCAAAAATGGGACCTGGCTCTACTTGTTTTGCTTGATTTCATGACCGATTTTTAATGATGTGTTCAAAATGGCTCTAACTTCATTCTATATTGTGTTGCTCATATTTTAGGGTATAATTGTAGCATTTGATTCATCATGCATATTTTATTGCACTATTTGCACATGCATCACTTTAATTCGCATAAAAATATCTAAAAAATACATGCATCATGGCATCGCCTGGTAAATATCATCGTGCATCATAAATTGCATAAGGGCCTGAAAATGAGATTACTTGACATTGAACTTCAAGAATCAATATTCAAAAGCCCTAATTAAGCAGCTGTGTCCCTGTGTTCGACCTTGGTACACTTGCCAAGTATAAATACTCCACAGCATTCAAAGACTGTGGTTTTTGCTGAACAAAATTCGCCTCCTATGCTACGACTTAATTTATACTTATTAAAGAGGCGAATTTTACGTTCATCAAATGGCGCCGTTGCCGGGGATACGGCTTTGCTTAATTTTTTGATTTTGATTTTTTTTTAATTCAATAATTTATAGGTCCTCATTCCATGCATCATTTAGTTGCATATTATTTGCGGATTTAATTTCTCTGGATTTCTAACGTTTATCTTTTGTGGCAGGGCCCATGAAAATCGGGGACGCCTGATCGTCATGGAGGCGCGAAGTCGGGAGCTTCAGCTGAAGAGGCCGCAAAAGAAGCCGTGAAGATTTCTAAGATTTTTATCAGTCAAATTTTGCATTGCATGTTGTAAAAAAAAAAAAAACTTGCATCTGCATATTTATTTTCAGAATTGCATTTTGTAAAAAAAAAATTCCCCCCCCCCACACACACTCACACCTACACTGCACATACTCACCCCACCCACCCCCTGTATATTTCTATCTCTCTCTACTCTCTCTCTCTACTCTCTCTCTCTCTCTATACTCTTTCTCTCTCTATCTCTCTACTCTCTCTCTGTCTCTCTCTTTGTCTGTGTATATATATATCCTTCGCCAACCCCCTCCTCCTCTCCCTTGTATCATAAACCCCCCCTAACACAGACCTTACTTAGGCTATTTGTAGCATAAGTATAGGGGGGACCTGCCTGCTCTTCCTTCCCTCATCCCGTCTTCTTGTACTTAGGCCAATTTTGGCCTAAGTATAGGGGGACTCTCCTCCTCAGTTCCGCTATATCTCCCTGTACTTGAACCGAGCCTTGGCTTCATGGCACTTGTGCTATGAGGACATAGCAAATTTTAAGTATAGGGGGGTATACCGTATATTATTGTATATTACTTTAGCCTTAGCTCGCGTTTTTAAAACTTTTTAATTTTCGGGCTGGGTTTTGGTAAACTAGTGAACTGAGTAAAATCCTGTAAAAATTAAAATTTTGAGGGATTAATCTTTGTAAATAACCCTTTTTCAAAAAAAAAAAAATTGAAAAATTAAAAATGTTTTTCGGAATTTGGCTCTGACTACTAGGCTTAGTAGATATTTTCAGTGAGGGAACTTCGGTCTCCCTTAGCAGAGTGGGTGGTTTAAAGGACACCGCATATGGCACCGTCCTTAAGGATCACGGGTCTCGACCCACACTTACACCCATACTGGCTGAGAGTGGATACTTTTATTTATTTGAGCCTGGGCCAGTCATTGTCTCTCCGAGGAATAAAAAAAAAAGAGAGTATAAAATTAAAACCTATAAAAATTTGCAAAAGATAAAAATCACACAAAAATTCACTAACCCAAGGAGTTGGTGTATTCCTGACACATTCACATTCACTCAAGGCTTGAGGATTTTGAGGACACTGGATTTCTGTGATCTTGAGAGTCTGAGTTAACATGTCGTAGTCATTAGGGTTTTCATGACTTAAATATCCACACCTCTCTGGTTTGAAAGATTTGAGTGCTATATTGCACTCTTCATCTCTACCTTTAAGAAAATATGATCAGCACAGTCACTTCCACAACTGCATGATTGATGAGCTGAGATGAGATATCACTTGAGGAACTAGGACCAGAGAAACAAGTTTAGACCCGATCTAATGATATTCGAGGATGGGATAAAGTTAATGAAGGCTTCAGAAAACCTGAGTGTCAGCAAAACCCTAGCCAGTATGTGAACAAGATTCATATGCTATCTCTTGATATTTACCTAAAAGTGCCAGGGTGTGATGAAACTTAAAGAAACTTGTTGATCAGTGTGCGCCAATCTCTTGGTAAAAGCAGTGGAGCTAGCCAACAAAAGAAATGAAATGTCAAAGAAAAGCTCTAAATCCAAAGTCAAAAATTCCAAATGAGCTTCCACCAATGGCGAGCGCTCCCAAACATTTTCAAGTGTCCACTTGGACCAAACGCTAATTAGGACTAAGGAGTCGGGCTGACACCACAAAAAGGGCCCTGCATCATAAGCGATACAAGTCTGGGTGTCGAAGGTATCTTAGATACTCAGAAAAGACACACCCCGGTGTATTCCCAGAAAAACAAGTGCAGACGACTCCAACTCTCTTGACGGACACATTGATCAACAAATTAATAATTTACAAGTGTTGAGTTAAAGGCACTCGAGAGGCCCCTTGTTCCAATGTGAGGGTGAGAAAAATATACACAATCCCATGTACCTCCATCATCTGGCCGTCCATCTACATTTTAAAGTCTGACAAACTAAAGAGATGGTCGACTGAAGCAAGAGTAGACTTCTTCCCTAGTATTGAGGATTAGGTCTAGAGGAGAGTCTTTGGGACTGGAACTTTGGGTGATGCATCGACTCGGCTCTCATGAAATGCAATACACTAAATGACATATCCTTATATTATATGTACAAAAAGAGAGTCTGATAATCAGAGAAGTTGGATTCCTTCTGACTAAGGCTTGGATAAACCCAGAATTTTAGGATCACTTAGGTCAAGGGTCTTCGAAAGATCAAGCCTTGTATTTTTCACGCGCACTGTCAGGAATCAATCCGACTCCTTCATTCTTTAGATGCTCGAGGACGAGCATGGTTTAAGTATAGGGGTATGATGAATCTCGTATTCATCATGCTAAGAACTCCGTATTAAAATCCCTGCTTAAACAAACCAATAAAAATCACCTCTAATTCTCTACTTTTATCATGTACTATATTTAACCCTTAATTGTTGTGTTTTTAATTACCCTTATTTTTCTGTAATTATTTTATCACTCAAAAACCCCTAAAAATTAGGTAGATAAGTTGTCTATAATTCACTGACCTTTAAAACCACTAAAAAATGCAAAAACAACTCAAAACCACAAAATCGGTGTTTTTAATCCCCTTAAAAATACCCCCAAAAATAGCTTTTGTACAGATGACCTCTTTTGGCTTTTTGCCCAACATGAAAGTTGTAGATCTCATCGAGACGAACAACTTTCATGTTTTGACTTTTTCCAAATTCGGCCTCTACCTATTTCTTTTATATTTTTCTTTGTATTTATTTTTTGAATTAACCTGATTGGGCCACGTGGCGCCATCTGGGCCGCCCACGTGGCCCGCTCTCCTTCTCGCCATCTGGCGCTCCATCTGGACCGTCAGATTCCCTTCCAATCGCCCCCATCCCAGCCGTCCACCCCGCTTCCTTCCTCAGCCGCCCGATCTGATCCCCAGATCAGATCTAAGCCACCCAATCCCGCCTCATCTATGGCCGTTGGATCTTGGCACCATCCTATGCCTCTCCTTGCGCCACGTCATCCCCTCACCACAGCCGTCCGATCTCACGCTTATCCTATGGTCTATAGCAATCCACGTACCCCAGTCTCCCTAGGCCGTTGGATCTATCCCAAATCCCCATTACAACCACTCGTCAGCGCCTCACATCCAGCCGTACGATCAGATCTAATGATCTGATCGCATTCCTCCGTTCATGCCTCAATCCCAGCCGTTGGATCGCAAGATCCAACGGCTCCCCATCGTCTTCCTCCTCCGTAACGCACCTTTCCCCAGCCGTTTCTTCCTCTCCGACTCGCCGCCCCCTTCCTATTATAGCCCGCTCCTCCGGCCACCTCTTCCACTCCTAACGGCCGCCCCGCTTTCCCCGGACTTCCGCCTTCCTCGCGCCATCATCAACTGCCCTCGCCGTTACCCCCCTCTCCTTTAACACCCCGATCAAAGTCGGCCCCCACCTCTGTAACGTCAACCTCCGCCTCCTATAAATCTCCTCCGTCCGCCACCGTCATGGCTCGTCCACCATTTTGGGCCTTCACCTAGCTTCCTCCGCCCCTCCGGTGACAGCGGAGGGGCGGAATTGAGAGGCGACGATGGTGATTGGCCTGGTGTTGACCCACGGCGGCGCTCCGCCGTGTCCAGGTGCCTAAGCCACCCCTGAGCTCCGTGCCCTGGCCGAGCACGCAGGGCGAAGACCCCGAGCTCCACCGGAGCTCGATCCCAGGCCGCTACCTCCGCTAACTCCTCGCTCCGGCGGGGGGACTTTGTCTTCTCCGTTTCCTCTATTTATTACACCACCCTCCACCATGCCCACCTACGTTTAATCGCTCCATCAGCTTCGCCAACATCCCAGCACCCTCGCGCACCCATCTCCTTCCTCCAGAACCCCCTCGCGCCTCGACTCCGCTCCTCCGTCCCCAAGGCGGAGGACTCGCCTGAGCCATCATCTTCTCCACCTCCGCCGGCTCCCATTTCGCCTCCCGCACGTCACAAAACACAAGTACACGCTTCGGCTATAACTAACCAATGCAGATGTCTTCAATCGCCGGACTTCCTGCCGGAGCACCTTCAAGATCCTCTCCTCCGACGACCGTGCCTCGCCAAGCCGCTCTAGATAGCATCGGAGCGCCGCCTCATCTCCAGGACCCTCGCCTTGCTTCCAGTGAGCTTCATCGACCATCATTCGACCTTGCGAGGCGAGGCGGAGCTATCAGCAGCCCACCGGATCCCCGCCTCCTCCGATAGGCTTCGGCGGAGGAAGACGAAGCAGATACCGTCCGATCGACTCGATCGGACGGCCCAGATGATGCAACGTGGTCGACCCGAGCCTCTTCCCCGACCTTTAGGCTCGGGTCATCCGAGCCTCAAGACGAACCACAGAAGGCTGCCACGTGGCCCCAAGCCTGAGCCGCCTCCCGAGCCTGAGCCCTCGCGTGCGAAGCACGTGAGGTGCTGGGTATTTTGCACGAAGGACCCCGGAAGACTTGCTATATACGTTTTGGTCCCCAGGCACGTGCTTCATGCGTGTGCCTGGGTATTTTACAGGGAGACCCTCCAGGTTTTGGAGAATTGCAAAAAGGCCCCTACGCGCACATGGAGAATTTACAAAATGGCCCAGGCGGTTTTTGGTATTTGCATTTAGGTCCCTCCAGGGACCTAAATGCAATATTTATCCTTTATTTTTCTTGCATTTTTATTACATTTATGCCCTCGTACTGTTTTTAGCATAACTTGAGCATCGTAGGTCCAAATTGCATGATTTTAGTGTCGTTTTGATCCTTGTTTTGTCCTCTACAATCTAGCATACTTATTTGTCTCATTTGACACTGTTTTAAATTAAGTGAATTTTTATGTCAAAAATGGGATCTGGCTCTACTTGTTTTGCTTGATTTCATGACCGATTTTTAATGATGTGTTCAAAATGGCTCTAACTTCATTCTATATTGTGTTGCTCATATTTTAGGGTATAATTGTAGCATTTGATTCATCATGCATATTTTATTGCACTATTTGCACATGCATCACTTTAATTCGCATAAAAATATCTAAAAAATACATGCATCATGGCATCGCCTGGTAAATATCATCGTGCATCATAAATTGCATAAGGGCCTGAAAATGAGATTACTTGACATTGAACTTCAAGAATCAATATTCAAAAGCCCTAATTAAGCAGCTGTGTCCCTGTGTTCGACCTTGGTACACTTGCCAAGTATAAATACTCCACAGCATTCAAAGACTGTGGTTTTTGCTGAACAAAATTCGCCTCCTGTGCTACGACTTAATTCATCATTATTATCGAGGCGAATTTTACGCTCATCACTAAGATCGCGTCTGGAGCAGGAGGAAGATCGGACGGCTCTGGAGGATACTCGAAAAACAGGTGGCTGGCGAACTTCGTCGGCCCGGTACGCGCACGGTGATCCTCCTCGCGGGCTACTGGTGATCGGAAAAGAAGCGCCTGGGCCTCCCGCGTCTGAAGAGCCCCTCCGATGGCGCAACGGAGCTCCGGAGAGCTCAGGCAGCACCAACGGAGCTGGAGCTGCTGCTCCTGAACGTCAAGCCCTCAGATGGGCTCGTCTTGACCTGCAAAGCAACGCAACAGACTCTTGGGTCGAGGGCAAAGTGCCTCGACCCGGTTAGCGGTGGTGGGGATGAACGATGCGTCGAGATGAGGGAGCTCCGGCGAAGCGACGGCGGTGGAGCTCCAATCCCAGTTCCTTTATGAACTGGGTTGAATGGTTAGGCGGAGAAGGTGCGTGAGGGGAGTGCGAAGGTGTTGGTCGAATCCGATGATCGAGAAGTGGACGAGGGTGGTCGGAATCGAGGGTCGTCAGCGATGGGTCGATTTGGGCATAAATGAAAATCAGCGAAAGGGGGAAAGAACTAGGGATACCTGATGGTCGAGGTCGATTGGGAATGAGCTGATGAAGCTCTAGGTCCTAGCCTCAAGGGCCGTCGATGCCCGAGGCTCGAGCACCACGTCTGAGCGGCGCACGGCGGCGCTTGGTCGCCGGATCGATGGCCCACACGTTCTTTCCTCGCTGCGACAATGCCCTCAGCTTGTTATCACTCAGGAGAGAACAATGGAGGTCCTGGGGTGGAGAATGCACGAGCCAAATATGCCTGAAGGAGCGGCGGAGCTCAGACTATATATGCCTAGGGGTCCGGCTATCTGGGAGTCGGGCGAGAAGCTCGGAGCGCGGATCCCAAGAACCTCTGCCGGGCGTGGATCAGGGATGATTAAGGAGCAAATGGAGCCTGGGATTCACGGGTTTGGGTGTCGGATCGAGTGGGGATAATATCGAGAAATCGGGTTAAGGGCTCAGACCCGGAACTCTGTGGTCCAAGGGGGGAAGTTGACCGGGGGGTCAACATCCCCCGTGGACCAATCAGAAGAGGCCATGTCATAAATATTTAGAAACCAAAAATAAAATAATAAATGGCCGAATTAGGAAAAACTTAAAACATGAAAAATGGTCCTTTTATTTTAAACTATTTTTTATGATTTTTAATTATTTTTTTGAAATAACAATAAGGTATATACATTATAGTGCTATGTATAGGTATATGTACAATATTGAATTTTTAATTTTTGATTTTTAATTAATTATTTATGTACATTTTTATTCCCATTTTATATTTTATTTATTGATAACACAAAACTAAGAATAAAAAAGTATTTTTATTTTATTATTATTATTTATTTACAAGGGTAAAATAAATAGCTATATACATTTATATACATGGTATATTTACAATGTTTCTTTTTATTTTTAATTTTGTTCTTTTTATTTAATTTTTGTTTTTATGGTTTTTATTTTATTTATTTACATTATGATATATAGAATATATACATATTTTTATGGGATTTTATTTCTTTATTTACAAGGTGAAATAAATAGATAAAGGGGTTCTATGTACAAGGAAGGATGCTTTTATTTTCTTTTTAATTTTTCTTATTTTTATTTTGATTTTGTATTTACAAATATATACAAGTATTTACACACTTATTTTTATTTTTGGAAGAGGAAAATATTTTTATTCTATTTACAGGTATATTTACACACATGAGCTTTCTTATCTCTCTATACTTTGGCTTTTATGCGGTCAGGCCCATGCTGAGCCCTCCCTTGGGATTAGGTTGCTCAATATTTATTCTAAATATTTCCCTCTTTTTCTTTTGTTTCTTTATTCTTTTATTTTTGCACAAAAACATGCTTTAAAACAAAAAGAAATTAAAAATAAAAAAATATAAAGAGAACACAAAAATCGAAAATGTAAAAACATAAAAATATTAAAATTCATAAAAAATAAAATATAATTTAAAAAATCCACAAAAATAAAAAAATTAAAAAGTACAAAAAATAATTGTTGTTTTTTTAAACAATAATTATACCATATCCACATTGCTCTCCATGGTTCGACATTCTATACTTATTCACTATATACATATTTTGTAGAGTTAAAATAAAAATAAATTTTGACTCACACATTTGCATTGAATTATCATACATTATGGCTTGATTGTTTGTCTAAATTGGTTGATTGAGATCTGAGTACTGTGAGAGCAACTAATATGACTATTGTAAGATTCGACTTGTCAGACACAGTAGACCTCCAAGAATAGGCATTAGGATCCCCGTTCAGTCTGGATTCAACAAATCCAAACTTATATTTTTGTATAACTAATGCATGGAGGACCCCCATCCCCTGACTCACGACATGTTTCCGAACCAAACCACTTGAACTTAGTTTAAGATATGGGTTAATCTTCTATTGTGGGAATTGATAGAAACTAAGAAATACCATAAATTTATATTTAAATTAGGTATATGGTTGTTGTATAAGATAATTGGACTAATATGAAGATAATAACTTGAGGGGGCTTTTTGATAGATTGAGTGGTGTCTCAACTTGAACTTGTAAAGAGAGAAGAAAAAGGATTAGATTGCATGACAAAAGACTATTATTGCATATACACGTCATGCAGTGACAAGCCACAATGATGTATCATGGGAATAAGAAAATCATATCGGTGAAGTCTGAACGAGATAGATCTTACTAGTGGAACCTAGGTATGATTTTTTAGAATAGCCGATCTTGTGTAGTATAGAAATTTGAGAGCTTATTTATGGTTGACGTGACATGAATCATGTGAAAACTTTCTATTCTCATACTTAGTGGTCAAAGTATGATTGATAACTTTATGAATGATAAAATTCGAATAGAAATGAACAATCATTTAATTCTGTTTCTATACTTTGATGTGTTATACTTAGTGATACAATGCAAATCTTAAATCTTTCATTGTAAATCGAATGATGTCAATATAAATATTTTGCATTTATTTACTTACAAATAAATTTGTATTAAATGCATATCAGCACTTTGGTGCTATTATGCTATAACTTCATGTACGGGAAGATTTAGAAAGAATCCACGTAAGTTGAGTGCGGGGCTGCTACATGTGTATACATAGATATGCATCTAATAAATGCATGCATGTATGTATATAATATGTACATAAATGTAAATATAGGGATGCATATATGTGTGTGTATCGATATCAAATCGAATCTTATGGAACGAATTCAAGTTCGATTCATTTTAGAATCGAATCCACAAGTCAAATTCAAATTCAGTTCATTTTATTTCGAATCGTTTTTTTTTGAATTTTTATCGAATGAATACTAATCGAACTCGAATTATTCAATTAAATTAGCACCCCTGATGTTGGTGGGGTGGATGTACATGTGGTAAGGGCTATGCATCTAGGAGGGGCTGGATGTAGCATTGTTGTGGGTGAGGATGGGTTTGTGGGTTAGGGTTGTGATGGGGAGGGGGTTATAGGTTGATGTGGGTTAAGTATGTTGTGGTAGGGATGTGGGTGTGGCTATGGGTGAGGTTGTGGGAGTAACTTGAAGGATATGGAATAATCCTTAAGCGCATCATGGAAGCATGAGCATCGTATCGAATGCGACGAAGAACGACTAGTTGGACTAGTTGTTCCATGCAACGGAATTTAAAAACTTTTCATGCGATGAAACCACATGATCCAAGAACGATTCTTGGATCGTTTCATCAAGAACCACACTAAGTATAAAGGAATACCTCTTGTAGTGTGGTTGATCGAGTCTCTACGAAAAGAGACCTCCTGTCTCAAGTTCGATCTTTGGAGAAGACGCTTGCGAGCGCGGGGATGAGTTGCGTGATCCTCGCAATCCAAGTAGTTGTCCAAGCAAGGGAACTCCTGACCTCGTCACACGAGATTGTATATCTTCTTCACGAGCAAGAAGCACCAAAGAAGATGGAGCACCGAGAGTCGTCGAAGCAACGTAGGCTGACGATGAGGGCCTTCTTCCTTCTGGAGTAGGGTGGACGACCACCCAATAGAGAAGGAGAAGAGGGCACGCGAGAATGAGAGAGAGATAATAGAGAGACTTTTTTTCAAGTCGGTGTGTCCTTCGAAGAGCAAGGCATGACTCTTCTTATACAGGGTTTTGGGATTCCATGGATCCCAATCCATGGACAACACACAATCAATGGTTGAGATTGATTTGTGTCCCTTTCAACGGCTAGGATGTTGTTGGTAAAACATAACAACAAGTGATTTAATTCAAATTAATTAGCATTGATAAATAAATATAATTAATCTCAAATTAAATCATATTTGACTAGAGATAGGATAATGAGAATACCATGGTCCTCTTCTAAAAGGGGGGGGGACGGCTACTCTACTCCTCAAGGAGAGTTGTAGCCGTCCTCTCTTGTTAGGAAGGACTTGGTCAATCTCCTTAATATATCATGAGATCTCATTATCTCATGATATCTCCTATAACTCTTGTCAAAATAATTTTCACAAAAAAATATCCTTTTGGAAAATATCAATCATGCCATTGAAAAAATTGTGAATCTCATTCACAACCCAAAACCAAATGTAATTATATTTTCAATTAATTATTCAATGTGAATCCCATTCACATTAACAATTAATCAACAAATATAAATCACACAAGTCTCTCTGTAATGTATATTATGAATTGTATTTATAATATACATGGATAATTGGATAGTGTTATCCACATTATCCATATCCACATTAATTAAATCACATTTAATTACATTGGACACTCATTCTCATGTATTCAGATAATGTGAATTGAATTCACATTATTCATGATAATTAAATCACATTTAATTATCCATTTCTCAATGCTTATATATAATTCAACTTTGGAATTATTCTTGAACTCTTTCAAGAACAATGTGTATTCTCCACAAATACTTGGAGATAAGGACATGTCGATTGTATTGTTCCATGTATAGTGACTTGGATATTGAGATCACATCTCAAATCCAGATCTCACGGACCTCCCAGAGATGGTTGATTTAATCAAGGCCGCAAATCTAATCTTCTCATTGCATATGAATCTCATTCAGATCAATGCCCAATAATTGGACCAAGATCAGATTGCTTCTCTACTGAGAAAAGTCTTTAAAATCCAGACCTGTTTCATCACTCCCTCGGAATGGAAGCGTCATGATTATACAATCGATTGTTGATCACATCACCCTCGGGTATTCCTAATACTTGTACATCCTGCATACTGGAAGACCTATGATCATACCAAAGATATAGATCAATTTTACACTGTCATCTTCAGGGTTTGATCACCAAGTTACTCAATCTTGGTCATTTGGGAATAGGTATCGATCATATGCTTTCTCAAAGCATATATAATATCTTCAAATTCTTATCATGGTTCCAAAGCATGACGACCATGCATGGAATTTGATCACTCCCAATACCTCATGAGTGAGCTCATGTCTTCCGATTTACATGTGAACCTATATGATCCCTTTGAGAGATCGTATTTTACTCAAATGCCCTTACATGCACACCAGCTCGCCGGTGTATAGACCTTGGTTAGGTTATTAACCTATTGGTCTGTCAAATGTACATACTCAGACATATAGTAACACATCTGTCTCTAGTCAGAGGATGCATGCCTATACGGTGACAGTATTTAACATAGGTCTTTGGTTATCTCGATCTCGTTAAGTCAACCCATTGACTCAACTAATCTGACACCTCCGAATCTCTATTCCTAAGCAGAGGACCTGCATCAAGAGACCGGTCAGATATCAACCTATATGGGAAAGGATTGCCATCTCCTACTCAGGTTGGAGATCATCTCTTAACAATCATTTGACGGTGCTTGATGAGTCCTCAATCTAACTCTTTAGATATTCATGCAAGCACCAGCCTCTATGATTCAATAATTGAATCAACAGCTGTATGATCATTAAGATGGCCATGGTACATATCCTTAATTGTACTAAGGGGCCTATTACGCAGATGAGTTATTCTTCATTTCATATCGGGGAATGATATTTGCAATAATATTTATTGCATAATGGCTCGCCGTGGGCTCGCATGTCCAACATAACTATCTTTACAGAGGTTTTGGGTGGGGGGACATGGTTGTCAGTGAGTAGGGGTTGAGTGTGGGTGTTATGTAGGGGTTGTTGGAGGGTGTTGTGCGGGAGAGTGGGTGTAGGATTCTATATGCCTGAGGCATGACCGCAACATTACGGGTAGAAACTACAAAGGCACACTACTAGCACCAATTTTATGTGGGGCTCTGGTTGTCAATGTGGGGGCTTGTATGTCTTTGTAGTTTTTGCTCCTAACCTTTTCATTACTCTAATCTAAAATGGAACGTAGGTTACTCGTATGTAGATTTCACTAGGGGTGTTCATGGAGTGGGCACCCGATCCATTCAATCAATGACTCGCTCCGACCCATCATTACCGGGTTATGGGTTGACCTGACCTTTTCTAACGGGTACCCGAAATATATAGATGGATTACAGGTACCCACGGATACCCGTGGGGTATCACTTCTCATTATTGAAGGAAACTCGAAAATTATTTAATAAATACGGCATGAATGTGTTAATACCAGGGATGCAAATTGATGAATACAAACATAAGCGTTATCATATCTTTATCCGTTTTTGAATACGAATACGAAGGCAGATACAGATATCGATGAATATTAAAACTATATTACCATAGAAATAAAAAAGGGCACATATATAATGGATTCTGATCACAATGAGTAATATTAGAAATATCTTAGCTTAAATATACATGTATTGGATTGATGCATGTGATACAAATATATTAAATATATTTATATCATAATAATTATACATCTATGATGAAAAAGTACGAAATTATGTTACATATGGTTAAAAATACATTTTACAACTGTATTTATATATGAAAGGAAAGGATATATATATATATATATATATATATATATATATATATATACAGATACAAATGCCCGTGGATATCAAAGATTCAAAAATGATATCTGTATCCATTTTTAAATGGATATGGATATCGATGTCAAAATCTGCATAACAAATATGCTGACAGATTGAATACATATATATATATCTATATTCATTTGCATTACTAGTAAGTACAAGGAGTTCGACAATAAACATAGAATTATATGAATTACATAGATTAACTATGCAACAAGCACATCAAAGAAATTTTAATTGAAATCAACATCCATGTCACTCTTTTTCCTCTCCATTGCAGAGTGTATGTTCCCCTTCCGTTCACACCCATTCCGTGTATAGCACTTTGCAGGCATAGCTTTCTCTCCGCACCCTATATTATTTTTCTCGCAGCGTAAAGCCCAAACCCTTGGTTCCCTCGACACCCTCTTCCACCTCGAGAAATCCTAAAAAGATGTCATGATGGTCCTGATGGAGGTGTTCAAGATGTGAACAATGGTGGCCTGAGTTGAAATTGGGGGCATGGAGGGTTTGGGTGTAGCCCATGTAGGGTATAGGATTTAACCCAACCGGGTACCCGGTATACTCGTGGGTATTTTCCATCGGGTCATCAATTTTGTTGGATCGGATACTTACAGGTACCCGATCCAGATACTTTTCTCGAGTACCCATAAAAATAGGGTCAGAATTGTCGGAATGGCTCGGGAACCCGTTTGACCCGGTGATACTGAACACCCCTAAATTTCACCCCCTTCATTTGTGATTATAAATGCATAACCTAAGTTGCCTTTGTAGTTAGCTTTTGCATTTTGTTTGTATGAATGTTTTATACACTTCTTTTGTTATTACAATATTGCATAGGTATTTTTACTCCACCAACCCTAAAAATTTTATAATTACCCTTTCGACCATGTATTCAACGTAACTATAATCTAAGCTTTACAAACTTGACTCTTACACTTGGGTCCTGGCGGGATCTATTGTTAATTCATGGAAGGTTTGTGGTGTAACAGTTAGCAAACTTGTAGTGTTTAGTTGACAATAACAAAGAATACATGGTCGGGAAGGTAATTTACAAAATTTTTATGGTTTGAGATATAAAAGTCCCTATTGCACAACACAAGTTATCATATCCACTCACTTGAGGCGTTGATATTAAAAATATATATACTTTTCCTCAACCATAAAATGGTGGCAATCTGGATGCTTGCGTAGGAATCCCATTGTAGTTTTTGGGGGTTTTGATGATAGATAACAACAATTTATTTTGAGTCTCAACCCCCACCCACAGCTTCCACCCACCCACCACATCCCCTACACTCAAATGAGAGGCAATGATATGTCTCAAATAGATATTAAAAGGTTCCGGTAAAACAGTGTATATAACAATCAGTGAGAGAGGTTCACAAAAAAACAATCTCTCTCCAAATATGTAATTGCGGATCAATTAAGGGGACACTTGTTGGACTCCCGATAAAGGAAACAATTAATTGGAATTCAAACATTGGAATACAAAAGTAGTCCCGAAAAAGGAAACAATTAATTGGAATTCAAAACATTGGAATACAAAAGTAGTGTATTCCAATGTAGATTAATTTATCTAAAACCAACGTAAAGCGAATTCGAGCAAAATTCTAACTAAAGATCAGAATTGATTCTCCCGAATCCGATTTCATAAACAGAGAAGGAAAAAGAGACAAAGCGCGGGGGCGCACGTATCTAATAGTTAGGGATGCAAACGGTTAATGATATATCTGTGTTCGATCTGTCAACGTATCCGTTTTATATAGATTTGATATCCGTATGTGTATCCATTTTGAAATGTTTTCATAAATAAATATAGCCATAGATTTATTTTTAACCACATATAACAAAAGTCTATACATTCTTTTACCATATTTGTATAATTTTTATGATATAAACTCATCTAGTAAATTTATATCATGTTTTTTCCATCTAATTAATATATATCTAAGTCGATTCTATATAGTATTTCTAACATTACTCTTGTTGTATTAAAAATTGTATTTAGGTTTTAATTGGAAAATCTATGTAAATACAATCGGAATTAATTTCGTTTCAATTGGGAAACCAAATGGTTTGGAGGGAAAGTTGGGAATTCCCAAATTTGAAACATGGATGAGGTTGGGTTGAAGTTTAGTACCATACCTTAGAGATCTAAACTTTTGGTGGACTTATATATGAGTCCCCACCCCAAGCTCTTGTAGCAATAGTAGAGAGGAGGAATGGAGGACCACACACGCGCGCGCGTGCGCTCTGCTCCGTCTCCGTCTCCGACACCGGCTCGGGCTCGGGCTCGAGAGAGTCAATTCGGATCTCGGGAGAGTCAATTCGGATCTCGGATCTCGGGAGAGTCATCTCGGATCTCGATACTTTTGCTGCGGGTTTCATTTGACTGATCGATTAAATTAATCAGGTAGATTAATTTGATGTCGATCACAATGGGAATCGGACTTGATCCAAACGGCTCGACTTAGCCGCGGTTTTGGAATCCGAAAGGACACGCCCGTTGAGGGGCATTTTCGGAAACTGAAGGGACCACACGCTAGGGCACACGAGCTCCTCTTTTTATATCCCTCACCCGATGCTGTCTTTCTTCACTCGCAAGAAAAACTCCACCCGCCGTCTTCGTCACTCTTGCTCTCATTCCTCGCGCCTGCGACCCTGTTCTTCTCGGCTGCAAGTTCTCGGAGGTACTTTCGAGGACGGTCTCGTCGGTGTGCGCAGAAGAAGACCGTGAACCGTCGTATCCTGGGAGCGGATCGCCAGTACCCTACACACCGGTATTGTGGGGACGAAATCCTCTCTAAGGACAGTCCATTTCATGGACGCTTCGGTGATCTCTGATCTAATCTATTTTCCCATTTCTCTGCTGTTGTTCGTTTATTACTTTGCTTTTCTGGGATCGCGTCCTATGTTGTGTTCCCGATTTAATAATTGATTCCTTTGTGCACTTCGTAATCTGAAAATAAATGGGAAACGTATTATTATCATTTTGTTGATTGTTTCCGCTTCTCAGTTAATTCATTTAGATTCATATAATAAATGTTTATTATGCGTACTGATAACCATGTTGACAACAATCTTAGAGAGGATTTTCGGAACCGGTTATAAAACTATATCGGAAACCATGTTTAAATCGAGGGTTGATATGACGGGTATGCCTGAAAAGTTCGGTGGACAGAACTTTAAGCGTTGGCAACAACGCATGAAGATCTGATTAACCACCATTGGATTAATCTCGATGCTTGAAACTGACTGTCCTACGGTGGAAAAAGAAAACCCCTCACCTAATAGCCAGAAGGTGCAATCTGCGTGGACGGAACGTGACCGTATATGTTATGGTTGAATCTTGTTGGCTCTGTCCAACACGTTGTTTGATGTATATTATTCGTCCACGCAGACTGCGAAGGGGCTATGGGAAGACCTGGACCGGAAGTATAATACCGAAGACCTCGGTATTGAGAAATACTCTGTGGCCAAGTTTTTGAAGTTTTCGATGGCCGAAGGAAAATCAGTTTCTGAACAGGCACACAAGTTTTTACTCATGCTCCATGGTTTAGAGGATGCCGAAATGAAACTTCCAGAGAAGTTTCAGGTCATGTGCATCATAGAAAAATTCCCCAAGTCGTGGGAAGACTTCAGTATGACCCTGAAACACAGAAAGGGGAAGATTTCTATGGATGACTTGATGGTGGCAATTGCCATAGAGGAAGAACACAAGAAACAAAAACATGTACTTCCTGTCGATATTCAGGCTAAGGTCAATCTCATGACCTCGAAGGGCAAAGATAAGAAGGGAAAGGGTCCTAATAAAATAAAATGAAACCAAAGGGCAAGATTCAGAAAAAGGCAAAGAATAAACCCTGCTGGCACTGTAATCAGGTTGCCCATTGGAAGAAGGATTGTCCGTCCTTGAAGGCTCAACCTAAGGCTACAGATGGGAGTCCACAAGTGAATATGATTACTATAGGACTCGGGGCTAGCGAGGGGTATGTCTCTGTAAAATCTGAACTATACCATATTCATGATCCAAATGAGTGGCTCGTGGATACGGAAGCCAATGTAAATATCTGTTCTGACAGAACTTTGTTTTCTTCTTATCAGACCTGTAGTGGTGGGACTGTGAAGATGGGGAACGATTCTGCATCCAGGGTGCTAGGATCGGGACAAGTCAACTTGAGGTTTTCCTCTGGACAAGTCTGGACGTTGCACAGGGTGCTGCATATTCCTGACATCAAGATGAATGTTTTATCTGGCTCTATCTTAGTTAGAAATGGTTTTGAATTAAATTTTAAATGTAATACAGTTGTTATTCTTAGACATGACATTTTTTTATGGAAAAGGCTATTTGGCTGATTTTGACTTGTTGTTTAGAATTAGATGTGATTCAGTAAATATTAATGAAATGAATGTTTTGAGTTCTGAATGTTCTAGTTCTGTGTCCCAAGTTGTGAATAATCTAAAATCTTGTGATCTGTGGCATGGTAGATTGGGACATGTAAACTTAAATTCAATTAAAAGAATGATGAATTTAGAGTTGATCCCTAAACACACTATTGATAAAACTCAAAAATGTGAAATATGTGTACAAGCTAAGACACCTAGGAAGTCTTTTCAGTCTGTCTCTAGAGATAGTGAGATCTTAGATCTAGTGCACACGGATATCTGTGAGTTTAATGGTGTATTGACCTGAGACAATAAGAAATACTTTATCACCTTTATAGATGATGGTAGTAGCAACTGCTATGTATATCTAATGAAAACCAAGGATGAAGCCTTAGAGATTTATATTTAAGAATGAGGCTGAGACACAAACAGGAAAAGTGCTTAAACGCCTTAGGTCAGATAGAGGAGGTGAATATACCTCTAACTTATTTAATGAACAATGCAAATCGTTTGACATAGTTCATGAAGTTACGACCCCATATTCACCGCAATCAAATGGGATAACAGAACGAAAAAATAGAACCTTAACTGACATGATCAATGCTCTCTTACAAAGTTCTGGACTTCCAACGTATATGTGGGGAAAAGCCTTGAATACGGCTTGCCTTATTCTGAATAGGGTTCCTCCAAGACATATGGAAAAGTGTCCCTTTGAACTTTGGAGAAATAGGAAACCGAGTTTAAAGTATCTCAAAGTGTGGGGCTGTCTCGCTAAGGTTTTAGTCCCAGAACACAAGAGAAAGAAACTTGGTCCTAAAACTGTTGATGCGGTCTTCTTAGGTTACCTAGAAAATAGCTATGCATATAGGTTCTGGTAATTCGGTCCGAGATACCAGGCATAGAAGTTAACACCATTGTTGAACTCCGTGATGCTACCTTTTTTGAGGATGTCTTCCCATTGAAGACTGGAATTCCTTAGAATCTGGCCATTGAGGGCGCCTCTACATCAGGTCTATTCTAGATCAAGTGGAAAGGATAACGAATGTAGGGGTTGAGACTCAACCTAAACCTAATGATCTTTCTGAAGAGATTTAGCCAAGGAGAAGTAAAAGACCTCGGATAGCCAAGGATCTGGGTAGCGACTTCGTTATCTACCAGATCGAGGATGATCCACCAAGTTATAAGAAAGCCATGACTTCATCTGAAGCGAAACAATGGAAGGAAGCCATCAAATCTGAGATGGATTCCATTATGGCTAATGGAACTTGGGAGTTGGTCGATTTACCCAAAGGGTGCTCTACCATTGGATGCAAATGAGTGTTTAAGAGAAAGCTTAGATCTGACAGATCAATTGAAAAGTATAAAGCCAGATTAGTTGCCAAGGGCTTTAGGCAAAAGGAAGGTATTGATTATTTTGATACCTATTCCCCTATGACTAGGATGACCACAATCCGGATGCTCATAGCATTGGCATCTATATATGATCTCTCCATCCACCAGATGGATGTGAAGACCGCCTTCTTGTATGGCGATCTTGAGGAAGAGATCTATTGGATCAACCTGATGGGCTTGTGACTCCTGAGAATGAGGGAAAGGTTTGTAAGCTTGTCAAATCCCTTTACGGATTGAAACAATCACCAAAGCAGTGGCATGAAAAATTTGACAAGACTATTTTATCGTGTGGCTTTAAGATTCATGAATCCGATAATTATGTCTATTCCAAGGTGAAAGGTGATGACTGTATTGTCTTGTGCCTATATGTTGATGACATATTGTTGTTCGGATCATATATGAGGATTATTAATGAGACTAAGGCATTCTTGAGTAGCAAGTTTGAGATGAAGGACATGGGTGTTGTTGATGTGATCTTGGGTCTCAAACTGACAAGGTCAGTTGACGGGATTGTAATTTCTCAATCTCACTATGTTGAAAAGGTACTTGAGAAATTTGGATATCAAGATTGCAAAGCTGTAAGCACTCCTTTTGATTCATCCAAAACGTTGTTTAAGAATAAAAGTGGAGTACCTGTAGCTCAGCTAAGGTATTCACAAGTGATAGGAAGTTTGATGTATCTTGCAAATTGCATGAGACCTGATATTTCATTCTCAGTTGCAAAGCTGAGTAGATACACTAGCTGTCCTGGTTGTACTCATTGGGAGGCTCTGGATCGAGTACTGATGTACTTGAAGGGAACTATTTTCCTTAGTTTGCATTATGGTAGACATCCATCCGTACTAGAAGGATACAGTGATGCAAGTTGGATAGGGAAAATAGAGGAGTCTGGGAGTAATGGTGTTACAGGATATGTATTTACCCTTGGAGGCGGTGCAGTCTCCTGGAGGTCTGTAAATCATACCATTCTAGCTCGATCCACTTTTGAGGCCGAGCTGTGTCCTTTGGAAACCACAGGAATTGAGGTTGAATGGCTAAGGGAACTTCTGTCTGAGATTCCCATGGTAGGTTAGCATATTCCTGCGATCTCGGTACATTGTGATAATATGACCACAATTGCCAAGATCAAGAGTTCAAAGTTCAATCAGAAAATAAGGAGACACATACAAATCAGACTTAAGACATTAAGGGATTTGGTGTCTCGAGGTGTGTTGGCTGTGGATTTCGTTGGATCCAAAGACAACACGACAGATCCGCTGACCAAGGGACTTGATAGATCTTTAGTCCTAAAGTCTAGGCTTGGGATGGGACTGAGACCCATTGGGAGTTCCTCTAAAGTAGCAACCCAACCTATCTGAGTGGAGATCCCACAAAGTAGGTTCAATGTGGTAATAACAAGCTGTTTGGAGAACTGGTTGGCACTCTATTCTTAATGCGTTAGCATGAGTGTCTTATCCCTGGAAGCCTGAGTGTCGTTTAAGCTTCAAGTTTAGGAAGAGCATAGGCTCTGAATGGGTTCAAGCCTTTGGACAGGATGTTAGCAGTGCATCCTTGGAGACACCACCTATTGTGAGTTTTACTGTGGGCTGCAGTTAAAGGAAGATGGTCTTTCCTGAACACACTCATGAAACAGGATAAGGGTGCATGGCCTTTCAGAGCACCAACCCTGAATATTGCACCAAGAACAACGCTTTGTTGTTTCTACCGTATACTTTAACACTAAGGTCTGAAGTTCAAGACGTAGTTCACTTCGTTCATATTAAAGTGAAAGTAGTAAACTCAGGTAGAGGTTCAAACTGGAAGGTACCTTTTGATGAACGTAAAATTCGCCTCAATAATAGTGTGGAATTATGCTGTAGTACTGGAGGCGAATTTGGTTCAGCAAAAACCACAGACCTTGAATGCTATAGAATATTTATGCTTGGCAAGTCTACCAAGGTCGAACACAGGGATACAACAACCTAATGTGAGTATTGAATTTTGATTCATTTAGCTCAGAGTGATTTAATCTTGCTTTCAGGTCCATATGCAGATTATGATGCACTATGCTATTTACAAGACGATGCCATGATGCATGCAATTTTTTTATTTTGTTTTTATGCAAGTTAAAATGATGCATGGGCAAACAATGCAAGAGAATATGCATGATGAATAAAATCTCAGAAGTACCTACAATTATACCCTAAAATGAGAGCAACGTAATATAGAATGAAATTAGAGCCCATTTTAACACATCATTAAAAATCGGTCATCAAATCAATCAAGACAAGTAGAGTATGGTCCCATTTTTCACATAAAAATCACTTAAATTAAAACAGTGTCAAATGGAACAAATAAGCATGCTAAAATGTAGAGGACAAAACAGGGATCAAAACGACACTAAAATCATGCAATTTGGACCTACGATGCTCAAGTTATGCTAAAAACAGTGCAAGGGCATAATTGTAATAAAAATGCGAGGAAATAAAAGGATAATTATTACATTTAGGTCCCTGGAAGGACCTAAATATAAATACCAAAAACCGCCTGGGCCTTTGAGTAATTTTTCCATGCGCGCAAGGGCCTTTTTGTGATTTCACAAAACTTCGAGGGCCTTCCTATAAATTACCCCAAGCGCGCACGTAGGTCACGCGCCTGGAGGACCAATTTGTAATTAGCAAATATTCCAGGGTCTTGCATGCAAATCTCCCAGACCCCACGTGCTCTGCACGTGGGAGACTAGGCTCGGAAGGCTGGCTGAGGCTCGGGCCACGTGGACGCTTCTTATGGTACGGCGAGAGGCTCGGGTGACCCGAGCCTTTCGGTAGGGAGCGAGGCTCGGGCGTCGACGTGGCATCATCACATCCGTTCGATCCATTCGATCGAATGGTACCTGTAGCCTCTCCTTCATCGCGGGTCACCGGAAGAGGCTGCGCTCCGCGACCCGCCCTTGGCTCCGCCATGGCCCAATGAGTCGTCTGAAGGTCGAGGGAGATAGCTGGGCCTCTGGCGAAGGACTGGGAAGCTCCACGAAGCTCCGAAGCGGATCAGAGGGGGAGATCAATGGAGCTTCGCCGACAGGGAGGAGCTCGAAGGTGCTCCAGTATGAACTCCGGCCAATGAACCTGCAACTGTTAGAGTAATAGCCGAAGCGTGCTCTTGAGGGTTTTGTGAGTGGAATGGGGTCCCTGGGAGGTGGTTGGAATGGGGGACCAGGGCTCCTTCCCCGCCGGAGTAGAGGAGGAGATGGCGGCGAGTGAACGAGACTGCGGAGAAGGGGAAGGTGGTGGTCGAGGGTGTCGCGAGGATGATGGTGAAGTTGCGAAACGATTAGGTGGATTAGATGAGGTCGGAGGTGTCTTGAGGTGGCGGAATAATTCAGCAAAATTACAAGACAAGTCTCCTCGCCGGAGCGAGGAGTTGGCGGAGGTTTTGGCTTGGGATGAGCACCCTGGGGGTACTCCAGTCGTCGCCCAGCTGGTCAGCCATCTCTAGCGAGCTCAATGGTGCGCAAGGACACCGCGACACGGCCACTTCGGCCGTGGATCGACACCGAACTCCAGCCGTCGCTGCCTCGACGCCCCGCCCTCTCCGCTGTCACCGGAGGGGCGGGGGAGACTAGGCTAGAGCGCAAAAATGGTGGACCCCGATCAACGGTGGCGGAGCAAGGGCTTTTATAGGCGGAGGAGGACGATTGCTATGGTGGTGGCCGGGCGGTTTTGCATGGAAGATTTGATGGATGGGAGTAATGGTGGAACGGTATGGGGGTTACGCGAAGGAGACGGGATACATGGCTTCGTGGCGGTGGCGTTACGAGCGGAAGGAGATAACTGGGGCGATGGCTAAAAATGGAAGGGGCCGGGGGCGTTGCAAGGGGTAACGGCCGGGGCTGGAGGTAGACGAAGCTTAAGGGACCGTTGGATCTTTTGATCCAACGGCTGGGATAGGCGCGCGTATGGAGGGACGAGATCAGATCACTAGATCTGATCGTATGGTTGATACAGGAGCGCGAGGGAACGGCTGTGATTGAGGCGGTGAGGAAAATCCGATGGTCTAGGTTTAGTGGATGACGTGGATTGCGGGGGAGCATTGGATGGAGAGGGAATCGGAGGGCTGAGATGAGTGGAAGACGTGGCGGGTGGAGGAGCGTTAGATGGAAGATGATCGAAGGGTCTGGATGAGGACGAAAGTGAGTGGAGGCAATCTGATCTGGGATCAGATCGTACGGCTGGAATTGAAGCGGGAGTAAACAACAGAGATGGAGGCGATGCGGAGCTGATCCAACGGCCCAGGAAGCGCGCCAGATGGCAGCAAGGGAAGCGGGCCACGTGGGCGGGCTGAGGGGGCGCCACGTGGCCCAATCAGAATAATTCAAACAAAAATACAAAGAAAAATATAAAAGAAATAGTTAGAAGCCGAATTTGAAAAAGTCAAAACATGAAAGTTGCTCGTCTCGACGAGATCTACAACTTTCATGTTGGTCAAAAAGCCAAAAGAGGTCATCTGTACAAAAGCTATTTTTGGGGGGTATTTTTAAGGGGATCAAAACACCAAGTTGCGGTTTTGAGATTTTTTTGTATTTTTTATCTTTTTAAGGGTCAGTGATTTATAGACAAGTTATCTACCTAATTTTTAGGGGGTTTTTGAGTGGTAAAATAGATACAGAAAAATAAGAGAAATTAAATACAATAAATTAATGGTAATTTATACACAATATAGTACATGATAAAAACAAAGAATTAGAGGATATTTTTATTGGCTTGTCTAAGCAGGGATTTTAATAAGTGGCTTTTAGCATGATGAATACGAGATTCATCACCTTTACTGAAAGTAAAGTGTGGGCAACCGAAAGAAATCTCTTAAATCCTTTTTGAATCTCTTTTTCAAATTGGTGAATTCATGGGGGATTGTTGTATTAAAAATTGTATTTAGGTTTTAATTGGAAAATCTATGTAAATATAATTGGAATTAATTTGGTTTCAATTGGGAAAGCAAATGGTTTGGAGGGAAAGTTGGGAATTCCCAAATTTGAAACATGGATGAGGTTGGGTTGAAGTTTAGTATCATACCTTAGAGATCTAAACTTTTGGTGGACTTATATATGAGTCCCCAACCCAAGCTCTTGTAGCAATAGTAGAGAGGAGGAATGGAGGACCAGACACGTGTGCGCGCGTTCCGCTCCGTCTCCGGCACCGGGTCGGGCTCGGGCTCGAGAGAGTCAATTCAGATCTCGGATCTCGATACTTTTGCTGCGGGTTTCATTTGGCTGATCGATTAAATTAATCAGGTAGATTAATTTGATGTCGATCACATTGGGAATTGGACTTGATCCAAATGGCTCAACTTAGCTACGGTTTTGTAATCCGAAAGGACACGCCCGTTGAGAGGCGTTTTCGGAAACTGAAGGGACCGCACGCTAGAGCACACGAGCTCCTCTTTTTATATCCCTCAACCGACGCCGTCTTTCTTCACTCGCAAGAAAAACTCCACCCGCCGTCGTCGTCGCTCTTGCTCTCATTCCTCGCGCCTGCGACCCTGTTCTTCTCGGCTGCAAGTTCTCGGAGGTGCTTTCGAGGACGATCTCGTCGGTGTGCACAGATGAAGACCGTGAATCGTCATATCCTGGGAGCGGATCGCCAGTACCCTACGCACCGGTATTGTGGGGGTGAAATCCTCTCTAAGGACAATCCATTTCATGGACGCTTCGGTGATCTCTGATCTAATCTATTTTCCCATTTCTCTGCTGCTATTCGTTTATTGCTTTTCCTTTCCTGGATCGCGCCCTATGTTGTGTTCCCAATTTAATAATTGGTTCCTTTGTGCACTTCGTAATCTGAAAATGAATAGGAAACGTATTATTATCATTTTGTTGATTGTTTCCGTTTCTCGGTTAATTCATTTGGATTCATATAATAAATATTTATTATGCACACTGATAACCCTGTTGACAACAACTCTTACGTGATCAGTATTCGTTTTACATCCATATCCGTTTTTTAAGGATATGGTAAGATAGTTTTAATATCCGCCAATATCAATATCTGCATACGTATTCGTATTCAAAAATGGATAAGGATACATTAATATCTATATTCGTATCCATATCTGTCTGTTTGCAATTACATCTATACCAGTAGTCCATTGTTTAATTACTTAGCTTTTTTCGATAAGAGATTAGCTAGGTACTCAAATATGAGCCCACTAGAAAATTTTATCCTATCAATATGACACCACTTTCTACAACTTTTATCACGTGTGTCCCTCTTAGATTTTGCAATAACAATTATACCATCACACCCCTTCTTTTTTTAACATCAACTATGCTCATATATTCTTACAAAAATTACAGCTATACCCTTTGTAATATTACTTGTGCCCTACAATATAATGAAATGGCAGAACTGTGAATTTTGTATGAGTATAGGAGCACAAATGATAGTAGAAAAAAGAAAGACATAGAAGTTAAGAAGGACAAGTTAAGAAGGACATGAGTGATAAAAACCCTGATAACTCACTTTGCATTAAATTGGGAATTCCCCGAATCCCCGTCAACAAATTAATACCCAAATTGTTGTTAGTTCCCTTAATTACGGCAGTAAAACCTTTTTTAAGTTTGTGCATTGAGTATCTTGGTGGTTTGTCCATGACTTGGACTTTTCTCCCACTCCTGGTCCGTATCAATCGAGGCGCCACGTCAGCAATGTTTTAAAAATCGAATAGTATCGATCGGTTGAACCGGTTAAACCAAGAGCAGAAGAAAAATGGCTCAACCACGCGATTTTTATTTAGAAAATAAAAAACAGACAAAATCAGTCAAAACCTGGCTGGACCGCTTATACTTGGTTGGACCAATTGAAACAAACTATCGGTTCAACCATCCATTTTTTGATAAAAATATTTTCTTATAAATTAACAAAATATTTTTTTTCAAAAATATTCATAATCTAGTCTCATTCTAACCCATAGAATAATACCCCTTTATCTGTTCTCCTTCACATGTGTCAATGGCTCATTATCGCTTGTCCCGCTTGTCCCTTCCTGCCATATGAACATTACCTCTCTTTTTCTACATTGTGTATGAGGTTGTCCACTTATAATAATAAAAAATGAAGAAGATATTGTCATAATCATAACATGAGAAGCAATAAATTTACAACACTTGTCGCTAATTAGAGTTTAAATAGTCTAAAATTATTATTTTTTTATATCACATATATGTATTTATATAAATTTTATGAAATATGATTATTATATCCTTTCAAGTTTTTTTAAGAACATTTATACCCCTAACTTTTAAGCAACTTCACTTGGGCTCCTATATTTTCTCAAATAATTATAATATCATCCTTATGTTGGTATAAAATGGAAGCACGAGTGTACTAATAAAAGATCACTACTATTGATTTTATAAAAATATAGGGGACACATGCCATTGTATTAAAAATAGAAGCATAAGTGTTATTGGAAAACTTGGAAGGATAAAAAATAAACAAATCATTGAAAGATATGATGTGCCATTTTTCTTATTTATTTATATGATATATCGGTCTAACTCGGTTCGACTCGGTTGAATCAAACCAATAATATAACGGTTCTATCTTTTCCGGTTTTTTGAACTGTCGAGGTCATCACCGGTTAGATCGGCCGGTCTTATTGGTCCGATCATAAAAATCAATGATCGATACATACCTGGTGTGATGTTTGGTTCGGTTTTTAAAACCTTGCACATCAGTCTTCCAGATACCTAAGCCTATAATTTTCCCACGCTAATTTATTTTTCAATCCCAAATAACAAAGCAAAATATATTACTTTCTGGACTCTAAAATAACTCGTTTTTCGATCTGCTTTTGTGGAGTTTTCTGTACAGGTCACTTGGACCTCCTTACGTTCTGGTGCTGAATGCATACAGCCATACAAAACAAGCCATCCATTACCTATATCACGCTGAGTGGTAAAATGCGTAATATACCCTGGGAGAGATATTTACTTGGACAAATTACAGAAAACGGCCTCAATTATGTCGCAATTTTCAATTAAGGGATTCATTTTTCAATTGTAACAAAGAGGGACCTGATCTTATGTTTTCGTCTCAAATAGAGGCCTTTATAATGTCCATTGACCATTATATGTCGACGTTAAATCCTTAATTTAAAAGTTCATGTCCTTATTTGTTACAATTAAAAAATGAGACCTTTATTGAGAACTGAGCTATAGTTTGGATTTTTTGTAATTTACCCTATTTACTTTATTTTGGAAGAAGGAAGGATACAACAATACATTCTCCTTTAATGCTCGGGAATTAATTATATTATTAATTACATACGTAGGGCTGTTTAAAACAAAAAAAAATTGGGGCATTCCGAGAATTGAACTCGGGACCTCTAGACCAAATGCCCATAACGTGCCAGGCAAATTTATAAACTATTTTTAATAATAAAAAGGATTAACTTCGTTGACAGCAATATTTGGTAAAATAATGGAATGAAGATATACAATTTGGAGCTAATTGTGTACAATGTTTAGTAATTATTATTGTTATTTTTATTATTGCACGTGAACTAAAGTTGCATCAAATCACAATCTCTCAACGCATGTTGTATTTGAACCTTTCCATTTATGTGTAAAGTTTTGTTTCAAAGCAGGGAATGATTGTATATAGATATGAAAACATGAGAGATGGAGTTAAAGGGATTCTTTTGAAATATCTAAGAACAATATGGAGATCGGAATGGAAATTAGTTAATATGATGATACCATAGTTCCAAGGGACATTAGGCATGCAATAATGACATTTATTTAAGGGGTTTTTACCCGGAACCTATAATCCTTGCCAATTACCTCTACGGCTTTTGAAACATCCTAATTCCTCCTTCAATCCTGTAAACTTACTAACCCTTACCCTACAGACCCCGTGGCTAAACCCCATCCATTTACCGTTAAAACTAATTGAATTCCGTTATGTTCTTTTACATTATACCCATTTTGTTTGTCAAATTTACATTCAATACATTCCACCTCTCCCTCCTCATATCTGTTTCCCACCCCTCACCCTCGACCCTCGCCCTCCCCGCTGTCCTCCTTGAAGCTCCGGCCCCCGCCACGCCGCCCAAAGCCCCAGCCCTGCCTCCCCTGCTTCCCCCCACCCGCGACGCCTGAAGCCCTGGTCCCCTGCTCCCCCACCCCGCTGCTCGATGCCCCCTCCTGCAGCCTGCTCGAAGCCCCCGCCTCCTCCTCCCGCCGCCTGCCCCGCCTCCCCGCTCCCCCCTACCCCGCCGCTCGATGCCTCCCTCATGCCGCCTGCTCGAAGCCCCCCCTCTAGCCGCCTGCTCGAAGCCCTCCCCTCCGCTGCCTCCGTCGATCGACCCCCGCCAACCTCCTCCCTTTCTGCTCCCCTGCTCGAAGCCCATCGACCCCCGCTAACCTCCTCCCCTCCTGCCCCTGCTCGAAGCCAACCTCCTCCAGTCGATACCCCCATTCCCCACCGCCAACCTCCTCCAGTTGAACCCTCCTCCCCCCCAGCCCAGGTCTCACCCACCCGCCGCCTGGAAGCTCCAGGTCGAGCGCTGCCCCTCGAGCCCCCTCCCCCGGTAGAACCCGACCCACCCGCCGGTCCAGCTGAGGTAGCGAAGCCTCCTAACCTCTGCATGTGAGGGAGGAGAGAGGCGGTACACATTCTTTTCTTCTCTTGGTTAATTCTAGCGTCCGATCGCGGATTGATTAGATTAACTCATTTTTAACCCAAGAAAGTTAACTCTAAATGTGTCAATTTAAAGGTAGGGTTCACGGCGTAAGACGTAGCAAGTTTACAGAGTCGAGGGAGGAATTAAGATCTTTCAAAAGTCGTAGAGGTAATTGGCAACGATTATAAGGTCTGCCGGGTAAAAATCCCTTTATTTGAAGACGATGTTTTTATGAAAAATGAATAAAGGAGGATAAATGAAAAGTGTACCATGAGTGATTAAATATCCGTACGGTTAAAATTTCATGTATAAAGAACAAGCTTTGTAAACCGGTACATTTGAGTTGACTTTTTGAACAACTTGAATTAAGATTTGTGGGAATTTATAAACTATTGAGCATAAAATCCTAATTCTTGGGAAATAAATAATTTATGGACTTGTTCAAGTTCAATGTTTTGTTTCTTTTTCAATAAACTTGATATGGAATAAGTTCGTTTTAATCTCATTCGCTCTCATTCTTCGGATAAGGTCCCTTAGCAAATCATAAGAAATTGGGGGGGGGGGGGGGTGGTCAATGTGGCGGGTACCCGTATCATTGTTATCGGGTCACAGATCAATGGGTATCCGGTTAATGCCAATAGATATTGGCTACCCGCGAGTATCTATAGAGATAAAGAGGGATACTTCTAGTGTATAAAAATACAAACGATATGTCCAACTATGTATATATGTATCTATGTCATATTCATAGTGATAATGTCAGGACATAAAAATCTAAATGGTACGGAATGCATTCAGATATGAATATGTAAACATAGATAAATAAATTAATGAGGATATATAAAACTATGTGGATAAAAACCATACGAATACATAAAACTGGAAGGTATGTAATCGGGTACGGATCTAATAATGACACATTCACGTAGGTTCATCCTCATAATAAATCAAATAAAGATAAATGAGATGTAAATATATATAACCTGAGGACAACATGACAAACGATATATAAGTATATATTTCTATTCGTAATGGTTGTAATTATCACCACATTTGTTTATCACGATGTGTGTGTGTTTGTGTGTGCATGATACAATTCGTATTCAATTGTATTCATTATCATCATGTATGCCATGATATATGTATATCGATTTGAGTCATATTCGATTCATTGTCATATATGTTAATTCAAATTTTGACATACACACACAGGCATATACATATGTATGTATGTATGTATGTATGTATGTGTGCATGTATGTATATTGAAAAAATGGAGTTGCCCCTGTTGGCTGCCCCCATCGCATTTTTGATATTTTTTATTTTTTAAAATTAAGTCATGTATTTTCATCACTATATCTCTCTAATACGTCATTCTAATTTCATCAGAAATAGAGACTCCTATGCCTTCCATTTAGAACAGGTAATTTTAATGGTCTTCGAATTGCTGTAATCGACCTATTCTAGATGAAGGGCATATGCATCTCTGTTACTGACGAAACTGGAATAACATATTAGAGAGATATAGTGATGGAAATATACGGATTTATTTTGAAAAATAAAAAAAAACACTGGAAAATGAGACGGGGGCTGTCATGTTGGGTTCAACACCTATGAAGCATATATATATATATATATAGTGGAGTGATTCTATGAGAGCCAAAATTTGTGAGAGCATGAGAGGGAGAGGGATGATTCTGGACCAAATGATTCACCCAGGAGAGAGAAGACCAGGAGAGAGAAAACAGAATCATGTGGTCCAGGATCATTCCTCTCATGCTCTCACAACTTTTTGCTCTCATAGGATCACTCCTCTCTCTCTCTCTATATATATATCACAATTTCAAAATTGATACATATACAAATAAAATATCATCGTATAAGCCCTCTCATACATATAAATTTAATCTAATCTATATAATTTTGATTCTATTATTTTTCCTATCTTATTAACATCCATTTTACACTGGTATCAGTTTTTAACAATTTGACAACGTATTTTTCATATTCATTGATATTTGTATCTGCATCCATATCTATATTTTTAAATAGATAAGAATAATGTAACATCTACATCGGTATTTCTATCTAACCATTTGTCTCTTTGTGAATAAATTGATGAAGGAAGCTTCCAACCGGTAACCGCAGTTACCTGTCAGATTTTTTGTATGGGGCACGGGTCATGGCATAGCGGGTACCCGACCCATCACTTTTAAACATGTACTCGAGAATTTAGGATCAAAGTGAAAGGGTCAAGTCGGATACCAATTGACCCGGATATTTTTGAACACCCTTAGAGGGACATGTTTCATTCATCTAAGAACTGAAAATTAAGCAAAATACCCTTAAAAATAAATTCATGCATGCATTAATTTTAGTTTCTTATAATTTCATGTCTAGAAATAAAATGATAAATTAACATTCAAAAGCATGTAAAAATATTAAAAAAAGAAAATCCGAAAATAAATAAGAAGATGATAGGATGCGTGCGTGTATGTGAGTGCATTCTAATTAGGAAGTTGAAGTGATTAGATCTAAGGACTTATTCACGATCCTCACCCTACGATCTCGATCGACTAAATAATGAGTAGAAAAAAATAAACATAAGAAACGCAAATAAGCCAAACTATAAATACATACAAATATATACAAACTCCAAATATTTATATTTAAGGTCTTTATCAGTTGTACCCCTCCAAGATATCACAATATCAGTTATGCCCCTCCTTTTTTGAGAATATCAGATGTGCCCTCAACTTCTTATCGTTCTATCACTTGTGCCTCTCCGTTACTTTGACCGTCAATAAGTTGAACTTAACCTTGGTTTAACCAAATCACGATGAAGTTAAGAGAGGCATATTCGGAAAAAACATCCCCACCTCCTTTTCACTCTTCCTCCCTCCTCCTCACCCTCCATCCCTTCCTCCTCTTGCCACCTCCTCCTTTACCCGCTTCTCCTTCGATGTTCACCATAAACATCTGCATGCCTTCATCCAACACGAGCAGTCTCAATCCTCATTGCCCTATGTCTCTCTCAGTACATCATGGGCTGAATCCATGACATCGAGGTCGTTGCCGGCCTCGCAGCGGGGGATTGATGCAGCAGGCAGAGGCTGTGGGGGATTGAGGCAGGCAAGGCGATGGGGGATTGAGGTAGGCAGAGGCGTTGGTTCTTGTTGATGCGCAGAGGTTCTAGACACATATGGGGTGAAGGAGAGGAGGGAGCATAGGAGTAGGGAAGGAGGGGAGCTTTGGGGCGGGAGGGAGGCACGTGATGGAGGAGGAGGTGCGAGGGTAGATGGGGTGCTCAGGGCAGGAGGGAGGCATGTGGCAAGGCGGAGGAGGGCAGGAGGGAGGCGTGGGGTCGGAGGAGAGGAGGGGTAGAGGGAGAGGCACAGGAGAAGGGAGGAGCTAGGGCAGGAGGGAGGCGAGGGGTGGAGGTGTTGGACATGCGAGCCCACGACGAGCCATTATGCAATAAATATTATTGCAAATATCATTCCTCAATCTGAAATGAAGAATAACTAATTTGCATAATAGGTCCCTTAGTACAATTAGGGTTATGTACCATGGCCATCTTAATGATCATACAACTGTTGATTCAATTATTGAATCATAGAGGCTGGTGCTTGGATGAATATCTAATGAGTTAGATTGAGGACTCATCAAGCACAATCAAATGATTGTTAAGAGATGATCTCCAGCCTGAGTAGGAGATGACAATCCTTTCTTAGTTAGGCTGATATCTGACCGACCTCTTGATGTAGGTCCTCTACATAGGAATAGAGATTCAGAGGTGTCAGATTAGTTAGGTCAAAGAGTTGACTTAACGAGATAACCAAAGTCCTATGACGTATGCTGTCACGATATAGGCATGCATCCTTTGACCAGAGACAGATGTGTTACTATATGTCTGAGTATGTATATTTGGCAGACCAATAGGTTGATGACCTAATCAAGGTCTATACACCAGCACGCTGGTGTGCATACAAGGGTATATGAGTAATACGATCTCTCAAAGGGATCATACAGGTTCATTTACTGAACCGGAAGATATGAGCTCACTCATGAGATATTGGGAAGAATCAAATTCCATGCATGGTCGTCTCGCTTTGGAAGCTTGACTGAATTTGTAGGTTTGAAATATACTTTTGGAAAGTATATGATCAACACCTGGGTATGATATATGCTTTTGGAAAGTATATGATCGATACCAACTCCTAATGATCGAATGAGAAAATTAATGATAAAACCATGAAGTAGACAGTGTAAAATTGTTCTTATACTTCAGGTTTATTCTGAGTCTTCCAGTATGAAGGATGTATAGGTATTGGGAATACTTGAGGGTGATGTGATCATAAACGGTTGTATAACCATGATGCTTCCATTCCTAGGGAGTGATGAAACAGGTCTGGATTTTAGTGACTCCTTAACGAGCCGCTAAATACGATATTTAATTTGTGGTCATTGTAATACGTGTACTTAGCGATTCGGTCAGAACCGAGAGAAGATCTCCGTGAAGAGTGTCTCGACTTAATTTATATCCCGGGCAAGTCCGGGGTCGAACTCAGGGAGGCAAAGGAACAACTTTGGTTTTAATTCAAAAACTTAGATCTAGATATCCAATGCGGTATTTTTTTAGATTTTTTTAATGCAAAAAGAAATACCAATGCAAGATGCGGTTGAATTAAAACACTAAGAAAACACACAACAAGGCCAAATTAATTTTAATGTCAAATTAGTCCAATTTAGCCAAATTAAATTTTTCCTAGAAATCCAGTGATGAACACAAAACACATTTTTTTAGAATTTTAAGGGTTAAAATGCAATAACTAAAAATGCACACTTTTTATGGGTTTTTTTTGCAATTTATCATGCAAACAGTAAGTAAAAATCATGAAAAATTTACTGGAATATAAACATGATGCAAGGAAGCTACAGTAATATTTTTGGATTTTTTTTGATATGTTATGAATTTTTTAGTGAAAATAGAGTGATAGTGAGTAAATAATTTCTAATAAATCCACGTTATCAAATTAAGCAGAATGCGAATTATCTCAGAAAGATATTTAGATGAGCAATCCAGTAGATTGAAATTTCGCAAAAAGGATATATGTGGATTTAATTAAAAAACAAATACTAAATTCACTCTACAAATTATTTCAGGCACAAGACATCTCCATTTTGGATGAAATTTGGACAATAAGTTCATCACATATCAAGACATCATATATAATTTTTGTGGAATTTTTAGAGCAACTGTTTATGAGATATAAATTTATGAGCACTCAATTGGGTAAAATACTCAAAATTTCAGTTAACCATTTTTAAGTAATTACCCATGACTCACAAAAATATAGATAAATAATCAAAATGTAGAACATTAGTTTCTCATCATAGAGGTATTTTTCATTGAACAAAAAGATGCATAAATGATGTCCAAATTAAAACTCAAACACAAGGGTCTTTGTGCAAATTCTGAAAGCAAAATAAACAAACATTTATATACAGGGACCTATTTGTAATTACAAAAATAAGGACGGAAAATATTGCAATTTTTACAATAAAAAAATAAAAAGTGAATGACCTTCTTCTTCACGCGTACTGGGAGAAGTGGAACCCAAATGGGGGCGGCGGCCGCCCGTGCGGGGTGGTGTCGGCGGCCGCGCCGCGCCGGCGCGCGGAGGCACGACGAGGAGCGCAGAGGAGGCGGGCGTCGTCGCAGCGGTGCGCGGCGAAGGGAGGCGCGGGGCGGCGTCACTGGGGAAGACGCAGGGCGGTGCCGCAGTGTCCAACCGCAGGTCGGCGAGGGTCGGAAGGGGGGGCGCCGCTTCACGCGCGCAGACGCGGCGATGCTTGTTGGAAGCCGCGGGCGAGGCGGCGGAGGCGTACGCCGACTTGTGGCGGAGATGGGCGGCGGCGGTGGGGTTCCCACCGCTGCTGCTGTTTGATTTTTTATTTTTTTTAATTTTACTGTTGCAGTGATGATTTTTTTAACTTTTTTTTTAAAACAGGAAATGAAAGTGGAGAAATGGGAGTGATGAAATAAAAATAAGTGAGAAGGTGGTATGAGGGATGAAAATGATAGATGGTGAAGTGGTGGTAATAAAAAAAATGATCAAGACAACAAGAAAGTAAGATATTAGATGAAATAAAACCACAAGAGGATTGATGAGGAACACTTACCTGATTCTTCGCCGGATTGACGGAGCAGCTACGCTGGACTCCTGTCGTCGGTCCGATCCAGTTGACGAAACAAAATTGGAGAAGCTACACGAGCTCGATGGGGAACTCGTGACGCTGAACGGAGCTCCACGGATCTCGCCTGAAGGAGGTCGTCGCTTGAGGAAGACGCTTCGTCGCTGTCACCGGCATCACGTTCCAAGCTCTCTCCTTTTTCTATAAGAATGGCGGATATGATGACCAATATTCTGACATCTTGGAGGGAAAATGGGAGAATGAAGCGGATCGAGGAAGAAAGCGTGCAAGTGCACCGAATAACACACAAGACAAACAAACTCAAGAGCAAACCCTGAGTTCACCTACTCAACACAGTGATGGTCGCAAAAGTCCGACCATTTATCTTTTCAGTTTTAATTAGGTGATAAATCAAGATATCAATCCAATTACGCAAGGCTCAGAAGTAGGTTTTGGGCACTATCCTAGGGATGCGTCCTCACCTCTCAACAATCACAATTAGCCAAGCATACAATGAGGGTTTTGCTCTCCCAAAACAAGTGTTAGTTTTAATCAGTTTTTTTTGTCAACTCTGATTAGCAGTCCCGGTTTTAAGTTTGGTTATCACTTGATTAGTCCACCAAACAAAGCACGCCTACTGATCAGTCATGATTTCCTTTTAACCTAAGTTTTAAAAACCAAGGGGAGGGAGTCGAGAAAAGCTGATGCAAATAATGAAATCAATGATGCATGCCCAGTTCAGAAGACTTACAGTGATCCTCGTGTTCTACATGCGGGATGAAAGGCAGAATTGAAATTTTATACTATATGAATGCAAACGAGAAAACCGTTCCTAGACAGGCAGTTCTATTAGCGAGTGATGAACAAGTTAAATTTGACTAATAGCTCTGCGGTCTAAGTACGTCTCGTTAAATGTGATGTGTGGTCCTAAATATTACGAGCACAAGCAATAAAATAATCTAATAAAAATATGCTCTAAGAGCCGCGAGTGCAAGTCCTATTCTACGTCAATCAACCACACGATCACGAGCGGGTCAAAGTCCAGTCCGGATACAAACGCGAGCTCTCAAACAAGAGCCGCTGGAAAGAGCGAATTACCTAAGTTATTACAACACAATAATTACAAAAATGAAAAGAAAT
This sequence comes from Ottelia alismoides, assembly GCA_037367405.1. Lineage (NCBI taxonomy): Eukaryota > Viridiplantae > Streptophyta > Magnoliopsida > Alismatales > Hydrocharitaceae > Ottelia > Ottelia alismoides. The sequence goes on along the minus strand of JAZKJV010000742.1, from coordinate 720,349 downwards.
GCTCTCGAAAATAAATTGATTTTCTTGCTCTTCAGCAGTCGGCACGCGTCGCGTCCGTCGACCTCTGATGCACTCCAAGTTCACCGGGCCCTCGCAAGAAAAATAAAATTTATATTAGAGAGATAAAAACAAAATATATACAAGATTATGAAGAGAAATAATTGAAAAAATGGAATAAATACAAGGTGGCTTGGGGGTCAGACTACCCGAGTAATTGGAAAACTAAATCCAAATTTTTAAATTAGTCCCTAAGCCGTTTGCCTCCCCGGTAACGGCACCATCTGACGCGTCGCTAAGTACGATGTTTAATTCGTGTTCGTTGTAATACGTGTAATTAGCGATTCGGTCAGAACCGAGAGAAGATCTCCGTGAAGAGTGTCTCGGCTTAATTTATATCCCGGGCAAGTCCGGGGTCGAACACAGGGAGGTAAAAGAACAACTTGGGTCTAATTCAAAAATGTAGGTCTAGATTTTCAAATGGTATTTTTTTTAGATTTTTTATGCAAAAACCAAAGCAAATGCAAAATGCGGGTGAATTAAGCTACTACGAAAGCATACAACTTAGCCTAATTTAATTTAATGCGAAATTAATTTAATTAAGCCAAATTATATTTTTCCAATAAACTTAATCCAATGATGAATGCAAAACATATTTTTTTAGAATTTTCAGGGTTAAAATGCAATAAATAAAAAAGTACACTTTTTATGGGTTTTTTCGCAATTTCTCACACAAACAGTAAGAAAAAATTATGAAAATAATACTGGAACTAAAACATGATGCAAGGAAGCTACATAATGTTTTTGGAATTTTTTGACAAGTTATGAATTTTTTATGGATATTTTAGTGAAAATAGAGTGATAGTGAGTAAATAATTTCTAATAAATCCACAATGTCAAATTAATCAGAGAGAGAATTATCTCAAATAGATATTTTCATGTAGAATCCAGGAGATTTGAAATTTTGTAAAAAGGATTTAAGTGGATTTAATTAAAAATCAAATACTAAATTCACTCTACAAATTATTCCAGGAACAAGACAACTCCATTTTCGATGAAATTTGGATAGTAAGTTAGTCACATATTTAGGCATCATATATAATTTTTTTGGAATTTTTAGAGCAACCATGTATGATATATAATTTTAAGAGCACAGAATGGGTAAAATATATGGATTTCAGTTAAACAATTTTAATTAATTACCCATTACTCACAAAAATAAATGTTCACAATGTAGAGAATTAGTTGCTCAATATGAAAGCATTTTTCATTGAATATAAAGATGCATAAACGAGATCCAAATTAAAGCACAAACACAGGGTTATCCATGCAAAGATGAGTTAAACAAGAACATAACAAAACATGTACAAGGACCTATTTGTAATTACAGAAACATGAGAAATATAAATCGTAATTTTTACAATTAAAAAAATAAAGAAAAGAAGTTGGACATTCTTCTTCCTTGGTCGGCTGGAGATGAACCCAAGCCCAACAAAGGGGAATGACGGTGGCTCGGACGGCGGAGAGCGCGACGCGGCCGCCGCGGTTGGAGGAGAGCGACGGAAGTGCGCGACGACGTAGGAGAGGACGGCGGGCGCGCGCGGCGGCGCGCGGGCAGTGGGGTGATGCGTGGCCGGTGGCTGCTGGAGGAGTCGGGGCCACGCAAGGCGGCGCGAGGGCGGCGAGGGAGAGGACGGCGGGCGTGCGCGACGGCGCGCGGGCAGCGGGGCCGCGCTGGCAGCTGTGTCGGCGAGGAAGCCGTCGGCTGGTGGCGGTGGGAAGAAGGAGGAGGGGGCGGCGGCGGTGGGTGCTCCCACCGCTGCTGCGTTATTTTTTTTATATTTTTTTTCTTTTTTGATTTTTTACTGCTGTAATAAAAGAGATTTTTTTTGTTTTAATTTTTTTTATCTTTTTTTAATTTTCTTTAGACAGAAAATAAGTACACAAAAAGAAGGGGGAGAAAAATGATATAATGATAGTAGTGAAGATGATGAAATGAAGCTAAGTAAGTGGTAATGAAAGAACATTTTTTTTTGTTTTAATTTTTTTGGTTAATTAGAGGATGTACATGATGAAAAAAAAATGTAATGAAATAAAATGTGGTGGGGTGATGGTAACGTGATAAAGAAGTGATGAAAATAAAGATGATGTTGGTGGTGGTAATGTGATGTGCTTAAAAAAATTGCAAAGATACTAATGACGATAAGATGAAAAGAAAAATTACCTACGATGGACGGATGCCTATGATGTGCTCACAAGAGCACGGTCTTCGCTCGAATCGCCGGCATGCGATGAGCTCGAGCAGCGCGCGGTTGCGGCTGCGATGTTGGCCAAAAAACCAACGGATCACACCGGAGAGAGGGCCGTCGTTGCTCGACCGCGGTTGCGTCGCTGTCACCGATTCAACTCAGGGAACTAGGCTCTCCTCACATAAAGATGGATCAAAGGCAAAATTAAGGAGAATGACATGTATATAAAGATGATGGAATGGGAGGTTATTAAAGTGGTGGAGTTGAATGGGAGGTTGTATTATTAATTGAGTTGAATGGGAAGTTGGGAAAAATGGTGGAATAATGGAGTTGAATTGTTGGTTATTGTAGAGAATGGAAATTAAATAATAAATAAATAAATAAATAAAGTTGTCTACTTTAAATAAAATAAAATAAAAAGAGAAGAGAAATAGTAGAGAATTTACAATGGAAGACAAACAACATGTACACATTTTTTTTACTTTTCTAATATGTAATTTTTTTATCTTTTTAATAAGAGATATTTACAACGAAAAAATACAATAAAATACTATAATTAAAATACAACACAAGTATGATTTTTTTGTATTTTTAATAATTAAGAAAGATACAATAAAAAATGAAGAAAGTATGAATATATACATAATGCACAATGTACATCTAGGTCCCAAAATCCAACTTTTGCAAATGAGCTCCGACTTTAATGAAACCACTTCCATTGGATAGATAATTTTCTAACTTGAACTTTAAAAGTGAGTTTGGTGAATTTGAGTTCATACGGAGCGGGAATTTAGCTTAGAAGTTGGACTTTACGGCTTTTTCTCTCTGGGATCTAGGAGCACTTATTTGAGATGAAATTTGTTTTGTATTTTTGTATTTTTATATACATTTTTATAATTAAGTTAGAGAAAGAATTAGGCAAAAAGGAGTTGAAATGAATTTATTAAAAATATACGAAGTTTTGGGCTATTTACAAGTATAAAACTCCTTTATTTTTGCGGCTTTTTATGTTAATTCATTTTGTACAATCTTATATACAATAATTAGTGTATTTTATTGACAAGAGTCATTTTGTTAGTTTATTGATTTTATGGACATTTATTTGGGATTTTACTCGGGGATTTTGCTAAGATCAAGATATTACGATGATGAATCGCGGATTCATCACTCCTCTTAGTAGAGAAGTAATCTAATCTTAGTCCAAATGTTGGACATTGATCTGAATTTGATTCAGATGCAATGTGAAGATTATATTTGCGGTCTTGATTTAATCAAGCATCTATGGGAGGCCCGTGACCTGGATTTGAGATGTGATCTCAATATCCAAGTCACTATACGTGGAACAATACAATCACCCTATCCTTATCTCCAAGTATTCCCGGAGAAAGTGCATTATCCTTGAAAGAGTTCAGGATAATTTCATTATTGATATAAGTATCCGAGCATTGAGTAAATTGGTAACTAATCGTGATTTAATTATCATGATTAATATGAATTCGATTCATATTATAAAGAGAGTTATCTTAGATAATTAAATGTGATTTGATTATCAAAGATGTGAATAATATGAATATGATTCATATTATTTGGGCACACGAGAATAGATATCGAAGATGATTAAATGTGATTTAATTATCATGGATATTGAATAATGTGGATAGCACTATCCATATTAATAATATATATTATAAATGTGATTTATAATATATAATAGAGAGCTATTTGTAATTTACATTTGTTAATTAAATGTTAACGTGAATTGGATTCACATTGAACATTAAATTGAAAATGTAATTCACATTTTATTTTGGGTTATGAATGCGATTCACAATTTTCCAATGGTAAGATTGCAATATTCACAAAATAACTAGAATTATTTTTGTTGAATAATTTACAACAAGTGTTGTTGTAAATCTTGGAGATTTCCATGGAATAACGTAATCTCATGAGATATCATGAGATTACATGAGATTGCCACCAAATCCCATATTATGGAAGGAGGCAATCTTCATTCCAATAATCTCCATTATTGCTTGATTTAATTTGGGATTGATTTATATTGATTTATCAATATAGATTTAATCTAAATTAAATTAATTATTGTTGGTTTTTACCAAAACAAATCTTAGCCATTAAAAGAAACACAAATCAATGTGAGCCATTGGATTTGTGCTGTTCATGGATTGAGATACATGCATCCCAAAATATAAATAGAAGGGCACCCCTTTGCTCTTCTTTACATACACAATAAGAACATAAGTCTCTCTCTCTCTCTCTCTCCTTTTCTCTCTACACATCAGCTCTCTCTCTTCTTCTCTCATGACCGTCCACCATGGATGCTCTAGAGAAGTTCTCTATCGTCGCAGCATCGTCGTTATGCTGCCCGATCGTTTGTTCATGGATCTCCATCTCCTTCTGTGTGCCTCGCTTGTGAAGAATACGTCGGATCTCGTGTGTCCGGATCAGGAGATCCACCGCTTGGATCATTAACATGGATTGCGAGAAGTACGCGATTCATCCCCGTGTTTGCAAGCGTCTCCTCCGTCAGATCGGACTTGAGACAAGAGGTCTCTTCGTTTAGAGACTCGATCGCAACCAAGCTTCAAGAGGTAATCCTATTACTTGTTTGTGGTTTAGATGAAATGATCCGAGAAGTGTTCTTAAATCATGTAGTTTCGTCACATAAAAAATTTTAATTTCCGCTGCCTCGAGCTACTAGTGCAACTAGTCGCTCCCGATCGCATACAATGCGATCCTCACGCTTCCGTGATGTGCCTAAAGATTTTACCATATCCTTGAGTGGTATCAGAGCCTTAGGTCGAAGATTTTGGATATGATCCGTAAACCTAGGATGACTTGGGTACGTTAAGGTTGCGAAAGTTTTTGTCGCATTTCATTTTCTCACATCTATTTAGTGAATATATTCGACACTGTTTAAACCATTTAAACACGAATTAATCACTTGTATTTTATTCCCCATTAAATAAGTAAACCATAGGATCTGAGTTTACATAATTTGGATTCCGTTTGCTCGAGATATGGTTGTTTTAATGAACATGTATTCACTGTTGCGGGAACTGCGAATCTTAACATGATTAATGAGTTAATTACTATTTTGATCCACCTAGAAATACATGAAATATCACTTAGGTTCTGTCCTAAATCAAATTATCAATCTTTGAAAATTGATTTTGTCTAATTTGGATTTAAACTGATTGAGATATGCCAATTTTAGTAAGTAGGGGTCACTGCTGAAATTACAGTCCTAATCAAGAACCATGTGATTGTCAATCAGTGAAATTAATTGTTAATTTCGTGAAATAATTATGGAAAATATTTGAGAAATATTATGATGATTATTTCTTTAATTGACCTGGCCTCAACCAATAAATTGATTAGATTTGATCTAGATCAAAATTGGAAACACAATCATCAAACTCCTTGCTTGAATAGGATTGAGAATTTGATTAGCAAATTTCCTTGTAATAAAAAATGTTTTGATTATTACTATATGATATAATTTCGGTTAAAGAACCGATGATCATCTCAAGTACATATTTATCTATTTGGCATTATCCTTTCCTGAGGTGGATATGGTGTCTAGTCGGGGAGCATTAGGGTAGCGGGTCGCACCGGTTGCGATCCGTCCCACTTCTGTCGGTACTGGCCATGACATCTGGTAGGGACTCGATAATGCCGGAGAAATCAAGGTGTATTTTTCTAATTATTAAAATTTGAATTAATACATACTTTGAGATAATACCATATATATATATATATTCAAATAAAACAATCAAGTTTGTTGATTGAAATGGATTGATAATTAATTTAATATGATTTAATTAATTATATCCAATTAAACCACTCTATTATGAATAGACTTATTATTTCTCTTGAAAGAATTAATTATTTGAATATGATTCATGATAATTAATTAAAATTTGAATATGAGGTGGATGATCACATAAGTGACATACATGGTCTCCCGTCAAGGCGAAGGGTTCCGTCGCCAGATATTGTATGTAGGAGATGCCCGTCCGAAGTGACAGCTCCTGCATACAATCCATTTAGATCGGGCTCTTCGCTTCTCGAAAGAGTAAAGACATATGCGTAGTGACCCCAATATCGGGTCCTCATATTATTGGGACGATATTGGATTGCACATAGCGAGTTGTATTCCTGTTGACGGTTGGTTCAATTAATGACGGGTCAACATCACCTTAGGGATGGTGGGCCCGGGTGTTAAAGATCGAATTGGGAGATGCAAGTTGGACTTGCAAGGTAGAATGCATTCCCGCTTCTTTTTATCCGAGTTACAGGTTCTCATATTATTGGGATGTAACAAAGATAAGGAAGGAGATCCCAGATCTTGCTTGAGATATAATGGTATGTATATCTCTTACATTGAAAGTGATTAAGGGAATGAACTTTCATTGTTGACATGGCAAGACAACTTTGATATAAAAATTTCTAAATCAAAGTAAATTATGCATTTATACATGTTTATGTAAATTTCTTATTTCAGATAATCCTTCTTTAATCCCACTCAGTGTTCACTACAAACTGGACAACCTTTGGGGACGGTTATTGGGGACGGTCACTGAGCAACCGTCCCCTATACTATTTTAGGGGTCGGTTGTTTGCTTCCCGTCCCCTCTGTAAAGTTTTAGCGACGGTCGGTTATGACCGCCCCCTTTTACATGACAATTAGGGACGGTTACATGACTGTCCCCGGCACCGGCATTTAGGGGACGGTCAAAACCGTCCCCTTTACTTCACTGTGACCGTCGCATATAATGGAAAATAAAGGGGACGGTTACAACCGTCCCATATAGTTAATTTTATGAGACGGTTGCATAAACGCCTCTAAAACATCTGTAAATGACACGCTGGGGAAAATTTCTGTAACCATAGGGGACGGTCACCTCGCAACCGTCCCTGATTATTTTTATAAGGGACGGTTGTAACCGTCCCTTATAATAATAATCGGGGACGGTTAAGTAACTGTCCCTAAAAACCACTAGAGGGGACGGTCCACTTATAATCGTCGCCGATTATTATTAAAAGGGAAGGCCGAACGACCGTCCCCGATGGTAATATACCCATCCCGGTGAACCCATCTCCCTCATTCCTCCATTCGACCCCCAGCGGTGTTGCTCTCCCTCAAATCGCCTCCGGCCTCCTCATCCTCCCTCCGGCCTCCTCCACCGCCCTCCGGCCTCCTCCTCCACCCTCCGGCGTCCATCCTCTCGCCCCTTGCCCTCCGGCCTCCGCCTCCACCCTCCGGCGTCCGCCCTCTCGCCCCTTGCCCTCCGGCGTCCGACCTCCGGCCTCCACCTCCTCCTCCGGCCTCCTCCTCCGCCCTCCGGCCTCCTCCTCGGCCCTCCAGCGTCCGCCCTCTGGTCCCGACCTCCACCTCCTCATTTGGATGTTTGTTTTTTTAAAATTTTTGGTAATTTATTAATATATTATGCTTGCTTTAATTTCATAATCTTATTTTGGATGTATAGATTTGTAAAAGTATTGTTTATTGTTTATAGTTAACACGAATGTATTATATTTTAATAAAAATAAAGGTGTATAGATGTTATGATGGATTGCTTATGATGTGAATATGAAGATGTTTTAAGGTGCATAGATGTAAACGTAAGTATAATATATGAAAGTGCATGCATATGATGTGAATGTAAAGTTGTTGGGAATGATGGTGTATAGATGTGAATGTGATGATAGTATGTGAATGTGTACAGATTTGAGTTTGAGGGTAGTATGTATAGATGCGGTGGTATGATGGATAAACCATGTTCATTGTTATACAAACACCAAAAGGTGTAGATGTATGATGTGAATGAGAAGTTGTATGCTCTGAATGTGTAGAGGTATGATGTCAATGTGAAGGTTTATGATGTGAACGTGTAGAGGTATGATGCGAGTGTAAAGGTGTATGATGTATATTTGTTCATTAAGTAGATGTATATGTGAGGGTTGCAAATGTGAGATTACTATGTGTGTGTATGTTTATGTGTAAATTGTATGTATATGTGTGGATGACGATAGAATATTTGTGTATAGAGTGTGATTTTGTGTGTGGGAGATGGGGGTGTGTGACGATAGAATATTTGTGTATAGCTGATTCCTTTTCCTTCGAGCCTACGTGCCGCAGCCTGCCCTGCCAAGCGCTGCTCCTGAAGCCGATTTATCGGGAGCAGGAGGGGTAGACCGAGATCGGACTCTCTGGATCGAAGGCCAAGTGTGCCACATAATATTTAGTTAGGTTGTAAAACCTTTTAGCTACCCTAGTTAACAATGATGTCGTGTTGTTGTTATGAACATATAATGATATATGAACATTGTTAGATCAAAAACAAAAGTTGGATCAAAAACATATAGTTGTATAAACATATAATGATATATGAATGCTTATGATTGTAAAGTAGAGGTTGTAAAGTAGAGGTGCTAAATCAATTCTCCCAAATTAGTTGCTTCATGATTGTGAAGTAGATGTTGTAAACTTTGGGAGATGGGGGTGTGTGACGATAGAATATTTGTGTATAGCTGATTCATTTTTCTTCGAGCCTACGTGCCGCAGCCTGCCCTGCCAAGCGCTGCTCCTGAACCCGATTTGTCGGGAGGAGGAGGGGTAGACCGAGACCGGACTCTCTGGATCGAAGGCCAAGTGTGCCACATAATATTTAGTTAGATTGTAAAACCTGTTAGCTACCCTAGTTAATAATGATGTCGTGTTGTTGTAAACTTTAACCATATATGCATACATAGTTTCTAATGATTTAATAGTTGCTTAATAGTTTAGTTTAGAGGATCCAAACATTTTTGAAATTAACTTTGGATCTTACCTTTAGGCAATGGAAAAAAGTTGGATGAACAAAAGATTCGATGACTATCAGACATATAATAAAGGAGTTATCGGATTCATAGACTGGGCTTTTCGATATGAATCGCACTATCATATTGTAGGAGGTGAAGGAGGTAAGATACATTGTCCTTGAATAAGATGCAAAAATACTTTGATCCAAAATCGAGCCATAGTTTACGAGCATTCGATATTAAATGGGTTTTGTCTACATTATACGAATTGGACATATCATGGTGAAGGAGTTAATTTAGAAGAAGATAGTAATGTCCACGGTGATACTGAAAGAGATGTCTCAGAAATACAAGACCGTGATGCTATATTTGATATGGTAGATAACATTCGAGGACATGACACCGATGAAATGATGGATTCGCTTCCGGATACGTTGCTTGAAAAAATACAAGATGCAGAGAAGCCATTATGCTCAGGAGTCAAAATGTCTCGATTACGTTTTCTTCTGGAGATGTTTATGATAAAAGTGAAGAATCGGTGTACAGCGGTTACGATGACAGATGTCTTACTTTTTATTAGGACATTATTAAATAATCCAGAAAACTTTCCAAAGGACTGGAAGGACGTTAAGTCTAGATTTCGTGCACTTGGACTGAACTACGAGAAAATTGATGCATGTCCGAACGACTGCATTTTATATTGGAAGGATTACTCAAAGTTAGATACATGTCCTGACTGCAAAAGTAGCAGATATAAGAATAATGATAATGATTCGAAGAGGAAAAAACTGGAGAAGATTTTACAGTTCTTTCCTTTGATTCCCCGATTACAGCGATTGTATTCATACGAAAGAACAGCTAAAATGATGATATGGCACAGTAATATCAAAAAGAAAGATGTAACCGGTGTTATACGACATCCATCAGATAGAGGAGTAGAGCAAGTTTGATGAAGTGTATCCATCATTTTCTGAAGAAGTAAGAAACGTACGATTGGGTCTTGCTTCTGACGGCTTTAATCCATTCGGAAATATGAGTACGAGTTACTCTATTTGGCCTATGATACTTGTTACATATAATTTGCCACCATGGATGTCAATGGCATCTTCCTTTATGATGATATCGTTATTAATACCTGGTCCTAAGGGGCCAGGTAATGCGATAGATACATATATGCAACCTTTGATTGACGAACTAAAGATTCTGTGGAATTCTGGAGTGAGTACGTATGACGCGGTAAAGAAAGAATTCTTTACAATGCGTGCTTCTTTATTGTGGACAATTAATGATTTTCCAGTATATACCAATTTATCAGGATGGAGTACGAAAGGTAAACTCGCATGTCCGATTTGTATGGATAAAACACATTCGACATGGCTAAGTGCGAGTATGAAACATTGTTATTTGGGACATCGTCGTTTCTTACCGGTCAGTCATAGATGGTTAAGAAGTGAAAATAATTACAAGTTCGATGGACAGTCGTTTGGACGTCGTTTAAGTTTGAACCGCCGATAAGGAAGCACAATGTGGATGGAACGAAAAAATTTGGGCAACTTCTCTCTAGGCCGATTATCTAAGAGGAAGGCAACTGGTGGATGGCGAAAACAAAGTATATTCTTTCAGGAGCTACCCTACTGGCATACTTTACAGGTCTGTCATAACTTGGACGTGATGCATAAAGAGAAGAATGTTATGGAAAATATTCTTTCAATTTTGAATATCTCTAGTACTGCCAAAGATAGTTTGCGAGCCGGACGTGATCTAATACAATTGGGTATCCGACCCGAATTACATCCGATTGAGTCAGACAATTCTAAAGTAATAATTCTCGAAGCAGTGTATACTTTATCCAGTGCTGACAAAGATAAGATACTCAATTTTATTAAATCAATTAGAGTATCTGATGGATTCTTGATGAATCCACATTTCATCATCTCTATTCTATCATTTTGGCACTAAAAACCCTAGCAAATGCCTGAAAATAGCATTAAATAGAGCATCTTAACATCCATGCATGTGCATCACAATAGTGTATAAAATACTGTAATTAAGGCCAAAATTATAGAATAAATATAAGAAAAGAAAAAGAATAAAATATTGTAAATATTTTATGACCCGAAACCCCGAGACCTAGGCATCTTGATGAATAGGTCGACAAGGAATAAAGTAGGGGGAGATAAGGGCCAAAATACAGATAAAATACCTATATTTTTTATTCATTCTTTATTAATATTGGGACCTATTTTTGGTTCCACTTTTTATACATCAAATAAAGAAACTTTGTACATGAAAGTTGTAGCTAATTTTATAAAGAAAAATACAAAATTGATTTCACAGAAAAATAGCGTACAGATAAAAAGTTATGGTCTGAATAAAAATCCAGAATGCCAACTTCCTAGACCCGTATCTCACAAATAAAAACTCCAAATGCAGCGTCTTCACCTTTAATTGTATATAGAAGAAAATAAGCTATTTAATGGCAGTGGTTTCGCATTTGGCGGAGCTACGGTTTGAAAGTTGAGTTTTGGATCCACATTGTATACTTGTACAGATTAAAATATTCAATTTATTATTTATTTATTATCTTATTAATTTTATATTTTTATAATGTTGTGAATATTACTTATAATAATTATGTGTATTAAAATCAGAATAAAAATGCAAAGAAAAATAAAAAAAATAAAAATGAACATACATAGAATACATAGGTACACTACCTATATCCATACCTATATCCATACCTTTATATTTTATTTAAATATACAAAACAATTCATAAAAATAAAATAAAAATATATTTGTGTAGATAAAAGTATTTTATAATTTCATAAAATCATAAATAAAAATTAATAAAAATAAAATACATAAAATAAAAATCAAATACTCAAATACATAGGTATTATACCTATATAGGGTTAAAAAGGTAACTTGTAAAAATATAAATCATAAAAATACTTAAAAATCAGAATAAAATACTACATAAAATTTTATGCATTTTTTATTTATAACCTTTAATTAATTCGGCATTATTCTATTTTTAAATGATTTTTCAAAATAAATAGCAGGGTTTTTCCTGGTTGGTCCACGTGGACCAACCAGGTGCAAACCCTAGTTGACCTCGGTCAACTAGGTGACCTAGACCCTGAGCCTCCGTCAGAGCCTCGTTTTCTCCCCGCATTCGCGGAATTTTCGAGGTGTCAACTTTCACCCTTTCGCGATACCATCTTCTGCAAAGTTCTCCCCCTACCATCCATCTTGCTCGCCCTATGTTTGCATCGGACTATGAATCACTGTGGCGCAAGATTTCTCTTGGCCTTTGGACCCCTGCAACCTCGGGTCAACCCACTTAAAACCAACTCCTCACCTTTCGATTCGAATTCGAACACCCTTCGGTCCACCCCTCGAGCCTCTTTCGTGCTCCAGAGCTACCTGGAGGTGACAGCTCCGTCGTGGGCTCTTCAGCCAAGGCCCTTGAGGTCGAAGGTGCTTCCCCTACCTCCCGCGAAGTCGCCGGTTGAGGTTTGCTCCTCCCTCTGGCTCCGGCCATCGAGGGCTTCCCCCCGCCTTTTTATTTAACTCATTAGACTCCTATTAGCCTTAGCTTCGAAAACCCCAAAAAGATTTGAAGTTTCATCGCCTATATCGCCCGATCAAGCACGTTGGCCGGAGCGCACCTCCGGCCGTGCACCCACATCGCGATTCGCATCTCTCCCCGACCATCCAAGGGTCCAGGTAGTTTGCCCTGGACCCTGTGACCATTTTTGCAGGTCCAAGCCGCAGTGAAGACACTTGGAGGCGATTTTTGAAGCTCGCCGGAGCTAACGAAGCTCTCCAGCTCCGCCAGCCACCAGCGAGCACCACGGCCACCGCCGTGGCTTTTTGACGCCCCCAGGAGATAGAGGAGGACCAGAGGAGGCTCCAGCCCAATTTTGAACCCCAGAAGCCACCGGAGTCGGCCGGAGGAGCTCGAGGAATCTCGCCCAGCCGGGGCTCCGCCGTGTTCTTCCAGCCACCTTCGCCGCCGTCCAATCAGGGCGTCTCCTCCAGATCGCACAGTTGCCGTTGGATCGCGCCACCCCTCGACCGTTGATCTTCCCTGGGAGATCTAATCTCAGCCGCAGATCCACGAAGTGTCATCGGCCGTTCATCAAGCGCCACGTGTCTATGTGGCAACGTCATCGCCGTCGGATCACGCGTCGAGGGTATTTTGCATCTACACCCTCGCGACTTTTTGTATTTAGTATTTAGTATTTAAACTTTTGTCTGTAGTGTAATATTTTTGCAATATTTGCACAAAGACCCCCAAACTTTCTATATTTACATCCAGGTCCTTCGCCACGTCAGCTCACGTGACCTGTACACGTGAGGTGTGGGCATTTTGCAGAGGGACCCTTGGCCTTTATTGTATTTTGTTTTAGTACCAAAATTTCACTTTCACGTGTTATAATTTTGGAAAAATTGCATTTAAGCCCCCAGGGTTTCGAATATTACATTTTCGTCCTTGCTAGGCGCGTGCAAGCCACGCGCCCTGGTGGGAAAATTTCTAAGAGACCCAGGCGGTTTTGGTAATTAGATTTTGGAGCTATAAATCGAATATTTAGTTTAAATGTTTGTGGAAATTTGCATGTATGCCCCTGGATGTTTGAGAAGTTGCATAAATACCCCTGCCAGGCCTGTGTATTGATTGGATGCTTGTTGTATTTATTTAACCTATAATTTTAAATCCAAAAATTCCACAAAAATAGGGTTAAGCTCCTGTACACGTGTGCTTTGACGCCATCATTTTAGTTTTTGATTTTATTTTATTTTCATATTTATTAAAAATCAAAAACAACCTTTTTGTGTACTGTCTAGCTTAGAAAATGCCAAAAAATATTAAAACACTTCGAAAAATTCCAAAAAAATTACCTAGTGTCTATTTTAACTTAATTTAGTATCAGTCCAAAAATCATTAAAAATCTCAAAAGAAAAACACTAAAAATATTAAAACACTCAAAAACTTCAAAATAATATATAAAATCAGAGAAAACTCTAAAAAATAAAAACTCAGGTTCTGTTTGTTCCTTATTTTGTTCCTTTTATTTGAAAAATAGTGTGAAAAATTTTGAGTACTGATTGCTATTTTTAATTTCCATTTTATTCACAGCCAGCACTATTTGCACTGTTTTGCTTTATTTCAGTAATTAAAAATACCAAAAACACCTTGAAAAATCCACAAAAATCACAAAACAGTAAAAAATCATAAAAATATCAAAAACAATTTATTTCTGAATTTTTGGTAATTTTTACTTAGTTTTATAAATATTTTACCTTGTCTTTTATTCCATTGTCTTTAAATTCCAATATTGAAAAAGAAAAAGAAAAATATAAAATATAAAATTATAAAAATTGGAAAATTAAAAATCAAAACACAAAATTAAAAATTAAATAAAAAAATTAAAAATTAAAAACCCACAAAAATTGTATTTGCTTGCTTGCTTAGTGTAGACACATCACACACACACTTGTGCATTAATTTTGAACTACCCTGTTTGCTCCCTGAGTTCAAACTCTCTGCATACTTGTCACTATACACCATTTGTACAGAGTTAAAAATAAATTTTAACTCCACATTAGTTCTAATTTATTGATCTTTAGTGTGGGTTAATTGTTGATTAATTTCAGAATTTGTGCGATCAAACACCGACTGTTGACTCGCCTTGTGAGTCGATACAACCACATCGATTTTCGAGATCATCAAATGACGCCGTTGCCGGGGAGCAACAGCGAGTAGTTTATATTTTGCTTGTGTTGATTGTCTACCATAGCTTTAGTTTCTATCTCTTGCATTTGTGATATTGATTGATTGAGCTATCTGACCATTTCTTTTCTTGTCTTCTTGCGAGGGACCGCGGAGCAAGGCAGATTGCTTAGGTGACCCGGAGCAACCTTGGGAAGCGGAGCCGGCCTTTCTTTAGCCAGGCCGGCAGGAGAGAGCAAGAGGAGTGAGAGAGAGAGAGTGATTAGTTTAGCTCTTCTTTTATTTTTGTGAGAGAGTGATTTATTGAATTGTAATAATACAGGTACATTGGACACTTAGACACTTAGACTACCGGGCCTAATTTCCGGGTGTTTGTTCACCCGGAGGCTCACCGCGGCTTTTCGTGTTTTTATCGCTGTCATTTTTCCGGTTTTGTTTTCATTTTTTCCTTTCTTTTGTGGATTGAGCTCTTAGATTAGGTCCTGCTTGATTCGATTAGCCTAGGTCCAAACACCCTAATAACTCTTGCATGTTCCTATAGTTCGTATTTGGACTTAGATTAATTAAGTAGTTGATCATTGACTCTCGATCCGCGCGCCGCGAGCTCACTCCACACAAGCGCTTTCTCCTAACTCAAATGTGTTGAGCAGAGGAGGAGTGAGCCTAGACCGGACATTAGGATTGGGAGTTGACGGTTAACTCGTGGTTCTTCACGCTAGCAGTTGCCTATCTTAGGACGATTTCCGCTTGCATATCGCCATGTAGTTTAGGTTTAAAAATTCTGCTTTGCATCCCGCATGGAGAGAGCTGGGATTCGCTGTAAGTCTTCTTACTTTGCATACATCATTTAGGCACAAAGGTGAGATTTCCACCTTGGTGTCGACTTGCACGGCTTTTCCGACTCTATTCTCCCTCTATTTTTGGAACAAAGTAGGATCAAGAAAATACAAAAACCGTTAGGCGCTTGTTTGAATCTACTCAAAAGAAGCGATAACACCAAAAAAATTAAAAAAGGGACTGCTAAGAAAACTTGACCAAAAATAAAACCGGTAATTGGATTCATTGCTTGGGGAGAGTAACACCCTCACTTGTATTCAGGTTGCATGGGAAGGTCTCCTTCCAAGTGAGGTGAGCGCTTCGTAAGGATTAGAGCCAAAAACCCAACTTGTGGCTGCCTTGTGTATCGCCTGGATTTCCGAAGTATTGGCGCTACTATCGTACGTAGTCGAGTAGGACTTGGTCGCCATTGGTGACTCACTATTGTGTGAGCGCCGACCTTGTCCGAAGTACCGAGCTTAGGTCACGCCTTCACGGGTGTGTCTGTCTCACCGGCTGCGTCCGAGTAGGATCTTGCACGCTCACGGGTGATTCCGTTGCGAGCGAGGTCCGAAGTATTGGTTTCGCCTATCGGCTTCCTCCCTCTATTTCTTTGGCTGGGTAGGGATCCAGGAAGGGTTACAAGGACCTTAAAAAGCGCAAGTTACAGGTTACACAGGAGGAGGACAAGTACGGGGACACTTTCCTTGCAGTACTCTCGCTCCTATAGGCGTAGCGTTCTAAGGACTCGTGACAAGATAAATACCTGAAAACAAGCTAAAATTGACAAGATAAAAGCTGAACCTTCACGGCTTCACGTGTTGAGTTGGTGAATTCACCCCTGCTTTGTGTTTGATTTCTAGATTTATTTAGGTCAAGATCAAAAACACCGCACAACTGTGCGCAATTTTGTTGCATCTCATATCATCTTCTTCTTCTCTTGCATTTTCCCTGCTCTTCCCGAATAATCAAGATGATGGGACGGAGATCTCTTAGGCCGACCTTGTCGGCACCGCTATCCAGCACTCCTCCTCATTCATCTAGGAATACCTCAGAGAGTCCGCTCTCCGAGACCGAGTTTACATCCACCCTGTTCCCCCTCGACCACCCTTCCCATTCTCCTTCTCTCAGTCCAATTGTTTCAGAATTCAGTGCATCACAGAGTTCGGCTCATTCGACAGCACCTGAGATGTCCTCTTTTGCTTTTTCAGAAAATCCAGCAATGGCAGACAGAGGCGAGCACCCAGATGACCACGATCACCCTCCATTCATAATCGATCAAGTAACCATCAACAATTCCTTGTTAGCATCCCTGGAGACAATGCAGAGACAGATCCGTGACCAGGGAACATTCATGGGTGATCTGATGAGAGAAATAGCGCAGATGAGAGAGAACCGACCTGGGGGCGGTGGCGGAGGTGGTGGAGGAGGACCCGATGCAGGAGGAGGCGATCCAGACGCTGAGCGACCGCCACAGACCATCATGAGGGAACTGCACAACCCAGCTGCATCCCTCACTCACCGGTTGCTACCCAAGGAGATTTCGAGCTTCGGCCCCACACGATTCAGCTGCTACCCAAGTTTCACGGGTTGCTGACCGAAGAGCCGCACCTCCACCTCCAGGAATTTGAAATGATTTGCAGCACTATCCATGATCGGTTGATGACCGAGGACACCATCAAGATGATCACCTTTCCGTTCTCTTTGGTTGATAGAGCCGCATATTGGCTCAAGCACCTTGGGCGATTCGTCGACACATGGGCAGATCTCCGGACCGCGTACTTGAAGAAGTATTACCCTCTCGGCCGGACCAACGCAGCTCGAGCCATGATCAGCAACTTCGTCATGATCCCAAACGAACAATTCCATGAAGCCTGGGATCGATTCAGAGAGCTCATTGACCGGTGTCCACATCACGACATATCCAAGCCCAACTTGGTGCAGAGTTTCTTCTGTGGGCTGACACCGGAGCTGCAGGGGCTAGTAAATGCCTCTTGTGGTGGGTCTTATTTCTCCAAGAGAGAAGACGATGTCTGGGCCATCTACGAAGGCATGGCAAAAAACTCTACTGTGATGACCCAGGCCTGAGTCTATACACAGCAGAAGCCCCCGCAAGGAGCGGGATCATTTCAGAGGATCGCCCGCATCGATGCCGGTCCCAACACAACGTCGGTAGCCGCAGCCCAAGCCGAATCAGCCGCAGCCGACATGGGCATTATTAGTGAGAAGTTGGACCGCATGAAGATCCTCGAGAAGAAGCAGAACCAAGGTCTTGCTCAGATGGACCTTCTCACCAAAACCATGAGTGACCTGAAAACTCAAATCCTATGCATTCAGGAGGCACAGGCTCATTCCCAACAGCTTCCCAGGTCACGGGCTGACTCCAGCAGTAGCAGCTCCAACCAACCCTCTACCTCATATCGACAGGTGAATCATATCCAGGCAGAGCCGGTTCCACTGCTACAGTACCATCCAGAGCAACCACCGTCTCAGGACACGCATATGGTGGTCTATCAGCCGGAGCAGCCACTGGCAGTTCTTCCTCCACCCTCCTTCGAGCAGGAACCATTGATGGAAGTCAATGGGATTTGGTACGACCGGTACCCTCAGCCCGAGATTCGTCGGGATCACCCCGGATTCCGTTGGGGCAATGGTGGATCCTCTTCTCAGCAGCAGAACCCTGCCCAAGGACACCAGAACAGCCAGCCACAACAGCATAACCAGCAGCCCCTGTATGCCCAGCCGCAGCAATATCACAGTGGTCCTCGTCCCGCCTATCAGGGACAACAGTGGAGGCAGCACCAGCCGCCTCAGCAGTCTTATCACCAGCCTTCCCCCCAGTATCAGCAGCAGCAACAGCAACAACAGCCCCATTTCCAGCAGGGACAGTCATCCGGTTCTCAGAGTCCTGCCTTTGAGAACCCAGCCCTTGATGATCTTGCCCGCTTGCTATCTGAACATCGAGCATCTTTCAGGCAAGAAATGGATGAATTCTGGCAGGAGATGCGGGATATCATCAAAGGCAAGGCTGCCATACCCGCTCAGATCGAACCTAACCCTAATAACCTAAAAAGAAAATCTGAGCAGATAGAGTTCACAGAGGATACCTTTCCTAGTGACTATTTGAGTGACATGTTTTATTCCTATTATGATGCTGATTTTGTTACTACTAGGAGCGGTAGGATGCCAGCCGGCGGCGCCTCTTCTGAGCGACAACCAGATGCAGGATCAGGAGCGCCAGAGGAGCAGAGGAGCGGTGCTGATGCCGCCCATGATGATGTTGAAGACGGTGGTGCTAAAGCCACCAATGATGGAGAGCCAGACGACGGTGCTGATGCCGTCAAGAGATCAGATGCAGACGGTGGTGCTGATGCCACCATTTTGGATGCTGAACCAGAGTGTGGTGCTGATGCCGCGAAGACCGGTGCTAGTGGTGGTGCTGAGGCCACCACATCTACTTTTGTTGAGCCACCATCTGTGATGTTGCCACATTTTGTACCTAGAGACTGTGGGAACAAAAACAAAAACAAAAATATGAATAAAGGAAAGGTTTCTGTTCAAATTGCGGATCCATATGTGATGAATGATGATGATTGTATGGGTTCCCCTTCTTCACAGGCACAGGGACCGATTCCTAGTCCTCCATTTGAGGAGGCCCCTACCATCCCCTTCCCCGAGACACTCCGCCGGGCGAGGGGAAATAAAAAAGAAAATCCCAAAAAGAGCCAACAGGTAGAGTTAGGCAACGATATGATTGACAGATTTCACATTCAGCTGACTCTACGAGAAGCATTTGAGCATATCCCCTTCTTCAAGAAGAATTTGAAAGAGACAGCTACTGTCCGAAGGAAGAAGAGGCACAGAGATCAAATCCATATGCTCACTCACGACACTTGCTGCGCCATTCAGAACACATTGCCAGCCAAGCGACCCGATACAGGAGCTTCCTATGTCAGATGCGAGATCCAGGAGCAGCGGTTCGATCGTACTCTATTAGACAGCGGGTCTTCGATCAACCTCCTTCCGGCAGCCTTACTCAAGCAGTTCGAGTTTGGCCCTCTTCTTCGAAGCAGAACGGTCCTTCAGTTTGCTGATAGGTCGATTAAGAGGCCGAAGGGGTTGTTGAAGGACGTGGTCGTTACCATTCAGGGCCTGAAATTCCCTGTGGACTTTGTTGTATTGGACATGGAGATCCCTGAGTCGGTAACCGATGCCCCCATCATACTTCGACGCCCATTCTTGGCCACTGCCAAGGCGGTATCCGACCATGACAGTGGGACGGTATGTTTCCGCGTAGAGGGCGAAAGCATACAAATAGATACGATCGACCAGACCAGAGCCAGAGAGTTGGCATGCTCAGAGCAATCCAGCGAAGCCGAGCAGATGACAGAGGAAGAGCTAGACATCCACCAGGTTTGTGATTTTGAGATGACTGATGATGAATCCAACTGGAAAGATCCTGTAGCACCGACCCTCGCCTTGCCCTCCGATTCACCATATCTCAAGCTTATGGCAGTCGAGAGCCGGGAGAGCACATCCCTGGATGAGAATATATCTGAAGCTGACAGTGTTGTGATGAGTGGTGCCGATGATTTTCATTCATGCTCATCTTCTTCTGATCCCTCGGATTCAGACATTGACTGGGATGACTTTGATGATTATTTTCCTTGTCTGATTCCTTCTGAGCCAACAGCCATGACAGAGTGCGAGCCAGTGTAGTTTATTGATGATTCAGCAGGCCGCCCTTCGTCAGAAATTCATGCAGAGCGAGAGTTCTCCCATGCAGACCTGGTAGCATTTACACAGACATATCAGAAGCCAGATCTGCCACCTCCCAGTTGTCCAGAACGGAAACCTCTGCCGCAGTCGATGACATACAGATTCCTTGCGGGTGAGCCAGAAATGTACCCAGTCATTATCTCAACAGATTTGACTGGAGCGCAAGAATCTCGTCTGATGGAGGTTCTTGAGAGAAACCGCAAGGCAATCGGTTGGAGTATAGCTGATCTCTAGGGGCTGAGCCCAAATCTGTGCTCTCACCACATCTATCTTGAGGATAACGCTAAGTCATCGCGTGAGTTCCAACAACGGCTGAACCCGAATCTTCAAGACGTAGTCATGAGAGAAATTTCAAGGTGGTGGAGCGCCGATTTCATCTATCCCATCTCCGACTCCAAATGGGTAAGTCCGCTACATGTGGTACCCAAGAAGACGGGTATCACTACAGTTGTCAACGAGTCGGGAGAGGAGATCGCTACCAGAGTACCAACTTCTTGGATGGTCTGTGTGGACTACAGACGATTGAATGAGGCCACCAAGAAGGATCACTTCCCGCTACCCTTCATTGATCAAATTATCGAGCGGTTAGCTGGGAAGAGTCATTACTGTTTTCTTGACGGGTACTCTGGATACAATCAAGTGGCCATTGCGCCCGAAGACCAGGAGAAAACGACATTCACCTGTCCGTTTGGGACTTATGCTTTCAGACGGATGCCCTTTGGTCTATGTAACGCTCCGGCGACATTCCAAAGGTGCATGTCGTCCATCTTATCGGACATGGTGGGTGACTGTTTAGAGGTCTTCATGGATGACTTCTCGGTCTATGGTGACAGGTTCGACGCTTGTCTTGACTGCCTAGACCGTGTGCTCAAGCGCTGCATTGAGGTCAATCTTATCTTATCGTGGGAGAAGAGTCATTTCATGATGACTCAGGGGACGGTCCTTGGTCATATCGTCTCCAATAGGGGCATGGAGGTCGATCCGGCTAAGGTGGACATCATCAGAAAACTCAATCCGCCGTCCAATTTGCGTCAGTTACGGTCTTTTCTGGGGCATGTCGGTTTCTACCGACGGTTCATTCAGGACTTCAGTCGAATTGCCCGACCGCTTACTGACTTGCTGACAAAATACACCGAGTTTATTGTCAATGATAAGTGTCTTGAATCTTTTGAGACTCTAAAAAACATGGTTGTTTCAGCTCCTGTCCTACAGCCACCTGATTGGTCTCTCCCATTCGAGATCATGACGGATGCTTCCGATTTTGCCGTTGGGGCTGTGCTCGGACAGAGGAGGGATGGTTTACCTTTTGCCATTCACTACGCCAGCCGGACTTTGGATGCCGCGCAGCGGAATTACATTGTGACTGAGAAAGAAATGCTGGCCGTAGTCTTCGCTCTTGATAAGTATCGATCATATATTCTCGGATCTAGAGTAACCATCTACATGATCACACCGCCATCCGGTACCTAATGTCTAAGAAGGATGCCAAAGCACGTCTCACCAGATGGATCCTTCTACTCCAGGAATTTGATATTGAGATTAAGGATAAGCCTGGAGTCAAGAATGTGGTGGCGGATCATCTCTCCAGATTGGAGAATCTTGAGGAATCTGAGCCCAGCGCACCTATCACAGAGACATTCCCAGATGAGGCGATCTTGGCTGTCACCTCACTCCCGTGGTATGCTGACATTGTGAACTATCTTGTATCCAAGACGGTTCCACAAGGTTGGCCCAGGCAGAAACTTGAGACCTTCCTGGCGAAGGCCAAGTTTTACCATTGGGAGGATCCCGTTCTTTATCATGAAGGAGGGGACAATATCTGGAGGAGGTGCATTCCTCAAGAAGAGCATCATAGCGTCCTTACATACTACCACAAGCTTGAGGCAGGAGGACATCATTCTGGAAAAAGAACAGCACAGAAGGTGCTTCAATCCGGTCTATGGTGGCCTACTCTCTTCAAGAATTCTGATGAGTTCGTGAAGAGATGTACTGACTGTCAGAAGATGGGAACCTGCGGACAGAGAGACATGATGCCCATGCAACCCATTCACTTCTGTGAGGTTTTTGATGCATGGGGGATTGATTTCATGGGCCCATTTCCTAAGAGTCAGGGATTCGAGCATATTTTGCTCGCTGTGGATTATGTCAGCCGATGGGTTGAGGCCATCCCCGCCCGAGCCGCAGATGCTAAAACCGTTTGCAAATTTTTGAGGAAAAATATCATTTCACGGTTCGGAGTACCTAGAGTCTTGATTTCAGACGGGGGGTCTCATTTCATCAATGACAAAGTCAGGGCCCTTGCAGACGAGTTCGGCATTGACCATCGGGTTGCCACTCCTTATCACCCTCAGACTAATGGTCTTGCCGAAGTATCGAATCAGGAGATAAAGACAATCTTGCAGAAAGTTGTCCGCCCAGACCGAAAGGATTGGTCACAGCTTTTGGACTCGGTCCTGTGGGCTTATCGGACTTCTTTCAAAAATCCATTGGGGACATCTCCCTTTCATCTCGTCTATGGCAAGCCGTGCCATTTGCCAGTGGAGATCAAGCACAAATCTTTTTGGGCAGTCACTGAGTTGCTTTTGGATCCCGAGAGTATAGGAGACCAGAGAAGAGCAGAATTGGCAGCCCTGAAGGAACTTAGAGACACAGCCTTTTCCAACAGCCTATAGTACAAGGAAAAAGTCAAGACATGGCACGATTCGCATATCAGCCATAAACAGTTTGAGCCAGATCAGAGAGTATGGTTGTTTGATTCGAGGCTGAAATTATTCCCAGGGAAATTGCAGAGCAAGTGGAAAGGTCCGTATGTGGTCAGGAAGGTACATGACAATGGCAGCATCGATATATCCGAACCGTCATCTTCCTCTACCTTCCGCGTCAATGGTCAACGCCTGAAATTATATCTTGATCATGATCTACCGACCATTGACGTTGCCCCCATTCTTCTGGTATGAGATGTGTCCTTTGACTCTCATTATCTGCATCTCATACATGGTGATCAATTCCATCATCCGCTGTACAGATCCATCTGTTCATATCACTCGGTCGTCTGTTGATTTATTTTCTTCTTTTCTTCTTTTCTTCTTTTCCTTTTCTATCTGTTGTATCTATCAAAAAGGTGCCGCCCTTGTAGACAGTTTTCCATACTTAGGACGTACCTTGTCCTAAGTATAGGGGGGTTGGCACCCCGAGTTTCTTTCATTTTCATTTCAATCCTCTCCATTGTCTCCTCTTCTTGTCTATACTTAGGGATATCTTACCCTAAGTATAGGGGGAGACAATCTGAGTACGATCTATTCATTCCCACCCTTGACCCTCCCTGCTTTGTGCACAGTCTGCTATACTTAGGATTATTTGATCCTAAGTATAGGGGGGATGGTCAACTTCTCATTCATTGATTCCTTCATTAGTTTTTTATTCTTTAGACTTGTCTATACTTAGTACGAGTTATGTCTTTTCTTCTCTCTCCGATCTATGAGGACATAACTCAAGCTAAGTATAGGGGGGTCGTATATACTATGTATATACTTTAGCCATAACTCGTACTTTCGTATTTTCTTAATAATATGGCTAATCATTCTTTAAAATTCACTAAAAATCCTTAACAAAAAGATGTGATTATTCCTCAAATTCTTTTTGTATTTACTGATTAATAAATCAGGTGAAAATGTTTTTTGCAAAATGTTTGAAAAATAGTTTGAAAATCTTTGTGAACATTTATTGAAAACTATTTTGAAAATATTTTGTTACATGTTTTCAACCTTTGTAAAAATGTGTGGTTTGCAAAATTTATTTTCTTTGTGTGAAATAAAATGTTTGAAAAATGATTTGCAAATGGTTTGAAAAATGGTTGCAAAAATATTTTGAAAAACCTATATATACTGTTTTGAAAGCCTTTGCAAAATGATTTTCAAATGTGTGTACATGTTTTCAAAAATGTTTATAAAAACTATTTTGGACTATAGTTTTCAAAAATTGTGTGAAAAGCTTGTGTCAAATAAGTTTGAGGAATAATGATATCACACCAAAATTCACTATATGTATATATCTATATGTATAAAATTGACCACTTACCCTGTAAATTCTTAAAATCCACTTCTTGTATATATAAGAAGCACTCCCGTGTACATATTTTATCCTAGTTTTTAGCCAAAACTTTTTCGTTTCAAAAATCCCAAAAACAGTTGCAAAATTAAAATCCAAAAACATTTGAAAAATCTTTTTGAAAAAGACAAAAAAATGCATATGCATACATGCATCATGTTTCCAAAATCCATAAAAAGTTCAAAATCTTTGAAAATTGCATCACAAAAATATTTTCTGCATTCTGCATATCATTTGCATAGCATTTGCATTTTTCGGATTGAGTTTGGTAGTTGAACGAGTCTAAGTAAAATCCGGAGATTGGAGCTTCATTGGACCTTAAAATCTACCTAATAACAGGAACCTTATAGGAACTGAGTTTGAGGTACTTCAGGTCTAGTTGACTTAATTCTTTGAGGATCACGGGACTTGGTTCAATGGATTCTTGACTGCCTAAGTAGAGCATTTCGGAGCATACGCACGACTCTTGTTGATAATGACCTAACTTGGACACCTGCACCTTTCACATGGCTCAACTCAGTTGGAGTGGTGAGGGGATTGGATTTGCCGGTATAAGACGCACACAAGTGGAAACATTTGTCCTCCTCTAGGGAGGGAAGTGCACCCCAACCCGTCCAGTGATTAGGAAGTCTAAAGACAGGAGGCTGTGGGTTGCGATAAAGCTTCAAAAGAGGGACAGTCTACTGGCTCAATAGGAAAAACTCCTTATGTAAATGCTGCTGTATATAGTATTCAAAAAAAATGTTCAGGAATGTACAAAAATAAAAAGCCTGCAAGTATGTGTAAAGTCAATAAGCAAGCTTGAGTTCCAAAGTCAAATATGTGAGCCGGCAGCAGGATGACTTGACTACACTGGTCTTGCATCCCGGGATAGGTAGCTACACTGGCTACCGTCCATTCTTCTCTTCACCCCCTCCTCTTGAGCTGGTTGCCACTTGAACTTAGAAGGGAATACCCCGCTCCTCGAGGATGGAGTTAGTGGATTGGGGAATCATTGGGTTGTCGTACTGGAGAAGTCAGTTTCTTTGTCATTCTAGTTGGGGAGAGCCACCATCACTTACACTAAACAAGTCAGATTCATAGTCGTAAGAGTTTGCGTATGAATTGAGATATTTCTGACCTGGCTATTGAGGAGACTTGAGCAGAGTTTTGGGATTCTCAGGGACTGTTGGATTTCAAACACGGTTCTCACTAAGGTTCCGCCCGCACTAAAAGTCCAAAGGTCTGACTTAAGCTCCAAACTTTGATTTTGCGAAGACAAGTCTGATAATCAAATACAATCCAAGTTTCTTCTTTTTCTTTTCTTTCTGTTTCTTTTTGCACTTATTGCATAAGTGTTTGCTAGGGACTAGCAAAGGTAAAGTATAGGGGGATGATGAATCCACATTTCATCATCTCTATTCTATCATTTTGGCACTAAAAACCCTAGCAAATGCCTGAAAATAGCATTAAATAGAGCATCTTAACATCCATGCATGTGCATCACAATAGTGTATAAAATACTGTAATTAAGGCCAAAATTATAGAATAAATATAAGAAAAGAAAAAGAATAAAATATTGTAAATATTTTATGACCCGAAACCCCGAGACCTAGGCATCTTGATGAATAGGTCGACAAGGAATAAAGCAGGGGGAGATAAGGGCCAAAATACAGATAAAAGACCTATATTTTTTATTCATTCTTTATTAATATTGGGACCAATTTTTGGTTCCACTTTTTATACATCAAATAAAGAAAATTTGTACATGAAAGTTGTAGCTAATTTTATAAAGAAAAATACAAAATTGATTTCACAGAAAAATAACGTACAGATAAAAAGTTATGGTCTGAAAAAAAATCCAGAATGCCAACTTCCCAGACCCGTATCTCACAAATAAAAACTCCAAATGCAGCGTACTCACCTTTAATTGTATATAGAAGAAAATAAGCTATTTAATGGCAGTGGTTTCGCATTTGGCAGAGCTACGGTTTGAAAGTTTAGTTTTGGATCCACATTGTATACTTGTACAGATTAAAATATTCAATTTATTATTTATTTATTATCTTATTAATTTTATATTTTTATAATGTTGTGAATATTACTTATAATAATTATGTGTATTAAAATCAGAATAAAAATGCAAAGAAAAATAAAAAAATAAAAATGAACATACATAGAATACATAGGTACACTACCTATATCCATACCTATATCCATACCTTTATATTTTATTTAAATATACAAAACAATTCATAAAAATAAAATTAAAATATATTTGTGTAGATAAAAGTATTTTATAATTTCATAAAATCATAAATAAAAATTAATAAAAATAAAATACATAGAATAAAAATCAAATACTCAAATACATAGGTATTATACCTATATATGGTTAAAAAGGTAACTTGTAAAAATATAACTCATAAAAATACTTAAAAATCAGAATAAAATACTACATAAAATTTTAAGCATTTTTTTATTTTATAACCTTTAATTAATTCGACATTATTCTATTTTTAAATGATTTTTCAAAATAATTAGCAGGGTTTTTCCTGGTTGGTCCACGTGGACCAACCAGGTGCAAACCCTAGTTGACCTCGGTCAACTAGGTGACCTAGACCCTGTGCCTCCGTCAGAGCCTCGTTTTCTCCCCGCATTCGCGGATTTTTCGAGGCGCCAACTTTCACCCTTTCGCGATACCATCTTCTGCAAAGTTCTCCACCTACCATCCATCTTGGTCGGCCTATGTTTGCATCGGACTATGAATCACTGTGGCGCAAGATTTCTCTTGGTCTTTGGACCCCTGCAACCTCGGGTCAACCCACTTAAAACCAACTCCTCACCTTTCGATTCGAATTCGAACACCCTTCGGTCCACCCCTCGAGTCTCTTTCGTGCTCCAGAGCTACCTGGAGGTGACAGCTCCGTCGTGGGCTCTTCAGCCAAGGCCCCCGAGGTCGGAGGTGCTTCCCCTACCTCCCGCGAAGTCGCCGGTTGAGGTTTGCTCCTCCCTCTGGCTCCGGCCATCGAGGGCTTCCCCCCGCCTTTTTATTTAGCTCATTAGACTCCTGTTAGCCTTAGCTTCAAAAACCCCAAAAAGATTTGAAGTTTCATCGCCTATATCGCCCGATCAAGCACGTTGGCCGGAGCGCACCTCCGGCCGTGCACCCACATCGCGATTCGCATCTCTCCCCGACCATCCAAGGGTCCAGGTAGTTTGCCCTGGACCCTTTGACCATTTTTGCAGGTCCAAGCCGCAGTGAAGACACTTGGAGGTGATTTTTGAAGCTCGCCGGAGCTAACGAAGCTCTCCAGCTCCGCCAGCCACCAGCGAGCACCACGGCCACCGCCGTGGCTTTTTGACGCCCCCAGGAGATAGAGGAGGACCAGAGGAGGCTCCAGCCAAATTTTGAACCCCAGAAGCCACCGGAGTCGGCCGGAGGAGCTCGAGGAATCTCGCCCAGCCGGGGCTCCGCCGTGTTCTTCCAGCCACCTTCGCCGCCGTCCGATCAGGGCGTCTCCTCCAGATCGCACAGTTGTCGTTGGATCGCGCCACCCCTCGACCGTTGATCTTCCCTGGGAGATCTAATCTCAGCCGCAGATCCACGAAGCGTCATCGGCCGTTCATCAAGCGCCACGTGTCTAAGTGGCAACGTCATCGCCGTCGGATCACGCGTCGAGGGTATTTTGCATCTACACCCTCACGACTTTTTGTATTTAGTATTTAGTATTTAAACTTTTGTCTGTAGTGTAATATTTTTGCAATATTTGCACAAAGACCCCCAAACTTTCTATATTTACATCCAGGTCCTTCGCCACGTCACCTCACGTGACCTGTACACGTGAGGTGTGGGTATTTTGCAGAGGGACCCTTGGCCTTTATTGTATTTTGTTTTAGTACCAAAACTTCACTTTCACGTGTTATAATTTTGGAAAAATTGCATTTAATCCCCCAGGGTTTGGAATATTACATTTTCGTCCTTGCCAGGCGCGTGCAAGCCACGCGCCCTGGTGGGAAAATTTCTAAGAGACCTAGGCGGTTTTGGTAATTAGATTTTGGAGCTATAAATCGAATATTTAGTTTAAATGTTTGTGGAAATTTGCATGTATGCCCCTGGATGTTTGAGAAATTGCATAAATACCCCTACCAGGCCTGTGTATTGATTGGATGCTTGCTGTATTTATTTAACCTATCATTTTAAATCCAAAAATTCCACAAAAATAGGGTTAAGCTCCTGGACACGTGTGCTTTGACGCCATCATTTTAGTTTTTGATTTTATTTTATTTTCATATTTATTAAAAATCAAAAACAGCCTTTTTGTGTACTGTCTAGATTAGAAAATGCCAAAAAAATATTAAAACACTTCGAAAAATTCCAAAAATATTACCTAGTGTCTATTTTAACTTAATTTAGTGTCAGTCCAAAAATCATTAAAAATGTCAAAAGAAAAACACTAAAAATATTAAAACACTCAAAAACTTCAAAAAAATATATAAAATCAGAGAAAACTCTAAAAAATACAAACTCAGGTTTTGTTTGTTCCTTATTTTGTTCCTTTTATTTGAAAAATAGTGTGAAAAATTTTGAGTACTGATTGCTATTTTTAATTTCCATTTTATTCACAGCCAGCACTATTTGCACTGTTTTGCTTTATTTCAGTAATTAAAAATACCAAAAACACCTTGAAAAATCCCCAAAAATCACAAAACAGTAAAAAATCATAAAAATATCAAAAACAATTTATTTCTGAATTTTTGGTAATTTTTACTTAGTTTTATAAATATTTTACCTTGTCTTTTATTCCATTGTCTTTAAATTCCAATATTGAAAAAGAAAAAGAAAAATATAAAATATAAAATTATAAAAATTGGAAAATTAAAAATTAAAAATTAAATAAAAAAATTAAAAACCCACAAAAATTGTATTTGCTTGCTTGCTTAGTGTAGACACATCACACACACACTTGTGCATTAATTTTGAACTACCCTGTTTGCTCCCTGAGTTCGAACTCTCTGCATACTTGTCACTATACACCATTTGTGCAGAGTTAAAAATACATTTTTACTCCACATTAGTTCTAATTTATTGATCTTTAGTGTGGGTTAATTGCTGATTAATTTCAGAATTTGTGTGGTCAAACACCGACTGTTGACTCGCCTTGTGAGTCGATACAACCACATCGATTTCCGAGATCATCAATTCTCCTCTCAAATTAGCAGATGCATAAATATGACGGAAAGAAAGATATCGTATTAAAAAGTCATGATTGTCATGTACTTATGCAAGTTTATTTTCCGTTGTTAATCAGAGGAGTTGTACATCCTGATGTTTTACAGCCACTAATTGAACTCAGTCAGTTTTTTAAAGCTTTGTGTTCGAAGACTTTAGACCTGGAAGTATTGTTCAGACTAGAGACATATATTGTTATAACTTTATGTAAGCTGGAGCAGCTCTTTCCACCTACATTTTTTGATATAATGGTTCATCTAATTATTCATCTTGCTAGCGAAGCCCGGGTATGTGGTCCTGTGTAGTATCGATGGATGTATCCAACTGAAAGATATCTACGAAAATTAAAGAATATGGTGTTTAACAAAGCTGCACCTGAAAGTTGCATTGCCGAGGGATATTTATGTGAAGAATGTATCACATTTTGTGACATGTATATGGGTGATGGAAAGAGTATTAGATTCGATAGGTTCGAACGAAATAATGATGGTGAGTTGTGGACTGAAGATCCAAATAAACTTTAGATTTTTCAACAAAATGGCCGAGCTATCCTAAAGAGTACCCGTCGTAGTATTTCAGACAATGAAAGAGATCTTATTCATTATTATATTTTGATGCAAGTAGACGAGGTTGATTCTTTCTTCGAAGAGTTTCAGTCAACAACCACTAGCAAATCAGACTTTTTGAAATGGTTCGGGGATAAAATTGAACTATTAAAATCTACCAAAGATGAACGGTGGAGCGCAAATCTCGATATAATTCACAGGAGTCCATACTCATTAATAATATCACATTCTGGCTGTATCGTTAACGGATTTAGATTTCAAAAGAAGTCAATTGATGAAAATAAAGCGTCACAGCTTTCAGGAGTAATAGTGAAGGCTGATCTCAATGCTGAAATTGACGGATACTATGGCGAGATTATTGATATACTAGAAATCAGTTTTACACATGATGCAAGGTGTGTTCTATTTCATTGCATCTGGTTCGATGTGGGTCGAGTTGGAGTAGGTTACAAGAAGGATAGAAATGGGGTTCTTTCTTTAAAGCAAACAGGTCGATTACAAACAAATGAACCGTATACGCTTGCCAGTCAGGTCGAATAGGTCTTTTAAGTTCCAGATAACTCAGTTAGTGGATGGATAATACCAATTAGAACAACACCGAGAGATTTCTTCGACGTAAATGAAGAGGAAGATGCACTAGACAATGATGCTGCATATCAAAATAACTCCAATGATTTTTTTCCATGAAGTATTAGACAACGACGTTGGAACTTGGAACTAGCAATTTCAGGTAATGTTTTTTTATTTTCAATTTCTATTAATTGAAATTATTATCATCTATCTAAATGTATATTTTTGAAATAACTCTTTTTAAATTTCAGACATGGCTCCTAGACCGAGACGTATTCGGGAGGTTCCCGAACCTCCTCAGCAGCCACAGCCAGGTTCGTCTGATGCAAGTAGTGGAGGTACCCCGAGACGACGTGGACCGTCTCAGTGTAGATTTTTGGATCGTCTTGCACCCGGGCAGACGTTGCATGTGCGTATTGTTGGCGGGGATGCGGTTGGTGAGAACTCTACGGAGTTTCAGAGCTACCTTGGCCAGGTTTCTCGTGCGCGCGTCCCGATCACTACACAAGACTTTCGGCAGCTTCCTTATGCTGTCAAGGCTGCCATACTATCTGACTTGGAGGTATTTTAAAATCATACAACCATTTTTGTTTAAGTTTTTGTACTAATATTTTGTATTTTTTGTTGTATAAGGCTGGCTTTTCATGGGAACGAAATGCCCATGTCGATTCCCAGATTCTGTCCCATGCTGCTGAGATGTTGTGTCGATACAAGGGACACATAAAGACGAAGGTACGAATATTTTTTTACTTTTTAATTCGGAAGAATTAATCTTAACGATATTTATTTTTCCATCATTAGTATTACAACCCCCAGATTCCATATGATCAGCTTGTGCAAAACGTCCCACCTGGTGTTACACCAGAACAATGGAGGACGTTGATTAATTTTTGGTCCAGTGAGGAATTCGCGGTACGTACAATGTTTACTTTTTACTTGATTTATGCTTGTAATAATGTTTTTTTAATTATAGTCGATTTCTACGAAAAATACGGCGAATCGATCCAAAGGCTTCCGGTCCACCCATAAGATGGGAAGGAAGAACACTAACCAGTTGAAGGATAACTTTGTAAGTATTTAAATATTTTCTGTGATTATTAAGTTTGAGTGGAGAATTGATTTTAAAACTTTATTTAATGTGTTTTTTAGTTGAGGGATAACGAACGAGAAATGACCCGCATAGAGGTTTTTGCTGGGTCAAAGAGTCGTGATTTAGGCGGAGAAGTGCAGTGGGTTGATGACGCCTACACACCAATTCATGTAAGTAATATTTACTTTTACTTTATATAATGACTTAAGTTATTACATATATTGACAATATTTATAATATTTATACATGCAGGAAGAAATGATTAGGCTATCTACCACCCCCTCGCTGGACAGCACGAGGACGAGTACTCTCCCGTTGTCAGCCGATGATGCATTCCGTCAAGCCACTGGTCCGGAACACAGTGGACACATCCATTGTGGAGGACGAGGAGAAACGATCCGTACATGGTACGGAATGGGTGGTGCAAGTGGTTCCCAGTCATCCTCCCAAGGGAGCCAGAGAGAAAGAGAGACGGAGAGGGAGCTGCGGGAGGTAAAGGCAAAGATGTCTGCACATGATGAAGAGATGGCGAAGATGCGTGCTGAAATGGCAAATGTCCTGTCCGTTATAAGCCGTCTTCAAAGTCAAGCCACACCACCTGTACAACCAACACATCTCGAAAACGATGATGAGAGTGAGAAGGAGAGTGAGGAGGAGAGCGACGAGAGTCAAGGATCCGAATAGATAACAACTCTTGTAGTAGTTTTAGTTTTTAAATTCCTGGACATTTTATTGTAATATTTCTATTAAGAGTATGTTGAATTGATAAACATTTTCTTTAGAGCTATTAAGTATCGTATTTGCTTCTTTCATTTTGATTATGTGGATTGTGATATTCAATTTCACAGGGGGAGCATGAACAAAATACAATGAAGCTAGTATTTTTTTCCAGGCATGGGTCAATGGGGACGGTCATAACCGTCCCCAAAACTGCTACAGAAACGTCCCCCCTTCTTTAGGATAGCTCACGGGACGCAATTTTGCATTTCAGACACTAATGGGGACGGTTAAAACCGTCCCCTATACGCTTCTGTGGCCGTCCCCTTTACCTATATGACACAGAGGGGTCGGTTACAACCGTCCCCACTTCTAATCTAGGGGGACGGTTCAATCCGTTCCTTCAGAATGTTAACAACCTTCTGTCCCATTTCAGCCGCCAGAGGGACCAAGGGGGATGGTTTCAACCGTCCCCTATACGTTTCTGTGGCCGTCCCCTTTAATCTATGACACAGAGGGGACGGTTACAATCGTCCCCACTTCTAATCTAGGGGGACGGTTCAATCCGTCCCTTCAGAATGTTAGCAACCTTCTGCCCCATTTAGCCGCCAGAGGGACCAAGGGGGACGGTTTTAACCGTCCCCTATACGTTTCTGTGGCCGTCCCCTTTAATCTATGACACAGAGGGGACGGTTACAACCGTCCCCACTTCTAATCAATGGGGACGGTTCAATCCGTCCCTTCAGAATGTTAACAACCTTCTGTCCCATTTTATCCACCAGAGGGACCAAGGGGGACGGTTTCAACCGTCCCCTATACATTTCTGTGGCCGTCCCCTTTAATCTAAGACACAAAGGGGACGGTCATAACCGTCCCCACTGCTTATCAAGGGGGACGGTTCAATCCGTCCCTTCCGAAAGTTAAACACCTTCTGTCCCATTTTAGCCGCCATAGGGACCAACGGGGACGGTTTAAACCGTCGCTAAAAGGCTTCTGTGCCCGTCGCGGAATGGTTGCAAACCATTCGGGACAGTTACAACCGTCCCTCATGCTTCACAGATGGGGACGGTTTGCATTACTAGGGACGGTTGTAACTGTCCCCAATGGTTACACTTAAGGGGACGGTTTGAACCGTCGCCAAAGGTTTACTGGATGCGACGGTTGTCAGAACCGTCCCCTCTAAGTAAATGGGACGGTGGCTGTGGGACCGTCCCCGATACGCAGAAGGGACGGTTATGACGACAAAGCGGACAATCCTTGACCGTCCCCTTTGTGCCAGCCGCCTGTAGTGGTTATACTTAATAATAAATAGTAGAATATCATGGATTGGACCCATGATCCAGATATTGTACTTGCAATTGGACACATAATGTATGTGGTTGCAATGTGCAAGTTTTCTCATAATAATGAGGAATGATAATTAAATAGATAATAGGACTAAAACCCTAGGGTTTGTATGTCTCTATAAGTTTTGATCTCATCGAATGTACTTTTGAAGTGACATGTCGATAATGATCGTAATTATCAAATAATCCTTATAAAATCTAAGAAGATGTTCTGGCATACATATGTGCTCTCGACATATAATCATGAATGACATATCTCTGCATTATGCAGAATGGTGGCTCTATAGGAGATGATGTATTCAAATTATTTGAGTACCTACCTGAACCTAAGTTTTAAGAGTTTAAATGGATGTAGATACGTTGAGTGTCATCATTCTACTATCTATACTCTAATCATTCATGAAGCTTCATAATATTCATATTGTATGAATTGAATTAAGCATGTATAAATGTTGAAATACTCTTATATTGAAATTTTTGATTTTAACATAAGAGATCCTTTGTCTTAAGCAATGGTTGCTTATAAATAAAGGGAGCGCAGTGGAAGCATGGGTTGGACCCATGTAAGAAGTATAGTCAAAGAGTTGACTGTACTTCTCTGACTTCCATATGACATCCAAAGAGTTGGATGAATGCCAATCCTGCAATAAGTTGATGTGTTGATAGTATGACTATAAATCTATCTAGAGTCCTTAGAGAATGAATCGTATAGTACATCAGAATAATCTACATATAATCATTGAAATTGACTTACTTATTTGATAAGATAAAGTCTAATAATTGTATCTCAATCTTCTAATGAAACTTGCAATTGGTTGCATCTGTATTAGAATATTAGAAATTTGATCTTAAGGTTTAATGGTCATCCATGTTGGAAGTGATGTAATTGTTGCAACAATTTCCATTGGATCAATAGACTTCATATTTTCAGTGGAAGCCCTTAGTCTTAGAGAATGTCTCTGTGACCTGGATATTAGAATACACTCATAGTTCATTTCTAAATGTTGGAAATAAACATGAATTCTGGAATAAACCTATCATAGAGAGTTATGATGGATATATTTCAGATAGTAATCTAACATCTAGTGGACTCTACTAAATTAGAAAATTAATGAATGGTTCATTAAGATTTCTAATCCTGAAAATTAAACCTTTAAAGATCAATAGAAGGATAAAGATCATTTAACAATGATCTGGCATCATGTCTTGGACATATATCTGTTGATGAGATCAATGGGCAAGTAAGAGATGGAACTTTAGAATGTCTAAAATTTCAAAACTTGCATACTTATGAATATTGTATTAAATGTAAAATGTCCAATACACCCTTCTTTAGGAAAGATGTAAGATGTCAAGGTATTCAGGATCTCATACATATTGATGTATGTGAATCATCTATATCATAGTAAACATTATGGATATGTGATATCTATTGATGATTATATATAATATGAGATGTCTTCTCTTCACCTAAGAAACCTTTGAAATGTTCAAAGATTTCACAATTTTGGTTTAGAACCAAAGTTTGAAGGAAGATGAAATGAATTTGATCTAACCAAGGTAGCTTGTACCTATTACATGAATTCAAGGAATAACTTATGGAGATGTGAATATCATTCCTATCTCAATCCTCCTAATGAACCTTAACTCAATAGAGTTGTAGGGAGATACAATTGATCATGTGTGGCATGATTTGATCAATGATTAATCTTAGCATAATTATCTCTTAGTTTCCAGGTATATATATATATGTGGTAGAGACTACATTATATATCCTTAATAAGGTTCCACGTGAGTAAGCTGGAACTTAGCACCTGAGAGTGCTACTTCATTAGGAAAATAAAGGACGGTATTGGATACCTACTTTATGACCTTGAGATTCTTAAAAGATTTCATATCTGAGGATGTGATTATTAGATGATGAGACTCTTGAGAATCAAGATGAAAATGAAGTAAAGGAACTCATTTAATCTTGAGATGATAATGAGACTCCTAAAATTGGAAACTAAAAGGACAATTAAAGATGAAACACTAATACCTCTTCATATAAGTTTGAAGATGGATTCCATGTGTCAATTGAATCTGACAATGATCTGACTTCATGCGATGAAGCTCCTGAGGATCATGATATGGAAAGATGGATGTTAGCAATAAAAGTCTAATGTAGACTTCATATACAAGTGTTGTATGTAGACCCTCGAGGATCCACCTATAAGGGTCAAGCCCATTAAGGTGTAAATGGATCTTCAGAAGAAAGAGGGAATCTGATGAGAAGGTAGAGACCTTCAAAGCACGGTTCATAGCCATGAGCTGCACACCGAAGAGAAGACATCGCTTGCGATGAGACTTTCTCTTCAGTGACCATGCTTAAACCCATCAGAATATTGCTAACCCTAGCTACACAACTTGACTATGGCATCTTCAAGATGTGAGTCAAGATTGTATTCCCTTATGAATACCTCTTTGAGGATATTCACATGAAGTAGCCCCAGGGCTTCATGGTTGAGGAAAGCAAGGTATGCAAGCTAAGGAACTCCATCTTTGGACTCAAATAAGCTTCATGTAGTTGGAACATAAGATTTGATGAAATTATAAATGTTATGATTTTAGATAGAATGTTGATGAACCGTGTGAAGCTTAGTGGGAGTGCCATTGTGTTCATCATGCTAAATGTAGATAATATTCTAATCATTTAGAATGATATAAGGATGATAATAATATGTGTTTTATAATCTGGTTGTTCCATACCTCGAGATATGATCTCAAGGATACCTCTTAGAT
Organism: Ottelia alismoides; assembly: GCA_037367405.1. Taxonomy (NCBI): domain Eukaryota; kingdom Viridiplantae; phylum Streptophyta; class Magnoliopsida; order Alismatales; family Hydrocharitaceae; genus Ottelia; species Ottelia alismoides. The sequence continues at coordinate 683,555 of JAZKJV010000742.1, read as the reverse complement.
CTTAGTTCTGAATGTGTTCAGAAGCAAAGAGAAGAGGGTATTGGGACCGTCACATTAATAGTATACCTTGGTCATTTCCATTTTTTGGAAAATTCCAAGAAATGCTTCTTTTCCTCAAGATATGGTACTGACATATCTAAAGGGATATCACCTCAAAGAGTTGAGGAAGTGAATTCTAGAACTGCTTGCAATTGTGCATCAGTTACGAGAAGCTGAGTGCATGCTAGATGTGTACAAGAGCCACATGTATGCCATGCAGTGGGAGTAATAAACTGTTACTAATCCTACTATAGAGATAAAACACTTGATTGCAGCAATAACAATATCTTCAAAGATGATGAAACTTAGAGATAGTGATCTCAAAGTCTTATCTTCAAAAGTTTAAGACCTTGTAGATAGTTATCTTCAAAAGTTTAAGACCTTGTAGATAGTGATCTATAAGGGTCTTAACTATAGATACCTTAGGAGATAGGGATCTCCAGGAATAAAGGTATTCTGATAAGGATTATGGGAATACTGGTTATAATAATTATTGAGGTGTAGTGTCAAGGACACTGTGACTGATATGATTGAGTGTTGGTTGCATAAGATGCAACATTCGCATTGGATGCGAACACTGTTACTAGGAGACATGCAAGTGCTGTAAAATGACTTGGCATAGTCTTTTGGGAACAGTGTGACTAATCAGCTTACCTAGCTATTTTCTAAATAGCCTATGATTGTCACATGAGTGTGGATTTAAATGATTAGCCCATTAATGTCTCTTTGGGCTAGTGGGAGATTGTTGGACATGCGAGCCCACGACGAGTCATTATGCAATAAATGTTATTGCAAATATCATTCCCCGATCTGAAATGAAGAATAACTAATTTGCATAATAGGTCCCTTAGTACAATTAGGGTTATGTACCAGGGCCATCTTAATGATCATACAACTGTTGATTCAATTATTGAATCATAGAGGCTGGTGCTTGGATGAATATCTAATGAGTTAGATTGAGGACTCATCAAGCACCGTCAAATGATTGTTAAGAGATGATCTCCAGCCTGAGTAGGAGATGGCAATCCTTTCTCAGTTAGGCTGATATCTGACCGACCTCTTGATGAATCTACGTTTCATCATCTTTATTCTATCATTTTGGCCTTAAAAACCCTAGTAAATGGGTGTAAATAGCCTTAAAAACATTTTAAGCATCCAAGCACATTTGTGTAGATAGTGTATAAAATACTGTTTTTAATGCCAAAATTATAGAATAAAGAAAAGAAAAGAAAAAGAATAAAATATTGTAAATATTTTATGACCCGAAACCCCGAGACCTAGGCATCTTGATGACTAGGTCGACAAGGAATAAAGTAGGGGGGAGATAAGGGCCAAAATACAATAAAAATACCTTTTAATACATTCATTCTTTATACATTTTTGGACCTATTTTTGGCTCCACTTTTTATTCCTCAAATAAAGAAACTTTGTACATGAAAGTTGTAGATAATTAAATAAGTAAAAATACAAAATTGATTTCACTCAAAAAGATTATACATATAAAAAGTTATAGTCTGAATAAAATCCCAGAATCCCAATTTCCCAGACCTGTATCTCCCTAATAAAAACTCGAAATGCATCAAAATCACCTTTAATTGTATATAATTGAAAATAAGCTATTTAATAGAGGTGGTTTTGCATTTGGCGGAGCTACAGTTTGAAAGTTGAGTTTTGGACCCCTATTGTATACTTGTATAGATTAAAATATTTACTTTAGTTATTATTCTTTATTTTTATAATTTTGTAAATATTATTTTTAATATATATGTACATTAAAATCAGAATAAAAACCTAAAGAAAATACAAAATAAAATACTTGTATATATAATACATAGGTATAATACCAATACATATAACTATGTAAATAATAGTTCTATTTTATTAAGTATATACAACACTTCAGAAAAATAAAATAAAAATATAATTAAGTGTATTAAAATATTTTATAAATTTATAAAATAATAAACTGAAATAAATAAACTAAATACATAAAATAAAAAATATATTAAAATATATAGATATGTATACCTATAAAGGGTATAAAAGGTAAATTGTATTTTTATACCTCTAAAAAATAAATAAAAATCACCATAAAATAATTTATAAAATAATATTATTTTAAAACCTAAAATTAACAAAATTGTCTGTTATTTTTAATTTAATTTACAAAACATTTATTTAGTTTTTGTCTTTTTGCGGATGACGTGGCCCAATCAGGCCACGCCATCCGTTGACTCGAGGTCAACTCCATGACCCCAGGTCTTGGACCGCTGGATCTTAGTTTCTACCCTCCTTCTCGAAATTTTCCCGCATGCATGTTTTCCCATTGCGCCTAGACCCCTTCTTGACTTTTTTCGCCAATATATCAAGCTTTCACGCCTAGGGTTTATATAGGGGATTCGATTATCGGTTTGCTAGATAAATCCAGTTCTTCCCGCCACCTTGACAACCTTATGTCTGCTATCTCCGCTATTTTGTCAGACCTGATTTTTGTCCCATGTTCGCGGATTTTTCGAGGCTTCGTCTTGCATCTTTTGATGTCGAAGTCTTCACGACTTTTGCTCCTAGATATATGGTCTTTCACACCCTGGGATTTCTTGGGCCATATATTAGCGATTCGGCGAGATACGCCTTGATCTTTGGCGCTGGTCGACCATTCAGTCAACCCTTTGAATATTTTCCCCCGGCCTTCCTCTCTTTTTTGATCGCTCTTCCACCAAAAAGACCAAACCCTAGGGTGCTCAGCTTCCTCCTGGTGACAGCAGGAGTCAAAACCATTCTCCCGGAGTCCTCGCGGTGTCGAATTAAGTTGTATCCACTTCGCTGGAGTTCACTCTGGAGCTCGCCTCCAGTGCTGCCTTGGTGAGGTTCTTTTGTCCCTTTTCCTCATTTGTTGCGCTTTTTACTTAGATTTAGAATAGCTAGACAACCTCCATGAATTTCGTTCTCCATCTTGCACCACCTGATCTTTATAAATCCCTTGGATTTTGAGTTGGTCGGCATCGAGTTCGCCCGCCGACGACCAAGCACTCCCATCACCGTTATACATCCGTTCCACCCTCCACTGAGTCGGGGCATTTTGCCCCGGACTCCTTCACCTTTTTCTTGCAGGTTCGAAGCGCTAACACACGCCTGGGGCGATTTTGATGCCCAGCCGGAGGTTGCTCGGAACCTCAAGCTCCGCCCGCCGCCTGAGAGAGCTCCGGTCTCCACTGGAGCTTTTTGACGCCTCCAGTACATAGAAGACACCTCCGGGAGTCTCGTCGGCAACCTTTGAGCCTTACTACACGCCGGAGACCGAGGATCGAAGGCGGGGAAGCTCGCCTCGCCAGAGGCTCTTCCCTGTTCTTCATCCGAGGTCCTCGTCCGTCCGATCAAGCTGGAGCTCCAGACGAAGCAACGCCCTTGGATTTAGACTCTCCATCGTCATCGAATCATTTCTGATTATCTAATCTCAGCCGTTGGAGGTGAAGCAACATCAGCACACAGGGTTTCGACACGTGTTTAAGTGCCTCTTCATCCGCCGTCTGTGCCAGCCCTTGTCCTCGGTATTTTGCATGATCACCCTGACCCTTTTTGTATTTTAATATTAGATGTTAAAACTTTCATCTGCATTTTGAACTTTTGTAAGATTTGCGTATAGCCCCCCTGAAGTTTTGTAATATTCCATTTTGGTCCCCGCCAGGCGCGTGCAAGTCACGCGTGCCTTGGCAATTTTGCAGGTGACCCTAGGGGTCTTCTCGTATTTAGTTTTAGTCCTAAAATTTCTACTTGATGTTATAATATTTTTGTCAAGTTCCATTTAAGACCCTGAGGTTTTTGTGAATTACGTATTAGCCCCTGACAGGCGCGCGTGCTCACGCACGTGTATCATGGGTATTTTGCAGGAAAGTCCTTGTCGATTTTAGTATTTATGTTTAGTCCATAAACATTTTAATTCCAGTATATATTTTCTGGACAAATTGCATTAAGGCCCCTGGATTATTTGCACATTTACACAAACGCCCCTGCCTGTATGTATTTTCTTGATGTTGCTAGTATTTATTTAACGCATCTATGAATTGCTAAAAAATCCTAAAAAATCATATTAAGTTCCTGTTGCATAGTAGTTCCACGGCATATTTTGTTTCACATTTTTATTGCATTTTAATATTTATAAAAAATAAAAAAAGCATTTTCACTACTGTTTGCATTATAAAATCCATAAAAATTATAAAAATACACCAAAAAATTCCCAAAAAAATATATTTTGCGTATTTTTGTTTGTTTTAACTTCAATCCAAAAATCACTAAAAAAATATAAAAGAAAACTCTAAAAACCTTCCTAAAAATTCATAAAATTCATAAAAAAATCTAAAAATTGTGTTTTCTTTTCCTGAATTTTCTTTGAACTGTTATCTTTTATCTAAAATTAATTTGAGGAATTTTGGACTCTTATTTTTACCTATTTTTATCTCTCTCTTATATCTAGTGTATATATATTTTCCTTATCTTTATTATATCGTTATTTAAAGAAAAAGAAAATATAAAAAAATATAAAACATAAAAAGAAAATATAAAATCAGTAAATTAAAAATAAAAATACAAAAATAAAAAATAAAAAATTAAATAAAAAATATAAAATCAAAAACCCACAAAATATTCATATTGGCTACGTAGTTCACTAGACACAGGGCATTTGACTTTTATTTTGTCTGTTTTACACCTGTGCTTCCTGTGTTCGACCCCTACTTGCTTGCCACTGTATATTTTTAGTATGGTATAATAAATTTTAATCCTTGCTCTTGATTGCTTGATTGATTGTGTGGGTTAATTATTGATCAACGTGAAGGCTTGAGTAGTCGCCTCAACGACAGTGAGTCTGATCTGTCAGACCATTATTAGCGGCTCTCGCTTTTCCTGTTTTTCAAATGGCGCCGTTGTCGGGGAGCATCAACTTGTAGAGTAGAGTTGTGTCTTTCTATCTGCTTAGTCATTTTTGATTATATGTTTCTATTATATAATTTGTTTTGAACTGTCTGACATCCCTTTCTTGTTTTCTTGCGAGAGACCACTGACCGAGGAGGATCGCCTAGGGGATCCTAAGCAGCCTTGGGAGGTGGAGCCGGCTATTCTATCCTAGCCGGCAGGAGAGAGGATAGTTAGGTTTTTATTATTTTTGTGAGAGGGAGACATTTTATTAATTTGTAATAATATAGGTACCCTGGACTTTGGACATTCGGGCCAAATTTCCAAGTGTTTGTTCACTTGGGGGCTCACCACAGTTTTGCCGCGTTTTCATCGCCTTTTTTTACTTTGTTTTCCGATTTTGATTTTCTTTCTTTTGTGGAATGAGCCCTTAGTTTTTAGGATTACTTGATCGTGTAGTATAAGGCCAAACACCTAATAACCATTGCATGCACCTATAGTCTTCTCGATGGACTTAGAGATAATTAATTGCGAAAGTACTCAGTCTCGAAGCCGCGTGCCGTCAGAGGCCGTATACAACGCTGGCAGGATCCGTTGTGGTGGACACCGATCGACATCAGAGACCAGACTTAGGCTTCGTTCTGAGCACTTAGCATTTGGTTCTTCACGTGTAGCAATTGCCTGCTTAGGATGATTTCCATGTGCATATCGACATATAGATTAGGTTTAAAAATTCCTGTTTTGCATCCCGCATGGAGAGAGCTGGGAGGCACTGTAAGTCTTCTATCTTTGCATTCATCATCTAGGCACAAAGGTGAGATATCCATCTTGGTGCTGCCTTGCATTGCTTTTCCGACCTTTTCCCTCTATTTTTGGATCAATAGGAATCAAAGAAAATACCAAAAATGTTAGGTGCTTGTATTGAATCTACTCAAAACAAGTGATAACACAAAAAAATTAAAAAAGATTGGGGTGAGCAAAGCCCTCATTTGCTCAACGGTTTTATACTTGACCTAAATAAAACCGATTAATTGGACTCATTGCCTTGGGGTGAGCAAAGCCCTCATTTGTTTTCAGGTTGCATAGGAATGTTTCCTTCCCAGTGAGGTGAGCGCTGTCATAAGGATTAGAGTCCAAAACCCAGTATGTGGCTTCCTTGTGTATCGCCTGGATTTCCGAAGTATTGGCGCTTCTATCGTATGTAGACGAGTAGGGCTTGGTCGACATTGATGACTCTTTATTGTGTAGAGCATTGACCTTGTCCGAAGTATCGAGCATAGGCCATGCCTTCACGGGTGTGTCTGTCTCATCGTCTTGCGTCCGAGTAGGTTCTCACACGCTCACAGGTGATTCCGCTACGAGCGAGATCTGAAGTATTGGTTTCGCCTATCAGCTTCCTCCCTCTATTTCTTTGGCTGAGTAGGGATCCAGGAAGGGTTACAAGGACCTTAAAAAGTGCAGACTACAGGTTACACAGGAGGAGGACAAGTATGGGATACTTTTCCGGCAGTACTCTCTCTCCTATAGGCGTAGCACTCTAAGGACTCGTGAAAAGATAAGTGCCTGAAAATCAAATCTAAAACTTACAAAGATAATTGCCGAACCTTCACGGCTTCACGGGTCGAGTTGGTGAATCCACTGCTTTGGGTTTGATTGATTAGTCGAGTTAAGGTCAAGATCAAAAACACCGCACCTTTGCGCCACTTCTGTTCTTTTCCATTTGACCCTTGCTCATTGTGAGCCTTCTACTGTTTTACACTCCATTTATTTCTCGTTGGCCCCTGTTTCTTCTTCCGCATCGATCTTCCTCTTGACCTTCGAGATGGAGACGAATGGACAGTTTAGTCGAGACCCTGTCTTTCCATTCACTCGCCCTCTCTAATAATTCGGGGCGATTCCTGAGAACCCGGTTCGAACTCCGTGAACCTATCTCTAGACTCCCCATCTTCTTCAATAAACCGGGATCACCTTTGTCCCGAATTCTATCCGTTTTGGATGGAAATTGATTTCACTCCTTACACGCCGTCCTTAACAAAGTTCTGTGTTGACCTTAACACAGAATACTTCTCTCCATCTGGTGCTGCAATTCAGAGTGATCGGGGCATTCTTCCATGTGCAGACTTAGAGCCTGATTCCGAGCCAGCAAACCAAGCAGAATTCGAGATGGCCGGTGGAAGAGGAAAGGGACAACAACCCCAAATTGAAGTTGAAGCCAATTAGAGGGAAGGACAGTTGACCACGCAGAATGATGTCAATAGTCAATTCATGGCTTCCATTCAAGCCATCCAACAACAGCTGACTAACCAAGCCCTGGCCCAAACCGCCTTTCAAGAAATGCTGAATGATCTGAGGAGGAGGGCCGATGCAAGAGATGGCCGACGGGAGGATGATCCAAATCAAGAGTTCCATCCAGAAGGATATGGAGATGACTTTTCAGTATAAGGCCCCAAATTTGAAAGAGCGGACGCAGACCCACTGCAGCCAAAGCCGACGCTGAAAGAGACATACAATCCAGGAGCAGGCCGCATCACTGAGTGGATCCAGATTCCACGCATCCACGCCCAGTTCGAGCTAAAGCCACAATTCCTGTCTTTGCTTCCCACATTTCACGGGAATACTACTGAGGAGCCCTACATTCATCTTAAGAAGTTTGGCCGCATTTGTGCTACTGCTCACTACCCCGGAATTCCTTTGGGGGTAGTGGTGATGAATACCCGTTCATCACTCTTTATTCTTTTATTTTAGCTACAAAACCTTTGCAAAACACATGTATATATTTGTAAATACAAATAATTGTCAAAAAGCATGCATTGTGTAAAAGTTAATAATTAGCATGTTTTTGTGCATAAATAAAAGAATAAAGAGACAAAAGAAAAAGAGGGAGATATTTAGAATAAATATTGAGCGACCTAATCCCAAGGGAGGGCTTAGCATGGGCCTGACCGCATAAAAACCAAAGTAGAGGGAGATAAGGAAGCTCATGGGTGTAAATATACCTGTAAATAAATAAATAAATAAAATATTTTCCTCTAAAATAAAAATAAAAGTGGGTTGTATTTATTTGTACATACTTGTAAATATAAAATTAAAAAAAATGAGAAAAAGAAAAGAAAATTAAAAAGAAATTAAAAATGCTTCCACCTTGTATATATACCATATATGTATATAAATAAACCTATTTATTTACCCCTTGTAATTAAATAATAAAAATAAAATAAAAATACCAAAATATTCCAAATTTTATGCTATAAATAAATAAAATATAAAATTGGAATAAAAATATATAAAAATAAATAATTAAAAATCAAAATTAAAAATTCAATATTGTATATATACCTATGTATAATACTATATTGTAAATTCCTAATTTTTATTTCACAAAATAAATAAAAATCACAAAAAAATAGTTTATAAATAAATAAATATTTTTCATGTTTTAAGTTTTTCTTAAATCGGCCATTTACTATTTTATTTTTAATTTCTAAATCATTATGATGTGGCCAACTCTCATTGGTCCACGGGGGATGTTGACTCCCCGGTCAACTCCCCCTGGACCACGGACCCGCGGATCCAGTGCCCCGACCCGATTTCTCCAAATTATCGCTACTTGATCCGAGCTCCAAATCCGTAAATCCCGGGTCATAATCCATCTGTGTTCATCCCTGATCCATGCCCGAGCGGGGTTATGGGGATCCACGCTCCGATCGAGTCACCCGACTCCCATCTTCTCGGACCCCTATCCACTTAAATGATCAGCTCCACCGTACGATTCCAGTATCTTTGGCTCCGCTCTTTCCATCCCAGGACCTCCACCACCTTCGCCTGAGTGACAGCAAGCGATTGGCGGTGTCGTAGTGAGGAGGAGTACCGACCATCGATCCGGTAGCCTTGCGCCGTCGTGCGCCGCCCCCCTGCGTGGTGCTCGAGCCTCGAGCATCGACGACCCTCGAGGCAAGGACCTAGAGCAGCAGCAGCTCATCCCCAGTCGACCTCAACCATCAGGTATCCTTAGTTCCCGTTATCTTTCGCTAATTTTCGTTTACCCTCAATTCCATCCGTCGCCGACGACCGTCGATTCCGACCCTATCCGTCCCCCATTCGATCATTGGAACCGACTTTCACCGTCGCCCTTCTCCCCCGCACATTCTCCACCTGTCCACTCAACCCAGTTCGCACAGGAACTGGGAGTCAGTCTCCTTCGCCATCGCATTGCCGGAGACCGTTCGCCTCGACGCACCGACCACCCCCTTCGCACCTAACCGGGTCGAGGCATTTTGCCCTCGACCCAGGAGTGTTCCTGTGCAGCTTTGCAGGTGAGAGGAGGACCATCTGAGGTCCTCCACCTTCAGCACAGGAGCTTCAGCTCCGTCATTGTCGCCTGGGCTCTTCGGAGCTCCTTGGCGCCATCAGAGGGGCTCTTCAGACGCGGGAGGCTCCGGCGAATCTTTTCCGATCATCAGCAGCTCCTACGGAGGTCCAGCGCGCTCCCAATCCTCCGGCGAAGTTCGCCGGCGAGGAGTTCCTCCAGGACCCTCATCTGCCGTCCGTTCGACCCCGGAGGCCCAGATCACTTGTGGACCGTTCGATTAGGGTGAAGAAGAGGCCAGTAGCCACCGTAAGATCAGACACGTGGCCCCTTCTCCACCCTCCATCCAGCGAGGGTTAGCGCCAGCTATTCTCGACCGTTGATCCCCCCACGTGGCGCACCCTACACCGTTGGATCAGATCCAGGGCTTCTTCGTTGAAGCGTCGTCATCCGCAACCGTCAGATCCGCCACGCGACGCCATCTCAGCCTTTGGATCACAATAAGGGGTAATTTCCCTTAGGCCCTCGGTCTTTTAGTTTTTAGCGTTTAGTCCTGTAAATATTTTATAGCGTTTATTTTAGTTTGGAATATTTGCACTTAGGACCTTGTCATTTCTGTTATTTGCTTTTATACCCCTGTACGTTGTGGGACACGTGCTTCGTCACATGTATTTTGTGGTAAATTGCATGTAAGGGCCCGCGGTTTCTGGTTGTTATGAAATGAAAATATCTTTTTAGTATTTGCACATATACCCCTGTGAGTGTTTTAATTCCACATGTGCTGGATTTCTTGGATAATTTGCACTTAAGCTTCTGGACTTTTAGCACATGTTGCTAATAGGTCCAGGAACTTAAAATATTTACATTTGGGTCCCTGAGTGCCCAGTTCACGTGCGTGGCACGTGAGTACGTGGGATTTTTGCACCTGGACCCCCTGCAGTTTTGTTCTTGTTACTTTTAGGCCCTTGGAACATACTTTTATGACAATCAAGTCCTTGTGAACTGTGGGCTTTTGATTGTTGTGAATAAAATATCAAATTGCATCCAAGTCAAGTGAAAATTTGCCATGTGGCTCCTGCCACTGTGTAGAATTTTCACTAATTTTTGGGAAAATTTTGGAGCCCTTTTTCTATTTTTAAAAATTCAAAAACCTCTTTTTTTCTCTCTGTCCAGATATAAAAATCACAAAAAAATATAAAAAACATTTTAAATATTCTAAAAAATCCATAATTTGTGTGTTTGAGCGTGCTTGATTTTCTGACCAATTTTGGTCATTTTTGGATTTATAAAACACATAAAAATTGAAAAACACTGAAAAACTCATAAAAATTCTAATAAATCATAGAAAAACCAAAAATTAATAATTCTTTTTTCTGATTATTCCTTTTTATTCACACTTCACAGAAAAAATTCCTCCGGGCCTTGAAACAACCATTTAGTATTTTTAAATGGTTGTAGAAGCCTGACTGGATAGTGTCTTTTGTTTTCAGTCTTATTTTATCTTTAGAAAGTTCTATAAAAATTACAAAATCCTTAAAAATTTACCAAAAACATAAAAATATAAAAATCATAAAAATATTTTTGTTTGAATTTTTGGACCTTTTTAGAGTAGTTAAATAATTGTTGATAGTTGCCTGTTTTTATTGTTTTCCTATTTTCTTTATAATTAAAAATTCCAAAAAAATATAAAATATTAAAAATCCACCAAAAATCCTTTGCTTTTATTTTTATTTGTTTTTGACTACTTCGTAGGCCGCGAGGCCATCACGTGCTCCCTGAGTCCAACCCTGGTCGTTATACCAGGCTAATCCAATAGCCAGGGCCACTATTGATTTTCCTTGATTTTTGTCTTGTTTTGGTGGTCTGCTCTTACATTTTTCTTGTTGAGCCGAGATTTCTGTCGATCCGGGTTCCAACGACCCGAGAGCTTATTTTGACCTGATCCGGATTGATAGGATTTTTGGCTCATCAGAATGGCGCCGTTGCCGGGGAGCACAGCTTAGTAGTTGATGAATACTCATTCATCACTCTTTATTCTTATATTTTAGCTACAAAAACCTTTGCAAATGCATGTATATAGTTGTAAATATAAATAACTACCAAAAGCATGCATTGTGTAAAAAGTAATAATTAGCATGTTTTTGTGCAAAAATAAAAGAATAAAGATCAAAAAGAAAAAGAGGGAAATATTTAGAATAAATATTGAGCAACCTAACCCAAGGGAGGGCTCAGCATGGGCCTGACCGCATAAAAGCCAAAGTAGAGGGAGATAAGGGCTCATGTGTATATATATATAAATAAAATAAAAATACTTTCCTCCCAAAAATAGACTCAAAAGGGCTTGTAAATATTTGTATATATTTATAAACATAAAATCAAGATAAAAATAGTAAAATTAAAAAGGAAACAAAAACATCACTTATGTACATAGTCACCATGTCTATAGGTCATTCATCTTATATTTATTTAGCCTTATAAATAAATAAAATTAATTTCTAAAAATTTTGTAAATATTCTATATGATATAGTGTAAATAAATAAAATAAAAACAATTAAAACAAAAACAAAATAAAAAGAACAAAATTAAAACCCAAAAATACTTTGTAAATATACCATGTATATATATGTACATATCTATTTATTTCACCTATGTATAAAAATAATAAAAATAAAATAAAAATATCTTTTTATTCCTTATTTTATGATATAAATAAATAAAATATAAAAAAGGAATAAAAATGTATAAAAATAACTAATTAAAAATCAAAATTTAAAAACCCTATATTGTACATATACCTATGTATAGTACTATAATGTAAATACCTTATTTTATTTTTGAAAAATTAATTAAAAATCACAAAAAATAGAAAAAATTAAAATAAAAATATTTCATGTTCTGAGTTTTATATTAATAAGCCATTTGCTATTTTTAATCTAATTTCCAAATATTTTCTAGGTGGCAGCCTCCCATTGGTCCAGGGGAGTTGTTGACCGCCCGGTCAACTTCCCCCCAGGACCACTTCCCACGGGTTTTGACACCCGACCCGATTTCTCGACTTTTTCGTGTCCAAACCCGATCATCATCCCCCTAAACCCCGGGTCCGTTTTGATCACATCACATCCGACACCCTCGCCGGGGTATCCGCCTCGAGATCCGCACTCCACATTGCCCTACCCGACCTCTTCTAGCCGGACCTGCACCCATACTTAAGCCAAGCTCCGCCACTCTAATTCTCCATCTTTGGCTCATTTGCTCCACCACCTGTGACCTCCAGTGCTCGAGTGAGAGTGACAGCTTGCTCCAGGTGCTGTCGTAGCGAGGAGAGGGGCAGAGAACCACTGATCCGGCGAGCCACCACCGCCGTGCTCCGCCCAGAGCAGGAGCTCGAGTCTCGGAGGTCGACGCTCCTCGAGGCAAGGACCAAGAGCTTCGCAAGCTCGCCCACAATCGATTCCTCCACCCAGGTAGACCCAGTTCCTTTTTCTTTTCTCTAATTTCCGATTATCCCCAATTCGTGCCGCCGTCGTTTCTCGCTGATTCTGACCATCCCACTGTTTCGTTCGACCATCAGAATCTACCATCGCCTCCGCCTTCCTCCCACTCACATTCTCCGCACTCCCATTCAACCCAGCTCGCAAAGGAGCTGGGGTTCGAGCTCCTCCGTCCATCCCCTCGCCTGAGCTCGCCCGCACCGACTCCCAGACCACCTTCACCACGCCTAACGGGGTCGAGGCACTTTGCCCTCGACCCGTGAGTCTTCTGGACTCCTTTTGCAGGTACAACGAGGGCCATCTGAGGTCCTCTGACTCGAGCCAGGAGCCGCTTCTCCGCCGGAGCTGACCGAGCTCCTTAGAGCTCCGTTGCTCCATCGGAGAATCCCATCTGACGCGGAGGCCCACGACGACCCTTCTCCGATCATCAGAGCCCCGCGAGGAGGCCAGGAGCGTGCGCATTAGGCCAGCAAAGTTCGTCGGCCGACAGTTCTTCCAGGACCTTCAGCAGCCGTTGGATCCCCTTTGACCTCCAGTTCACATCTCGGCCGTCCATCTGAGGAGGTCCCGTCACCGTCAGATCTTTGGAGAGGCGATCCATACCGTCCGATCAGAGGTGCCTTTCCACACTGCTTCAGAGCCACTCGATCTTCCACGTGGGTGCACCTGGACCGCTCGATCAGGATGAGGGCTTCCTTCGTTGGGCGCCACCCGCATCGCAGCCGTCCATTCACCACGTGGCGCCCATCCAGCCGTCCTCATTGATAAAGGGTAATTTACCCTTAGGCCCTTCCTTTTACTTTATTTCACGTTTAGTCTTGTAAATATATAGTTTAGTTGTTTAGTTTTTGGTACAATTGCATCGTGGACCCTGTGCTTTATTTCATTCGCATTTATGCCCCTGTGTATGGTGTAGCACGTGCATCGACACGTGCTTTGTTGGACTATTTGCACTTTGTTCCCTGTAGTTCTGGTTTGTTCTGAAATGAATGAAAACTCTTAGGTAATTGCTTTTATACCCCTGTGCGTGAATGAATAGTGCATGTGCATTTATTCGTGGGTTAATTACAAACTAGCCCTCGGACTTTTGGTACCTGTTACCAAATAGTCCTATGACTTGGTTTTCGTTACATTTAGGTCCCTGAGTGCCCCAGGCACGTGCGACGCGCGTGTTTTCCTGGGTATTTTGCACCGGACCCTCCAGAACTCTTGGTATTTGCACTCAGGTCCTTGTGCACAATACCTAACTTTTATTTTTGAATAAAATAGCAAACCAACTCCAAATCCAAAGAAAATTGGACACATGGCTTCTGCCATAGTGTAAAATTTTCTGGAATTTTTGGGGACACTTTTGTTTTGATTTGATATTTTTAAAAATTCAAAAACATCAATTTTTGTTACTGTTTGAGTTTAAAATTCACAAAAAAATATTAAAACCTATCTAAAAATTACAAAAAAATTAACTACTGTTTCTTTTGTTGTGTTTGATTTTCTAGCCAATTTTGGCTATTTTTTCATTAAATAAAACTCATAAAAATTGAAAAACACCTAAAAACTTATAAAAATTCTAATAAATCTTTAAAAATCCAAAAATCATAAATCCAGTGGCTAAATTTTCTTTGTAGTGTTTACTATACAGGAAAATTACCTCTAGGCTTTTTGGGGGTTCTTAGATATTTTATCTAAACCCCTTAAGCTTGGTTGGACATGGTTTTTATCTTTTTGCACTGTTTGATTTTTAGAAAATTAAATAAAAATCAGAAAAATCTCAATGAATTTTTGGTTGATTTTTAGTGCATTAAATAAATAGTTGAATTGCCTTGCTTTCTTATTTTCCTCATTTTCTTAATGCTTTAAAATCCAAAAAATATAAAAAGAATTAAAAACCACCAAAAATACATTTTTCTTTTCTTTTGTTTTCTTTTTGACTATTTTGTAGGTCGCGAGGCCATTACGTGCTCCCTGAGTTCGACCCTGGTTGCTATACCAGGTTAATAAAATAGCAAGACCGTTATTGATTTCGAGTTGATTTTATCTTTTATTGGTGGTCTCTTTTTCTTGATTGACACACCCGGGCGATTGAGGTCGCAACAACCATTTTAGATATACCTGATTACCTCGCTCGCTCGCATCTTCGTGTCATCAGAATGGCACCGTTGCCGGGGAGCACGGCTTAGTAGTTTTCGTTTTATTTTCATTTTCTTTTTCACGGCTTTTCGCGGCTTTTTGTTTTTATTTTATTTTTGCTTTATTTTATTTTATTTTGTTTTATTTTCTTTTATTTTTGTTTTTGTTTTTGAGTGTTACTTTTATTTGGCATTTTTTTGCACATATACCCTGTTTTATTTTCTTATTATTATTTGATTATTTTTATTGGTCTGACACTTGTCTGCTTTCTTGCGAGGGCCTGAGGACCGAGGCGGCTGATCTTGAGAAGCCGACGCAACCGAGGAACTTGGAGGCGGCTCCCTTCTGCACGGAGCCGTAGGAGAGTGTGAGAGAGTAGACGAGCGGGCGAGGATTAGTTTAGATTTTATTTATTATTCATTTGATTATGTTTGTAATAATACAAGGACACTTGTTGGACTTTGGACTTCTTTCTCGGGTCTGTTTCACCGAGCACCGGTGTGCTCGGGGGACCCAGTAGCTAGTTTAGATTTTTCACGGCTTTTGTTTTCTTCGCTGCCTTTTACGGTTTTACGCGGTTTTTATCGAGCCCCTAGACTTAGGATTTTCTACTTGACTGTGACGTAATTAGTAGGATCCCCACACCTAATTGCTTGCCTGTTCCTATAGTGCGATTAATTGGACCTACTAATAATTGATTAATAAAAATAACTAACTCATCCCCTTCGTAGCCTACGTGCCGTAGCCTGCCCTGCCAAGCGCTGCTCCTGAACCCGATGTGTCGGGAGGAGGAGGGGTAGACCGAGACCGGACCTTTGGCTTGAAGGATCGGTGACCAGTTAGACGGTTCTTCGAGTAGAATTGCCTGTTTAGGACTCGGTTTTCACCGTTGCACCATATAGGTAGTTTATTTTTTGTCTTTACATTTTTGCGCGGCATCACTTGCATGTAGAGTGCTGGAGGAATGTACGCATTTCTATCTCTGCATGCATCATTGATTTTATCGCGCATCGGCTTTTTCGTCTTCTCCCCCTTGTTTTTGATTAAATAACCAGGAGAACCGAAAAATTCGTTAGGCCTTTGTTTTTATTGAAAAATATTAAAAAGAAAAACAATAAAATTAGGACTGCTAAAACTATTGACCCTAAAAGACACTTGACTGAAAAAATTTTGTCTTGGGGAGAGCAACCCCCTCATTGGTTGGTTTGATTGCGCGAGAGAGTGACCCGTTCACTAGGTAGAGCCCTCTGGTATTATTCCTGACTGACTACCGACTCTTCCGTGCGGGCCAGTCGGTTGGGGTAGTATCGGGTATCCCAACAGGTCACGTAAGCGCTCTGATAGATTGTTTGTTCACCTAATAAAATTTGACAAGATAATTTGACCGAGCCTTTACGGTCTTCAGCTCGCGTTGCGTTGGTGAACAGAGGGTTTGGTTGCCGATCATAGTTTCTCCAGATCTCATCCGCCTTACTCGTCAGATCACGATGATGGGTAGACGCTCTCTTAGGCAGCCTCTGGCTGCACCGCTTTCGGGCACGTCTACCCGTTCATCTAGGTTGGCCCACAAGAGCCGAGACCAGCTCTCCGAGCCCGAGTATGACTCCGCATTGTTCCCCTCGACCCCCTTTCTTTCGGTTCTGAGAAACGTGAGCCAGAGGAGAGATTAGCAGATTTATCAGCACATGAGTTTGGCTCATTTGATTTTGCAGACGCCATGGCCGGCAGTTCCGAGGATCGCTCCCGAGGTCCACAGCCTTAGCACTTTGTGCTGGACCAGGGCACGATCAACTCCACCCTGATCGCCTCCTTAGATACCGTTCAAACAGCAGTTGAGGGATTCAGGTTCATGCTCGACATGAGGAGAGAGATGGAGCAGATGAGAACAGAGAGGGAGCAGAGGAGAGACGGGCCGAGGATCCCAGAGGATGTAGATGCAGCAGCAGCCGCAGCAGCCGCCGCAGCTGCAGCAGCCGCCGCAGCTGCGGCAGGAGGACCACCGAGACCGATGCGGGAGTTACACAACCCCGGATCGACGCTGACGCACCACTGGGTTGTACTTCCAGCCATCGTGGGGGACTTCAAGTTCCCCCCGAACACTTTGCAGTTACTCCCCCGCTTCCACGGACTCGCTACTGAGGAGCCCCATCTCCACCTCCAGGAGTTTCTTATGATCTGCAGTACTGTCCACGATCGTCAGGTGGATCAGGATACGATTCGGATGATTGCCTTCCCCTTTCCTTGGCCGACAGAGCAGCCACCTGGCTGAAGCACTTGAGGAAGTTTGTTTACACCTGAGAGCAGCTCTGCACCGAGTACTTGAACAAGTACTATCCACTCAGGCGGACCAATGCAGCGAGAGCCCTCATAAGCAACTTCTCCATGCTCCCCAACGAGCAATTCCATGAGGCATGGGAGAGGTTCTGTGAGCTTACTGATCGATGCCCGCACCACGATATTTCGAAGCCCAACCTTGTGTAGAGATTTTCAGCAGGCTGACACCAGAGCTCCAGGGCTTGGTGAATGCTTCTTGTGGCAGGTCTTACTTCGCCAAGGATCACGACCAGGTCTGGGCCATCTACGAGGAGATGGCCGAGAACCACATGGTGATGTCCCAGACCAGGTTGTACACTCAGGGTAGACCCCAGCAGCAGCCAGGACCCGTGCAGTACCAGAGGATAGCACGGGTCGACGCCGGTCCATCCAGTTCATCCGCAGTAGCAGCAGCATAGGCAGAGTCGTCCGCTGCGGATATGGGTATTATCAGCGAGAAGTTGGATTGGATGGAGCTGATCGAGAAGAAGCAGTGCCAGGGCAACACTCAGATGGAGCAGATGGCACAGACTCTGAGCGACATGAAGACCCAGCTCATGTGTCTCCAGGAGGCACAGACAGCTTCACACCCCCGTCTTCAGTCGCGAGGCGATCACGGCAGCAGCAGCAGCTCGTCCCAGCGCTCCAGCTCACACCAGCAGCCTAGACAGGTTCACCTTGTACAGGCGGAGCCGTACCAGCAGCAGTAGCCCTCTTACCAGTCACCACCATCTCCAGACTTGCGGATGGTGGTATACCAGCCGGATCAGCCTCTGGCAGTACTCCCGCATGCCCAGTACGATGCAGAGCCGTTGATGGATGTCAACGGGATTTGGTATGACCGCCCTCAACCTGGAATCCGACGGGACCATCCCGAATTCAGGTGGGGGAATGGAGGTACCCAACCCCAGCAGCAACCATCTGGTCAGGGAGGCCAGTACAGCCAGCAGAGAGATCACCAGCAGCAGCAGCCCCCAGTCTACCAGTCACAACAGCAGTCATCCTACTTTCCTCGTCCCTTTCAGCAGGGACAGTCTTGGAGGCGAGAGCAGCTTCACCAGCCACACCAGCAGCAGCATCCTCCCACTTACCCCTCTCAGCAGCAGCAGCACCAGTTCCAGCAGCCTCATTACCAGAGAGGCTACCCATCAGGCTCCCACGGTCCACCCTACGAGAGCCCCGCCTTGGACGACATAGCCCGCCTCCTCACAGACCAGCAGGCTACTTTTAGATGGGAGATGGACGAGTTCCGCCAGGAGATGCGGGACATTGTGAGAGGGAAGGCCGCCATTCCTGCCCAGATAGAGCCGAATCCCAACAGCCTGAAGCGGAAGTCTGAGCAGGTAGTTTACACTGAGCATGCCACTCCTAGTGATCCGTTTGATGATATGTCTTCAGACCTTTTTGATGCTGATTTTGTCACACTTAGGAGCAGTAGGGCACTAGCAGGCGGCGCCTCGTCTGAGCGACGGCACGAGGATACACTTAGAGCGCCAGATGAGGAGGAGGAGAGCAATACTGAGGCCGCTCATGATGATGACGGTGGTACTGTGGCCATCAAGGATGCTGATCCCACCGACGGTACTGAGGCCGTCGTTTCACCAGTTCGAGGAGGTGGTACTGATGCCACCCGAGATGCCGAGCCATAGCGCGGTACTGAGGCCGCGAGACGTCCAGCAGAGCCAGTCCATGGTGGTACTGAGGCCACCAGAGTTCATGTAAAGAGATCTGTTGTTTTTCCTTCCACTGATGTAGCTCAGAACCCTATTTTGAATAAAGGAAAAGGTTTAGTTTACTCTGGTCCCACTGTGGTGCTTGATGTATGTGCGGATCCGGCCGTCGAGCCGTCTAGACCTATTCCTAGTCCTTCATCTGAGAAGGACCCTGTGATCCCCTTCCCTAGAGCCCTTCTGATGGGGAAGGGGAAGAAAAAGAAAAAGATCCAAAAAAGAGAGAGCAAGAGGAGTTCAGCCAGAGCATGATTGACCGATTCCATATACAGCTGACCCTTCAGGAGGCTTTGCAGCACATCCCCCTTCTTCAGCGTTCTTTGAGAGACAGGATTACAATTAGGAGGAGGAGGAGGAACCACCATTCAGAGATTCATGTGTTGACGAAAGCCACGTGTTTCGCAATCCAGAACCGTCTGCCGGCTAAGAGGCCAGATTCAGGAGCCCCTTATGTCAGATGTCACATTAGAGAGCAGAGGTTCGACTGGACTCTATTGTATAGCGGATCGTCTATCAACCTCCTTCCGATAGCCCTTCTCGACCGCTTCGAGTTGGGCACTCTTAGACAGAGCAGGACTGTCCTTCAGTTTGCTGATCGATCTGTCAAGAGGCCGAAGGGGTTGTTGCGAGACGTTGTCGTCACTATTCAGGGCCTGCAATTCCCCGTGGACTTCGTAGTGTTGGACATGGAGATCCCTGATTCAGTGGCCAATACCCCCATCATCCTCGGTCGTCCGTTCTTGGCCACAGCCAAGGCGGTGACTGACCATGATAGCGAGAAGGTATACTTTTGCATCGAGGGCGAGAGTGTACAAATAGAGACGGTCGAGGACTACAGAGCCAAAGACAGAGCATGCTCAGAGGCCAGTACAGATACAGAGCAGCTGACAGATGTCGGGCTAAACATCCACCAGGACTGTGATTTTTGTGATCACAGATGATGAGGCAGCATGGGCAGACCCTGCAGCACAGGCCATCCTCTCATTTCCAGACACCGCTGATGCTGAGTTGATAGCAGAGGAGAGCTTGGAGAGCACAACCCTGGTCCATGATACTTCAGTGGCAGCAGAGCCAGTTCTCGACCGCGACACGATTTCTAGTGATGGTGGTACTGAGGCCACCTTGCGTGACGGTGGTACTGATGCCACCTTGTTTGATGCAGATCCCTCGGATTCAGAGTCTGATTGGGCAGATTGCGAGGATCACATGCCAGACCTGAGTCCCACAGAGCCTACAGCTGAGGAGGAGGTAGATGCCGAGCAGATCAGAGACAATTCAGTTGAGCAGCCTTCTCCAGATCCAGTTTACGAGAGTTCATTTTCATTCTCCCAGGCAGACTTGGCAGCATACACTCATCTTCTTCCGAAGCCAGATTTGCCAGCACCCAGCTGTCCAGAGCTGAAGCCGCTCCCTACTTCGCTGAAGTATCGATTCCTTGCGGGCGATCCTGAGATGTACCCAGTCATCATCTCCGCCGATCTGACTGGAGAGCAAGAATCCCATTTGATGGGGGTTCTTGAAAAGAACCGCAAGGCAATCGGATGGAGCATAGCAGATCTCCATGGGATTAGTCCATCGTTGTGCTCCCACCATATTTATCTCTAGGAGGGGGCGAAGCCGTCGCGTGAGTTCCAGCGGCGGCTGAACCCCAACTTGAGAGAGGTCGTCATGAAGGAAATCTAAAAATGGTGGAGCGCAGATTTTATTTATCCCATTTCTGACTCCAAGTGGGTTAGCCCCTTGCATGTGGTGCCCAAGAAGACGGGCATCACGACTGTGATCAGTGAGTCGGGAGAGGAGATTGCTACACGAGTACCCACCTCTTGGCGGGTCTGTGTTGACTATAGGAGACTCAACCAGGCCACCAAGAAGGACCATTTCCCCCCTGCCTTTTATTGACCAGATCATTGAGAGACTGGCAGGGAAGAGCCATTACTGTTTCCTGGATGGGTACTCGGGCTACAACCAGGTGGCCATCGCTCCTGAGGATCAGGAGAAGACCACCTTTACCTGTCCCTTCGGCACATATGCCTTTCGACGCATGCCATTTGGGCTATGCAATGCCCCTGCGACTTTTCAGAGATGCATGTTGTCGATCTTTTCAGACATGGTAGGGGAGTGTTTGGAGGTCTTCATGGACGATTTCTCGATCTACGGCAACGGATTCGAATCCTGTCTTGACTGCCTAGACCGGGTACTCCAGCGATGTATAGAGGTCCATTTGGTGCTTTCTTGGGATAAGAGTCACTTCATGGTGACTCAAGGGACGGTGCTTGGCCATATCATCTCCACCAGGGGCATGGAGGTTGATCCGGCCAAGGTTGATGTCATTAGAAAACTCGCACCGCCATCCAATTTGAGGCAGCTACGGTCATTCCTGGGGCACGTTGGTTTCTATCGGAGATTTATTCATGATTTTAGCAAGATTGCCCAGCCGTTGACTGACCTCTTGACGAAAGACACCGAGTTCCTTGTCGATGACAAGTGTCTTTCGTCCTTTACGACTCTCCAGCAGTGTGTGATTGAGGCTCCTGTTCTCCAGCCGCCTGATTGGTCTCTCCCATTCGAGATCATGACGGATGCCTCTGATTTTGCCGTAGGGGCCGTGCTGGGACAGAGGAGGGATGGAGTCCCCTTTGCTATCCACTACGCTAGCCGCACATTGGATTCCGCCCAGCAGAATTACACGATCACAGAGAAGGAGATGCTAGCCGTAGTGTTCGCCCTAGATAAGTTCAGATCTTATATCATTGGATCTAGAGTGACCTTGTACACTGATCACACCGTCATCCGATACCTCATGGCAAAGAAGGATGCCAAGCCAAACTTACTAGATGGATCCTTCTACTCCAGGAGTTCGACATTGAGATCAAGGATAAGCCTGGAGTCAAGAATGTGGTGGCGGATCATCTCTCCCGTTTAGAGCAGCCTGAGGAGTCTGAGCAGATTGATCCCATTTGTGAGACCTTCCCAGATGAGGCGATCCTTGCTATCGCTTCACTCCCGTGGTATGCCGATATTGTGAACTTTCTCGTTACTGGGAAAGTCCCACAAGATTGGCCCACGCAGAAGCTTGAGACCTTCCTCGCGAAGGCCAAGTCCTACCACTGGGAGGATCCCATCCTTTACCACGAAGGAGGGGATAGCGTCTGGCGTCGGTGCATTCCTCAGGAGGAGCACCATAGCGTCTTTACTTACTGCCACAAGCTTGAGGCAGGGGGACATCATTCTGGGAGGAGAACAGCACAAAAAGTGCTCCAATCCGGTTTGTGGTGGCCTACCCTCTTCAAGGACTCTGATGAGTTCGTGAAGAGGTGTACTGACTGTCAGAGGATGGGCACTTGTGGACAGCGTGATATGATGCCAATGCAGCCCATTCACTTCTGTGAGGTTTTTGACGCATGGGGCATCGATTTCATGGGTCCATTCCCTGAGAGTCAGGGATTTGAGTACATTCTGTTGGCCGTTGACTATGTTAGTCGTTGGGTTGAGGCTATCCCCGCCCGAGCCGCTGATGCGAGGACAGTTTGCAGATTTTTGAGGAAGCACATCATCACGCGGTTCAGGGTCCCTCGAGTTTTGATTTCAGATGGGGGTCTCATTTCATCAACGACCAGGTGAAGGCCCTTGCTAGCGAGTTCGGTATAGACCATCGGGTTGCTACACCTTACCATCCACAAACGAATGGTCTAGCCAAGGTGTCGAACAGGGAGATCAAGACTATATTGCAGAAAGTCGTCCGTCCAGACCGAAAGGATTGGTCACAGCTTTTGGACTCGGTCTTGTGGGCATATAGGACGTCTTTCAAGACACCATTGGGCACATCTCCCTTTCGCCTCGTATATGGCAAGCCGTGCCATTTACCTGTTGAGATGAGGCACAGGTCACTTTGGGCATTTACTGATATACTTATGGATCCAGATGGTGTAGGAGACCAGAGGAGGGCAGAGTTAGCAGCCCTGGAGGAGCTTAGAGATATCGCCTTCTCAAACAGCCTACAGTATAAGGAGAGAGTAAAGGAGTGGCATGATTCTCATATCAGCCACAAGCATTTTGAGCCTGGTCAGAGAGTATGGCTGTTTGATGCGAGGCTTCGTTTATTTCCAGGGAAGCTACAGAGCAAGTGGAAGGGACCCTACTTGGTGAGAAAGGTACACGACAACGGTAGCATTGATATATCCGAGTTGTCTTCTGAGAGTACCTTTCGAGTGAACGGCCAGCGGCTCAAGCCATTTCTAGATCATGAGCCGCAGGTCGTTGATCTTGCCCCTATTCATTTTGCGTGAGATGTGGTCTTTGACTCACATCTAATGGCATCTCACGCCTGAGTTTCACTGATCTTCCGCCTTGTATAGATCCAGATGTCTATATCACTACATTCTTTAGTCCCACATCCCTTTCTTCATCTTTTTGATTATGCTATACTTAGGGAGCACTTTACCCTAAGTATAGGGGGGATGTGAGACATTTGGGTATTTCTTTTGTTTCTGTCTACCCCTGATTTTGCTGCCTATGCTTAGGGATATTTCACCCTAAGTATAGGGGGGGTAGACCCTGTACATTCTCCGCTCGGTTTTCCCTTCGTATACAGCCTGCTATACTTAGGATTACTTGATCCTAAGTATAGGGGGAAAAGCCGAGAGTCTCTTGATATTCATTCATCTTCGTATATAGCCTTCCTTTTCACTTCCCTATACCTAGCACGAGTTATGTCTTCTTCATCGCTCTTGACTCTGAGGACATCGTTCGAGCTAAGTATAGGGGGGTGTGTATATATTTCATATATACTTTAGCCATAACTCGTACTTTGTGTGAGTGTGTTAATAAATAAAATGGCTAAAAACCCTAAAAATCAAAAAATTAAAAAGTTTTCATGTACATAAACATTCTTTTATTTGCACATAAATAACTAGTGTACAAATTATTTTTGTAAAAATGATTTCAAAAATCTTTTGTGTAAAGTTTGTGTAAATATTTTCTTATCAAAATTATGTATATAGTACAAAATTTTTCCAAAATGTTTTGAAAATCAAAAGTTTGCAAAAATTTTGTGTAAATGTGTGTAAATACCTTTCGCAAAACTTGCACTTCATGCATCATCCATTCATAATTTCAAAACATTTTTCAAAAATTTTGCATGTTTGTAAACTTTGTGTAAATAGCATCTTTTGTACATATGTATATAGTTTTTCTGGATGATAGTTGACACTTAAACTAGCCTGGAATCAGATTGAGAAATGGAGCTTGATTAAGATCTTAATCCACCTAACTTCTAAGAGGAACCTTATAGGGCTTAGGTTTAAGGATTTTCAGGTCCATGGTGACTTAATTCTTTGAGTCCACTAGGCTATGATCACATGTCATCTCAATGAGCCTAAGTAGAGCACTTAACAACAACACATGACTCATATAGACAATGGCTTTACTTGGACACCAGCACTTTGCACCGAGCTCTCTACGGATGAGGTGGTGAGGAGGCAGTCTTCCTTGACTTGGGGTAGCATATGAGGGTAGTACTTCTAGGCGGAACCTCTCTTCTTCTTTTAGTGAAGGAAGTGCGTCTCAAGTTGGTCTGGTTGCCATGAGGTCTAACGACGGGAGTTGTGGGTTGCAATAAAGCTTCAAAAGAGGGATATTCTACTGGCTCAAGAGGAAAAACTCCTTGTATATATGCTGCACATGTATATGTTGTATAGATGCACTTGAAAAAAAATGCAAAAAGAAAATAACTCCAAAATAGTGGTGGGTCTGATAGAAAATGATAATCCCACCGGAGTATGTATATAGAGTGCAATAAGCAAAGCTTGAGTTCATGATTCACCTTATGTAGCTTGCAGCAGGAAGACTTGGCTACACTGGTCAAGCTCCCAAGGGTACATGGCTACACTGGCCTTGACCCATTCTCTTCTTCCTCCTCTTCTTGAGCCGGTTGAACTTGAACTTAGAAGGGAATACCCCGCTCCTCGAGGAAAGAGTGGCCAGATTGAGGTCATAGAGTTACCTTGTTGGGGAGGGTTGTCAAGTTGCCATTTCTGAGGTGGAGAGCTTAGACCTCACATTCACAGGACAAGGAAAGATTCATGGTCTTCAGGGTTTGTGATTGATGACTTGTTCTGATCTGGAGCATTGAGGAGTCTTGGTTATAGATTAGTGGAACTTAGAGGCTGTTGAGTTTTAAACATAAGTCCAAATAAGGTTCCGACACATTAATAATCCAAAGATCTGATCGAGCTCCGTACCTAATTTAATGAAGGCAAGTTTAATAATCAACCTTGATCCATGTACATTCTCTTTTTCTTTTTCTTTCTTTTATTTTCACTTCTTTTTCAAATAAGTGTTTGCTAAGGGACTAGCAAAGTTAAGTATAGGGGGGTGATGAATACTCATTCATCACTCTTTATTCTTATATTTTAGCTACAAAAACCTTTGCAAATGCATGTATATAGTTGTAAATATAAATAATTACCAAAAGCATGCATTGTGTAAAAAGTAATAATTAGCATGTTTTTGTGCAAAAATAAAAGAATAAAGATCAAAAAGAAAAAGAGGGAAATATTTAGAATAAATATTGAGCAACCTAACCCAAGGGAGGGCTCAACATGGGCCTGACCGCATAAAAGCCAAAGTAGAGGGAGATAGGGGCTCATGTGTATATATATATAAATAAAATAAAAATACTTTCCTCCAAAAAATAGACTCAAAAGGGCTTGTAAATATTTGTATATATTTATAAACATAAAATCAAGATAAAAATAGTAATATTAAAAAGAAAACAAAAACATCACTTATGTACATAGTCACCATGTCTATAGGCCATTCATCTTATATTTATTTAGCCTTATAAATAAATAAAATTAATTTCTAAAAATTTTGTAAATATTCTATATGATATAGTGTAAATAAATAAAATAAAAACAATTAAAACAAAAACAAAATAAAAAGAACAAAATTAAAAACCCAAAAATACTTTGTAAATATACCATGTATATATATGTACATATCTATTTATTTCACCTATGTATAAAAATAATAAAAAAAAATAAAAATATATTTTTATTTCTTATTTTATGATATAAATAAATAAAATATAAAATAGGAATAAAAATGTAAAAAATAACTAATTAAAAATCAAAATTTAAAAACCCTATATTGTACATATACCTATGTATAGTACTATAATGTAAATACCTTATTTTATTTTTGAAAAATTAATTAAAAATCACAAAAAAAATAGAAAAAATTAAAATAAAAATATTTCATGTTTTGAGTTTTAATTAAATAAGCCATTTGCTATTTTTAATCTAATTTCCAAATATTTTCCAGGTGGCAGCCTCCCATTGGTCCAGGGGAGTTGTTGACCGCCCGGTCAACTTTCCCCCTAGGACCACTTCCCACAGGTTTTGACACCCGACCCGATTTCTCAACTTTTTCGTGTCCAAACCCGATCATCATCCCCCTAAACCCCGGGTCCGTTTTGATCACGTCACATCCGACACCCTCGCCGGGGTATCCGCCTCGAGATCCGCGCTCCACATTGCCCTACCCGACCTCTTCTAGTCGGACCTGCACCCATACTTAAGCCGAGCTCCGCCACTCTAATTCTCCATCTTTGGCTCATTTACTCCACCACCCGTGACCTCCAGTGCTCGAGTGAGAGTGACAGCTTGCTCCAGGTGCTGTCGCAGCGAGGAGAGGGGCAGAGAACCACTGATCCGGCGAGCCACCACCGCCGTGCTCCGCCCAAAGCAGGAGCTCGAGCCTTGGAGGTTGATGCTCCTCGAGGCAAGGACCAAGAGCTTCGCAAGCTCGCCCACAGTCGATTCCTCCACCCAGGTAGACCCAGTTCCTTTTTCTTTTCTCTAATTTCCTATTATCCCCAATTCGCGCCGCCGTCGTTTCTCGCTGATTCCGACCATCCCACTGTTCCGTTCGACCATCGGAATCTACCATCGCCTCCGCCTTCCTCCCGCGCACATTCTCCGCACTCCCATTCAACCCAGCTCGCACAGGAGCTGGGGTTCGAGCTCCTCCGTCCATCCCCTCGCCGGAGCTCGCCCGCACCGACTCCCAGACCACCTTCACCACGCCTAACGGGGTCGAGGCACTTTGCCCTCGACCCGCGAGTCTTCTGGACCCCTTTTGCTGGTACAACGAGGGCCATCTGAGGTCCTCTGACTCGAGCCAGGAGCCGCTTCTCCGCCGGAGCTGACCGAGCTCCTTAGAGCTCCGTTGCTCCATCGGAGAATCCCATCTGACGCGGAGGCCCACGACGACCCTTCTCCGATCATCAGAGCCCCGCGAAGAGGCCATGAGCGCGCGCATTGGGCCGGCGAATTTCTTCGGCCGACAGTTCTTCCAGGACCTTCTGCAGCCGTTGGATCCCCTTCGACCTCCAGTTCACATCTCGGCCGTCCATCTAAGGAGGTCCCGTCACCGTCAGATCTTTGGAGAGGCGATCCATACCGTCCGATCAGAGGCGCCTTTCCACACTGCTTCAGAGCCACTCGATCTTCCACGTGGGTGCACCTGGATCGCTCGATCAAGACGAGGGCTTCCTTCGTTGGGCGCCACCCGCATCGCAGCCGTCCATTCACCACGTGGCGCCCATCCAGCCGTCCTCATTGATAAAGGGTAATTTACCCTTAGGCCCTTCCTTTTACTTTATTTCACGTTTAGTCTTGTAAATATATAGTTTAGTTGTTTAGTTTTTGGTGTAATTGCATCGTGGACCCTGTGCTTTATTTCATTCGCATTTATGCCCCTGTGTATGGTGTAGCACGTGCATCGACACGTGCTTTGTTGGGCTATTTGCACTTTGTTCCCTGTAGTTCTGGTTTGTTCTGAAATGAATGAAAACTCTTAGGTAATTGCTTTTATACCCCTGTGCGTGAATGAATAGTGCGTGTGCGTTTATTCGTGGGTTAATTGCAAACTAGCCCTCGGACTTTTGGTACCTGTTACCAAATAGTCCTATGACTTGGTTTTCGTTACATTTAGGTCCCTGAGTGCCCCAGGCACACGCGACGTGCGTGTTTTCCTGGGTATTTTGCACCGGACCCTCCAGAACTATTGGTATTTGCACTCAGGTCCCTATGCACAGTACCTAACTTTTATTTTTGAATAAAATAGCAAACCAACTCCAAATCCAATGAAAATTGGACACATGGCTTCTGCCATAGTGTAAAATTTTCTGGAATTTTTGGGACACTTTTGTTTTGATTTGATATTTTTAAAAATTCAAAAACATCAATTTTCGTTACTGTTTGAGTTTAAAATTCACAAAAAATATTAAAACCTATCTAAAAATTACAAAAAAATTAGCTACTGTTTTTTTTGTTGTGTTTGATTTTCTAGACAATTTTGGCTATTTTTTTTATTAATAAAACTCATAAAAAATGAAAAACACCTAAAAACTTATAAAAATTCAAATAAATAATTTAAAAACCCAAAAATCATTAATCCAGTGGCTAATTTTTTTGTAGTGTTTACTATACAGGAAAATTACCTCTAGGCTTTTGGGGGTTCTTAGATATTTTATCTAAACCCCTTAAGCTTGGCTGGACATTGTTTTTATCTTTTTGCACTGTTTGATTTTTAGAAAATTAAATAAAAATCAGAAAAATCTCAAAAATTCATTAAAAACAGTAAAAAGTATAAAATACACAAAAACATTTTTATTTGAATTTTTGGTTGATTTTTAATGCATTGAATAAATAGTTGAATTGTCTTGCTTTCTTATTTTCCTCATTTTCTTAATGCTTTAAAAATCCAAAAAAATATAAAAAGAATTAAAAACCACCAAAAATACCTTTTTCTTTTCTTTTGTTTTCTTTTTGACTACTTCGTAGGCCACGAGGCCATTACGTGCTCCCTGAGTTCGACCCTGGTCGCTATACCAGGTTAATAAAATAGCAAGACCACTGTTGATTTCGAGTTGATTTTATCTTTTATTGGTGGTCTCTTTTTCTTGATTGACACACCCGGGCGATTGAGGTCGCAACGACCATTTTAGATATACCTGATTACATCGCTCGCTTGCATCTTCGTGTCATCAATAGTCCGTTTATTTTTCATTTTATTTTGTTTTCTTTTTCGTGGCTTTCCGCGGCTCTTTCTGAGACCACAACTTTTCGCGGCCTTTTATTTCTCTTCT
Organism: Ottelia alismoides; assembly: GCA_037367405.1. Lineage (NCBI taxonomy): Eukaryota > Viridiplantae > Streptophyta > Magnoliopsida > Alismatales > Hydrocharitaceae > Ottelia > Ottelia alismoides. The sequence continues at coordinate 654,487 of JAZKJV010000742.1, read as the reverse complement.
GTTTTTGTTTTATTTTATTTTATTTTCTTTTCTTTTACTTTTGTTTTTATTTGTTTTTGCTTGTTTATTTTCATTTTTATTTTTGCACATATACCCCTGTTTATTTTATTTGCTTTATCTGTTTTATTTTATCTGGCTTGACACACTTTTCTGTTTTCTTGCGAGGGCCCGAGGACCGAGGCAGCGACTTTCGAGGAGCCGGCGCAACCGCGGTGATCGGAGGCGGCTCCCTTCTGCACGGAGCCGCAGGAGAGCGCGAGGAGGCAGCCGGGTGCGTGATTATCTTAGAGTAGATTAGACTTTCTTTCAGCTTATTTGAATAATTGTTGTAATAATACAGGACACACAGCAGGATACTCTCTTGGACTTAGACAGTTTAGGGGTATGTTTCGCCGAGCACCGGTGTGCTCGGGGGACCCCTCGGTTTTACGCGGTTTTCTTCGCGGTTTTGTTTTCTTTACTGCCTTTTCCGGTTTCTCGCAGATTTTCGAGTCCCTAGCTGTAGGACTTTCTTCTTGATTGTGACGTAACTAGTAGGATCCAAACACCCTAATATATTTGCTTGTGCCTATAGCTCGGTAATTGTACCTATAATAAAAAGATTAATAAAATAATCGACTCACTTCCTTCGAGCCGATTTGTCGGGAGGAGGAGGGGTGGACCGAGACCGGACTCTTTGGATTGGAGGCTGGTGGTCGACTAGACGTTCTTTCGAGTAGCACTGTTGTTTAGGGACTCGGTTTTCCACCTGCACCATTTAGGTAGTTTATTTTCAGTCTTTAAATTCTGCGCGGATCATTTTGCATGTAGACTGCTGGAGTTAGGTACACATCTCTTACTCTGCATGCATCATCGATTTCATCGCACATCGGATTTTTCGACTTCTCCCCCCTGATTTTTGGACTTAATAACCAGGAGAACTGAAAAATTCGTTAGGCGATTTCTTTTTATTTGAAAAATACCTAAAAAGAAAAACAATAAAATTTGGGACTGCTAACTCTATCGACCCTAAAAGACGATCACCGAAAAAATTTGTCTTGGAGAGAGCAACCCCCTCATTGTCTGGTTTGCTTGCGTGAGAGAGTGACCCACACACTAGGTAGAGCCCTCCGATATTTTTCTCGACTGATTACCGGCTCTTTCTGTACGGGACAGTCGGTTGAGAAAATATAGGATTACCCAACAGGTCACGTAATCGCTCTGCTATCCTGACTGATCAACTAATAAAATCGACAAGATAATTGACCGAGCCTTTACGGTCTTCAGCTCGCGTTGCGTTGGTGAATCGGGGGTTTGCTTGTGATCATAGTTGTTACCAGATCTCATCCGCCCAACTCGCCAGATCAAGATGATGGGCAGACGGTCTCTTAGGCTGCCTCTGGCTGCACCGCTTTCCAGCACGTCTACCCGCTCATCTAGGTTGGTTCGCGAGAGCCGAGACCCGCTCTCAGAACCCGAGTTCGACGCCACCCTATTCCCCCTCGATCCCCCTTCTTCTGAGTCCGAGATACTAGTACCAGAGGAGAGACAGTCAGATGATTTATCGGTACCTGAGTTTGGGTCTTTTGCTTTTGCAGAGTTCATGGCCGGCAGCAGTGACGACCGCACCAGAGGTCCCCAGCATGATCAGACATTCATTATGGACCAGGGTGCGATCAACTCCACCCTGATCGCCTCCCTCGAGACAGTTCAGCAGCAGTTGAGGGAACAGGGAACATTCATGTTGGACATGAGGCGTGAGATGGAGCAGTTGAGAGCAGATCGCGAGGAGCGCGAGCCAGGAGACGGGCCGAGGATGCCCGACTATGCGGCAGCCGCCGCAGCAGCATCCGCAGCAGCTGCAACAGATCCACCGAGATCGATGCGGGAGTTACACAACCTTGGATCGACCTTGATGCATCACTGGGTCATACTTCCAACCATCGTGGGGACTTCAAGTTCCCCCCGAACACTTTGTCACTTCTCCCCCGGTTCCACGGGCTCGCCACAAAGGAGCCCCATCTCCAACTTCAGGAGTTCTTGATGATCTGCAGCACAGTCCATGACCATCAGGTGGACCAAGATACCATACGGATGATTTCCTTCCCCTTCTCCTTATCAGACAGAGCAGCCACCTGGCTGAAGCACTTGGGGAAGTTTGTCTACACCTGGGAGCAGCTCCGCACCGAGTACTTGCACAAGTACTATCCACTCGGGCAGACGAACGCAGCTAGAGCCCTGATCAGCAACTTCTCCATGCTCCCCAATGAGCAGTTCCATGAGGCATGGGAGAGGTTCCGTGAGCTGACCGACAGATGCCCGCACCATGACATCTCGAAGCCGAACCTAGTTCAGAGCTTCTTCAGCGGGCTGACACCAGAGCTTCAGGGCTTGGTGAACGCTTCTTGTGGCGGGTCCTATTTCGCCAAGGATCACGATCAGGTCTGGGCCATCTATGAGGAGATGGCCAAGAACTACATGGTGATGTCTCAGACTAGATTGTACACACAGGGACGCCAGCAGCCACAAACCGTGCAGTACTAGAGGATAGCACGGGTTGATGCCGGTCCATCCAGTTCGTCAGCGGCAGCAGCACAGGCCGAGAGTTCAGCCGCAGACATGGGGATTATCAGCGAGAAGCTAGACCAGATGGAGATTATTGAGAAGAATCAGTGTCAGGGCATCACGTAGATGGAGCAGATGTCACAGACTCTGAGTGACCTGAAGACACAGCTCATGTGTCTCCAGGAGGCATAGACGGCTTCACAGCCTCGTCTTCAGGCACGAGGTGATCCGAGTAGCAGCAACAGCTCGTCCCAGCACTCCAGCTCCCACCAGCAGCCTAGACTTGTCCATCTTATACAGGCGGAGCCGTACCAGCAGTCGCAACCCACTTACCAGTAACCGCCATCTCCAGACATGCAGATGGTGGTATACCAGCCGGATCAGCCTCTGGTAGTGCTCCCGCCACCCCAGTACGATTCAGAGCCGTTGATGGATGTCAACGGGATTTGGTACGACCGCCCCCAGCCCGATATCCGACGAGACCATCCTGGATTCTGTTGGGCGGTCGGAGGTACCCAGCCCCAGCAGCAGCCGCCAGGACAGGGTGGCCAGTACAGCCATCAGAGGGATCACCACCAGCAGCAACCCCCAGCATACACCCAGCAGCAGCAGCAGTCACAGTCATATGGTCCTCGTCCCTATCAGCAGGGACATTCTTGGAGGCGGGATCAGCCTCATCAGCCGCAACATCATCCATAGTCATACCCCTCTCAGCCACAGCAGCAGCAACAGCAACCTCACTACCAGATTGGCTACCCGTCAGGTTCTCATGGGCCATCCTATGAGAACCCCGCCTTGGATGACATAGCCCGCCTTCTCACAGATCAACAGGCTACATTCCGACGGGAGATGGATGAGTTCCGCCAGGAGATGCGGGACATAGTGAGAGGGAAGGCCATCATCCCTGCCCAGATAGAGCCCAATCCGAACAACCTCAAGAGGAAATCTGAGCAGGTAGTTTGTACTGAATATGCCACTCCTAGTGATAAATTTGGAGACATGTCTGCATATTTTTTTGATACTGATTTTGTCACACTTAGGAGCAGTAGGATGCCAGCAGGCGGCAACTCGTCTGAGCGACACCCCGAGGATACTTCCAGAGCGCCAGGCGAGGAGGAGAGCGGTACTGAGGCTGCTAGAGATGATGACGGTGGTACTGATGCCACCACGGATGTTGATACCACCGGCGATACTGAGGCCGCCGTTTCACCAGTTGGACGAGGTGGTACTGAGGCCGCCGTTTCACCAGTTGGAGGAGGTGGTACTGAGGCCACCCATGTTGCCGAGCCAGAGCGCGGTACTGAGGTCGCGAGTCTTCCAGCCGAGGGTGGTGCTGATGCCACCAGTTTTTCTGAGAGTCCTGTAGTTTTTCCTTTTGCTGATGTATCTCGGAACACTTTGGAAATAAAGAAAAGGGTTTGTTTTCTTCTGGTCCCACTGTGGTGCATGATGTATGTGTGGATCCTGCCGTCGAGCAGCTCAGACCCGTTCCTAGTCCTTCATCAGAGAAGGACCCCATGATCCCCTTCCCTAGAGCTCTTCAGATAGGGAAGGGGAAGAAAATTGAAAATCCCAAAAATTGGCAGCAGGAAGAGTTCAGCCAGCAGATGATAGATCGTTTTCACATTCAGCTGACTCTTCAGGAGGCTTTGCAGCACATCCCTCTACTCCAGCGTTCACTCAGAGACAGGACTACAGTTAGGAGGAAGAGGAGGAACCACCATTTAGAGATCCATGTGCTGACCAGAGCTACTTGTTTTCGCGATCCAGAACCGTCTGCCGGCCAAGAGGCCAGATTCAGGAGCCCCATATGTCATATGCCATATCAGAGAGCAAAGGTTCGACCGTACTCTATTAGACAGCGGATCGCCGATCAACCTACTTCCGGCAGCCCTTCTCGACTGCTTCGAGTTGGGCACTCTTCGACAGAGCAGGACAGTCCTTCAGTTTGCTGATTGATCTGTCAAGAGGCCGAAGGGGTTGCTGAGGGACGTTGTCGTCACGACTCAGGGCCTGCAATTCCCCGTGGAGTTCGTAGTGTTGGACATGGAGATCCCTGAGTCAGTGATCGATACCCCCATCATTCTCGGTCGCCCGTTCTTGGCCACAGCCAAGGCAGTGAATGACCATGATAGCGGGAAGGTATACTTACGCGTCGAGGGCGAGAGTGTACAAATAGAGACGGTCGAGGACAACAGAGCCAGAGACAGAGCATGCTCAAAGACTACTTACGATACAGAGCAGATGATAGATGCCGGGCCAGACATCCACCAGGACTGCGACTTTATGATTACAGATGATGAGGCAGTATGGGCAGATCCAGATGCACAGGCCATCCTCTCACCTTTAGAGTTCGCTGATGCAGAGACGCCAACAGAGGAGAGCTTGGAGAGCACATTCCTGGTCCAGGATACCTTAGAGGCAGCAGAGCCGGTTCGAGACCGCGAGACAGATTGTTGTGATGACGGTGGTACTGAGGCCACCTTAGATGATACAGATCCCTCGGAGTCAGATTTTGACTGGGCAGATTTTGATGATTACATATCAGATCTGACTTCCACTGAGCCTGCAGCTAGGGAGGAGGTAGATGCCGAGCATAGCAGAGACAGTCCATCAGGGCAGCCTTCTCCATATTCAGAGTGTGATAGAGAGTTTCAGTTCTCCCATGCGGATTTGGCAGCCTTCACGCAGAGTTTTCATAGGCCAGATCCACCGGCACCTAGTTGTCCAGAGCTGAAGCCACTTCCTGCGTCGCTGAAGTATAGGTTCCTTACGGGTGAGCATGAGATGTACCCAGTCATTATCTCCGTCGATTTGATTGGAGAGCAGGAATCCCGTCTGATGGGGGTTCTTGAAAAGAACCGCAAGGCGATAAGATGGAGCGTAGAAGATCTCCAGGGGATAAGTCCGGCCCTGTGCTCTCACCATATATATCTCGAGGATGAGGCGAAGCCGTTGCGTGAGTTCCAGCGGCGGCTGAACCCAACTCTGAGAGAGGTTGTCATGAAGGAAATCTCGAAATGGTGGAGCACCGATTTTATCTACCCCATCTCCGACTCCAAGTGGGTCAGCCCTTTGCATGTGGTGCCCAAGAATACGGGCATCACTACGGTGGTCATCGAGTCTGGAGAGGAGATTGCTACACGGGTACCCACTTCTTGGCAAGTCTGCGTAGATTACAGACGACTCAACCAGGCCACCAAGAAGGATCATTTCCCCCTGCCCTTTATAGATTAGATCATTGAGAGACTGGCAGGGAAGAGCCACTATTGTTTTCTGGATGGGTACTCGGGCTACAACCAGGTGGCCATCGCTCCCGAGGACCAGGACAAGACTACCTTTACCTGTCCCTTCGGCACATACGCCTTCCGATGCATGCCATGTGGGCTATGCAATGCCCCTCCGACTTTTCAGAGATGCATGTTGTTGATCTTTTCGGACATGGTAGGGGAGTGCTTGGAGGTCTTCATGGATGATTTCTCGATTTACAGCGACGGATTCGACTCCTGTCTTGACTGCCTAGACCGAGTCCTTCAGCGATGTATAGAGATTCACCTGGTGCTATCTTGGGAGAAGAGTCACTTCATGGTGACTCAAGGGACGGTGCTTGGCCATATCATCTCCAACAGGGGCATGGTGGTTGATCCGGCCAAGGTAGATGTCATTAGAAAACTCGCACCGCCGTCCAAATTTGCGGCAGTTACGGTCATTCCTGGGGCATGTCGGTTTCTACCGGCGATTCATTCATGATTTCAGCAGGATTTCCCGGCCGTTGACTGATCTGCTTACGAAAGACACCGAGTTCCTTGTCGATGACAAGTGTCTTTTGTCGTTTGAGACTCTCAAGAGATGTGTTGTTGAGGCTCCTGTTCTCCAGCCGCCTAATTGGTCTCTCCCATTCGAGATCATGCCGGATGCCTCCAATTTTGCCATGGGGGCAGTGCTGGGACAGAGGAGGGATGGAGTTCCATTTGCTATTCACTACGCTAGTGATGAATCCACGATTCATCATCTTAATATCTTGATCTTAGCAAAATCCCCAAGTAAAATCCCAAATAAATATCCATAAAATTCATAAATTAACAAAATATCTCTTGTAAATAAAACTCACTAATTACTGTATATAAGACTGCACAAAATGAATTAACAATAAAAAGCCGCAAAATCAAAGGAGTTTTATACTTGTAAATAGCCCAAAACTTCATGGATTTTTAATAATTTCATTTCAACTCCTTTTTGACTAATTCTTTCTCTAACTTGTTCATAATAATGTATATAAAAATACAAAAATACAAAACAAATTTTACCTTAAATAAATGCTCCTAGATCCCAAAGAGAAAAAGCCGTAAAGACCAACTTCCAAGCTAAATTACCGCTCCGTACGAACTCCAAATTCACCAAACTCACTTTTAAAGTTCAAGTTAGAAAATTATCTATCCAACGGAAGTGGTTTCATTAAAATCGGAGCTCATTTGCAAAAGTTGGGTTTTGGGACCTAGATGTACATTGTATACCATGTATATATTCATTCTTTCTTTAATTTTTATTATATCTTTCTTTATTATTAAAAATACAAAAAATCATACTTGTGTTGTATTTTAATTGTAGTATTTTATTGTATTTTTCCGTTGTAAATATCTCTTATTAAAAAGATAAAAAAATTACATATTAGAAAAGTAAAAAAAATGTGTACATGTTGTTTGTCTTCCCTTGTAAATTGTCCACTATCTATTTTATTCTTTTTTATTCTATTGTAATTAAAGTAGATAACTTTATTTCATTTTATTTATTTAATTATTTTACATTCTCTACAATAACCACCATTCAACTCCATTACTCCACCATATTTTCTAACTTCTAATTCAACTCCACCATTTTATTAACCTCCATCCCACTCCATCTTAATTCTAACTTCCATTTTTCTTCTTCTTTATATACATGCCATTCTCCTCATTTTTGCCTTTGATCCGTCTTTATGTGAGGAGAGCCTAGTTCCCTGAGTTGAATCGGTGACATCGACGCAACCGCGGTCGAGCGACGACGGCCCTCTCTCCGATGTGATCCGTTGGTTTTTTGGCCAACATCGCAGCCGCAACCGCGAGCTGCTCGAGCTCATCGCACGCCGGCGATTTGAGCGAAGACCGTGCTCACGAGAGCACTCCATAGGTGACCGTATCACCGTAGGTAAAGTTTCCCTTCATTTTATAACCGTTGTTATTTTCTCAATTTTTTTATCACCATCATCATTTCATTTCATCTTCATTTGTTCCACATCCTCCATTTCATCACCTTCATAACCTTCATCATAGCATTTTTTCCCACACTTATTACCCCTTGTTTTAACAAAATAAAAAAAATATAAAAATTTTTTTAAAACAAAAAAAAAGTGTTCTTTCATTACCACCACCATCACACCATTTGTTTTCTTCCATTTGTTTATATTTATCAAATCCATCATCATCACATTTTTCCCCTTCATTTTTCTTTCCATCTTGTTCATTCAATGTTTTAACAAAATAAAAAAAATATAAAAAAATTTAAAAAAAAAACCTTTTATTTCATTACAGCAGTTTTTGTTAATCAAAACAAAAAAAAGTTAATTAAAAAAAAATAAAAAAAAAGACAGTAGCAGCAACGGTGGGTGGGAGCACCCCACCGCCGCCGCTATCCACCACTACCAGCCGGCGGCTCCGCCATCCTCGCGGCCTCCCCGCCGCCATCGCCGACACGCGGCTCGCCGCGCGCGGTCGCGCCGACCTCCGCCCTCACCTCACCGCCGCCCCCAGCTCCAAGTCCAGCCGCCTCTTCCCCTCCGGCCCCCGCGCCTCTTCACCGGCCCCCACCCCCCGCGCCTCCGCCGCGTGGCCCCTCGCCGTCAGCCAACATCCGCGCGGCGCCTCCGTCATCCTCGCGGCCGTGCGCGGCCGCCGCCGACCAACCCTCATTTGGGTTCTTCCATCGGGTAAGCAGGGAGGAAGAAGGTGCTTTTCAATTTTTTTTAATTGTAAAAATTGCAATTTTTATTTCTCATGTTTATGTAATTACAATTACGTCCATGTACATAAGTTGCTTTGTAATTTCAATTTCCAGTTTGCACAAACACCCCTGTGTTTCCTTATTAATTTGGATCTTGTTTATGCATCATTTTGTTCAATGAAAAATGCTTTTGTGAAGAGCAACTAATTGTCTACAATTTGAGTATTTATTTGGATTTTTATGTCACATGGGTAATTAATTAAAAATGATAAACTGAAATTTTGCATAGTTTACCCATTCCATGCTCTTAAAATTATATCTCACACATAATTGCTTTAAAAATTCCACAAAAAATATATGTGATGCCTTAATATGTGCTGAACATACAGTCCAAATTTCACGTCCATTGGAGTTATCTTGTGACTTAAATAAATCATAGAGTGTTTTTAGTATTTGATTTTTAATTAAATCCTCATAAATCATTTTAGCGAAATTTCAACTCTCCTGTATGACACATCTAAATATCTTTCTGAGATAAATCGCACTCTGATTAATTTGATAACGTGGATTTATTAGGAATTATTTACTCACTGTCACTCTGTTTCCACTAAAAAATCCATAAAAAATTCATAAATTGTCAAAAAATTCTAAAAATAATACTTTAGCTTTCTTGCATCATGTTTTACTTCCAGTAATTTTTTCATAATTTTTGCTTGCTGCTTGTGTGAAAAACTTGCGAAAAAACCCATAAAAAGTGTGCATTTTTATTTATTGCATTTTAACCCCTAAAATTCCAAAAAAATGTGTTTTATGTTCCCCACTGGATTAGGACTCTAGGAAAAATATAATTTGGCTAATTTGGACTAATTTAACATTAAAATTAATTTGGCCTTGTTGTATGCTTTCTTAGCGTCTTAATTCACCCGCATTTTGCATTTGCATTCGTTTTGCATTAAAAAAATCTAAAAAAATACGCATTGGAAATCTAGACCTAAATTTGCAAATTAATCTCAAGTTGTTCCTTTGCCTCCCTGAGTTCGACCCCGGACTTGCCCGGGATATAAATTAAGCCGAGACACTCTTCACGGAGATCTTCTCTCGGTTCTGACCGAATCGCTAAGTATACGTGCTACAACTTGAACAAATTAAACATCGTACTTAGCGACTCGTCAGATGGCGCCGTTGCCGGGGAGGCAATCGGCTTAGGGATTAGTTTAAAAATTTGGATTTAGTTTTCCATTTACTCGGGTAGTCTGACCCCCGAGCCACATTGTATTTATTCCATTTTTTTATTATTTCTTTTCATATTCTTGTATATATTTTATCTTTATCTCTCTAATATAAATTTTATTTTTCTTGCGAGGGCCCGGTGAACTTGGAGTGCATCGGAGGTCGACGGACGCGACGCGCGCCGACTGCTGAAGAGCAAGAAAATCAATTTATTTTCGAGATAATTTTTATAAATTTTTGTAATTATTGTGTTGTAATAACTTAGGTAATTCGCTCTTTCCAGCGGCTCTTGTTTGATAGCTCGCGTTTGTATCTGGACTGAACTTTGGACCCGCTCGTGGTCGTGTGGTTGATTGACGTAGAATAGGACTTGCACTCGCGGCTCTTAGAACATTTTATAGATTATCTTTATTGCTTGTGCTCGTAACTTTTAGGACCACACATCACATTTAATGAGACACACTTAGACCGCTGGACTATTAGTCAAATTTAACTTGTTCATCACTCGCTAATAGAACTTCTTGTCTAGGAACGGTTTTCTCGTTTGCATTCATATAGTATAAAATTTCAATTCTGCCTTGCATCCCGCATGTAGAGCGCGAGGATCACTGTAAGTCTTCTGAACTGGGCATGCATCATTGATTTCATCATTTGCATTGGTTTTTCTCGACTCCCTCCCCTTGGTTTTTGAAACTTAAATTAAAAGGAAATCGGGACTAATCGTTAGGCGTGCTTTATTTGGTGGACTAATCAAGTGATAACCAAACATAAAATCGGGACTGCTAATCAGAGTTGATTAAAAAAAATTGACTAAAACTAACACTTGTTTTGGGAGAGTAAAACCCTCATTGTATGCTTGGCTAATTATGATTGTTGAGAGGTGAGGACGCATCCCTAGGATAATGCCCAAAACCTACTTTTGAGCCTTGCGTAATTGGATTGATATCTTGATTTATCACCTAATTAAAACTGAAAAGATAAACGGTCGGACTTTTGCGACCATCACTGTGTTGAGTAGGTGAACTCAGGGTTTGCTCTTGTGTTTGTTTGTTTTGTGTGTTATTCGGTGCACTTGCACGCTTTCTTCCTCGATCTGCTTCATTCTCCCATCTCCCTTCCAAGATGTCAGAATTTTGGTCATCATATCCAAGTCATCCTTCTTCGACCATATTCCGATCATCTCCACCCACTTATTCCTCTTCATACCCACACCACAACCGCGAAGTCAGAACTCCGACTGACTTCTCCACTTCTTCGTCCTTCTCACCTACCCCACATTCTTGCACCCCTGACCCACAACCACCTTGGATTGATTCACTATATTCTCGTCCGCTTGCTGGAATCAAGGAACCAATCGAAGAGCAAGCGACTGCTGAGATGAATGTTTGGCATAATCAGTTAACCCCACATACCTCACGTTCACCTCGAGTTGGGACAGAACAACAATTGCTATATATACATCCTGACTTAACCTTAGGGTACAACATGGTCGACCAGACAAACCGAGTGGAGAGGCCTGCACCGTATGATCTTCCTGACTTGATTGACCTGAGTGATAGAGACACATTGACCAAACTTCATATCACCCATTCGGAGAGCCGACATATAGAGGGGATTGGACTCATGAGACCGATCTACAGACCCCCTGTCTACTGACTCCACCTTATGAGGCTCCGACCAACATCTGCCATACAGATGGGTCATACTCAACCCAGCATTACATGCCTGAGTCAAGATATGTTGAGTATAAGATCCCAAGTTCTCAGCAGTATCCTCCAATTGTGCCGACTTCTCTCATGAGGTGTCATGAGAATCTATTGGAGGATGACATTTGTAGACCGATCAAGAGTCCAGGTATAAATGTGGATCATGGATTTTGTGGATTAAATCTTGAAAACCTGGAAGACACCGGATTGACCACACATCATGTACAGCTGGAGTCCCTTCTACCTCCCTCTTCTACTAACAACTTTCCCTCCAAACCAGAGTCTGTACATTCTCCTAGTCCTCCTTCACCTACCAAAAAGACCAAAAAAATTGAAAACTCAGAAAATACCATAAAAATTGAAAAAGGAAAAGATCTAAAAAAATTGGATCCTGCGGTTAGGGAAGCATTGGATAAAAAGTTGATTTTTGAGCTTCCCTTAATAATGGCTATTGAACACTTTCCCGACCTTAAAAGATTTGTGAGAAGTAAATTGATGCCTAAAAGGTTGGACAATAAGAGAACAAGGACTGAGATACATATAGTGTCTATGGCCACATCTTTGATGATAGGGAGAAAAACCAAGAGCCGCAGAGTAAAGCGGTTGCCTAGGTTTGATTGTGAAATCAAAGATACCACATTCACCCATGCAAGAATCGATGATGACTTACCAATTAATATCCTCCCGACCTCCGTGTTTGCAAAGCTCAAACTCGGATCTGCCAAGAAGTCAAGAGAGATCATTCAGTTGGCGGATCGATCTGTTAAACGGTCGAGAGGAACCATTTCAGTCATCGTCACTTTCCAAGGTGCTCTACTGGAGATAGAATTCACAATCATTGACATTGAGCACCGAGGAGAGTTCACACAGTCTCCGATCATTCTTGGGAAGCCGTTCTTAGCCTTGGCTAAGGCAACTATAGATTGTGAGACTCGGGAGATCGATTTCTCTGCATTGGGAGCACTCCGACCTCACCCGATCTTTGAGGACAAACGATATTCCAAGGTAACCCGTAAAGTTGCAGACAGTCGCGACCTTCGAGAGACAGTTGAGTCCCATCTCTCTACTACACCTGAGATACCGACTGTCCAGACAACCATTGGTTTAGACACTTCCTACAACCACACACCGCCTACTGCTTGCACCACCACCACGACAGCTTCTAGAGAGGACTCAAGACCAGAAGCTATCAGTGAGTCGGACATGACCTTTGTGGATTGCCTTGATCATTTCGATGATCCGACACAAGAACCCAACAATGTCAAGCCAACTGAGAACGCTGTGCCTTATCGGAGACATGTGCTGACCTTGCAGGAGTATTACAATGCATATGGTGACTCATCTGATGATGAACCTCTAATCAGAACCTCACACACACCACATCCAGGACATACATCAAAGGAGACAACTGGGACCAAATTGACCAATTTTGATAAATCGGTTGCTCCATCCTCTAGTCGGTCATCTAGTAAGAAGAAGACGAGTGTTGATTCCTTGAGGTGTTCCCCCGAACTCCTTAAGATGTATCAATCTCCTCTTCCTCTTGATGCTTCAGGTTCTAGAAGACCGACTAAGAAGGTTACCTTCGATGTTTCAGAGAAGGAACTTTCTGAGGAGTCCTCATCAGGTCTGGATGAGGTGATCTACATGAGTGAGCTTAGTTCGGCTTATCTGAAGCCATATTTGAGCAAGCAGCCGTGTGTCGACCCCCGTTGGACGTTCCCCACACCTCACTATTATTCTTCGGAGGACGATTCTGACAGCGACACATGTGTATACTACCCACCCCATCGCTCCCGCAAGAAGGTCCGTCACAAACCTTCTTGATCCTTGTATATTCTCCCTCCTCCTTGTACATATTTTCCTTCATTTATTCACCTCCCTCCCTCATGATTCGCATCGCTCGCCCCAGTTCCGTATTGTTTTCATTTGTTGGCTATACTTAGGATGACTAGATCCTAAATATAGGGGGGTGAGTGACCCGATTTGCTCCTTCTCGTCTTTTTATTTATTTTTTATTTTTATTTTTTTTGTATATTCTTTCCCATTCTCATCGGTCTTCCAATCTTGTGTTCGTTCCAATACTTAGGCTGACCAAAGCCTAAGTATAGGGGGGACCGATGCCCGCCATGTGTATTTACTCATCATTTCTCCTCTTGACCTCGTCTGCCCCATTTTTTCTCTTCTTCTACACTTAGGCTGACCAGAGCCTAAGTATAGGAGGGGCGGATCGACTTCTATACTTTTTATTATTTTAGCTTTCCTACGCTTAGTACGAGCTATGTCTTTTTGTCACCTAGTGCCATGAGGACATAGCACAAGATAAGTATAGGGGGGCGTGTATATATTACATATATACTTTACCCATACCTCGTACTTTCACGTATTTTTGTATATATTATACAATAATTATGGGGTGGGTTAAAAAAAACAACAAAAAAAACTCTTTTTCCTTATTTGCTTAAAAAAACTTTTCAAAAAAAAGTATTTTCCTATTTACCTATCTTTTCAAAAAAAACTTCTTTGCCTTTATTTGTGAAAAAAAAAGAAAAAAACTTTTTTTTAAAAAAAAAAACTAAACTAACTAATAAGTTGGTTTAATCCCTGACACAATTCACTTTCACACAAGACTAGTGATGATCAAGAACACTTGGTTTATGAGGTCTTGAGATTTTGAGTTAACCAGCCTTAGTCATTAGGGTCCTTGACTTAATTATTCACATTTCCCTAGTTTGAAAGATTTGTGTGCTATATTGCATGCTTAGTCTCTACCTTAAGAATATGATCAGCACCTCACGTACACGACTGCAGTTATGATGAGATGAGTTGAAATTTCACTTGAGGAACTGGGATGAGGGATTTGAGTTTGGACTTTATTTGATGATGCTCGAGGATGGGATAAAATCAATGAAGGCTTCATGAAACCTGAGTGTCAGCATCTTTAGCCAGTACGAGAACATGGTTCTTGTACTATCTCTTGATATTTACCTATGTGCCAGGGTGTGATAAAATAAAAAATGTTGATCAGTGTGCGCCAACTCTTGGTAAAAGCAGTGGAGCTAGCCACAAATACTACAAAGCAATGAAATGTCAAAGAAAAAGCTCTCATTCCACAAAGTCAATTATCAAAAGAGCTTCCACCAAAGGCGAGCGCTCCCAACAATTTCAAAGTGTCCACTTGGACCACCGCTATTAGGACCAGGAGTCGGGCTTGCACCAAAAAAGGGCTCTGCATCGTAAATGCTACAAGTCTGGGTGTAGAAGGTACGATAGGTACTCAAAAAAGGCACACCCCGGTGTACTCCCAGGAAAACAAGTGCAGACGGCTCCAACTTCTCTTGACGGACGCACTGATCAACACCAAAAAAAATGCGTTGCGTAATAAGGCACTTGAGAGGATCCTTGTTCCAATGAGAGGGAGAGAAGAAATGACACAATCCTATCCCCTCCATCAACTGGCCTTCCATCTACACTTTCAAGTCTGACAACTAAAGAGACGGTGGATTGGATGCAAGAAATGATTTATTCCCTAGTGTGGAGGATCGGGTCCATAGGAGAGTCTCTTGGACTGGAACCTCGGGTGACGTTGTGACTCTACTCTTATAACTGCAGTCCACACTTAAAGTCATATCCCTTATATATACGTATACAAAGAGAGTCTGATGATTAGGGAAATTGGGTACCTTTTGACTAGAGCTTGGTTCAGCTTAGAATTTTAGGATCTCTAAAACCGAGAGTTCTTGAACGGATCAAGTCTTGTATTCACATGCACAGTCAGGGGTTAACCCAACTTATTCGTTCTTTATTTGCTCGAGGACTAGCAAAGTTTAAGTATATGGGGGTGATGAATCCACGATTCATCATCTCAATATCTTGATCTTAGCAAAATCCCCGAGTAAAATCCCAGAAAAATGTCCATAAAATCCATAAATTAACAAAATGACTCTTGTAAATAAAACACACTAATTATTGTATATTAGATTGTATGAAATAAATTACACATAAAAAGCCGCAAAAATAAAGGAGTTTTATACTTGTAAATAACCCAAAACTTCATATATTTTTAATAATTTCATTTCAACTCCTTTTTGGCTAATTCTTTCTCTAACTTGTTAATAATATTGTATATAAAAATACAAAAATACAAAACAAATTTTACTTCAAATAAATGCTCTTAGATCCCAATGGGAAAAAGCCGTAAAGTCCAACTTCCAAGCTAAATTCCCGCTCCGTATGAACTCCAAATTCACCAAACTCACTTTTAAAGTTCAAGTTAGAAAATTATCTATCCAACGAAAGTGGTTTCATTAAAATCGGAGCTCGTTTGCAAAAGTTGGGTTTTGGGACCTAGATGTACATTGTATACCTTGTATATATTCATTCTTTCTTTAATTTTTATTGTATCTTTCATAATTGCTAAAAATACAAAAATATCATGATTGTGTTGTATTTTAATTATATTATTTTATAGTATTTTTCCGTTGTAAATATCTCTTATTAAAAAGACCAAAAAAATATAAATTAGAAAAGTAAACAAAAATTGTACATGTTGTATGTATTTATTTGTAAATTCACCACTATTTTTTTCCCTCTTTATTTTTGTTGTATTTAAAGTAGCATACTTTATATCGTTATTTATGTATTTATTTTTTCCCATTCTCTACAATAACTTCTCTACCACCAACTTCTATTCAACTCCATCATTTTTAATAACTCCCATTCCACTCCATATTCTTCCACCAACCTCCCATTCAACTCCACCAATAATACAACTTCCCATTCAACACCACCACCATTCTAACCTCTCTTTCTCTTCTCTTTATATTCATTTGTACATCCTCATTTTTTCGCATCCGCCATTCTTATAGAAAAAGGAGAGAGTTTGGAGTGTTTTGTTGGCGACAGCGGCAAGGCATATTCCTCAAGCGACGACCTCCTTCAGGCGAGATCCGCGGAGATCCGCTCCGCGTCACGAGTTCCTCATCGAGCTCGCTCAGCCTCTTCGATTTTATTTCGCCAATCGGATCGAGGCGACTACAGGAGTCCAGCGTAGCTGCTCCGCAAATCCGGCGGACATCAGGTAAGTTATCCCTCTCATATCTCTTTTTATTTTATTTTATTTAACATTTTGTTTTTGTTGTTTAGCCACCACATATCACCTCCACCATATTTTTTTTACATCATCCCATCACCATCACAACCATCTCCATCTTCTTCACCATTCTCCTCTATTTTTTTTCTTCTTTCTTTTGTATATAAACATATTTTGTTTCCTGTTTAAGAAAAAAAATTAAAAAAATCTAAAATAAAAAAAATCATTACAGCAGTTTTTTTTCCTTTAATCAAAACAGTAAAAAAAATATTAAAAAATTCAAAAAAAATAACGGCAGGGAGGGGAAGCAGCTCCTCGCAGCTGCCGGGCCCACGCGCGGCCAGCCTTCACCTGCGCGATAGCGTCTCCGCGCCCACCCGCGGCTGCGAGCCGCGCCCCACCTCCGCTGCCGCACCCCATTGCGTGCAGCCCACACCAGCCCGTGGCCGTAGCTCGCCACGCCGCCCTCAGCCATCGCTGCCCCGCGTGGCCGCGGCGGCGCAGCCTCCACAGCGCCCCGCGCGCCACCCCTCGGCCACCTCCTCTCCACCCACCGAGCGCCGTCCCCGTCGTGCCCCCGCGCCTCGCCCCCTCGGCCGTAGACGCCTGCCACCAGCGCGCGTGAGTGCAGCGCCCGCCAGCACCGCGCGGACCTCCCAGGTCGACGCTCCGCCGCCCGCGCCGCCCTCACGGCCGCGCGAGGCGCAGCGCCGCCGCCTCCCCTTCGTACGTTCGTGTTTTGCCCTAACTTGCAGGAGAAACAAAGGTCCATTTGCTTTATTTTTATTACTGTGAAAATTACAAATATTTTCTTGCAAGTTTCTGTATTTCCAAAAGTGCCCTTAGGCACATTTCAATTCATTTCTTTCAATTTATATTTGCATTGATACTCCTAAGTTTGAGCATAAGTTTGGACAATCATATTGCATCATTTTAATTAATGAAAAAAAAGCTTTTTGTAGACAAACTAATTCTTTATCTTGTGACTATTTATTTGCATTTTTGTGAGCATCAGAGTATTTATTAAAAATCAAAGATTGAAAATCAAGGATATTTTACCCATTTAAACTCTGAAATTCGCACGTATCTATTTCTTTCTCCAAAAATTGCGAAAAAATGTGAATGATGCCTTTTATTGTGCTTTAATTAGTGTCCAAGTTTCGTCCAATTCGGAGTTGTCTAGTGCATAAAATAAATTCTAGGGTGATTTTAGTATTTGATTTTTAATTAAATCCACATACATTATTCTTGTGAAATTTCAACTCTCCTAGATTGCTTATCTAAATATCTTTTTGAGATAATTTGCTCTCTGACTAATTTGATAACGTGGATTTAATAGGAATTAATTACTCACTGTCACTCTGTTTTCACTAAAAAATACATAAAACATTCATAACTTGTCAAAAAATTCCAAAAAAATTACTGTAGCTTCCTTGCATCATGTTTTCATTCCAGTAATTTTTTCATAATTTTTACTTACTGTTTGTGTGAGAAATTGCGAAAAAACCCATAAAAAGTGTGTATTTTTATTTATTGCATTTTAACCCCTAAAATCTAAAAAAAATGTGTTTTGTGTTCATCTCTGGATTAGGACTCTAGAAAAAATATAATTTGGCTAAATTGGACTTGTTTTCTATTAAAATTAATTTGGCTAAGTTGTGTGATTTCTTAGTGCTTAATTCACCCGCATTTTGCATTTGCATTCGTTTTGCATTAAAAAAATCTAAAAAAATACGCATTGGAAATCTAGACCTAAATTTGCAAATTAATCTCAAGTTGTTCCTTTGCCTCCCTGAGTTCGACCCCGGACTTGCCCGGGATATAAATTAAGCCGAGACACTCTTCACGGATATCTTCTCTCGGTTCTGACCGAATCGCTAAGTACACGTGCTACAACTTGAACAAATTAAACATCGTACTTAGCGACTCGTCAGCTAGCCGCACATTGGATTCCGTGCAGCGGAACTACACAGTCATTGAGAAGGAAATGCTAGCCGTAGTCTTCGCCCTAGATAAGTTCAGATCATACATTATTGGATCTAGAGTGACCTTGTATACTGATCATACCGCCATCAGGTACCTCATGGCAAATAAGGATGCCAAGGCCAGACTAACTAGATGGATCCTTCTACTCCAGGAGTTTGACATAGAGATTAAGGATAAGCCTGGAGTCAAGAATGTGGTGGCGGATCATCTCTCCCGATTAGAGCATCTTGAGGATTCTGAGTAGATTGACCCTATTTGTGAGACCTTCCTAGATGAGGTGATCCTTGATATCGCCTCTCTCCCATGGTACGCTGATATTGTGAACTTTCTTGTTGCTAAGAAAGTCCCACAAGATTGGCCCAGGCAGAGGCTTGAGACCTTCCTCGCGAAGGCCAAGTCCTACCACTGGGAGGATCCCATCCTTTACCACGAAGGAGGGGACAACATCTGGCGTAGGTGCATTCCTCAGGAGGAGCACCATAGCGTCCTTAGGTGCATTCCTCAGGAGGAGCACCATAGCGTCCTCACTTACTGCCACAAGCTTGAGGCAGGAGGACATCACTCTGGGAGGAGAACGGCACAGAAAGTGCTCCAATCCGGCCTATGGTGGCCTACCCTCTTCAAGGACTCTGATGAGTTCGTGAAGAGGTGTACTGACTGTCAGAGGATGGGCACTTGTGGACAGCGTGATATGATGCCGATGCAGCCCATTCACTTCTGTGAGGTTTTTGACGCATGGGGCATCGATTTCATGGGTCCATTCCCTAAGAGTCAGGGATTAGAGTACATTCTGTTGGCTGTTGATTATGTGAGTCATTGGGTTGAGGCCATTCCAGCCCGAACCGCTGATGCCAGGACTGTTTGCAGATTTTTAAGGAGGCATATCATTACACGGTTCAGGGTACCTCGAATATTGATATCTGACGGGGGGTCTCATTTCATCAACGACCAGATGAAGGCCCTTGCTAGCGAGTTCGGTATAGACCATCGAGTTGCCACTCCATACCATCCACAGACGAATGGTCTAGCCGAGGTGTCAAACAGGGAGATCAAGACTATATTGCAGAAAGTCGTCCGCCCTGACCGAAAGGATTGGTCACAGCTTTTGGACTCGATCTTGTGGGCATATAGGACGTCTTTCAAGACACCATTAGGCACATCTCCCTTTCACATCGTTTATGGCAAGCCGTGCCATTTACCTGTTGAGTTGAGACACATGTCACTTTGGGCAGTCATAGATATACTTTTGGATCCAGATAGTGTAGGAGACCAGAGGAGGGCAGAGTTAGCAGCCTTGGAGGAGCTTCGTGATACCGCCTTCTCAAACAGCCTACAGTACAAGGAGAGAGTGAAGGAGTGGCATGATTCCCAAATCAGCCACAAGCATTTTGAGCCTGGACAGAGAGTATGGTTGTTTGATGCTAGGCTTCGTCTACTTCCAGGGAAGCTACAGAGAAAATGGAAGGGACCTTATCTTGTAAGAAAGGTACACGACAATGGGAGCATAGACATATCTGAGTTGTCTTCTGAGAGTACCTTTCGAGTGAACGGCCAACGGCTCAAGCCATTTCTAAATCATGAGCCGCGGGTCGTTGATGTTGCCCCTATTCACTTTGCGTGAGATGTGGTCTCTTGACTCACATCTATTGCATCTCACACCTGATTATCACTATTCTCCTGACCTGTATAGATCCAGATGTCCATATCATTCCATTCTTTAGTCCACACCCCTTTTCTCATCTTTTGAGTATGCTATACTTAGGGGGTACTTTACCCTAAGTATAGGGGGGATGTAGGACTTTTGGGTATTCTTTTGATTCATCTTACCCCTATTTTTGCTGCCTATACTTAGGGATATTTTACCCTAAGTATAGGGAAGGTAGACCCTGTACATTCTCCACTCGGTTTTCCCTTTGTGTACAGCATGCTATACTTAGGATTATTTAATCCTAAGTATAGGGGGAAAAGCCGAGAACTTCTTAATTTTTTATTCATTCATTCGTCTTTGTATATAGCCTTTCTTTTCACTTCCCTATACTAAGCACGAGTTATGTCTTCTTCATCGCTCTTGACTCTGAGGACATCGTCTGAGCTAAGTATAGGGGGGTGTGTATATATTTCATATATACTTTAGCCATAACTCGTATTTTGTGTGAGTGTGTTAATAAATAAAAATGGCTAAAAACCAAAAATCTATAAAAATCCATAAAAATTAAAAAATTTTCCC
This sequence comes from Ottelia alismoides, assembly GCA_037367405.1. Taxonomy (NCBI): domain Eukaryota; kingdom Viridiplantae; phylum Streptophyta; class Magnoliopsida; order Alismatales; family Hydrocharitaceae; genus Ottelia; species Ottelia alismoides. The sequence goes on along the minus strand of JAZKJV010000742.1, from coordinate 633,726 downwards.
TGTAAATAATCATTCTTTTATTGCACATACATAGCTATTGTACAAAACTATTTTTGTAAAAATGTTTTCAAAAACTTTTTTGTGTAAAGTTTGTGTAAATATGTGTTTATCAAAACTATGTATATAGTACAAAATTTTTCCAAAATGTTTTGAAAATCAAAAGTTTGCAAATCTTGTGTAAATTTGTGTAAATATTTTGCAAAACTTGCATTCATGCACGCATCCATGATTTCAAAACATTTTTAAAAAATTTTGCATTTGTGTAAATATGGTGTAAATAACATCTTTGTATATACTTGTATATAGTTTTTCCTGGATTATAGTTGACATTTAAACTAGCGTGGAATTAAATTGGGAAATGGAGCTTGATTAAGATCTTAATCCACTAATTCTAAGAGGAACCTTATAGGGCTTAGGGTTAAGGCTTTTCAGGTCCCAGGTGACTTAATTCTTTGAGTCCACTAGGCTATGATCACATGTCATCTCGATGAGCCTAAGTAGAGCACTTACAACACACACATGACTCATATAGGCAATGGCTTTACTTGGACACCGCACTTTACACTGAGCTCTCTACGGATGAGGTGGTGAGGAGGCAGTCTTCCTTTACTTGGGGTAGCATATGAGGGTAGTACTTCTAGGCGGAACCTCTCTTCTTCTTTTAGTGAAGGAAGTGTGTCTCAACATGGTATGGTTGCCATGAGGTCCAACGACAAGAGTTGTGGGTTGCAATAATGCTTCAAAAGAGGGATAGTCTACTGGCTCAAGAGGAAAAACTCCTTGTATATATGCTGCACATGTATATGTTGTATAGATGCACTTGAAAAAATATGCAAAAAGAAAATAACTCCAAAAAAGTGGTGGGTCTGATAGAAAATGATAATCCCACCGGAGTATGTATATAGTGCAATAAGCAAAGCTTGAGACTCATGGATTCACCTTATGTAGCTTGCAGCAGGGAGACTTAGCTACACTGATTGAGCTCCCAAGGATACATGGCTACACTGGCCATGGTCCATTCTCTTCTTCCCCCTCTTCTTGAGCCGGTTGAACTTGAACTTAGAAGGGAATACCCCGCTCCTCGAGGAAAGAGTGGCCAGATTGAGGTCATAGAGTTACCTTGTTAGGGAGGGTATTCAAGTTGCCACTTCTGAGGTGGAGAGCTATACTTCACATTCACGGTACAAATAAAGATTCATAGTCTTCAGGGTTTGTGTATGATGACTTGTTCTGATCTGGATTGTTGAGGAGTCTTGATTATAGATTAATGGATCTTAGAGGCTGTTGAGTTTTAAACCTAAGTCTAAATAAGGTTCTGACACATTAATAATCCAAAGATCTGATCGAGCTCCATAATTCAATTTAATGAAGGCAAGTTTAATACTCAACCTTGATCCATGCCTATTCTCCTCTTTTTCTTTTTCTTTTTCTTTTTCTTTTTCACTTCTTTTTCAAATAAGTATTTGCTAAGGGACTAGCAAAGTTAAGTATAGGGGGGTGATGAATACCCATTCATCACTCTTTATTCTTTTATTTTAGCTACAAAACCTTTGCAAAACACATGTATATATTTGTAAATACAAATAATTGTCAAAAAGCATGCATTGTGTAAAAGTTAATAATTAGCATGTTTTTGTGCATAAATAAAAGAATAAAGAGACAAAAGAAAAAAGAGGGAGATATTTAGAATAAATATTGAGCGACCTAATCCCAAGGGAGGGCTCAGCATGGGCCTGACCGCATAAAAACCAAAGTAGAGGGAGATAAGGAAGCTCATGGGTGTAAATATACCTGTAAATGAATAAATAAAATATTTTCCTCAAAAACAAAAATAAAATTGGGTTGTATTCATTTATACATACTTGTAAATATAAAATTAAAATAAAAATGAGAAAAACAAAAGAAAATAAAAAAGAAAATAAAAATGCTTCCACCTTGTATATATACCATATATGTATATAAATAAACCTATTTATTAACCCCTTGTAATTAAATAATAAAAATAAAATAAAAATACCAAAATATTCCAAATTTTATGCTATAAATAAATAAAATATAAAATTGGAATAAAAATGTACAAAAATAAATAATTAAAAATCAAAATTAAAAATTCAATATTGTACATATACCTATGTATAATACTATATTGTAAATACCTAATTTTTATTTCAAAAAAATAAATAAAAATCATAAAAAATAGTTTATAAATAAATAAATATTTTTCATGTTTTAAGTTTTTCTTAAATCGGCCATTTACTATTTGATTTTTAATTTCTAAATCATTCTGACGTGGCCAACTCTCATTGGTCCACGGGGGATGTTGACCCCCCGGTTAACTCCCCCCTAGACCACAGACCTGCGGATCCAGTGCCCGGACCCGATTTCTCCAAATTATCGCCGCTTGATCCGAGCTCCAAATACATAAATCCTGGGTCATAATCCATCTGTGTTCATCCCTGATCCACGCCTGAGCGGGGTTATGGGGATCCGCGCTCCGATCGAGTCACCCGACTCCCATCTTCTCGGACCCCTATCCACTTAAATGCTCAGCTCCGCCGCACGATTCCAGTATCTTTGGCTCCGCTCTTTCCATCCCAGGACCTCCACCACCTTCGCCTGAGTGACAGCAAGCGATTGGCGGTGTCGTAGTGAGGAGGAGGAGTCCCGACCATCGATCCGGTAGCCTTGCACCGCCGTGCACCGCCCCCTGTGTGGTGCTCGAGCCTCGGGCATCGACGACCCTTGAGGCAAGGACCTAGAGCTACAATAACTCATCCCCAGTCGACCTCGACCATCAGGTATCCTTAGTTCCCTTTATCTTTCGCTAATGTTCGTTTACCCCCAATTCCATCCGTCGCCGACGACCGCCGATTCCGACCCTATCTGTCCCCCATTCGATCATCGGAACCGACCTTCACCGTCGCCCTTCCCCCCCGCACATTCTCCACCCGTCTACTCAACCCAGTTCGCACAGGAACTGGGAGTTAGTCTCCTTCGCCGTCGCATCGCCGGAGACCGTTCGCCTCGACGCACCGACCATGCCCTTCGCACCTGACTGGGTCGAGGCATTTTGCCCTCGACCCAGGAGTGTTCCTGTGCAGCTTTGCAGGTGAGAGGAGGACCATCTGAGGTCCTCCACCTTCAGCACATGAGCTTCAGCTCCGCCGTTGTCGCCTGGGCTCTTCGGAGCTCCTTGGCGCCATCGGAGGGGCTCTTCAGACGCGGGAGGCTCCGACGAATTTTTTCCGATCATCAGCAGCTCCTGCAGAGGTCCAGCGCGCTCCCAGTCCTCCGGCGAAGTTCGCCGGCGAGGAGTTCCTCCAGGACCCTCCTCTATCGTCCGTTCGACCCCAGAGGCCCAGATCACTTGTGGACCGTTCGATTAGGGTGAAGAAGAGGCCAACAACCATCGTCAGATCAGACACGTGCCCCCTTCTCCACCCTCCATCCAGCGAGGGTTAGCGCCAGCTATTCTCGACTGTTGATACCCCATGTGGCGCACCCTCCACCGTTGGATCAGATCCAGGGCTTCTTCGTTGAAGCGCCGTCATCCGTAGCCGTCAGATCCGCCACGCGGCGCCATCTCTGCCTTGGGATCACAATAAGGGGTAATTTCCCTTAGGCCATCAATCTTTTAGTTTTTAGCGTTTAGTCTTGTAAATATTTTATAGCATTTATTTTAGTTTGGAACATTTGCACTTAGGACCTTGTCATTTCTGTTATTTGTTTTTATACCCCTGTACGTTGTGGGACACGTGCTTCGTCACGTGTATTTTGTGGTAAATTGCATGTAAGGGCCTGCGGTTTCTGGTTGTTAAGAAATGAAAATATCTTTTTAGTATTTGCACATATACCCCTGTGAGTGTTTTATTTCCACATGTGCCGAATTTCTTGGGTAATTTGTACTTAAGCTCCTGGACTTTTAGCACCTATTGCTAATAGGTCCACGAACTTAAAATATTTACATTTGGGTCCCTGAGTGCCCATTTCACGTGCGTGGCACGTGAGTACGTGGGATTTTTGTACCTGGACCCCCTGCGGTTTTGTTCTTGTTACTTTCAGGCCCCTGGAACATACTTTTATGACAATCAGGTCCTTGTGAACTATGGGCTTTTGATTTTTGTGAATAAAATATCAAATTGCATCCAAATCAAGTGAAAATTTGATATGTGGCTCCTGCCACTGTGTAGAATTTTCACTAATTTTTGGGAAATTTTTAGAGCCCTTTTTTAAAAAAATTCAAAAACCTCTATTTTTCTCTCTGTCCAGATATAAAAATCACAAAAAAATATAAAAACATTTTTAAAAATTCTAAAAAATTCATAATTTGTTTGTTTGAGTGTGCTTGATTTTCTGACCAATTTTGGCCATTTTTGGATTTATAAAAAACATAAAAATTGAAAAACACTGAAAAACTCATAAAAATTCTAATTAATCATAGAAAAACCAAAAATTAATAATTCTTTTTTCTGATTATTCCTTTTTATTCACACTTCACTGGAAAAATACCTTCGGGCCTTGAAACAACCATTTAGTATTTTTAAATGGTTGTAGAAGCCTGACTGGACAGTGTCTTTGGTTTTCAGTCTTTTATTTATTTTTAGAAAATTCTATAAAAATTACAAAATCCTCAAAAATTCACCAAAAACATAAAAAAAATATAAAAATCATAAAAATATTTTTGTTTGAATTTTTGGACCTTTTTAGAGTAGTTAAATAATTGTTGATAGTTTCTTGTTTTTATTGTTTTCCTCATTTCTTTATAATTAAAAATTCCAAAAAATATAAAAATATTAAAAATCCACCAAAAATCCTTTGCTTTTATTTTTATTTGTTTTTGACTACTTCGTAGGCCGCGAGGCCATCACATGCTCCTTGAGTCCGACCCTGGTCGCTATACCAGGCTAATCCAATAGCCAGGGCCACTATTGATTTTCCTTGATTTTTGTCTTATTTTAGTGGTCTGCTCTTACATTTTTCTTGTTGAGCCGAGTTTTCTGTCGATCCGAGTCACAACGATCCGAGAGCTTATTTTGACCTGATCGGGATTGATACGATTTTTGGCTCATCAGTAGTCAAAATGACCGCCTTTCCCTTCAGCCTACAAGACAAGGCCCTATATTGGGTCGACCACCTAGGGAAGGTCGTCACGACCTGGGAGGAGCTGAAGTCCGCATTTCTCCATAAGTTCTATCCTCTCGGGCGATTGAATCAGATGTGTGCCCGTATCTCCAGTTTTTTCCAGCAGCCCGATGAGACTATCCATGAAGCGCGGGAGAGATTCAAGGATCTTCAGGAGAAGTGTCCCCACCACGAAATCCCAAAGACCAGCCTTGTGCAACACTTCTTTGGTGGGCTTACACTTGAGAGCCAAAAGCTTGTAGATGCCGCTTGCAGCGGCTCGCATTTCAACAAGGACGAGGACGTGGTATGGAACGTCTTCGAGGAAATGGCTGAAGGAGAAGCCGCTCAATCCTCGTCCTGAGCATACATGAAGATGCCAACCGCCATCAGCAAGCCAGTGAACATGGCTTCTCACATCGAAGACAGGGATGAAAGCTCCAACTTGAGTATCATTGAGAGCCATCTGTCCAAGGTGGACATCTTTGAGAAGAGGTCGCAGGACCTCAAGAAATTATCTGTGATAGAAAAAAGGACCCAGGGCTTGGAAAAGCTCGATTTGATTTCCCAGCAGCTGGAACAACTCGTTCGTGCGTTGAATGCCAACATGTGCAACACTGTATCTACTATTGCTGAGCCGAACGCTGAGAAGAAGGAGCCTACAACACAACAAATTCCTCAGCCGACTCCACCGCAGCCCCAACCCATTCAGCACGTGTACTACGTGCATGTTCCGGAGTAGCCACCGCAGCCTCAGACACAGATGGTTGTATATCAGCCAGAGTCCCAGCCGACCTATTCAGAGCAGCTCTCTCCACCCCTGCCACTGATACATGAGATCAATGGTGTATGGAACAACGAAGCGCAGCTGACCCGTCCTCAGGGACACTCTCAGGGTCAGAACATGGGCAACAGGCCCTATCACCAGCAACAACAGGGTGGGAGACCCTTCCAACCCTCATATCAGTATCAGCCTCCGTATCATAGCAACACATGGAGGCAGAACTATCAGCATGGCCCTCAGCAGTCCGAATACCGTGGACAAGGATATCATCAGCAGCCGGCTACTCAGTATCATCAGCAGAACTCACAGTATTCCTCCAACCCTCCTCCTAATCAATTTTCGCAGGGTTACCAATCGCAGTCTCAACCGTCATACCAGTACTATAGGCCCCAGCAGGGGGATTCTTCTGAGATTTTACCAGTTAATCCAGCCCTGTCATGCCTTGAACAGTTGATGAAGAAAAAGGCTGAGATGAACCAGAAGATCGACGATTTGACGGCTGCAAAAATAACCATCCCTGCTCAAGTCGAGGCGAATCCGAACAACTTCCGACGCAAGGAGCATGTAACCGGCAGTGTCCAACCCGATTCAGGTGAATTAAATTGTTTTTTTTATCTAATGTTGTTACTCTCAAGAGAGGTAGGACACTCCAGCCATCAGCGATAGCGAAGGGAAAGCATCTTGCATCTGACGGTGAATCGTCAGACAGGCCAACACCAGGGCCACTAAGCATTTTGGGAGCAACACCATCAATCGGAAAATCACAAAAAATGAAGAAAACAACAAAACACAAAAAGATAGCAGCAGCCCCGGTGGAGATAGGCCAGCATTGGAGATGTCTGCACCTTCTACAGAGCCAGCCACGGACAGAAGGAATTTTGCACCTGCAATGAGTCCAACGCCAGCACCTGAAGCCGAGCCTACCATTTTTGGTCCACATCTTGTAGATGATTTTATTTTTTTTGCCATCTACCTATAAACAATAATATGGACAATACTTTGAATGACAATGGTGAAGATGTTGTAAATATTCCTTTCCCAGAAGCATTGAAAAAACAGGAAAAATGAAAATTTTGAAAAATGATTTGTCTGATCCTGCTATCATTGAAATCATTCAGAATTTAGTATTGAACATGCCTTTAATGAAAGCTCTTGAGTACATGCCAGCTGTAAAGAAAGGATTGAAAGATGCATGTACAACCAAGCGCATGCCGCATCCTCATAATTCCAGGAACAAAGGTGGCAAGCCTGAAAAGCATATCCTCACAATGGCCACAGTTAACGCAATCAGCAACCTCCCGGACAAAAAGCCAGATATGGGAGCACCTCTTGTGCGATGTCAAATGTTCAATCAGGAATTTGAACGAACACTTCTCGATAGCGGGTCTTCTGTCAACTTGTTGCCGGCCTCATTGCTTACAGAATTCATGCTAGGACCGCTCAAACCTACAAAGATGATTCTGCAGTTTGCAGACAAATCAGTTAAGCGGCCTAGGGGATGTTGGAGGACGTGATAGTAACGATTCAGGGAAAGCATTTCCCAGCTGATTTTGTAGTACTAGATATGGACGTCCCCGCTCCATTGCTCCTTACCCCAATCATACTTAGAAGACCATTCATGCGGACGTCAAATGCAGTAGTGAATTATGGGACTGGGGAAATCACTTTTGGCGCTGGCAACGAAACAATCAGAGTAGAGACCCTGCCCGAGGGAGCACCATCAGAATGAACATCTGCCGCATGCGCAAGGGTGATTGAGTATTCTGATGACTACGACTTCCTGGTAGAAATTCAAGATACCAACTTATTCTTGGATGACAATGAGATCCATGAACTCCTCTGCCCTAAGGAGGGATTGGATATCGCAGTCGAATTTCCCCTTATCGATCAGGATAAGGAACTCGTTGACGCGTTGAATGAGACTTCCGTGGGGGTGATGTGTGATGAATACCCATTCATCACTCTTTATTCCTCTATTTTAGCTACAAAAACCTTTGCAAATACATGTAGATATGTGTAAATACCAATAAATACCAAAAGCATGCATTGTGTAAAAACCTATAATTAGCATGTTTTTGTGCACAAAATAAAAGAATAAAGAGCAAAAAGAAAAAAAAGGGAAATATTTAGAATAAATATTGAGCAACCTAACCCAAGGGAGGGCTCAGCATGGGCCTGACCGCATAAAAGCCAAAGTAGAGGGAGATAGGAGCTCACTTGTATATATTTGTAAATACATAAAACTTTATATTTTCCTCACCCAAAAATATACTTGTACATATTGTGTGTATATTCTATTAAAAACAAAATAAAAAGATAAAAATCAAAATTCAAAAATATCACTCCTTCACCATGTGCATATACCACATCTTGTATTTATTTAACCCTATAAATAAATTCATTTATTTTCCAAACTTTTTGTAAATATTCTATATTACCTTTTGTAAATGAAATAAATAAAAAGAAACAAAACAAAAAAATCAAATAAAAATCACAAAATCAAAAATACAAAATTACATTGTATTTATACCATGTATATAAATATATATATTTATTTATTTCACCCTTGTATATAAGTAATAAAAATAAAATAAAAATATTCTTTTATTCTATATTTCATCTTGTAACTAAATAAAATACAAAATGAGCATAAAAACACAAAAAAAATAACAAATAAAAAAATCAAAAATAAAAATTCATGTAGTGTACATATACCTATATATAGAGCTAACCTATTTTTATTTCCAAAAATTAATTAAAAATCACCAAAAATAGAAAAAAATAAAAGAAAAATATTTCATGTTTTAAGTTTTTCCTAATTCGACCTATTTCTACCCTAAAAAAATAAAACAACAATCGCCTACACGTGGCCGCTCCTGATTGGGCCACGGGGGAATGTTGACCCCGGTCAACTCCCCCGCGCCTCTTTCCTTTTCTGGCCGTCGCGCGCCGCGCCTTCTTCCCCGATTTATCCACGCGCGTCCAGCCTGTCTTCCACTCAACCCCCGCGCCCATATTCTTCGCCGCACATCCCTCTCCCTCGCCGGATCCTCCGCCATCAAATCGAAGCTTTCCTTTGCCGTCAGCCTCCAACCCTAAACGCCCTGTCACTCTTATATATTCACACCTCCGCCGCCCTCGCGCCGCATCTTTGGACCCTCTCTTCCTTCCCCGTGACCTCCATTGGCTCCGCCTGAGTGACAGCGAGCGTCAGCCTTTGTTGCAGTGAGGCGAGGAGGCGATTCCTCTGATCCGGCGTAACCTCGCCGTCCTTGCTCCGCCGCCGCGTCGAGCACCGAGCTTCAGGCCTTGACGCCCTTCGAAGCTACGACCCGGGGATAGCCCATCTCCAGCCCAGTCTACTTCAGCCATCAGGTACCCGATTCGACCTTCCATTTAGCATAATTTCCGATTACGCCCAAATCTACCCTCCGACGTACATCTCCGATTCCGGCCACCTCACGTATCATCTCGACCATCCGACTCGATTTTCACCTTCGCCGTACCCTCACGCACCTTCTACGCACCTTCACTCAACCCAGATCGCACAGGATCTGGGATTCGAGCTCCCTCACCGTCGCTTCGCCGGAGCTCGTTCGCCACGCCGCACAGACCACCTTCACCCCGCCTTCTTGGGTCGAGGCACTTTGCCCTCGACCCGCGAAGCTTCTGAACTGTTTTGCAGGTCAAAAGGAGGCCGTCTGGGGCTTCCCAACTTCGAGCCAGGAGCTTCTTCTCCGACGACCTCGCCGGAGCCTTCCAGGGCTCGGCCGGGGTATTGGAGACCTGTAGCAGCTGCGCAACCTCACGCCGGAGCTTCTCCGACCTTCAGGCGCAGCAGAGGAGGACCGGAGCGCACGCAGGAGGTCGGCGAAGTTCGCCGGCCATCAGTTCTTCGAGGACCTTCCAGAGCCGTCCGATGCACCCTCTGCTCCAGATCTGATCGTGACCGTCCATTCGTTGAGGAGCAGCAGCCGTCGATCTGAGGATCGCATCTGGACCCTTGATAGCAGAGGAGAGAGGCCAAGACCCCAGCACCGTTAGATCAGCCACGTGGACCTCCCTCCGCCGTCGATCGAGCCCAAGAGCCGAAGCGTTAAAGGCGCATTTGATCTCCGCCGTCCGATCATCCACGCGTCATCATCTAGGCCGTCGCTATTAATAAAGGGGTAAATATCATAGGCCCCCCTCTGTTTGTTTTATTTCGTTTAAGTCCTGTAATTTTGAATTCTAGTTGTTTATTTTCTGGGTTATTTGCATCAAGGACCTCGCGCTTAATTTTAATTACATTTATACCCCCGCCAGTAGAGACCCACGTGCCTCATCACGTGTATTCTGGGTTATTTGCAATACATGCCCTGTATGTTCTGGATGTTAATGAATGCATGAAATGTTTTGTTAAATTGCAATTATACCCCTGTGAAGGCTGAATTGGCGCATGTGCTTTTATTTCTTGGACTTTTTGCAACCTTGCCCCTGGGGTTTTGATACGTGTTATCAAAAACCCCTAGGACTTGGTTTTTATTACAAATCAGTCCCTGTGTGCCCCAGACACGTGCTTGGCACGTGATTTCTTGGGTAAATTGCACCAGGACCCCAGAACTTTTGGGTATTTGCACTTAGGTCCCTGTGCACAGTGCCCTAACTTTATTTTTGAATAAAATATCAAACGAACTCCAAATCCAATGAAATTTTGACACATGGCTCCTGCCATGGTGTAGGAATTTCTATGATTTTTGGGGACATTTTGGATTTCATTTATTATTTTTAAAAATTCAAAAACCCTTATTTTCGCCACTGTTTGACTTTAAAAATACCAAAAAAATATAAAAACTCCACCAAAAATTCTAAAAAATTTAGGTAATGTTGTTTACTGGTTGATTGATTTTCGAGCCAATTTTGGCCACTTTTCATCACTTAAAAACCCTAAAAATTGAAAAACCCCTAAAAACTCATAAAAATTCTAATAAATAAATTAAAAATCCAAAAACAATAATCAGGGTGACCAAATTTTCCTTGTTCTTCATAGATTATAGGAAAATTACCTCCAGGGTTGTTTGAAGCTCTTAAATATTTTATTTTTGAGTCTTAAGCCTTGCTGGACAGTACCCTATTTTTGTCGCATTGTTTGATTTTTAATTAATAATTCACGCATTAGAAAAATCCCAAAAATTCACCAAAAACAGTAAAAAACATTTAAAACCTAAAAACCAATTTTCTGGAATTTTTGCTTCATTTTTGTGTGTTGTATAAATTGTGGAAGTTGCATCCTTTTCCCTTTCCTCTTATTTTCTTATCTTTTAAAAATCTAAAAAAAAAAATCTAAAAACAAATAAAAAAAAAAGACTCTCTTGGACTCCGACTACATCGTAGGCTTCTTAAGCCAATCTGTGCTCCTTGAGTTCGACCCTGGGAGCTATACCAGGTTAATCCTATAGCAGGATCACTTCTCTGAATTTTATTGATTTATCTTATTTGAGTGGTTCATTTTTCTTGATTGACACGTGCTTAGTGACTGAGGTCGCAACGACCTATTTATTTACACCTTTACCTCTGTCATTTTCTCGGTCATCAGAATGGCGCCGTTGCCGGGGAGCACGGCTTTGTAGTCAGATTTCATTCTTGTATTTTTTGTCTCTCTATATTATAACTGTTTTCTGACACTCTCTCTTTCTATTTTTTGTGCGAGGTACTACGTGGAGCTCTTGAAGTACACTTTTTGAGGACCCGCACGGGAAGAAGAGCGGGAAGAGAGAGAGAGGAGAGGAAAATTTTATTTCAGAGAGAGAGGACATTATTCTTGTTGTAATAATTTAGGACTCAGACTCTGGACATTTGTGGACATTTGTAACATTAGCGGGTCTGTTTCGCCGAGCACCGGTGTGCTCGGGGGACCCATCTGATTTTCGCGGCTTTTATCGTGGTTTTCATAGCTAGCTGCCTTTTCCGGTGTTTACGTGGTTTTCCTCGAGCCCCTAGATTTAGGAATTTATGTTGATTGTGACGTAGATTTTTAAGGCCCAAACACCTAATAGAATATCTGTTCCCATAGAACGTAATTGGACCTTAATAAAATTCATTGAAAAAGTTAGTTTAATTGAATTTGAGACCACGTGCCGTGAGGAGTCACATACAGCGCTGGCAGGACCCGTTGTGGCGGGCACCGAGTGACTCCCAAGATCGGACTCCGGACTCAATTCGATTAGCTAACTATTGTTCTTCACGATCAATAGAAATTGCTTGTCTAAGGCCGGTTTTTCCCGCTGCACCATTTAGGTAGTTTTATTCTGTCTTTAAATTCTGCGCGGATCACTTGCATGTAGAGTGCTGGAGACAAGGTACGCATTTCTTTCTCTGCATGCATCATTGATTTCTTCGCGCATCGGCTTTTTCGTCTTCTCCCTCTGTTTTTGGATTAATAATCATCAGGAGAATCGGAAAAACCGCTAGGCCGCTTGTTTTTATTTTTGAAAAAAATTAAAAAGAAAAACAATAAAAATTGGGACTGGATAACTCTATTGACCCTAAAAGACACTCACAATAAAAATTTGTCTTGGGGAGAGCAACCCCCTCATTGTTTGGTTTGATTGTGCGAGAGAGTGACCCGAACACTAGGTAGAGCCCTCCGGTGCTCATCTCGACTGATTACCGACTCTTCTGTGCGGGACAGTCGGTTGAGAGAGCATCGGGTATCCCAACAGGTCACGTAATCGCTCTGATATCTTGAATGTTCACCAACTAAAATTGACAAGATAAATTGACCGATCTTTCACGGTCTTCACATTGTGTTGCGTTGGTGAACCGGGGGTTTGCTTTGCTATCATATTTTCTCCAGATCCCATCCGCCCAACTCGCCAAGATCAAGATGATGGGCAGACGATCTCTTAGGCAGCCTCTGGCTGCACCGCTTTCAGGCGCGTCTACTCCATCATCTAGGTTGGCCCGTGAGAGTCGAGACCAGCTCTCCGGGCCCGAGTTCGAATCCACCCTGTTCCCCCTCGATCCCCTTTCTTCTGTTCCTGAGAGACATGAGCCCGAGGAGAGACGAATTCATTTGACCGAACCTGAGTTGGGCTCTTCTGATTTTGCAGACATCCCTATGGCTGGAGCCGGTAGTTCAGACGATCGCCAGCCCGAACACTTTGTTTTAGACCAGGGAGCGATCAACTCCACCCTGATCGCATCATTAGAGACGGTTCAGAACCAGTTACGCGATCAGGGGGCATTCATGATAGAGATGAGGAGGGAGTTGGAGAGACTCCGAAGAGAGCGAGAAGAGCCGAGCGAGCCAGAGGACATCCCTGATGCTGATGCAGAGGCAGCAGCCGCAGCAGCAGCAGCCGCAGCAGCGGCAGCCGCCGCCGCAGCAAGACCGATGCGGGAGCTTCACAACCCCGGATCTACACTGATGCACCAGTGGGTAGTGATTCCTGCTATCGTGGGGGATTTCAAGTTCCCTCCGAACACCCTGCAGATGCTTCCTCATTTTCACGGACTCGCCACTGAGGAACCACACCTCCATCTCCAGGAGTTTCTGATGATCTGCAGCACTGTCCACGACCGTCGTGTGGACCAAGATACGATTCGAATGATGGCCTTCCCTTTTTCACTGGCAGATAGAGCAGCCGCGTGGCTGAAACATCTAGGGAAGTTTGTGTACACCTGGGATCAGCTCCGCACCGAGTACTTGAACAAGTACTATCCACTCGGGCGGACGAATGCAGCAAGGGCCCTGATCAACAACTTCTCCATGCTCCCTAACGAGCAATTTCACGAGGCATGGGAGAGGTTCAGAGAGCTTCTGGATAGATGCCCACACCATGATATCTCGAAGCCGAACCTAGTTCAGAGCTTCTTCAGTGGGCTAACACCAGAGCTTCAGGGTCTGGTGAATGCTTCTTGCGGCGGGTCCTACTTTGCCAAGGACCACAACCAAGTCTGGGCCATCTATGAGGAGATGTCCGAGAACTACATGGTGATGTCCCAGACTCGGTTGTACACACAGAGATCTCAACAGCCGCCAGGGCCCGTGCAGTATCAGCGGATAGCACGGGTTGATGCAGGTCCATCCAGTTCGTCCACAGTTGCAGCCGCACAGGCAGAGTCGGCCGCTGCGGACATGGGGATTATTAGCGAGAAGTTGGACCGCATGGAAATCATCGAGAAGAAGCAGTGCCAGGGCATAACTCAGATGGAGGAAATGGCACAGACTCTGAGCGACATGAAGACCCAGCTCTTGTGTCTCCAGGAGGCACAGACGGCTCCTCAGCCCCGTCTTCTGTCGCGAGGCGATTCCGGTGGCAGCCGCAGCTCGTCCCAGCGCTCCAGCTCCTTGCAGCAGCCTAGACAAGTTCACCTTGTACAGGCGGAGCCGTACCAGCAGCAGCAGCCCTCTTACCAGGCACCACCATCTCCAGACTTACAGATGGTGGTATATCAGCCGGATCAGCCTCTGGATGTACTCCCACCCGCCCCATACGATGCAGAGCCGTTGATGGATGTCAACGGAATTTGGTATGACCGTCCTCAACCTGGAATCCGACGAGACCATCCCGGATTCAGGTGGGGGAATGGGGGTAACCAGCCCCAGCAGCAGCCAGCCGGTCAGGGAGGGCAGTACTCCGCCCAGAGAGATCACCAGCAGCACCCAGCATCCCAACCATCATCATTCGTATCTCGTCCCTATCAGCAGCAGGGACAGAATTGGAGACGTGAGCAGCAGGCTCACCCGCAGCAGCATCCATCCTCTTACCCCTCTCAGCCACAGCAGCACCATGTCCAGCAGCCTCATTACCAGAGAGGCAACCCGTCGGGCTCCCATGAGAGCCCCGCCATGGATGATATAGCCCGCCTCTTCACAGAGCAGCAGGCTACATTTAGACGGGAGATGGACGAGTTCCGCCAGGAGATGCGGGACCTGATGAGAGGGAAGGCCGCCATCCCTGCACAGATCGAGCCTAATCCGAATAACTTGAAGAGGAAATCTGAGCAGGTAGTTCACACTGAGCCTACCACTTCTAGTGACTCATTTGATGTTATCTCGTCGGATTTATTTGATGCTGATTTTGTCACACTTAGGAGGGGTAGAAGACCAGCAGGAGGCGCCTCATCTGAGCGACCACACGAGGATTCATCTAGAGCGCCAGATGAGGAAGAGGAGAGCGGTACTGAAGCTGCACATCCTGATGAGGGTGGTACTGATGCCACCCGAGATGCTGATTTACCCGGCGGTACTGAGGCCGCCATCTCACCACATCGAGGAGGTGGTACTGATGCCACCAGCAGAGCCGAGCCAGCCAGAGGTGGTACTGAGGCCACCAATATTCATTTTGATAGACATGTTGTTTTTCCTCGAATAAATGTATCTCGGAACTCTGATTTGAATAAAGGAAAAGGTTTAGTTTACTCTGATCCCACTGTTGTGAATGATGTTATTGAGGATCCAGTCATTGAATCATCTAGACCTATTCCTAGTCCTTCATCTGAGAAGGACCCTGTGATCCCCTTTCCTAGAGCCCTTGAGTTGGGGAAGGGGAAGAAAAAAGAAAAAGACCCAAAAAAGAGAGAGCAGGAGGAGTTCAGCCAGAGCATGATAGATCGATTTCACATTCAGCTGACCCTCAAGGAGGCTTTGAAGCACATCCCTCTTCTTCAGCGGTCCTTGAGAGACAGGACCACAGTCAGGAGGACGAAGAGGAACAAGACCGCAGAAATTCATGTGCTAACAAAAGCCACGTGTTACGCGATCCAGAACCATCTGCCGACTAAGAGGCCAGATTTAGGGGCCCCGTATGTCAGATGTCAGATTAGTGAGCAGAGGTTCGACCGCACTCTATTAGATAGCGGATCGTCTATCAACCTTCTTCCGGCAGCCCTTCTCGACCACTTAGAGTTGGGCACTCTTGTACAGAGCAGGACATACCTTCAGTTTGCTGATCGGTCTGTCAAGAGGCCAAAGGGGTTGTTGCGAGACGTTGTCGTCACGATTCAGGGTTTGCAATTCCCCGTGGACTTCGTAGTGCTGGACATGGAGACCCCTGACTCGTTGACCGATTCCCCCATCATCCTCGGTCGCCCATTCTTGGCCACAGCCAAGGCGGTGACTGATCATGATAGCGGGAAGGTGTACTTTCGCGTCCAGGGCGAGAGTATACAAATAGAGACGGTTAAGGACCACAGAGCCAGATCCAGATCCCGCTCACATGGCAGTACAGATTCAGAGCAGCTGACAGACCCAGAGCCAGACATCCACCAGGACTGTGATTTTGTGATCACAGATGATGAGGCAGCTTGGGCAGATCCTGTAGCACGGACCATCCTCTCATATTCAGATTCGGCTGATGCAGAGATGATAGCAGAGGATAGTCTAGAGAGCACAGCCCTGGTTCAGGATACTATTGAGTCAGCAGAGTCGGATCTTGATCGCGACACGATTTCCAGTGATGGTGGTACTGAGGCCACCCTGCTCTATGGTGGTGCTGATGCCACCTTGTTCTCCGGTGGTACTGATGCCACCGAGTCTGATATAGATCCCTCGGATTCAGCATCTGATTGGGCAGATTGTAGTGATCAGATGCCAGATCTGGATCCACCTGAGCCTACAGATGAGGAGGAGGTAGAGGCAGAACAGATCAGAGACAATGTAGAGGACCCGCTTTCTCCAGATCCAGTTTGTGAGAGTTCATTATCATTTTCCCAGGCAAATTTGGCAGAATTATCCGCATACACACATCTTCTTCAGAAGCCAGATTTGCCAGCACCCAGCTGTCCAGAGCTAAAGCCGCTCCCTACTTCGTTGAAGTACCGATTCCTTGCGGGAGAGTCTGAGATGTACCCAGTCATCATCTCTGCAGATCTGACTGGAGAACAAGAATCCCGTCTGATGGAGGTTCTTGAAAGGAACCGCAAGGCAATTGGATGGAGCGTAGCAGATCTCCATGGGATTAGTCCCTCATTGTGTTCTCACCATATCTATCTCGAGGAAGGGGCAAAGCCGTCGCGTGAGTTCCAGCGGCGACTGAACCCCAACCTACGAGAGGTTGTCATGAAGGAGATATCAAAATGGTGGAGTGCAGATTTTATTTATCCCATTTCCGACTCCAAGTGGGTGAGCCCCTTGCATGTGGTGCCCAAGAAGACGGGCATCACGACTGTGATCAGTGAGTCGGGAGAGGAGATCGCTACACGAGTACCCACCTCTTGGCGGGTCTGCGTTGACTACAGGAGACTCAACCAGGCCACCAAGAAGGACCATTTCCCCCTGCCCTTTATAGATCAGATCATTGAGAGACTGGCAGGGAAGAGCCATTATTGCTTCCTAGATGGGTACTCGGGCTACAATCAAGTGGCCATCGCTCCTGAGGATCAGGAGAAGACCACCTTTACCTGTCCCTTCGGTACTTACGCCTTTCGACGCATGCCATTCGGGCTATGTAACGCCCCTGCGACTTTTCAGAGATGCATGCTGTCAATCTTTTCGGACATGGTAGGGGAGTGTTTGGAGGTCTTCATGGACGACTTCTCAGTTTATGGCGACGGTTTCGATTCCTGTCTTGATTGCCTAGACCGAGTACTCCAGCGATGCATTGCTACCCGCTTAGTTCTATCTTGGGAGAAGAGTCACTTCATGGTGACTCAAGGGACGGTGCTTGGCCACATCATCTCCAACAGAGGCATGGAGGTTGATCCGGCCAAGGTCGATGTCATTAGGAAACTCACACCGCCGTCCAATCTGAAGCAGTTACGGTCATTTCTGGGGCACGTTGGTTTTTATAGGAGATTTATTCATGATTTTAGCAAGATTGCCCGACCGTTGACTGACCTCTTGACGAAAGACACCGAGTTCCTTGTCGATGACAAGTGTCTTTCGTCCTTTGAGACTCTCCAGCAGTGCGTAATTGAGGCTCCTGTCCTTCAGCCACCCGATTGGTCTCTCCCATTCGAGATCATGACGGACGCCTCCGATTTTGCCGTAGGAGCAGTGCTAGGACAGAGGAGGGATGGAGTACCATTTGCGATACACTATGCTAGCCGCACATTGGATTCCGCCCAGCGGAATTATACAGTCACAGAAAAGGAGATGCTGGCAGTAGTGTTTGCCCTAGATAAATTCAGATCATATATCATTGGATCCCGAGTGACCTTGTACACAGATCACACCGCCATCAGGTACCTCATGACAAAGAAGGATGCCAAGGCCAGACTTACTAGATGGATCCTTCTACTTCAGGAATTCGACATTGAGATCAAGGATAAGCCTGGAGTCAAGAATGTGGTGGCGGATCATTTATCCCGATTAGAGCAACCTGAGGAGACAGAGCAGATTGATCCCATTTGTGATACCTTCCCAGATGAGGCGATCCTTGCTATCGCCTCACTCCCGTGGTATGCCGATATTGTGAACTTTCTCGTTGCTGGGAAAGTTCCCCAAGACTGGCCCAAGCAGAGGATTGAGACCTTCCTTGCGAAGGCTAAGTCTTACCATTGGGAGGATCCCATCCTTTACCACGAAGGAGGGGATAGCATCTGGCGACGGTGTATTCCTCAGGAGGAACATCATAGTGTCCTCACTTACTGCCACAAGCTTGAGGCAGGAGGACATCATTCTGGGAGGAGAACGGCACAGAAAGTGCTCCAATCCGGCTTGTGGTGGCCTACACTCTTCAAGGACTCTGATGAGTTCGTGAGGAGGTGTACTGACTGTCAGAGGATGGGCACTTGTGGACAGCGTGATATGATGCCGATGCAGCCCATTCACTTCTGTGAGGTTTTTGACGCATGGGGCATCGATTTCATGGGTCCATTCCCTAAGAGTCAGGGATTCGAGTACATTCTGTTGGCCGTAGACTATGTTAGTCGTTGGGTTGAGGCTATCCCCGCCCGAGCCGCAGATGCAAAGACAGTTTGCAAATTTTTGAAGAAGAACATCATCACGCGGTTCGGGGTTCCACGAGTTTTGATTTCTGATGGGGGATCTCATTTCATCAACGACCAGGTGAAGGCACTTGCTAGAGAGTTCGGCATAGACCATCGTGTTGCTACACCGTATCATCCACAGACGAATGGTCTAGCCGAAGTGTCGAATAGGGAGATCAAGAACATTTTGCAGAAAGTCGTCCGCCCTGACCGAAAGAACTGGTCACAACTTTTGGACTCGGTCTTGTGGGCATATCGGACGTCTTTCAAGACTCCATTGGGTACATCTCCCTTTCGCCTTGTGTATGGCAAGCCTTGTCACCTACCAGTTGAGCTGAGGCACAAGTCACTCTGGGCAGTTACAGACATATTGATGGATCCAAATGGCATAGGAGACCAGAGGAGGGCAGAGTTAGCCGCCTTGGAAGAGCTTAGAGATACTGCTTTCTCAAACAGCCTACAATATAAGGAGAAAGTCAAGGAGTGGCATGATTCTCATATCAGCCACAAGCATTTTGAGATTGGACAGAAAGTATGGCTGTTTGATGCAAGGCTTAGATTATTTCCAGGGAAGCTAAGAGCAAATGGAAAGGACCCTATTTGGTCAGAAAGGTACACGATAACGGTAGCATTGATATATCTGAGTTATCTTCTGAGAGTACCTTCCGAGTGAACGGCCAGCGGCTCAAACCATTTCTAGATCATGAGCCGCGGGATGTTATTATTGCTGCTATTCATTTTGCGTGAGATGTGGTCTCTTGACTCACATCTTTTACATCTCACGCCTGATTTTCACTGTTCCTCCGCCTGTATAGATCCAGTTGTCCATATCATTCTATTCTTTAGTCCCACATCCCATTTCTCATCTTATGATTATGCTATACTTAGGGTGTACTTTACCCTAAGTATAGGGGGGATGTCGGACCTGCGAGTATTCTTTTCATTCTTTCTGCTCTTGTTTTTGCTGCCTATACTTAGGGATATTTTACCCTAAGTATAGGGGGAGCAGATTCTGTATATTCTTCACTCGGATTTCCCTACTTAGGATTAGTTAATCCTAAGTATAAGGGGAAACCACCGAGTTCCTCTCATTCTATTCATTCATTCGTTCCTGTACTTAGTCATTCCTTTTCACTTCCCTTTTACTAAGCACGAGTTATGTCTTCTTCATCGCTCTTGATCACTCTGAGGACATCGTTCGAGCTAAGTATAGGGGGGGTGTGTATATATTTCATATATACTTTAGCCATAACTCGTACTTTGTGTGAGTGTGTTAATAAATAAAATGGCTAAAATTCACAAAAAATTAAAAATTTTTCATGAGCATAAACCTCTTTTATTCGTGCACATACATAGCTAATGTATAAAGTATTTTTGTAAAAATGATTTCAAAAATCTTTTGTGTAAAGCTTGTGTAAATATTTTTGTATCAAAATTATGTATATAGTACAAAATTTTTCCAAAATGTTTTGAAAATCAAAAGTTTGCAAAAATCTTGTGTAAATGTGTGTAAATATCTTTTTGCAAAACTTGCACTTCATGCATCATTCATTCATGATTTCAAAACATTTGTCAAAAAATTTTTGCATGATTGTAAAATATTTGTAAATAGCATCTTGTGTACATATATGTATATAATTTTTCCTGGATAAGAGTTGACATTTAAACTGAGCCTGGAATTAAATTGAGAAATGGAGCTTGAAAAAGATCTTAATTCACTTAACTTCAAGAGGAACCTTGTAGGATTTAGGTTTAAGGCTTTTCAGGTCCGTAAGGACTTAATTCTTTGAGTCCACTAGGCTATGAGCATATGTCATCTTGATGAGCCTAAGTAGAGCACTTAACAACACACGCATGACTCTCAGAGACAATGGCTTCACTTGCACCTGCACTTTACACATGGCTCTCCATGGATGAGGTGGTGAGGAGGCAGTTTCCTTTGGCTTGGGGTAGCATATGAGGGTAGTACTTCTAGGCGGAACCTCTCTTCTTCTTATAGTGAAGGAAGTGCACCTCAACTTGGTCTGGTGGTGTTGAAAGCTAAAGACAGAAGCTGTGGGTTGCAATAAAGCTTCAAAAGAGGGATAGTCTACTGGCTCAAGGGGAAATTTCTTATATATGCTGCACCATGTAGATATGTTGTACAGAAGTTGTTGAAAAAAAAAAAAAAAATTGCAAAAATGCAAAAAGAACTCCAAAAAAGTGGTGGGTCGGATTGAAAATTTAATAACCCCACCGGAGAGAAAAGCAAAAGCTTATGGTATCATGTTACATCTCATGAAGCTTGCAGCGGGAGACTTAGCTACACTGGCTAGGCTTCCAAAACTCTATACTTCTACCCCCTCTCCTTGAGCCGGTTGCACTTGAACTTAGAAGGGAATACCCCGCTTCTCGAGGAAAGAGTTGCTAGACCGAGGCATTAGAGTTACCAGGTTGAGGGAGGTTGTTTCTTTGTCACTTCTGAGGTGGGGAGCCACATATCACTTACACTGCATGGAAAGATTCATGGTCATTAGAGTTTGTGTATGTAGACTTGTTCTGAGCTGGTTTATTGAGGAGTCTTGCCTATAGATTGGTGGAACTTGGAGGCTGTTGAGTTTTAAGCTTAAGTCCAAACAAGGTTCCGACACATTAATAATCCAAAGATCTGATCGAGCTCCATATTTCAATTTAATGAAGGCAAATTTAATAAGTCAACCTTGATCCATGTACATCCTCTTTTTCTTTTTCTTTTTCTTTCTCTTTCACTTCTTCTTCAAATAAGTGTTTGCTAAGGGACTAGCAAAGTTAAGCATAGGGGGGTGATGAATACCCATTCATCACTCTTTATTCCTCTATTTTAGCTACAAAAACCTTTGCAAATACATGTAGATATGTGTAAATACCAATAAATACCAAAAGCATGCATTGTGTAAAAACCTATAATTAGCATGTTTTTGTGCACAAAATAAAAGAATAAAGAGCAAAAAGAAAAAAAAGGGAAATATTTAGAATAAATATTGAGCAACCTAACCCAAGGGAGGGCTCAGCATGGGCCTGACCGCATAAAAGCCAAAGTAGAGGGAGATAGGAGCTCACTTGTATATATTTGTAAATACATAAAACTTTATATTTTCCTCACCCAAAAATATACTTGTACATATTGTGTGTATATTCTATTAAAAACAAAATAAAAAGATAAAAATCAAAATTCAAAAATATCACTCCTTCACCATGTGCATATACCACATCTTGTATTTATTTAACCCTATAAATAAATTCATTTATTTTCCAAACTTTTTGTAAATATTCTATATTACCTTTTGTAAATGAAATAAATAAAAAGAAACAAAACAAAAAAATCAAATAAAAATCACAAAATCAAAAATACAAAATTACATTGTATTTATACCATGTATATAAATATATATATTTATTTATTTCACCCTTGTATATAA
Source organism: Ottelia alismoides (assembly GCA_037367405.1). Lineage (NCBI taxonomy): Eukaryota > Viridiplantae > Streptophyta > Magnoliopsida > Alismatales > Hydrocharitaceae > Ottelia > Ottelia alismoides. The sequence goes on along the minus strand of JAZKJV010000742.1, from coordinate 611,469 downwards.
GTAATAAAAATAAAATAAAAATATTCTTTTATTCTATATTTCATCTTGTAACTAAATAAAATACAAAATGAGCATAAAAACACAAAAAAAATAACAAATAAAAAAATCAAAAATAAAAATTCATGTAGTGTACATATACCTATATATAGAGCTAACCTATTTTTATTTCCAAAAATTAATTAAAAATCACCAAAAAATAGAAAAAAATAAAAGAAAAATATTTCATGTTTTAAGTTTTTCCTAATTCGACCTATTTCTACCCTAAAAAAATAAAACAACAATCGCCTACACGTGGCCGCTCCTGATTGGGCCACGGGGGAATGTTGACCCCGGTCAACTCCCCCGCGCCTCTTTCCTTTTCTGGCCGTCGCGCGCCGCGCCTTCTTCCCCGATTTATCCACGCGCGTCCAGCCTGTCTTCCACTCAACCCCCGCGCCCATATTCTTCGCCGCACATCCCTCTCCCTCGCCGGATCCTCCGCCATCAAATCGAAGCTTTCCTTTGCCGTCAGCCTCCAACCCTAAACGCCCTGTCACTCTTATATATTCACACCTCCGCCGCCCTCGCGCCGCATCTTTGGACCCTCTCTTCCTTCCCCGTGACCTCCATTGGCTCCGCCTGAGTGACAGCGAGCGTCAGCCTTTGTTGCAGTGAGGCGAGGAGGCGATTCCTCTGATCCGGCGTAACCTCGCCGTCCTTGCTCCGCCGCCGCGTCGAGCACCGAGCTTCAGGCCTTGACGCCCTTCGAAGCTACGACCCGGGGATAGCCCATCTCCAGCCCAGTCTACTTCAGCCATCAGGTACCCGATTCGACCTTCCATTTAGCATAATTTCCGATTACGCCCAAATCTACCCTCCGACGTACATCTCCGATTCCGGCCACCTCACGTATCATCTCGACCATCCGACTCGATTTTCACCTTCGCCGTACCCTCACGCACCTTCTACGCACCTTCACTCAACCCAGATCGCACAGGATCTGGGATTCGAGCTCCCTCACCGTCGCTTCGCCGGAGCTCGTTCGCCACGCCGCACAGACCACCTTCACCCCGCCTTCTTGGGTCGAGGCACTTTGCCCTCGACCCGCGAAGCTTCTGAACTGTTTTGCAGGTCAAAAGGAGGCCGTCTGGGGCTTCCCAACTTCGAGCCAGGAGCTTCTTCTCCGACGACCTCGCCGGAGCCTTCCAGGGCTCGGCCGGGGTATTGGAGACCTGTAGCAGCTGCGCAACCTCACGCCGGAGCTTCTCCGACCTTCAGGCGCAGCAGAGGAGGACCGGAGCGCACGCAGGAGGTCGGCGAAGTTCGCCGGCCATCAGTTCTTCGAGGACCTTCCAGAGCCGTCCGATGCACCCTCTGCTCCAGATCTGATCGTGACCGTCCATTCGTTGAGGAGCAGCAGCCGTCGATCTGAGGATCGCATCTGGACCCTTGATAGCAGAGGAGAGAGGCCAAGACCCCAGCACCGTTAGATCAGCCACGTGGACCTCCCTCCGCCGTCGATCGAGCCCAAGAGCCGAAGCGTTAAAGGCGCATTTGATCTCCGCCGTCCGATCATCCACGCGTCATCATCTGGGCCGTCGCTATTAATAAAGGGGTAAATATCATAGGCCCCCCTCTGTTTGTTTTATTTCGTTTAAGTCCTGTAATTTTGAATTCTAGTTGTTTATTTTCTGGGTTATTTGCATCAAGGACCTCGCGCTTAATTTTAATTACATTTATACCCCCGCCAGTAGAGACCCACGTGCCTCATCACGTGTATTCTGGGTTATTTGCAATACATGCCCTGTATGTTCTGGATGTTAATGAATGCATGAAATGTTTTGTTAAATTGCAATTATACCCCTGTGAAGGCTGAATTGGCGCATGTGCTTTTATTTCTTGGACTTTTTGCAACCTTGCCCCTGGGGTTTTGATACGTGTTATCAAAAACCCCTAGGACTTGGTTTTTATTACAAATCAGTCCCTGTGTGCCCCAGACACGTGCTTGGCACGTGATTTCTTGGGTAAATTGCACCAGGACCCCAGAACTTTTGGGTATTTGCACTTAGGTCCCTGTGCACAGTGCCCTAACTTTATTTTTGAATAAAATATCAAACGAACTCCAAATCCAATGAAATTTTGACACATGGCTCCTGCCATGGTGTAGGAATTTCTATGATTTTTGGGGACATTTTGGATTTCATTTATTATTTTTAAAAATTCAAAAACCCTTATTTTCGCCACTGTTTGACTTTAAAAATACCAAAAAAATATAAAAACTCCACCAAAAATTCTAAAAAATTTAGGTAATGTTGTTTACTGGTTGATTGATTTTCGAGCCAATTTTGGCCACTTTTCATCACTTAAAAACCCTAAAAATTGAAAAACCCCTAAAAACTCATAAAAATTCTAATAAATAAATTAAAAATCCAAAAACAATAATCAGGGTGACCAAATTTTCCTTGTTCTTCATAGATTATAGGAAAATTACCTCCAGGGTTGTTTGAAGCTCTTAAATATTTTATTTTTGAGTCTTAAGCCTTGCTGGACAGTACCCTATTTTTGTCGCATTGTTTGATTTTTAATTAATAATTCACGCATTAGAAAAATCCCAAAAATTCACCAAAAACAGTAAAAAACATTTAAAACCTAAAAACCAATTTTCTGGAATTTTTGCTTCATTTTTGTGTGTTGTATAAATTGTGGAAGTTGCATCCTTTTCCCTTTCCTCTTATTTTCTTATCTTTTAAAAATCTAAAAAAAAAAAATCTAAAAACAAATAAAAAAAAAAGACTCTCTTGGACTCCGACTACATCGTAGGCTTCTTAAGCCAATCTGTGCTCCTTGAGTTCGACCCTGGGAGCTATACCAGGTTAATCCTATAGCAGGATCACTTCTCTGAATTTTATTGATTTATCTTATTTGAGTGGTTCATTTTTCTTGATTGACACGTGCTTAGTGACTGAGGTCGCAACGACCTATTTATTTACACCTTTACCTCTGTCATTTTCTCGGTCATCAATGTGCCTTCAAAATCAAGAGAAAATCGTTGAAGAGTTTTGTGATGAAGAAGAAATTATCGAGACATTTTGTCAAAATCTGAGTAAAGAGGCAGGACCGAGTTTGGTGGATGCCGAACAGATGAAAGAATCGCCACCTGCATTAATAGCTGAGGTCACTTCTGAAGCAGCTCAGACCCCGTCAGAGTTGAAACCCTTGCCCTCCAACATGAAGTATGCCTTCCTTGCGGGAGAACCAAACATGTACCCGGTCATTATCAATGCACACCTGACCGAAGACCAAGAATCTTGTCTGATGGAGGTTCTTGAACGTAACCGCAAGGTGATAGGCTGGCGAACTTCGGATCTCCATGGGATCAATCCATCACTGTGCTCGCATCGCATTTTTCTGGAAGAAGATTGCAGGCCCTCTCGAGAATTTCAGGGAGGATTAAATCCTAATCCGCGGGAGGTTGTTATGAAAGAGATTCAGAAATGGTGTGATGCGGGATTAATTTATCCCATCTCCGACAGCAAATGGGTGAGCCCTCTGCATGTTGTGCCAAAGAAATCAGGGATCACCATTGTGAAGAATGACAAAGGAGAGGATATCGCAACCAGAGTACTCACCTCTTGGCGAGTATGCGTGGACTACAGAAGACTTAACCTCGCCACCAAGAAGGACCATTTTCCTTTACCCTTCATCGACCAGATCTTGGAGAGATTGGCTGTGAAGGAATACTTCTGCTTCTTGGATGGATACTCTGGATACAATCAAGTTGCTATTACTACTGAAGATGAAGAGAAGACTAGGTTCACATGTCCTTTCGGTACATATGTCTTCAGAAGGATGTCGTTCGGGCTTTGCAACGCCCCAGCCACATTTCATAGGTGTATGCTTGCAGTTTTTGCCGATATGGTGGGCAACTTTCTTGAGGTCTTTATGGACGATTTCTCGATCTATGGGGACTCATTCGATCAATGTCTAGATTATTTAGACCGAGTTTTACGGAGGTGCTGCAAAGAGAATCTTGTGCTTTCATGGGAAAAGAGCAACTTCATGGTGACCGAAGGAATCGTGCTGGGTCACGTTGTTTCTAAACATAGCATGGAGGTTGACCCAGCCAAGGTGGAGGTAGTTTTCAAACTTGAGCCACCTACAACGATCAAACAAGTCAGGTCATTTTTAGGCCATGTCGGTTTTTACTGACGATTCATCAAAGATTTCAGCAAACTGGCCACACCATTGACTGAGTTAATCGGCAAGGAGAATGACTTCATTGTGGATGACCGTGTGCTCCTTGCCTTTAATCAGCTGAAAGAACTCATCACACAGGCCTCTATCTTGCAGCCACCGATTTGGACGCAACCTTTCGAGATAATGACCGACGGTCAGATTATGTCATTGGTGCTGTACTTGGACAGAGGAAGGATAATGTACCATTTGCAATTCACTACGCTAGCCGAACGCTCGATGAAGCCCAACAAAACTATAGGTCGCTGAAAAGGAGCTGCTAGCGGTAGTCTTTGCCCTAGAAAAGTTCAGATCCTACGTCCTTGGATCTAAAGTAATCGTTTACACTGACCATTTGGCCATTCGGTACTTACAGCAGAAGAAGGACGCCAAACCCCGTCTTATCCGGTGGATCCTTCTCCTCCACGAATTTGACTTGGAAATTAAAGATAAACCTGGGGTAAAGAATGTGGTGGCCGATCATCTATCGAGGCTTCCTGAGCCGGAATCTCCTGAGCCGAGCATGCTACCGATCACAGAAACCTTTCCAGACGAGGCAATTCTGTCAGTCACCTCACTTCCATGGTATGCAGACATCGTGAATTATCTGGTGACCAAGAAAATCCCACAGGATTGGCCAAAGTTAAAAATAGACAGATTCTTGTCTAAAATCCATTTCTACCAGTGGGAGAATCCATATTTATTTCGTGAGGGGGAAGATTGTATCAGGAGAAGGTGCATCCCTCAGGAGGAAGTTCCAAGTGTCCTCGCCTTATGTCATGACCAAGATTCTGGAGGACATCATTCAGGCAGACGAACGACAGCAAAAGTTCTTCATAGTGGCCTCTGGTGGCCTTCACTATTCAAAGATGCAGATGATTATGTCAAATGCTGGACTAATTGTCAGAAGATGGGCGGAACCATAGGAATGAGAGATACGATGCCTTTAAAATTCATTCAGATATCTGACGTCTTCGACGCATGGGGCATCGACTTTATGGGCCCATTTCCCAACAGCCAGGGCTATGAATATATTCTGCTTGCTGTCGACTATGTAAGTCGCTGGGTGGAGGCTATTCCCGCCCGAGCCGCCGACAGTAGGACTGTCTGTCGATTCTTGAGAGATCACATAATAGCACGGTTCGGGATTCCCAAGATTCTCATATCAGACGGAGGTAGTCATTTCATAAACAGAGAGGTGAAGAAGCTAACCCAGGAATTCTGCATTATACATCGTGTTGCTTCACCCTACCACCCGCAGTCCAATGGCTTAGCTGAATGTTCAAACAGGGAGATCAAGACAATTCTACAGAAGATTGTACGTCCGGATCGCAAGAACTGGTCTCAGGTAGGGCTTCAGAATCTGTCCATTGACTACAAATGGCTGTGCGTCAGCTGACAAATTAGATATCAGTACACTTCCGTTGGCACGCACATGCTTAACAATAAACGGCCCAGTCCATTTGCTCTTCAATTTACCTGGAAAGATCTTTAATTTCGCATCAAACAACCACACCTTCTAACCTGGCTCGAAGGACTTGCGGCGTATATGCTTGTCATACCACGTTTTGACCTTCTCATTGTACATCAGGCTGTTGTCATATGCATAATCTCTAAATTCCAATAATATGTTCAGATCCAATTTTCTGTTCTTCCCTGCTTGCTCGGAATCCAAATTACATATGTTGATGGCCCATAAAGATTTGTGAATTAGTTCAACGGGCAGATGACATGGCTTGCCATACACAAGGCGGTAGGGAGACATTCCCAAGGGTGACTTGTACGTTGTTATGTATCAAAAAGTCTTAAAAATTGAAAAGCACGGAAAAACTTAAAATTCTAAAAATTACTAGAAAAATAACAAAAATATATTTTAAACTTCTAAATTTTCTTTAAATTATTGAAAAAAATCAAAACCCTTGATTTACTATTTTATTTATTTTGGTTATTTCCTTAAAAATACTTACAAATTCTCAAAAGTTTTCTATAAATCATCAAAAATAGGAAATAATATAAAAATCAAAAAAGATTTTATTTCTAAATTTTTTGACTTTATTTTCTATATTTAAAAAATCCAAAAAGATTTTTTTATCCCTATCATATTCTCTATATACTTATATGTCTATATTACACACACATATATATATATATCTTTTATCTTACAAATCAAAATTAAAAATTTGCTTAATAAAAAATAAAAATAAAATAAAATAAACCACAAAAATATTTAAAGACCAAAAATATCCTAAAAATCCCAACTTCTCTAGTCATTTTTGTTGCTCTACCTCGTACTCCTTTGTGGTTCGACCCCTACTGTTTGCGCTCTATACACATTTTTTGTAGAGTATAATAAAGCTCACCTACATTTATTGCTTAATCATTGTTATGGGTTAATTGTTGAGACTGCGCTTGAGTTGATTGCCGAGAGCTGAGAGAGGCGCCGATACAGTGATTGTCGAATCTGATTTATCGAACACTGCATACCCTCCAAGATTGGACATTAGACACCTCGATTCAAGCAATATTTCAGTACCTAGGTTGAGATTTCTATAAACTCTCACTATATTACCTACAGAATAGGTTAGGTAATAAAGACGATTCCCTTATCATTTAATGTCAATCCCCACTAACACTGCGACCCTTCCATCTTTTTCCACAGTTTTTAGTTACACGTCCACGAAAGAGAATATCATGCATTAAATTCAGCAACTGTCTAAAGATGATGCCATAATCTAGAGATATTAAGCCAAGCTATTTGCTATGTTCCCCACAATTAAAGCAAAATGATATTAAGTCAGGTCGGTGCCAACGTTACTGGTTTTGATTCCTCTCGACGCAATACGTGCTCCAAATTTTTAAGATTTAATATCAGGCAATAATGTGTGCCTCTGGTTAGGGTTTGTTTCTGTAGTGTGACTGTTGTCTAACCAATACTCGAGTAATTAAATTAGCGTCTATTGTTTCAAATTCTAATACGAAAGGAAAATGATAATTTATTAGTAGAAATTGAGTACTAGTGGTTAACATAAAAAGCAATTTATATGATCGCGTGATACAGTTAGTTTGTGCTGATCCTATAACAGTGTGGAACTTCTACTACTATATATTATGAACAATTGAATGACTATATATATAGTATGGTAGATAAAAGTAATACACAATATAGAGGTGTACGTGTACCCTGATTGGAACTTGAGGTACTTATAATATGGCTTCATTCATGACAATAAAATTGGCTTAAGGACACGGATAATTTAATACCCATCGTCATATTTTCCATGGCTAAATATATAACAACCAATACTATTCGTTGCTCTATTCTTTCAATTCGCAATAAATGATATATTGTATTCATTTTTCTATAATCTGCGTGACGAATCATCTAATAAATTTTACTTGTTGACTTTCTCTTCCATTGTTAAATTCAGCCAAAATTATTATAAATTTCAACGAATAAGTCAAACATCGTTTATGAATCTTTGGCAACATATATGGCATTTCTTGTGATTAAAGGAACAAATGATGGTATGACAACGGACAATATTCGATTTATATCTTTAACATTGGAAGATATAACAATGAACAATCAAATTATTCGGTCTTGTGTCAATCTTCTGACAGTTATAATTCTATCGCATCGGGAATCCATTGAGAGCAGAACATAACCATCGTGTTATTCATTACGAATTTCTAAATATAGTAATCTGCAAGGTGTGATCTTAGTTACGGAGAACACGGTGAACAATCATGCATGCACTAGCGTTTATTGACGAAACACAATATCTGTTTTAAATTTATACGAAAGGGAGTCAGGTTTTGATCAGTAGTGTATCCAACGATTGTAGTATCTGATTTCAATATCGAAGAATGGAAATAATATTAATTAGTAGCATGCAAAATTTGTGGGACAGTGAACCCTCAATGCAGTTAGGTGTAGCAAAATAACGAATTATGTCTTCCGTCAAAGTTAGGCACCTCTTGTCTCCATTAAAGTTTAACTTCATATCATATGTTGTGTACGTAGAAAAAAAGGGTAGTAGAGTACAAATGTAGTCTCTGTCTTATATAGTAGAAGATGGCGACCAGTTGGGAATTTTGGCTTTGTGCTCACTGCCACCTTTGATTGGGCTTCTCATATAGATACCAACTTAGCTATAACCATAGCACTTGAGATCAAACGAACAGCTTAATACATACGTAAATTAGCATAAGATATATTTCTCTACTATATTAGCCCTCTTGAATGTTTTATGATGTCGTGATACATTGATTGTTATGTATTACGTTCGTGCTAGAACTTGAAATAGAAGCAATTAAAATTTCTACATGTTGGTCCAAACACCTACCTTCCTTGTCACCTTGCATGAAAATAGCCACCACAGCAATAATACCCACGAGAAAGTCCCATGCATAAAACCAATATAGAAAAGTTAGCTCCATCTCAACGTCACACGTTCCCTCTCTAGCTCTCATCAAAAACCTATAAAATCGTCCCCCCGCCCCCCAAACCCTAGTTATCGATATCACCATGAAGCCTAATCGCTCCCTCCTCCTCGTCTCCCTCTTCCTCCTATCAACCACCCTGCTCTCCTCTCACGCTTCTGCGCAAGATCCCCGCCAACTAATGACCTGCGATGTGTACCCGAAGGCCTGCCGCATGCGCGGCAGCCCCGGCCGGACGTGCTGCAGGAGGACCTGCGTGAACCTGCGCACGGATCCGCTCCACTGCGGGGGCTGCAACTGCAGGTGCATGTATGGGTTCGTGTGCTGCAGGGGGAGGTGCGTGGACATCATGCGCGAACGCAAGAACTGCGGGACATGCGGCAACAGATGCAAGAAGGGGAGCCGATGCGAGTATGGGATGTGCAGCTATGCGTGATTAGCTTATGTAATGGCAGATCCCCTGTTGTTTCTTCTTTGATATATATACATACACACGTTATCGTTCGCTTATATGTACCTGGAGATAGAGAGGGGCCATTTTTTTTAAGAACTGTACATTGATGTCATGGTGATAATCAAGTTAGTAATAAGATGTCGCCCAATGATTTCATCTTTTGTGATCTCCTGTAACTTTAGAAGCTGTTGTAGACCAGTAGTGCCACTAGCAAGATCATGATAACAAATATTATCATATCTCCCGATCATTAACTTTTTGTAATGAATGATAATATTTGTTGTTATATTAAAATAGCAAGATATATCTAGTAACAGTCTTGAAATTATTCACAACTTACGCATAAACATTAACTTCGTTCATGACCAAGGAAGTCGTTTTTCGAGAATTCGTAAAACCAGGGAAGTTTTGTATATGAGAATGGATCCCTGTTGTAACATAAGGATCCGTTTGCTGGGGATCGGGCAATCCTCACAGGGGATTGGGGATGATCAGCCCCCGATGAGGGTCGTCCAATCTCCATGGGACGGATCCCTTAAATAGTTCATATAGAACGTTGAAATACTTTGTTTTCTTTTACATTAGATAGCCCTTCCTTTTCTTCTTCATCGTACTTGTATCATTTATGGAGTTGCACGAAATTGGTTAGGAGAATTGCGATAGAGTTATATTTTATGAATAACGATGATCAGACAAAAATTGAATCTTAAAATTGGATAATGGATTTACATGATTTCCATCATCTGTGGTTAAACACTATATTGTATAACGTAATAGAAGGTCAGAGTTTTCTTTAAAGGACATATGAAGTCTCTTGTGGGATGAAGATGGTCAATGACTGTGGAACACACTACTATTCTTGTTAGGGGCCACCCTAGCTTGTAGGTTTCATATGATGGTTATTAGGAAAATTAAATGTCACTCGTGTAAGCCGTTGCTACCTTTGCTAGATCAGTCTGGAAAGCTATACTCACCTTTTCGAAGACTGTTAACTCAAGAAACTTTCAGCTGTTGCAACATGGAACCACATTTCTCCGAGTTTTTAGCTAACATAGCTTTCCCCTCTTTAGGTAGAAGACTTACATGTTATTGGTTGATGACCATCATCCAAGCAAACCTTTGGTGGTCATTATGGATAGCCAGATGCGAGAAAACTGTACTTGGTTTACCTTATTCTATGCTTAATATTATTTCCAGGGCTTCGCTTATTTGTAAATTGAGAATTGGTATGCAATTTGTGGAGGAGGGATGCTGCTTCAAATCTGTGAAGTGGATTAGCTCTTCTATTCGTGAGTCCTAATTAAATTCGGCTCCCGATTGTGTCTGCTACTTTGCAGGTCTTCTGTGCTCGGAGGCTTCTTCGAAGTTGCTCTGGTAGATAGATCGTCTGGATCAGCAAGCAAACTCAAGCTACTTTTCTCCGAGGATTCTTCCCAAGAAAATCTAAGCGTGCTTATGGAAGGGTTCTTTTTGGTGGATGAAGAACACCATTTTGCTATTGTTATTGTGCCATGCGCCTGTGCAGGCCCTGATGTATTCCTAATTTGCTGCTCTAAAAAGATAGATCAACGTTGTGTCGATCAGGTGAGATTATCAGAAAAGATTTTTTTTATTTATACTCCTAAACTCAATTGTATAGTGTGAAGTACGAAAGCATCGAACTCAAGGAGGCAAACTTTAGAAACTAGGGTATATAGTTAGAGTGATATAAGAATCTAAGGTTTTTATGATTTTTTAATGATTTTTAGTTGATTTTACTATGTTTATTTTGTTTAAATATTTTGTATTATTTTTAGAGTTGTTTTATATGCTTATATATAAGAAGTTTTGGTATAGGTTTTATATTATGTATTTGATTTTATCTTTTAATAATTTTGGTTTACATTCGTTTCACTAATTTTAGGTTAAGTAATTTTATAATTTTTATTGGTTTTTAAATTGGTTTTTATAGTGAACAACATTTTTATGCAAAACAGAGAAGTATTTTAGATTTTAAAAATAGTAAACATTATGCAAAACTTTGGATTCTATTTTTACCATATAGGTAATGAAAATACCTTTAAAACAAGGCATTGTACTATTTTTGTGATTTTTTATGACTTAGTTATGATTTTTATAAGTTTTGTTGTATTTTTTATATTTTAAGTTTTTAATATTTATTTTTTATTTTATTTTTAGTTTCTTGTTAGAATATCGCAAAATATAAGTATTGTGACTTTTATGGAATTTTTAAAGTTCAATTTATATTTTTTATATATTTTATATGTATGTATATATTTTTGTTATTTTTTTTTTGAATCATTAAAAATATAAAATGTTTTTATTTGTCAAAACATTGTTTATATAGTGTAGATAATATTATAAGATATAAGTTAATATTTTTAGTTAATTTTAGTACCACGTATTTTATTTATTACATATTTTACAATATTTATGTAATATACTGTATAAGAGACTAATATGTAATTTACAGGATATATATGGGCGTGCATGAAAAAGTTGGAGAAGTACGGGGCAATACCAAGCAAACACGTGATGAGATCATGTGATCACAATCTGGAGAGGACCTTCTCGTAAATATACCAAATACGGAGGGTATTCATTCAACAATGCCAATGTAGCACGTGTTCTGGCTCGTGCTTTTGCAGCTCCAGGACCACTTCGTAATTAAACGGAAGAATGGGTAGACAGAATCGCACGCGCAGCACGCGTGAGGCGCTAGGGCGGTTGGACACCGCGATTTTTGGACACTGCGATTTGGATCGTCGGATGGAGCTTGATCCAACGGCTGATGTCATATCTGGACTGAACTCTCGTTATTCCCCGATTCAAGGGCTTCTGGCGCCGGCTTGAATATGGAGCTCTCGAAAGCGTTGTGTTTTCGGTCAGATCATGTCGCGGATGTGTTTCCCCGACCGTGCTCGACGATGATGTTTTGTCTTCTCAGATGCTCGATTGGATCTCGCCTCCTCGCTCACAACTCAACGACGATGCTCGAAGGCTTCAGATGCGGCTGCTTCGTGCTGACCAATACCGACATATACATGTTCTATTCACGGGCGACGGAGGACGAAGCTCCAGATGATCACGCTCCAGGTGCTAGAGTTGTTCAGATCTGTAAATTAAGGATGATGCTCTCTTCGTGTTCTGATGCTCAAGGCTGATGCTGCGGTTGTGTCGTAACCAGATAGATCGGGTTTCAGAGGAGATGCAAACGGACGTATACATGTATCAATATAAGTATTACCGTATTTATTCTATTTTTGAAAACGAATGCAGATATGGATATTAACAGATATTAAAACTATCTTTCTATATCTTTAAAAAACGGATATGGATGTAAAACAGATACTGATCGCATACGAGAATGTTAGAAATACTTATAAAATCGACTTAAAAATATACGAATCGGATGAAAAACACATGATTAAAATTTACTAAATGTGTTTGTATCATAAAAATTATGGTAAAAAAATTATATTTAGGGTTAGAAATAAATCTGTGACTATATTTATACACAAAAACGGATATACGGATACGGATGTTTGCGTATATCAAAATGATATTCATATATGTATCTATTCTAAAACATATACTGATACCGATGTCAAAATATGTATAAAACGGATAAGGTGATGGATCGGATACGGATATATCCGTAACAATTTGCATCCCTATTTCCTATAATAGAATCACATGGTTCGAGGTTCGATTCTCAGCCAAAAGTTAAAGCAATGCATTTGACATGGATGGAGATCCTCGAATGGACGTGGAGGAAGATGATCTCAGATCTCTGCTAGATCTGAGGTGATCAGGGATGAACAAAACACGAAGAAGGTGGAATCGATTGAAGGATATGGAGGCGAATGAAGGAATTCGTTGTATAATTTGTAGAGAAACAAACAGAGAAGAGAAAAATTGAGGAGAACGGAGGAGTAGGAAGAGAAATCAGAGAGAAGAAAAGGATCAAAAGAGATCTACGTGTATTCTAACTCATAGGAAATGGAGGAAATGGATGGGGGCATGTGATCTGGAGCTCGGAGGAACTCCAGATGGTCCTTGCCTCGATCGTGGCAGTGATGGGAGGCTGAGTCGTGATGAAACAAAAGTCCACGCCGGTGGAAGATCGTGTCTCTCTGTGCTCCCTGATGATGCGGATCTAACTTATTGACTTAACAATCTAAGCCAACAATCGCTGAATTGACTGAATCTTCAATCAATCAGCAATTAACTCATAATAGTTATGCGATAAATAAATGCAAATTGAGTTAAAATTTATTATAACTTAGATAAATGTGTGTATAGGTGCAAGTGATCTGAATATCGAACACATGGGGCAAACGGTAGTATGGTATAATTATTAAATAATTTTATACTAACTAATAATACTTATTTTTGTATTTTTTATGCCTTTTCTTGCTTTTATGTGGTCTTTTATTTTTTTGGTTTTCATGGATTTTTATATGTTTATATTTTTAGATTTTGAATTTCATATTTTTTATGTTTGAATTTCTTTTTATTTTACACTAAGATATATTTTTATATATAATAATATAGATATTATAGATAATATAAGTAATATATAAGATATATAGTATATATAAGGTATTATAATTTTAAATACATCAAAAAATAATCTTAATACATGAAATGAACAATTTTTGTGATTTTTATATTGTTATCTATTTTTGGTAATTTTATAGAACTTTTACTATTTTTTAAGTATTTTTGAAGTATAAAATATATCAAAATAATGCAGAGAACAATTATCCAAGATTGATATGGGTGTAGTAAATAAAAATAGGTTCAAAAATAACCTAAAACTATTTTAATAGGTAGTATATGTAATATAGAAAATTCATAAATAGAAAGATATATTTTTGGACTTTTCTTCTATTTTTGCTAATTTTTATAAGATTTTTATGGTTTTACAATTTTTAGGTTTTATATATTATATTTTTAGGGATTTTTGGATATGTGGTAATATATATAGGTATTTTTTGAGAATTTTTAAAGAAATTTTTCTAATTTTTATGGGTTCTAATATTTATATAGGGAATAAAAGCTTCTTTTATAGTTTTAATAAGTCCTGGAATTAACTAAAATACCTTATGAAAAATATATGTGATTAAGCATGTTACAAGCACTTATATTAATTTCCCTACAATTTTGAAGCAATAAAAATATTCGAAATGATAAATATATACAAAATAAAAATGTTACTGATACAAGGGCCTATTTGCAATTGTTACAAATTAATAATAGGTACAGAAACTACAGGGATATGCTTGTAATTTTCACAACACCTCACATGGAGAAACATGTGAGGCGGAAGGACTATAATGCAATTACAATGAAGTGTAGTTTCCTTGCAAAATATCCAATTTATTTTATACAATGAGTAATATTTACATGGCTAAAATAAAAAAAGGCTGGAGCAGGTTCTGGTAATTTACCCCTAAAGGTGCTCCATCTGATAGTAGCTGCAGCACCTGGACAATGCTTGATGGATACGGAAATTCTATGAGTTGAGTTATTAATGAAGAGATGTGTCATTGTTCACCCGCAAATTCCTGAGACAATTAAGAATTTATCCAACAAAAAGAAATAGAAGTTGATTGATATTTATTAATTAACCTCATATAGCTCAAGGGTCGAACACAATGAGGCATCAGTTATGAGCTAGGATTAATAATTACAAGAATTAATCAAAGATTTTTAATTTCTTTTTCTGATTTTTGGTTTATTTTTTAATGATTTTATGGTTTTATAGGTATTTTATTAATTTTTACATTTTTAATAAATTTTTTATATTTTTTGTATCTTTTCAAAAAAATTAATGATTTTTAAATTTGTTAAATTTTCGTTCTTTTTAATTTTCAGAACAAAGTATGCACACAATGAAAATAGTTTTTTGTATTTTCAAAAATAGAAAAAATGCACAAAAATTAAAAATAAATTTTTTTGTTTTAATGAATTTTTACTGCTTTGGTAATTTTTGTGGAGTTTTCATAATTTTTATGTATTTTAAAATGAATAAAAACTGGAAATAATTAACAAACAAAAAAGTAAGCTTTTTTTTAGATTTTTTAAATTTAAAATAATTTAAACGAATCTGAAAACTATTTTTAACAAATACATTTTTATTTAGCTTCAAAATAGTATCCAAAATATATTTTTGCGATTTTTTTGTTATTTTATATGATTTTTATATGATTTTGGTTGTTTTTATTTTTTAATATTTTTATATTGAATTTTGATGTGATTTATATATATGTGGTAAAATAAGATAAACTAGACCTACTATAATTTTTTAGAATTTTTCAAAGTATATTCATTTTTTTATGAATTTTAAAAAGCTAAACAAGGAAATTCAAACTGATTTTTTTTAAAATTTAACAAATCAAAATAGTTTTCAAAATGAAATTTATGTGAGTTAAAATGACTAATCATGAGTTTGACGTAATTTTTGTGGAATTTTCGGAGCAATTAAACTATTTATTTCAAGAAAAATAAATAAGAAATTAAAATCTGAAAATTAAGGACCGGATTGCAATTATTTCAAGTTTTTATACTAAACGGTAACAAGGAAATAAAATCTGAGGAAGAATATGTAAAATTCACAATAGATAAAACATGCGCACATCATACTCATAATTCAATTGCAATTTGAAAAAAATCTTTGATTTTATTAGCACAATAAAGTTTCAAGAATATGAAAGCAAAATAACCAGAAGCACATGCTCAATTCATGTGCTTATAGAGTGGAGGGACTAAAATGCATTTATAGGAAACTCGGAGCTTAAATATGAAATTATAACAAGGTTTTATTTACAAAAAAAGAATTTAAATGAAAAATTGAAAAATGTAGGAGTGGACGTTTGACATTGCCAGCTCGAGCATGCTCAGCGCGTGATCGCAGGAGGCAGCGAGCAACTAAGATCACGCCTCCTGGATCTGATCTGAAGGGCGACGTAGATCTAATTGGGGGAGCTCCTGCTCAATCGGACGAATCTAAGGATATCTGGAAGAACAACAATGAAGGGACGCTGGAGCAAGCTTCAAAAGCTCGGCTCTGCATCGCTAGACCTCATATCACAGCTACGACAAGCTCGATCATCTCCAAAGGGTGGCCGCTTCGATCTCAAGGAGCAAGAAGTTCCAGATCTCACTGAGACGAGATCTGGCAAATGTGAGTCCAATACCACTGCAGGTCGATCTAGATCAGTGCTCATCACACCTGCAAATCGGTTGATCTTTCTTGAAGCACCAACACCTCGACCAGATCGTTATTGAAAGCAAAATCAAAAGAATTATGATGCATCGACTTGTTTTAGCATCTAATAGAATGAGTTGGGCCAGTGTATGATCACTCAAAACATACCAGATCGATCTTACATCTCCCAACTAAAATTGAGTAACTTTTAATAAGAACAGAATAGTTGCACGATGAACTTGTTTTCTGTTAGGATTGGAGTCATTAGGATTGGGAATAATAATAGGATTGGACTTCTAATCCTCATAATAGTTGAGTTGTATTCTATTTATACTCCTAAAGGGATTAGGACTATGGGGATGTAATTGGGCTATATAAAGAGGGGGGTGGAGGCATTTCATCACCACCACCGACAAGAACAATGTAACCCCTAGAGAGAAAGGGGGAGGGGGAGAGAAGAGAGGGAGAGAGCGAGGGAACGGAGAGATTTGTACTCGTTCTTCTTTTAGTGATCTTTCTTCTCCGGTGGTCGCGAGAGGTGACAGACCAATGTTATACTCAGTTGTTCTTTTCTCCATGTGCTTTTGTGATAGTGATCGATTGCGCATCCGCATCCGTATCCAGAGTCTGGTATCCGAGAGGAGACGATATCGGCGGACCGTGTTCCCATCAACTGATATCAGAGCAAAGAGTTGGTGCCGCTTCCGTTCCCAACATTTTCCACTTTTTGTAGAAATTTACATGTGCTCGAAGTAATCATCATGTACTCCGATGCATACGAGCAGTTGAAATATTGAATGAAGTTCTATACGAATCAAAAGAAATTCCAAAATTTAGCAAAATATTAGATAAGTAAACATTAAGGAAAACCAAGGATACCATAAAAATATTACGTGAATAAGTTATAAGGAAAATATAATCAATCACAGGCTGACCCAATCTTTCCAGAAGAGAATCGCAAGATCACCCATCCACAAGTCACTCGAGAAGTGAAACCCCCAAAAACCTATTTTGACGAAGACCCATTTCATAGAAGCGAACCACCATGCCAAAAACACCAACGTCTGGCAGGAAACACAACAAGGAGGGGAAGATCCATCGACGAAGTGCCCAAAGCGGCCAACAAGCGAGATCACCCGCAATGATCAAAGAAACATAGTGGAAGATCGATCAAGAGCGAGCGATGAAAGAAAAGGTTAAAAATACAACAAGAGAGATGATTCACAAATGTGAGAAATCAGACCACCTCCCCCCTGACGAGATCTTCACGTGGATGTTCGCAGCTTCACGATCGGCTGCCGACAACAATCAACAATCTGGCGGTGACTCTTGGGACTTGAAAATAGGGGCTTGGTCGGCCTGATTTGTGCCCACACTCACTTTTATACCCGGGTTCGGTCAACCGGATCCGGATTCAGACCTGGTTTATTTCGGATCTGTTTGCCAATGCATGACCGTAAAATGAGCGTATCTCCCTTATCTGATGTTATATTTGGACGTTCTTGATACCGTTGGAAAGGTCTCAACGAGTACTACACAATAGACTCCTCTTTGTTAAATTGGGATATTAGATCAAATCTGAAATCCAAAAGGAAGTGAACGAAGATGTAGGAGAGTCTGATCAAAAACTATATCGAGACCCGATTTGTATAGGCGTTCGATATCCATTCCGTATTTTGTATTTTAATACATATATAAGTATCAATGTCTCACAATCCCTCTCCCTTAGTTCTTGTTCCTTGATATCAAAGGCGAATGACGAGGTTGCTATTCTCTGACGAAGGTCAGTGTCGGTGGTTCTTGCGGAGATGCGAGGATTGCTTTGCTCATGCAACTCCATTAAGCATCATGCAAGGAGGAAATTATTGCGAGAAAACAAAGGTGAGGAGAAGAGAGAATGGTTTGGGTTGAGGGCTTCTGTCAGCTGCCGTTCTCATTTTTTAGGTCATTTGCGCATGCACGTACGCCCTCCAAAACCCTAACCACCCTTCCTATTTTTTCTCACTAACCGCCTCTGGCTAGTGCAGAAAAACCAAGTCAAGGATGACCACTCGGCCATCCGTATGTAACCGACATCTCCCACTTGACCGATGTGGTCATACTACACTCCCACTATTTGCGGGATGTATATGTTCTATAGATGTTAATTCTTAAGGTTTCAATTTTCTTGAATACCTTATAGTTGACTAATAGATCCTGAGTCCCATTAAATCAACATGTTTAATGTACGTTCCTATTGGAATTCCTTTTGTGAAAGAATCAGCTAACATATCACTAGCGGAAATGTATGTCATCTTAATCTCTTGTTTGGTTGATATATCCTGAATATAATGATATTGGATTTTAATGTGTTTTCCTCTTGAACTATTTGCCCCACTGTTAATCAAGCTTATTGCAGTTTTATTATCACAATATATTTCAACTGGTCCTTTGACCAATTCAAAGCCTAAGTTCTCAAGAAAACGTCTAATCCAAACAGCATGAGTGATAACCATGCTGCATGCAATATATTTAGCTTCTTGTGTATGTCTAGATAAACAACTTTGTTTCTTGCTTCCCCAAGAAACAGTTGCACCGTCAAATATGAAAAAGTAACCTGATGTGGATTTCCTATCATCAATATCCCCTCCGAAATCTGCATCGGAGTATCCCACAATTTCAAGTGATTTAGCTTGATAAATCAATTTCAATTGTATAATACCTTTTAGATATCGAATAATCCTCTTAATGGCTTCCCAATGAGTCTTCCCGGGATTACTTTGATATCTACTCACTAGGCTTACTGGATAAGCCAAATCAGATCTCATACATAACATTGCATACATTAAACAATCCACTGCTTGTGCATATGGAACATCAAGTGGTTTTGTCCCTTTCCTCGACATTGAGTTTTACTAAGCATTTTTCCTATCACAAGTGGAGTAGGGGCTGGAGTACTATTCTGCATTCCAAACCTCTTCAATACCATATGCAGATACTTCTCTTGATCTAAACTCAATGTTCTTAACCTTCTGTCTCTACTGATCCGGATTCCAAGAACATAGGATGTCTCTCCCATGTCCTTCATCTCAAATTCAGAATTTAATTTATTCTTTATATCATTTAAAATCTCTATGTCATTTCCTGCAAGCAAGATGTCATCTACATATAATGACAAAATCATAAACTTGCTCACACGGTGCATGTTATATACATAATTATCCAATTTATTAGCCACAAAACCCAATTGAATAATTATATTATGGATTTGAGATTCCATTGTCGCGAAGACTGTTTCAATCCATATAGATACCTTTTCAATTTATAAACCATATTCTCCTTACCATTTACCTGAAACTCATCACATTGCCGCATGTATATGTCTTCTCTCAATTTTCCATTGAGAAAAGTAGTCTCGACATCCATTTGGAATAATTTCAAATCCATATACACGACTGGTGCCAAAATCATCCTTATCGGTGCAAATTTGGCAACGGGAGAACATGTTTCCTGGAAATCAATTCCAGCTTTCTGAGTATAGCCTTTAGCAACTAGCCTTGCTTTGTACTTATCGTTCGTACACCAGCTCATACTTTTTCTTAAAGACACGTTTACATCCGATGGACTTCCTGGTTACCGGTAAGTCACATAGTTCCCAGACACCATTTTTATCTATCGAGTCAAGTTCATCCTTCATGGCGGGCCGTCCATGATTCTGACTCAGATAAAGCCATCGTTTCATCAAAGGACACTGGATCCGTACAATCCACAATGTCCTCATCAATAGCAAAACATGAAACCTCGCAAAAATACAAATGGGGGTCACCCATGCTTGTAGGTTGCGTTGTGGATCTTTTGTTTTAAGCTAAACCAGTGAGTTGATTAGGCTCATCCACAGCTTCCAAAGGAATATCGATATTCATAGGTTCATCCTCTACATCCAGAAGAAATTTCCTTCCTAATTGGTTTGTTTCCGAGACAGAATCATTATCATGCGAATCAACTACATGTTTCAAATCCTCCGATTCCGCTTCCTTATCCTCTTTTTTCTCGAAAAAGGTAGCATCACGACTCTCAAGTAGACCCCTTTCTTAATGTAGAAACCCGTATCCTTTGGATTTCTCTGAATAATTGATAAAAATGCACTTTATTTCTTGAGATCAAGCTTATTTCTAAGCTGATACGGGACTAAGAAATGTGCTTCACATCCCCACTACGGAGATGATCTGACTGTGGCTTTCTTCCATTCCATATCTCATATGGTGTGAATTCAAGGATTTCGTGGGAATTATATTTTGTGTATAATTTGCAGTCAATACTGCTTTACCTCATAAATTCTTCGGGAGTCTCGAATGTGAGAGCATGCACCGGACAACAGTCATCAATGTTCAATTTTTCCTTTCTACAACTCCATTTTGTTGTGGAACATATGGCATTGTTGTTTGTCTAACAATGCCTGCATGAATGCAAAAGTCATTAAACTCTCTCGAGTTAAATTTCCTACCTCTATCCGTATTTAGTACTATGATCGATCTACCCAATTTAGTTTCTACATCAACCTTATACTTCTTAAAGCATTTAAAAGCTTCAACTTTTCTTTCCAAGAGATATACAAAGGTAAATCTCGAATAGTCATCACTAAAGGTAATAAATTATTCCCTATTTCCATATGTTTTGGTACTTAAGGGACCACAAATATCTGAGTGAATCAACTCTAGCAATTCCTTTGACCTTTGAACACTAGAAAAGAGTTTTCTAGTTATTTTTCCGATCAAACAATGCTCACAGGGCAGTATTCTTGCTCCTGATATATTAGGCAATAAATCCAACTTTATTATTTGATTCATCTTGTTATTTCCTGTATGTCCTAATCTCATATACAATAAATCAAATTCAGACAATAAACACAAGTAATAATTCATCACCATTTATTGATTCAGCAAAAACAGGGATACAGAATAAGTCATGCTCAGGCACAAATTTGCCGACTATAAAGACTTTTCTATCTCGATCTATATAGACACGATTATTATAGAATCTAACTTCCAGATTCTTCTTCAAGAGAGTTGCCACTGAAATCAGATTCCTTCGGATCCCTGGAACATAGAATACATCTTGGAGGGTCATAACACTCTCCCCAAGATCCAGCCTATAAGTTCAAACACCTTCCACATCTAGGTAGGTGTTATTTCCCATGTAGATCTTCTGTTCGCTCTTTTTGAGCTCTTTGAATTCCATGAGTCCCTGTTTGGTCTTCGCCATATGTCGGGTGGCACCAGAGTCCACCCATCATCATTCAAAGTCGATTGTGGCAGAGTTACACTCGACCATACCAACAAATTCGTGTTTCTTTCCCTTATTTTAAGGGACCTTAGCCTGACCCGATTTCACCCCTTTAGTTTTCTTCCTTCTGACAGTTAAGTCATGTTCAATCGCAAGTTTAGAGGACAAGTTGGTCACGCTCTTTATGGCTCCATTTAGCCTTAAGGTAGTGGCAGCCATATCGAATGAAGATGGCAGCCTATTCAATATAGTTGCTACCGCAAATTATTAGAAATAGTAGTTCCTGCTATCTGTAGATCTTTTGCCATCACTATCATCTGATTGACGTGTTCAATAACATTATCGAATTCCTTCATTTTGCATGTGTTATATTTGTGCAATAAGAGTTGCACACTCACCTCCGTCTTGGAGTCATACATTCCTTTTATCACTCTCCATAACTCATATGTGGATTTATGGACTTCAAAAACCCTGATCAAACCATCCTCCATGTATATGAGGATGAAACTACGAGCTTTCTTATCTGTTTTCTCTCGCTGTTCAAACAATTTCTTGTGGGCACCTTTCTCAGCATCAATTGATTCTTTGGAGAGTTCAAGAGGAGGAGGGGTGTCAACGATGCTATCTAATTTGTCGTGCATCAGATCATATAAAATTTTTCGGCTCCACATGTCATAGTTGACATCATTTAGCTTTTCAAGCTTTGCAAATTCAGAAGCAAACAATTTGGTTGCCATAAGTACTGATGTCTATTAAAAAGAAAAATAATAAATTTTTGACAGTATTTCTAAAGGTGCAATAAGTACTATGTCTTGTTATTATTTTTTATAACAAGTTATGAACAACAAAAAAATACTAGGTTAAACTTGTTTTAAAAAAAAAAACTTCACAAGAGTTAAGTCAATAAGAAACAAGGAGACTTAAAAAAATGATTTAAAAACGTCGAAAAAATGGCAAGACAAACTTTAAAAGAAACTGCTCCACCTAATTACTTTTTTAACAAGCTTAAATAAAAATTTTTCTTTTTAAAATAGATGCCCAACACCAAAAAGACCTAATAAAAAAACATGTTCTCTAGATACACAAAAGAAGATATGCGTGAATATAAAAGAAAAGAAAAAATAATACGGATGAACACACAGATGAGCACAGTACCTAAAAAACAGTTGTAAACCAATGTGCTGGCAATTAATAAAAGAGACATATGCAGTTGTACTATGGCCTGCGGCAGAGACTTTACCAAACATAATAAAAAAACATACCTCTTCTCCAAATAGTCGAATCAAGAAAAGAAAATTCGGACCTCCAACGTTCACAAGATTTGCAGCAGCAGATCGAAAGGGCGCGGCAACGG
The DNA here is from genome assembly GCA_037367405.1 of Ottelia alismoides. NCBI lineage: Eukaryota > Viridiplantae > Streptophyta > Magnoliopsida > Alismatales > Hydrocharitaceae > Ottelia > Ottelia alismoides. The sequence continues at coordinate 588,528 of JAZKJV010000742.1, read as the reverse complement.
ATCGCGAACTTGCAGCTCGAATCGAAGGCGTAGCTGCGGATCGAAGGGCCCAGAGCGGCAGATCAAGGAACCCGCAGCTCGGATCGAGGGGGCAATGGTGGTGCTCGGATCATCAGCGTTTGCTCTAATACGAGTGCGAGAAAACGAAGGTGAGGAGAAGAGAGAATGGTTTGGGTTAAGGGCTTCCGTCAGCTGCCGTTCTCATTTTATAGGTCCTTTGCGCATGCTTCTACGTCCTCCAAAAACCCTAACCGCTCTTTCCTATTTTTTCTCACTAACCGCCTTCGCAGTGACAGACCTAGGATTACAGTCTAGGTGGGGCACAAATAAATAGAAAATAAATAAATGATATTACAAGAAAAAATAAATCAATATGAATATGCATGTGCATAGAGACATATAAAGAATTGTTTTGCATATAAAATTTTATGGAAGTGATATGAGATAAGATGTAAACCTCTTTTTTTAAAATCATGATTTGAAAATCATGATTTCAACTCATGAAAAATATCCAACATAAAATAGCGACATAAATAATGGTCAATTAAACAATTGCAAAGCACCCAAGTAACATCTACAACATTAACGTACGTATTGGTAAAAAAATTGGTTCCGATTGCATTACCCAATTGGTAAAATGATATATGTTTTGCTCAAACATACACATATATGCCTACGAAGAATGAAGACGTTGTATTATTGTTACATGCATTGGAGTTGGAGACTTGTAGTGTATGAAAACTATGAGGTTACAAGGGAGTTGAGATTGCATGTGCTCCTACTCCTTGTTGTGGTACATCCAGGAATGGAGAGAGAGATGACCACGAGAGAGCCGAGGGTGTCTCGTGTTGAGACGTGCTCTTATCGTGGACTCGAGAGGAGAGGCGAAGTATTGGGATGCGATATCACTGCATGGAGGAGACTCGGGGAAGAGCATCGACCTAGAGAGAATGTGCAGAGCCAAACTGGGATCCGGGGGTGGAGTGCACGAGGCATGGGGAGGGATGGAGGTAGGGATGCAAACGTACGGATACGGATATGGATATATGTATTACCATATCCTTATCCGTTTTTGAATACGAATACAGATGCAGATACGGATATTGACGGATATTGAAACTATCTTATCATATCTGAAAAAAACTGATATGGATGTAAAACGGATACGGATCGCATATGAGTAATGCCAGAAATGCTCTATAGATTGATTTAAAATATATACGAATTAGATAGAAAATACATGATATAAATTTACTAGATGTGTTTGTATCATGAAAAGTATACAAACATGATAAAAGAAGGTATAGAATTATGTTATGTAAGGTTAAAAATGAATCTATGACTATATTTATATATGAAAACTACGGATGTTTGCGGATATCAAAATGATATCCATATCTGTATCCATTTTACGGATACAGACATCAAAATCTGTATAAAACTGATACGAATCAGATACAGATATATCTGTAACCATTTGCATCCCTATATGGAGGGCACGATTCCAATTCTAAATTCTCGGATGATGTGGGGCACAGAGGGCTCGTGTGAATTTCATATCCGTAATTCTCGGATATGGAGGGAGGGAGGGGGCACAACCATATATTACCACATTTTTAAAATTTTTAATACTACAAAATAAAAGGGATGTGGAAATTTAGGGAGGGCACGTGCCCCCCATACCCAATATATGGGTCCGCCCATGCGCCTTCGGTTAGTGAGAGAAAACAAGTCAAGTATGACCACTCGACCATCCGTATGTTGCCAACAGTTATAACTCGAGCAGAGCTCGGTCTGATCATAGAGAAAAGGTAGCGACAATTAGCGGGTTCTCCTGTAATTGATGAGGGGAGAGAAGAAGATCATTCTGTCGTGGGTCAATGGAGGTTGACAGAAATTTTGGAGGACGATCGGAGAGGCGAAGGATGAGCTATGAGGCGTTGATGGGATGAAGGATAAGTTGATTAAAGGTTATGGGTTTGTAATGGTTTGGTTGTGGGTATAATAAAGTAGGAGTGGATGATGTGTGATCGGGTCTTCCTCTGAGACAGTAGTGGAGCAAGGAAAAATCTCCTTCGCTCTCGTTGACCGGAGGTTAGAGGACCATGGAGAATTGAATGTTGGAGGCGGTGGTAACATCAGAATGGTGAAGAGGAATCATTTGACGATGGATGATGTGTTCTACATTAAAACATGATGAAGAAAAACTAAATTGAATAGCAACTAATTGCCTACAGCTACTGAAGCCTTCGTTTGTGGACAAATATCGGGGATCTTCGGGTTATGGCTTCACAAGAAAGAGAAAGAAGATAGAAGAAATTACAAAAGAAATAAAAAATGGCTTCAAATAAAAACTAAAAAACAAAAATTGCTCAAAATGTAATAAGAAGGAGATTTTGCCATTTGAAGCTTAGAATAGCAAGTTGGATTTTTAGCTTTAAACGTATAAAATACTTTTTTATTTTCTACTTTTCTTTGATTTTCTTGTCAATATTAATATTATATTGAATAATAATGCCATATTTTACAAGCTACTTGAACATATTTTTGTAAAATGTTTTGTTTGAGAGGCAAAAAAGATAAAAATAATATACATAGACTACATATCAAATAAGCATTTATAGAAATTTTTTATTTCCTTTTGAATTTATATTATTAATTAATTTAATATTTTAAAGGATATATATCATCCAAGAAATGAAATAAATTGAAATCAAAATAAAAGGATATAAATAAATTTTATAGATAATAAAGCAAAGTCGCACACAATTATATCAATAGACCCTAAAATTGACTTTTCATAAATGAGCTATGTTCAACGTTAAAATTTTTTTAATTTAAAGCATTTTAAATGATGAACCATAAAAATACATAGGGATGAATTAGAGTTCGTTGGCTATATATGTATATATATAATATGGAATATATTGGTTTCATTTATTAATTGTGCATCATGGATTTTTATTTTTTTTATTTTTCCTTCTATTTTTACAGAATGTTGCAAAAGAAGTTATGCCAATTTGGTTTTTTTTCAAATATAATTATAAGGGTTTTTATCAGTTGCGCCCCTATGAGATATTGCAATTTCAGGTATGCCCCTATCTTTTCAGGGAATATCAGTTGTGCCCCCGATTTTTTGCCATTCTATCACGTGTGCCCATCAGGTTAGTTGGCGTTCATCTCCTACGCAATTGGACATTAACTATGAGGACACAATAGGAATTACTTTTAAAATTTGGACTGAAATGTCCAGCCACTTCTTCTTCCTCCCCCATCATCTTCCTCTTCCTCCCCCTTCTCTTCCTCCTCCCAGCCTCCTGCTCCTCCTACTCCTCCATCGGCTCCTCCCGACCGCCCCTAGTCCCTCCCTCCGCCCCCATGCCTCTTTGTTCGCCCCCGAGCTCCTCCCCCGCCCCTCTACATCCAAGATCCTCGATTCCCTACCTCCGACCCCTTCTACATCCCCAATCCAACCTCCCCCCGACATCCCCAGCTCGACCTCCGCCCCCACCTATGGCCCCTCCTCCTCCATCCCCAGCCTCACCTCCCACCGCCGCCACTTGCTCCCCCACCTCCGGTCCTTCTCCATCCCCAGCCAGACCTCCCCCCGCTGGTCCTTGCTTCCTCACCTCCGCCCCAATCTCCCCCCCACCTCCCTTTGCCCCCGCATCTCCCCCTCCTCCTGAAGGATATGGTAAAATCCTTAAGCGCATCACGGAAGCGCACGGATCGCATCGTATGCGATCGGGAGCGACTAGTCGCACTAGTTGCTCGAGGCAGCGGAAATTAAAAATTTTTATGTTACGAAACCACATGATCCAAGAACACTTCTCGGATAGTTTCGTCTAAACCACAAACAAGTAATAGGATTACCTCTTGAAGCGTGGTTGCGATCGAGTCTCTAAATGAAGAGACCATCTATCTCAAGTCCGATGCGACGGAGGTGATGCTTGCGAGCGCAGGGATGAATCGTGTGATTCTCGCAATCCATGTTGATGATCCAAGCGACGGATCTCCTGATCTCGACACACAAGATCCGACGTCTTCTTCACGAGCGAGGCGTACCGAAGGAGATGGAGATCCACGAGCAAACGATCGGGCAGCATAACGACGATGCAGCGATGATAGAGAAATTCTCAAGGGCATCCATGGTAGACGGCCATGAGAGAAGAAGAGAGAGGGCTGATGTGTAGAGAGAGAGAGAGAGAGAGAGAGACTTATGTTCTCATTGTGTGTGTAAAGAAGAGCAAAGGGGTGCCCTTCTATTTATAATATTTTGGGATGCATGGATCTCAATCCATGGGCAACACAAATCCAATGGCTTACATTGATTTGTGTTTCTTTTAATGGCTAAGATTTGTGTTGGTAAAAACCAACAACAATTAATTTAATTTATATTAAATCTATATTGATAAATCAATATAAATCAATCCCAAATTAAATCAAGCAGTCATGGAGATTATTGGAATGAAGATTGCCTCCTTCCATAATATGGGATTTGGTGGCAATCTCATGTAATGTCATGATATCTCATGAGATTACATTATTCCATGGAAATCTCCAAGATTTACAGCAACACTTGTTGTAAATTATTCAACAAAAATAATTTATAATTATTTTGTGAATATTGCAATCTTGCCATTGGAAAATTGTGAATCACATTCACAACCCAAAATAAAATGTGAATTACATTTTCAATTTAATGTTCAATGTGAATCCAATTCACATTAACATTTAATTAACAAACGTAAATTACAAATAGCTCTCTTATATATTATAAATCACATTTATAATATATATGATTAATATGGATAGTGCTATCCATATTATTCAATATCCATGATAATTAAATCACATTTAATCATCTTGGATCTCTATTCTCATGTGCCCAAATATTATGAATCATATTCATATTATTCACATCTTTGATAATCAAATCACATTTAATTATCTAAGATAACTCTCTTTATAATATGAATCGAATTCATATTAATCATAATAATTAAATCACATTTAATTACCAATTTACTCAATGCTCTGATACTTATATCAACAATGAAATTATCCTGAACTCTTTCAAGGATAATGCGCTTTCTCCGTGAATACTTGGAGATAAGGACAGGGTGATTGTATTGTTCCATGTATAGTGACTTAGATATTGAGATCACATCTCAAACCCAGATCTCGGGCCTCCCATAGATGCTTGATTAAATCAAGACCATAAATCTAATCTTCTCATTGCATATGAATCACATTCAGATCAATGTCCAACATTTGGACTAAGATTAGATTACTTCTCTACTGAGAGGAGTCACTAAAATCCAGACCCGTTCCATCACTCCCTAGGAATGGAAGCGTCATGGTTATACAACCGTTTATGATCACATCGCCCTCAGGTATTCTCAATACATGTACATCCTGCATACTAGAAGACTCAGAATAAACCTGAAGTATAAGATCAATTTTACACTGTCTACTTCATACTTTTATCATTAAGTTTCTCATTCGATCATTGGGAGTTGATATCAATCATATACTTACCAAAAGCATATATCATACCCAGATGTTGATCATATACTTTCCAAAAGTATATATCAAACCTACAAATTCAGTCAAGCTTCCAAAGCGAGACGACCGTGCATGGAATTTGATTCTTCCCAATATCTCATGAGTGAGCTCATGCCTTCCAGTTCAGTAAATGAACATGTATGATCCCTTTGAGAGATCGTATTACTCATATGCCCTTGTATGCATACCAGCGCGCCGATGTATAGACCTTGATTAGGTCATCAACCTATTGGTCTGCCAAATGTACATACTCAGACATATAGTAACACATATGTCTCTGGTCAAAGAATGCATGCCTATATCGTGACAGCATACGTCATAGGACTTTGGTTATCTCGATCTCGTTAAGTCAACTCTTTGACCTAACTAATCTGACACCTCCGAATCTCTATTCCTATGTAGAGGACCTACATCAAGAGGTGAAAATGGGAAAAGCGAGAGCCGCTAATAATGGTATGACAGATGAAAAGCGAGACTTTTGAGAGCCGCTAAATAGCGGTCTGACAAGTCAGACTCACTGTCGCTGATGCGACTGCTCAAACTTCATCGGTCTTCAACAATTAACCCACACAATCAATCAGAGAATGAACAACAAGGATTAAAATTTATTATACCCTACTAAAGATGTATAATGGCAAGCAAGTAGGGGTCGAACTCAAGAAGCAAAGGTGTAGAGCATAGATAAAAATCCAAACCTAAGTCTAACAAGCTACTTAACCAATCTAGAATTTTTTGTGGGTTTTAATTTTATATATATTTTTTATTTAATTTTTGATTTTATATTTTTGTACTTTGATTTTTAATTTATTGATTTTTTATCTTCTTTTTTTCTATTTTATATATATTTTTATTTTCTTTTTCAATGTTGGAAAATAAAGACAATGTAATAAAATGGAGAAAGAGCTATTTATAAAAATAGATAAAAATGTTCAAAGATTACCAAATAAACTATTTTTGGTCTTTTTAAGATTTTTTACTGTTTTTGAGCTTTTTGGGTATTTTTCTAAATATTTTTGGTATTTTTAATTAGCAAAATAAAGAAAACAGTGAATAAAATGCAAGGCTGAAACTAAAATGGAGAAATAAAATAGCAAACAGTAACAAAAATTCTCCAAATTAATTTTCACCTAAAGATAATAAAACAAAGAAAATTCAAGAAAAGAAAACACGATTTTTGGATTTTTTATGAATTTTATAAATTGTTATGATGGTTTTTAGAGTTTTGTGATTTTTAGGAGTTTGGTTTTATAATTTTTAATTATTTTTGGTCTGAAATTAAAACACACTAAAAGGAACAAAATATATTTTTTTGGGATTTTTCTGGAGTGTTTTTATATTTTTTTTATGGATTTTATAAGCTAGAGAGTGCTGAAAATAGATGTTTTTGATTTTTTTAATAAATATAAAAATAAAATAAAATCAAAAACTAAAATGATAGCGTTAAAGTACACATGTCCAGAAGCTTAACCCTATTTTTGTGGAATTTTTGGACTTAAAATGATAGGTTAAATAAACACAACAAGCATCCAATCAATACACAGGCCTGGCAGGGGTGTGCATGCAATTATAAAAATATCCAGGGGCTCAGATGCAATTTCCACCAAAAAGGCACGCACAGCTCACGTGAAACACCATTCACAAGGGCATAATTGTAATTAAAGAAAACCGGCTGGGCATACATGCAAAATTTCCGAAAACATATTATATATCCTACGCACAGGGACGAAATTGCAAATACACAAAAGTTCTGGGCCTAACTTGCAAATTACCCAAAAGTCACACGCCACCGTCACGTGCGGTGACGTGGCGTGGACTGAAGTGCAAATAGTGAGAACGTGAGGTTCTGCATGCAAATATTACAAAACTTTTTAAACGACAACTGAAAGTTACTGGACTAAAAAGTAAATACAAAAATTCGTGGGTTAAAAATGCAAAATACCCACGGGGCGCGATCCAGCAGTCGATGGCGAGGCTTTTGGACACGTGGCGCAGATCGGACGGCGGCGCGGCTGAGGGGATCGGACGGTTGGCGTTGCGTCTGGAGCAGAGGACCGATCCTACGGCGGGGAGAGGTTCACGAAGAACTCCTCCCCGGCGAACTTCGGGTGGCGATGGCGGCCGACACACGGCCGCTCCGACCCCAGGATCATGGGCAAAAGGATCCTGGGATCCCTCCGGCGAGGCGGAGGCGGCGCGAGGTGCTCGGACGAGGAAGGCCGCCTGGAGGTGCTTCCCTGGAACTTCGAGGCTCGATAGCACCTTCGTTGGACTTCTTTCCTGCAGGGTTAGAAGCACGGCAAAAAGGGGGTGCTCGGAGGGCTCTCCGATGGTCGGATGGAGGCGAGAGGTGCCTGGGATGAAGAGCTCCGACGAGCGGCGGAGAGAGGAGCTCGATGGCTCGATCTGAGCGAGATCGAGGGACCTGGAAGGGTGCGGCGTGGTGACGGAGCGGAGGGAGACAGGATGGAGGTGTTTAGGACAGCGGGGGATCACTGGAATGGTCGGGAACGACGGGCGGAGCTCAGCTCCGCTGTAGGTTCGATCGAAGATTCTCGGTGATTGGATAAACAGCGGGATAAACTGTTGATGGGCTAACTTAATCTACACTAAGGCTACAAAAAGACGAAGAGAAGGGAGAGGGAGACTCACCAGAGGCAGCGGGCGAAGAAGCGCGGCGGCGCTCCGGCGAGGGGCTGAATCACTTCGATTCTACACCTAATCTTGCGAACCCCGGGTCGATTCAACTCCCCCTGTCACGAGGAGCACGAAGGAGGAGGGATTTGCAAGTGAAAGTGGCGGAAGAAGGATTGGCCTTGAATCGAAGATGGGGGCACTCTTTTGAGGGGTTGACGGGCGGCGTGGAGAACGAGGTCCAACCGCCTCGGTCAGTGATCCACAACCCAAGGAATCACTTGGGCGTGAATCACCATTGACCGAGGAAGAGATTCCATGAAGAGGCCACCACCAAATGGTGATCGAGGCCTCCTCGAAAAAAGGATGAAAGCAGGGTCAAACCCGCTTCTGACAAGGGACAGACCTCGGTCAGGGAGTTGACCGAGGCCAACCAATGGAGTGCTCTGGTTGGTCCACGTGGACCAACCAGAAAATTCCCTGGCGAAAAACCCTTATAAAATGAATTAAAAATAACAGATGAATTAATTAAATTTTGATTATAAAATGAAAAATATTTGTAATTTTATGAAGTATTTTATGGTGATTTTTGTTTATTATTATGAGCTATATTTTTACAAACTACCTTCATACCCCTATATAGGTATATTATCTAAATACTTTATTACTTTTATTTTGTGATTTTAATTTTATTATTTTTATTTCATATTTTATAAAATTATAAAATACTTTTACCTACATACATATATTTTTATTTTATTTTTCTTATTTGTTTTGTATATTTAATAGAATACAAGTATGTTTTGTATAGGTATATGTACAGGTAATGTATCTATGTATTTTCTTTTTAAGTATTTTATTTTTGTTTTTATTTGGGTTTTTATTCTTATTTTAATGTACATTATTATTATAAGTATTATTTACAACATTATAAAAATATAAAATTGTAAAAATAATAAATAAATAATAAATTGAATATTTTAATATGTACAAGGTACAATAGGGGTCCAAAACTCAACTTTCAAACCGTAGCTCCGCTAAATGCGAAACCACCGCCATTAAATAGCTTATTTTCTTCTATATACAATTAAAGGTGAGTATGCTGCATTTGGAGTTTTTATTTGTGAGATACGGGTCTGGGAAGTTGGCATTCTGGATTTTTATTCAGACCATAACTTTTTATCTGTACATTATTTTTCTGTGAAATCAATTTTATATTTTTCTTTATTAAATTATCTACAACTTTCATGTACAAAGTTTCTTTATTTGATGCACAAAAAGTGGAACCAAAAATAGGTCCCAAAATGAATAAAGAATGAATAGAATGTATGGGTATTTTATCTGCAATTCTGACCTTATCTCCCCCTACTTTATTCCTTGTCGACCTATTCATCAAGATGCCTAGGTCTCGGGGTTTCAGGTCATAAAATATTTACAATATTTTATTCTTTTTCTTTTCTTTTCTTTATTCTATAATTTTGGCACTAAAAACCGCATTTTATACAATATTTACACACATATACATGAATGCTAAAATGCATGAATTACGCCTATTTACACGCATTTACTAGGGTTTTTAAGGCCAAAATGATAGAATAAAGATGATGAAACGTGGATTCATCACCCCCCTATACTTGCCTTTGCTAGTCCCTAGCAAACACTTATGCAATAAGTGCAGAAAAAGAAAAATAAAGAAAAGAAAAAGAAGAAAGATGGATTTTATTTGATCATCAAACTTGTCTTCACAAAATCAAAGTTTGGAGCTTAAGTCGGACCTTTGGAATTTTAGTGCGGTCGGAACCTTAATGAGAATCGAATTTGAAATCCAACAGTCCCTGAGAATCTCAAAACTCTGTCCAAGTCTCCTCAATAGCCAGGTCAGAAATATCTCAATTCATACGCAAACCCTTACGACTATGAGTCTGACTCGTACAGTGTCAGTGATGGTGGCTCTCCCCAACTAGAATGACAAAGAGATTGACTTCTCCAGCATGACAACCCAATGATTCCCCAATCCAACAACTCCATCCTCGAGGAGCGGGGTATTCCCTTCTAAGTTCAAGTAGCAACCAGCTCAAGAGGAGGGGGTGAAGAGAAGAATGGACGGTAGCCAGTGTAGCTACCTATCCCGGGATGCAAGACCAGTGTAGTCGAGTCATCCAGCTGCATGCTCACATGATATGATTTTGGAACTCAAGCTTGCTTATTGACTTTGTACATACTTGCAGGCTTTTATTTTTTTGTACATGCCTGAACTTTTTTTATTTTTCGAAATACTATTCACAGCAGCATTTACATAAGGAGTTTTTCCTCTTGAGCCAGTAGACTATCCCTCTTTTGAAGCTTTATCGCAACCCACAGCCTCCTGTCTTTAGACTTCCTAATCACTGGACGGGTTGGGGTGCACTTCCCTCCCTAGAGGAGGACAAGTGTTTCCACTTGTGTGCGTCTCATACCGGCAAATCCAATCCCCTCACCACTCCAACTGAGTTGAGCCATGTGAATGGTGCAGGTGTTCAAGTTAGGTCATTATCAACAATAGTCGTGCGTGTGCTCCGAAATACTCTACTTAGGCAATCAAGAATCTATTGAACCAAGTCCCGGGATCCTCAAAGAATTAAGTCAACTGGACCTGAAGTACCTCAAACCCAGTTCCTACAAGGTTCCTGTTATTAGGTAGATTTGAAGGTCCAATCAAGCTCCAATCTCCGGATTTTACTTAGACTTGTTCAACTATCAAACTCAATCCGAAAAATGCGAATGCTATGCAATGCAATGCAGAAAATTTTTTTGTGATGCAATTTTCAAGGATTTTGAACTTTTTATGGATTTTTGAAAACATGATGCTGATGCATATGCATTTTTTTGTCTTTTTCATAAAGATTTTTCAAATGTTTTTGGGTTTTAATTTTGCAAATGTTTTTGGGCTTTTTGAAAACAAAAAGATTTTGGCTGAAAAATAGGTTAAAATATGTACACGGGAGTGCTTCTTATATAAATACAAGAAGTGGATTTTAAGAATTTACAAGGGTACGTGATCCATTTTATAGATATATACATATATAGTGGATTTTGGTGTGATGTGTATATTCCTCAAACTTATTTGACACAAGCTTTTGCAAACAATTTTTGAAAACTATAGTCCAAAATAATTTTTACAAACATTTTACACACATTTGAAAATCATTTTGCAAAGGCTTTCAAAACAGTATATATAGGTTTTTCAAATCATTTTTGCAACCATTTTTCAAACCATTTGCAAATCATTTTTCAAACATTTTATTTCACACAAAGAAAATAAGTTTTTACAAACCACACATTTTCACACAGGTTGAAAACATGTAACAAAATATTTTCAAAATAGTTTTCAATAGATGTTCACAAAGTTTTTCAAACTATTTTTCAAATATTTTGCAAAAAAAAACATTTTCACCTGATTTATTAATCAGTAAATACAAAAAAGAATTTGAGGAATAATCACATCTTTTAATGAATTTTAAAGAATTATTAGCCATATTATTAAGAAAATACGAAAGTACGAGTTATGGCTAAAATATATACGTAGTATATACGACCCCCCTATACTTAGCTTGAGCTATGTCCTCATAGATCGGAGAGAAAAGAGAAGACATAACTCGTACTAAGTATAGACAAGTCTAAATAATAAATGAATGAATCAATGAGAAGTTGACCGTCCCCCCTATACTTAGGATCAAATAATCCTAAGTATATCAGACTGTACACAAAGCAGGGAGGGTCAAGGGTGGGAATGAACAGATCGTACTCAGATTGTCTCCCCTATACTTAGGGTAAGATATCCCTAAGTATAGATAAGAAGAGGAGACAATGGAGAAGATCGAAGAGAATAGAAGAAACTCAGGGTGCACACCCCCCTATACTTAGGACAAAGTGTGTCCTAAGTATAGAGAACTGTCTACAAGGGGTGGCACCTTTTTGATAGATACAGAAGATAGAAAAGGAAAAGAAGAAAAGAAGAAAAGAAGAAAGAGATGAGATTGGATATGAACAACTCGGGATGCACATCCCCCCTATACTTAGGATAAGGTACATCCAAAGTGTAGCAGTGATGAAAGGGATGGCATCAATTCGGTAGAACAAGATGGAAGAACTTGAAAAGAAGAAAAGAAGAAAAGACGAAAAGGAAAATCATTCCAAAAATATTTTTTATGTGCTTCGCCTTCCTCTGCCTGTCCCGGGCTGTTCAGCTCATTCTCATATATTACTTGAATGGAGTCAACAACAGCCATGAATGTGTCATGTTCAAGGTATGGCTTCAGAAGCTGTCCATTGACTACAAAAGGCTGTGCGTCAGATGACAGATTAGATATCAAGACGCTTCCGTTGTCACGCACCTGCCTAACCAAAAACGCCCAGTCCATTTGCTCTTCAATTTACCTGGAAAGATCTTTAATTTCACATCGAACAACCATACCTTCTGACCTGGATCAAAGGACTTGTGGCGGATGTGCTTGTCATGCCATGTTTTGACCTTTTCCTTGTACATCAGGCTGTTGTCATATGCCATAATCTCTGAATTCCAGTAATCTGTTCAGATCCAGTTTCCTGTTCTGTCCTGCTTGCTTGGAGTCCAAATTACAGATATTAATAGCCCATAAAGATTTGTGAATAAGTTCCACGGGCAAGTGACATGGCTTGCCATACACCAGGCAGTAGGGAGACATTCCCAAGGGCGACTTGTACGCTGTTCTGTAAGCCCAAAGAACAGAATCAAGCAGCTGAGACAGTTCTTGCGATCCGGACGCACAAGTTTCTGTAGAATTGTCTTGATCTCCCTGTTTGAACATTCAGCCAAGCCATTGGACTGCGGGTGGTAGGGTGAAGCAACACGATGCTCGATACAGAATTCTTGGGTCAGCTTCTTCACCTCTCTGTTTATGAAATGACTGCCCCCGTCAGATTTGAGAATCTTGGGAATCCCGAACCGTGCTATGATGTGATCTCGTAAGAATCGACAGACAGTCCGACTGTCGGCGGCTCTGGCGGGGATAGCCTCCATTCATCGACTGACATAATCGACAGCAAGCAGAATATACTCATAACCCTGACTGTTAGGAAACGGGCCCATAAAGTCGATACCCCATGCGTCAAAGACATCTGAGATCTGAATGTACTTCAGAGGCATCGTATCTCTCATTCGATGGTTCACCCATCTTCTGACAGTCAGTGCAACCTTTGACGTATTCATCTGCATCTTTGAACAATGAAGGCCACCAGAGGCCACTTTGAAGAACTTTTGCTGCCGTTCATTTTCCTGAATGATGTCCTCCAGAATCTTGATCATGACATAAAGCGAGGACACTTGGAACTTCCTCCTGAGGAATACACCTTCTCCAGATGCAATCTGCTCCCCTCACGAAACAAATACGGGTCTTCCCACTGGTAGAAATGGATTTTAGACAAAAATCTGTCTATTTTCAACTTAGGCCAGTCCTGTGGATTTTCTTGGCAACTAGATAATTCACAATGTCCGCATACCAAGGAAGTGAGGCGACAGACAGAATCGATTCATCTGAAAGGTCTCTGTGATAGGCTGCAAGTTCAACTCAGGAGACTCCGGTTCAGGAAGTCTTGACAGATGATCGGCCACTACATTCTTTACCCCAGGTTTATCTCTGATCTCCATGTCAAACTCCTGGAGGAGAAGGATCCACCAGATGAGACGTGGTTTGGCATCCTTCTTCTGTGTAAATACCTAATGGCCGAATGATCAGTGTAGATGATAACTTTGGACCCAAGAAGGTAAGATCTGAACTTTTCCAAAGCAAAGACTACCGCTAGCAGCTCCTTTTCTGTGTCAGTGTAATTTCTCTGGGCTTCGTCGAGCGTTCGGCTAGCGTAGTGAATCGCAAATGGTACATTGTCTTTTCTCTGCCCCAGTACAGCTCCGATGGCATAATCTGACGCGTCGGTCATGATCTCGAAGGGCTGAGTCCAAATCGGCGGTTGTAGGACAGGGCCTGTGTGTGAGCTCTTTCAACTGATTAAAGGCAAGGAGCACACGGTCGTCTACAATGAACTCATTGTCCTTGCTGAGCAACTCAGTCAGCGGTCTGGCCAGTTTGCTGAAATCTTTAATAAATCGTCGGTAAAACTGACATGGCCCAAGAATGACTGGACTTGCTTGATATTTGTAGGTGGCTCCAGCTTAGAAATTACATCCACCTTGGCTAGGTCAACCTCCATGCCACGTTTTAGAAACAACGTGACCCAGCACGATTCCTTCGGTCACCATGAAATTGCTCTTCTCCCAGGAGAGCACAAGATTCACTTCGCAGCACCTCCGTAGGACTCGGTCTAGATAGTCCAGACATTGATCAAAGGAATCCCCATAGACCGAAAAATTGTCCATAAAGACCTCGAGAAAGCTGCCCACCATATCGGCAAAACTGCAAGCATACACCTCTGAAATGTGGCTGGGGCGTTGCAAAGCCCGAACGGCATCCGTCTGAAGGCATATGTACCAAAAGGACAGGTGAACGTGGTCTTCTCTTGATCTTCAGGAGCAATAGCAACTTGATTATACCCAGAGTAGCCGTCCAAGAAATAGAAATATTCTTTCGCGGCCAATCTCTCCAAGATTTGGTCGATGAAGGGCAGCGGAAAATGACTTCTTGGTGGCAAGATTGAGTCTTCTGTAATCTACGCACACTCGCCAAGAAATTGGTACTCTGGTGGCGATCTCCTCTCCTTTGTCATTTTTCACGATGGTGATCCCTGATTTCTTGGGCACAACATGCAGAGGGCTCACCCATTTGCTGTCGGAGATGGGATAAAATGAATCCCGCATCACACCATTTCTGGATTTCTTTCATAACCACCTCTCGCAGGTTTGGGTTTAATCTTCTTTGCAGTTCACGAGAGGGTCTGCAGTCTTCTTCCAGAAAGATGCGATGCGACAGAGTGACGGATTGATCCCATGGAGATCGGAGGTTCGCCAGCCTATCGCCTTGCGGTTGCGTTCAAGAACCTCCATCAGACGAGATTCTTGATCTTCGGTCAGATGTGCATTGATGATGACGGGTACATGTTCGGTTCTCCTGCAAGGAAGGCATACTTCATATTGGAGGGCAAGGCTTTCAGCTCTGGCGGAGTCTGAGCTGCTTCAGTGGTGACCTCATCTATTAGTACAGGTGGTGAGTCTTTCAACTGCGTAATGTCCACCATAGACTGCTCTGTCTCTTCTCTCAGATCCTGACAGAATTCTTCAATAATTACATCTTCATCCGAAAATGCTTCTGAATTCGGCTCCTGGTTTTGAAGGCATATCAACCCCACAGCAGTGTCTTGCAGTGCATCAGAGTTCCTCATCTTGATTGATACAGGGAATCGACTGCGGTCTCCACTTCCCCTCGGATCGAGAGTCCGTGGATCTCATTATCATCCAGGAATAGGTTGGTATCTTGAATCTCTGCTAGAAAATCGCAATCTTCATCATTCTCAATCACCCTTGCACATGATACAGAAGTCGGTTCCACGGGCGTTCCCTCGGACAGGGTCTCTACTCGGATAATTTCATTGCAGCTCCAAAAGTGATTTCTCCTGTCCCATAATTCACTACTGTGTTTGACGTCCGCAGAAATGGCCTTTCGAGTATGATCGGGGTAAGGAGCAACGGAGCGGGGACGTCCATATCTAAGACCACAAAATCGGCTGGGAAAGACTTTCCCTGAACCGTGACGATCACGTCCTCCAACAGGCCCCTAGGCCACTTGACTGACTTGTCTGCAACTGCAGAATCATCTTTGTAAGTTTGAGCGGTCCCAGCTTGAACTCCGTGAGTAGTGAGGCTGGCATCAGATTGACAGATGACCCGTTGTCAAGAAGTGTTCGCTCGAACTCTTCATCGAACATCTGGCAACGAACAAGGGGTGCTCCCATATCTGGCTTCTTGTCCGGGAGGTTGCTGATGGCGTTGACGGTGGCCATAGTGAGGATGTGCTTTTCAGATTTACCACCTTTGCTTCTAGAATTGTGGGGTGTTGGCCTGCGCTTAGTTGTACATGCCTCCTTCTCAATCCTTTCTTGATCGCTGGCATGTACTCAAGAGCTTTCATTAATGGCATATTTAACACCAAATTCTGAATGATTTCTATGATAGCAGGATCCGACAAACACTTTTCAAATTTTTCATTTTTTTTTGTGTTTTTTCATTGCTTCGGGAAAAGGAATATTTACAAACTCTCCTCCAATATCATTCAAAATAGTGTCCGTGTTGTTGTTTACAGGTAGATGACAAAAAAGAATGGATTCATCTATAATTTGTGGACCAAAGATGACAGGCTCGGCTTCAAATGCTGGCGTTGGACTCGCTGCAAGTGATGTGCTCCTCCTGTCAGGAACTGGCTGTGATGCGGATGCAGGCGTCTCCAATGCTGGCTGGTCTCCACCGAGGTTGCTGCTATCTTTTTGTGTTTTTCTGTTTTCTTCATTTTTTTGTGGTTTTATGGCTCCTGGTGCTGCCCCCAAAATGCTGACTGGCCCTGGTATTGGCTGGACTGACGATTCCCCGTCAGATGCAATGTGCTTTCCTTTCGCCGTCGCCGATAGCTGGAGTGTCCTACCGCTCCTGAGAGTAACAGCGTTAGATAAAAAACAATTAAATTCACCTGATTCGGGTTGGAAACTGCTGGCTACTTGCTCCTTGCATCGGAAATTGTTAGGATTGGCTTCGACCTGGGCTGGTATGACGGTTTTGGCTGCCGTCAGGTCGTCGATCTTCTGGTTCATCTCAACCATGTTCTTCATCAACTGCTCCAAACAGGCCAGGGCCGGATTGACCGGCACGATCTCAGAAGATTCCCCCTGCTGGGGTCTAGACTGCTGATATGGCGGTTGAGATTGTGACTGGTATCCTTGTGCAAATTGTTGAGGAGGGGGATTGGAGGAGTACTGCGAATGGTGTTGATTGTATTGTGCAGCCGGTTGCTGGTGATAACCTTGTCCACGATATCCGGACTGCTGAGGCCCATGTTGGTAATTCTGCCTCCACGTGTTTCCATGTGATGGAGGCTGGTACTGGTATGGCTGCTGGAAGGGTCTCCCACCCTGCTGTTGCTGCTGGAAGGGCCTGTTGCCCATGTTCTGACCCTGAGAGTGTCCCTGAGGACGGGTCAGCTGCGCTTCGTTGTTCCAGACGCCATTGATCTCCTGGATCAGCGGCGGGGGTGGAGAGAACTGCTCGGAGTAAGCGGGCTGGTGCTCTGGTTGATATACAATCATCTGTATCTGAGGCTGCGGTTGCTGCTTCGGGACCTACACGTAGTACACGTGCTGGACTGGCTGGGGCTGCGGTGGAGTCGGCTGAGGATTTTGCTGCATTGGAGGCTCCTTCTTCTCAGCATTCGGCTCGGAAGAGGTAGAAGCGTTCGTCTCGGCAGAGGTAGACACAGCGTTGCACATGTTTGCATTCAATGCTCGGACGAGCTGCTCCAGCTGCTGGGAGATCTGGTCGAGCTTCTCCAGACCTTGGGTCCTCTTCTCTATGACTGCCAGCTTTTCGAGGTCCTGTGACCTCTTCTCGATGATATCCACTTTGGACAAGTGGCTCCCAATGATGCTCAAGTTGGAGCTCTCATCTTTGTCCTCGGTGTGAGAAGCCATGTTAACTGGCTTGCTGATGGCGGTTGGTGTCTTCATGTAAACTCGAGACGAGGATTGGGCTGCTTCTCCCTCAGCCATTTCTTCGAAGACGTTCCATACTACATCCTCGTCCTTGTTAAAATGGGAACCGCCGCAAGCTGCATCCACGAGCTTTTGGCTCTCAAATGATAGCCCCCCGAAGAAATGCTGTACGAGACTGGTTTTTGATATTTCATGGTGGGGGCATTTTTCTTGGAGGTCTTTGAATCGTTCCCACGCTTCATGGATAGTCTCGTGGGGTTGCTGGCAGAAACTAGAGATCCGGGCACGCATCTGATTTAACCTCCCAAGGGGATAAAATTTATGGAGAAAGGCAGATTTCAACTCCTCCCAGGTGGTGACGACGTTCCCGAGATGGTCGACCCAGTAAAGGGCCTTGTCTTGAAGGCTGAAAGAGAACGCGGTCATCTTGATCACATCCAGGGGGACTCCGGGGTAGTGAGCAGTGGAGCAGATGCGGTTAAACTTCTTGAGAAAAATATATGGCTCTTCAGTGGTGTTCCCATGAAAGGTGGGAAGCAATGACAGAAACTGCGGCTTCAGCTCGAAGTGGGCGTGCATACGCGGAATTTGGATCCACTCAGTAATGCGCCCTGCTCCTGGGTTGTATGTCTGCTTGAGTGTGGGCTTGGGCTGCGGTGGATCTTCTTCTGCTGCTTCATATTCGGGTCCCACTGAAAACTCATCATTGATTTCATGGTCATTGGGATCGTAGTTTGGATCATCCTCCCGTCGGCCATCTCTCGCATCGGCCCTTCTCCTCAGATCATTCAGCATGTCCTGAAAGACTGTCTGGGCCAAAGCCTGATTGGTCAACTGCTGCTGAATGGCTTGAATGGAAGCCAGCAGTTGACTGTTGACCTCGCCCTGCGTAGTGTATTGTCCTTCCGCTGCGTTGTCTTCAGGCTCCTGCTGGGGCTGTGGTCCTTTTCCCCTTCCTCCTGCCATTTTTGTCTCTGCTTGGTTGACTGACTCGAGCTCTAAGTCTGCACATGGTAGAATGCCCCGATCAGTCTGAATTGCAGCACCAGATAGAGAGATACGGTCTGTGTCAAGGTCGACACAGAACTTTGTTAAGGATGGCGATGTGTAAGGAGTGAAATCAATGGCCATCCAAAACGGACAGAGTTCGGGACGAGAGTGGTCCCGGTTTATTGAAGAAGGCAGGGAGTCTGGAGGTCGGTTCATAGGGTTTGAACCGGTGTCTCGGGAATCGCCCTGAATTATTGGAGATGGCGAACGGATGGAACTGATGTGGGTGCCGACAGAGCCTCGACTAAACTGTCCATTCGCCGCCATCTTGAAGATCAAGAGGAAGATCGATGTGGATGAAAGATACGGGGGTCAACAAGAAACAAATGGAATGTAAAACAGTAGAAGGCTCACAATGAGCGAGGGTCAACAGGGGGAACACAAAATTGCGCAACGGCGCGATATTTTTGATCTTGACCCAAATGTGATTAGCAATCAAACACAAGACAAGGGAGTTCACCAACTCAACGCGTGAATCCGTGAAGGTTCGGCTTTTATCTTTGTAATTTTTATCTTGATTTCAGGAATTTATCTTTCAACGAGTCCTTAGAGCGATACGCCTATAGGAGCGAGAGTACTGCCGGAAAAGTATTCCCGTACTTGTCCTCCTCCTGTGTAACCTGTAACTTGCGCTTTTTAAGGTCCTTGTAACCCTTCCTGGATCCCTACTCAGCCAAAGAAATAGAGGGAGGAAGCCGATAGGCGAAACCGATATTTCGGATCTCGCTCGCAACAGAATCACCTGTGAGCGTGCAAGATCCTACTCGGACGCAGCCGGTGAGACAGACACCCCCGTGAAGGCGTGGCCTATGCTCGGTACTTCAGACAAGGTCAGCGCTCACACAATAGTGAGTCACCACTAGCGACCAAGCCCAACTCGACTACGTACGATAGTAGCGCCAATACTTCGGAAATCCAGGCGATACACAAGGCAGCCACAAGTTGGGTTTTGGGCTCTAATCCTTACGAACGCTCACCTCACTTGGAAGGAGACCTTCCCATGCAACCTGAAAACAAGTGAGGGGGTTTTACTCTCCCCAATCAATGAGTCCTAATTACCAATTGTTATTTAGGTCAAAGTTTTCTTAGCAGTCCCCTTTTTTAATTTTTTTTGTGTTATCGCTTCTTTTGAGTAGATTCAAACAAGCACCTAACGATTTTGTATTTTCTTTATCCTAATGTATCCAAAATCAGAGGGAGAAAAGAGTCGTGAAAAGCCAATGCAAGTCGGCACCAAGATGGAAATCTCACCTTTGTGCCTATATGATGAATGCAAAGTGAGAAGACTTATAGTGAATCCCAGCTCTCTCCTTGCGGGATGCAAGGCAGAAATTTATAAACCTAATCTATATGCCGGTTATGCAATGCGGAAATCGTCCTATAACAGGCAACTGCTAGTGTGAAGAACCACGAGTTAACCGCTAACTCCTAATCCTAGTGTCCGGTCTAGGCTCACTCCTCCTCTGCTCAACACATTTGAGTTAGGAGAAAGCGCTTGTGTGGAGTGAGCTCGCGGCGTGCGGATCGAGAGCCAATGATTAACTACTTAATTAATCTAAGTCCAAATACGAACTATAGGAGCATGCAAGAGTTATTAGGGTGTTTGGACCTAGGTTACTCGAATCAAACAGGACCTAATTCTAAGAGCTCAATCCACAAAAGAAATGAAAAAGAAAAACAAAACCGGAAAATGACGGTCGAGAAAACACGAAAAAGCCGCGGTGAGCCCCGGGTGAACAAACACCCAGAAATTAGGCCCGAAGTGTTCAAGTGTCCAAGTCCTGTATTATTACAAATTAATCAAATACTCTCTCTCTCTCTCAAAAAATAAAAGCAACTCTCTCTCTCTAGTTCTCCTGCTCTCTCCTACCGGCTAGGGTAGAATAGCCGGTTCCCTCCTCCCAAGGCTGCTCAGGATCCCCTAGGCGATCCTCCTCGGTCGGCGGTCCCTCGCAAGAAAACAAAAGAGATGTCAGACAGTTCAAAACAAATGATACACAAGAGACAAGTAAGCAAAAATGGCTAAGTCACTAAAAAGACCCAAAAAGGTACTCTACAAGCCGATGCTCCCCGGCAACGGTGCCATTTGAAAAGCGAGACTTTTGAGAGCCGCTAAATAGCGGTCTGCAAGTCAGACTCACTGTCGCTGATGCGACTGCTCAAACATCCTCGGTCTTCAACAATTAACCCACACAATCAATCAGAGAATGAACAGCAAGGATTAAAATTTATTATACCCTACTAAAGATGTATAATGGCAAGCAAGTAGGGGTCGAACTCAAGAAGCAAAGGTGTAGAGCATAGATAAAAATCCAAACCTAAGTCTAACAAGCTACTTAACCAATCTAGAATTTTTTGTGGTTTTAATTTTATATATTTTTTTATTTAATTTTTGATTTTATATTTTGTACTTTGATTTTAATTTATGGATTTTTTATCTTCTTTTTTTCTATTTTATATATTTTTTTTATTTTCTTTTTCAATGTTGGAAAATAAAGACAATGTAATAAAATGGAGAAAGAGCTATTTATAAAAATAGATAAAAATGTTCAAAGATTACCAAATAAACTAATTTTTGGTCTTTTTAAGATTTTTTACTGTTTTTGAGCTTTTTGGGTATTTTTCTAAATATTTTTGGTATTTTTAATTAGCAAAATAAAGAAAACAGTGAATAAAATGCAAGGCTGAAACTAAAATGGAGAAATAAAATAGCAAACAGTAACAAAAATTCTCCAAATTAATTTTCACCTAAGATAATAAAACAAAGAAAAATCAGGAAAAGAAAACACAATTTTTGGATTTTTTATGAATTTTATAAATTGTTATGATGGTTTTTAGAGTTTTGTGATTTTTAGGAGTTTGGTTTTATAATTTTTAATGATTTTTGGTCTGAAATTAAAACACACTAAAAGGAACAAAATATATTTTTTGGGATTTTTCTGGAGTGTTTTTATATTTTTTTTATGGATTTTATAAGCTAGACAGTGCTGAAAATAGATGTTTTTGATTTTTTAATAAATATAAAAATAAAATAAAATCAAAAACTAAAATGATAGCGTTAAAGTACACATGTCCAGAAGCTTAACCCTATTTTTGTGGAATTTTTGGACTTAAAATGATAGGTTAAATAAACACAAACAGCATCCAATCAATACACATGCCTGGTAGGGGTATGCATGCAATTATAAAAATATCCAGGGGGCTCAGATGCAATTTCCACCAAAAAGGCACGCACAGCTCACGTGAAACACCATTCACAGGGGCATAATTGTAATTAAAGAAAACCGGCTGGGCATACATGCAAAATTTCCGAAAACATATTATATATCCTACGCACAGGGACGAAATTGCAAATACACAAAAGTTCTGGGCCTAACTTGCAAATTACCCAAAAGTCACACGCCACCGTCACGTGCGGTGCGTGGCGTGGACTGAAGTGCAAATAGTGAGAACGTGAGGGTCTGCATTCAAATATACAAACTTTTTAAACGACAACTGAAAGTTACTGGACTAAAAAGTAAATACAAAATTCGTGGGTTAAAAATGCAAAATACCCACGGGGCGTGATCCAGCGGTCGATGGCGAGGCTTTTGGACACGTGGCGCAGATCAGACGGCGACGCGGCTGAGGGGATCGGACGGTTGGCGTTGCGTTTGGAGCAGAGGACCGATCCTACGGCGGGGAGAGGTTCACGAAGAACTCCTCCCCGGTGAACTTCGGATGGCGATGGCGGCCGACACACGGCCGCTCCGACCCCCAGGATCAAGGGCAAAAGGATCCTGGGATCCTTCCGCGTCGATTGGTGGCCTCCGGAGAGGCGGAGGCGGCGCGAGGTGCTCGGACGAGGAAGGCCGCCTGGAGGTGCTTCCCTGTAACTTCGAGGCTCGATAGCGCCTTCGTTGGACTTCTTTCCTGCAGGGTTAGAAGCACGGCAAAAAGGGGGTGCTCGGAGGGCTCTCCGATGGTCGGATGGAGGCGAGAGGTGCCTGGGATGAAGAGCTCCGACGAGCGGCGGAGAGAGGAGCTTGATGGCTCGATCTGAGCGAGATCGAGGGACCTGGAAGGGTGCGGCGTGGTGACGGAGCGGAGGGAGACAGGATGGAGGTGTTTAGGACAGCGGGGATCACTGGAATGGTCGGGAACGACGGGCGGAGCTCAGCTCCGCCGTAGGTTCGATCGAAGATTCTCTCGGTGATTGGATAAACAGCGGGATAAACTGTTGATGGGCTAACTTAATCTACACTAAGGCTACAAAAAGACGAAGAGAAGGGAGAGGGAGACTCACCAGAGGCAGCGGGCGAAGAAGCGCGGCGGCGCTCCGGCGAGGGGCTGGAATCACTTCGATTCTACACCAAATCTTGCGAACCCCGGGTCGATTCAACTCCCCCTGTCACGAGGAGCACGAAGGAGGAGGGATTTGCAAGTGAAAGTGGCGGAAGAAGGATTGGCCTTGAATCGAAGATGGGGGCACTCTTTTGAGGGGTTGACGGGCGGCGTGGAGAACGAGGTCCAACCGCCTCGATCAGTGATCCACAGCCCAAGGAATCACTTGGGCGTGAATCACCATTGACCGAGGAAGAGATTCATGAAGAGGCCATCACCAAATGGTGATCGAGGCCTCCTCGAAAAAAGGATGAAAGCAGGGTCAAACCCGCTTCTGACAAGGGACAGACCTCGGTCAGGGAGTTGACCGAGGTCAACCAATGGAGTGCTCTGTTGGTCCACGTGGACCAAACCAGAAAATTCCCTGGCGAAAAACCCTTATAAAATGAATTAAAAATAGCAGATGAATTAATTAAATTTTGATTATAAAATGAAAATATTTGTAATTTTATGAAGTATTTTATGGTGATTTTTGTTTATTTTTATGAGCTATATTTTTACAAACTACCTTCATACCCCCTATATAGGTATATTATCTATATACTTTATTACTTTTATTTTGTGATTTTAATTTTATTATTTTTATTTCATATTTTATAAAATTATAAAATACTTTTACCTACATACATATATTTTTATTTTATTTTTCTGATATGTTTTGTATATTTAATAGAATACAAGTATGTTTTTGTATAGGTATATGTACAGGTAATGTATCTATGTATTTTCTTTTTAAATATTTTATTTTTGTTTTAATTTGGGTTTTTATTCTTATTTTAATGTACATTATTATTATAAGTATTATTTACAACATTATAAAAATATAAAATTGTAAAAATAATAAATAAATAATAAATTGAATATTTTAATATGTACAAGGTACAATAGGGGTCCAAAACTCAACTTTCAAACCGTAGCTCCGCCAAATGCGAAACCACCGCCATTAAATAGCTTATTTTCTTCTATATACATTTAAAGGTGAATATGCTGCATTTGGAGTTTTTGTTTGTGAGATACGGGTCTGGGAAGTTGGCATTCTGGATTTTTATTCAGACCATAACTTTTTATCTGTACATTATTTTTCTGTGAAATCAATTTTATATTTTTCTTTATTAAATTATCTACAACTTTCATGTACAAAGTTTCTTTATTTGATGCACAAAAAGTGGAACCAAAAATAGGTCCCAAAATGAATAAAGAATGAATAGAATGTATGGGTATTTTATCTGCAATTCTGACCTTATCTCCCCCTACTTTATTCCTTGTCGACCTATTCATCAAGATGCCTAGGTCTCGGGGTTTCGGGTCATAAAATATTTACAATATTTTATTCTTTTTTCTTTTCTTTTCTTTATTCTATAATTTTGGCACTAAAAACCGCATTTTATACAATATTTACACACATATACATGAATGCTAAAATGCATGAATTACGCCTATTTACACGCATTTACCAGGTTTTTAAGGCCAAAAATGATAGAATAAAGATGATGAAACGTGGATTCATCAACAGATCAGACTCACTGTCGCTGAGGCGACTACTCAAGCCTTCACGTTGATCAACAATTAACCCACACAATCAATCAAGCAATCAAGAGAAAGGATTAAATTTATTATACCCTACTAAAAATGTACAGTGGCAAGCAAGTAGGGGTCAAACACAGGAAGCACAGGTGTAAAGTAGACAAAATAAAAGTCAAATGCCTTGTGTCTAGTGAACTACTTAGCCAATATGGATTTTTTAATGGCTTTTTGATTATATATTTTTTATTTATTTTTAATTTTATATTTTTGTATTTTGATTTTAATTTACTGATTTTATATTTTCTTTTTATGTTTTATTTATTTTTTTATTTTTTTCTTTTTCTTTAAATAAAGATATAATAAAGATAAGGAAAATATATATACATTAGATATAAGAGAGAGATAAAAATGGGTAAAATAATCAAAATACAGGTAATAAAATATTTTTGTGTCTTTTCTATTTTTCTAATGTTTTTGTGATTTTTCTATATTTTTCCTATGTTTTTTGGCATTTTTAAAGGTCAAAATATTAGTAAACAGTGAAATAAACTACTGACCGTAATTAAAATGAGGATGAAAAATAGAAATAAGAGTCCAAAGATCCTCAAATTAATTTTAGATAAAAGATAACAGTTCAAAGAAAATTCAGGAAAAGAAAACACAATTTTTAGATTTTTTTATGAATTTTATAAATTTTTAGGAAGGTTTTTAGAGTTTTCTAATTTTTAGGAGTTTTCTTTTATATTTTTTTAGTGATTTTTGGACTGAAGTTAAAACATACGTAAAATATATTTTTTTAAGAATTTTCTGATGTATTTTTATAATTTTTATGGATTTTATAATGCAAACAGAGTGAAAATGCTTTTTTTGATTTTTTACATATATTAAAATGCAATAAAAATGTGAAACAAAAATATATCGTGGAACTACTATGCAACAGGAACTTAATATGATTTTTTTGGATTTTTTAGCTATTCATAGATGCGTTAAATAAATACTAGCAACATCAAGAAAATACATACAAGTAGGGGTGTTTGTGTAAATATGTAAATAATCCAGTTGCCTTAATGCAATTTGTCCAGAAAATATATACTGTAATTAAAATGTTTATGGACTAAACATAAATACCAAAATCGGTGAGGACTTTTCTGCAAAATACCTAGGATACACGTGCGTGAGCACGCGCACCTGTCAGGGGCTAATACGTAATTCACAAAAACCTCAGGGTCTTAAATGCAACTTGACAAAAATATTATAACTGCAAGTAGAAATTTTAGGACTAAAACTAAATACGAGAAGACCCCTAGGGTCGCTGATGAATACCCATTCATCACTCTTTATTCTTCTATTTTAGCTACAAAAACCTTTGCAAATACATGTAGATATGTGTAAATACAAATAATTACCAAAAGCATGCATTGTGTAAAAAACTATAATTAGCATGTTTTTGTGCACAAAATAAAAGAATAAAGAGCAAAAAGAAAAAGAGGGAAATATTTAGAATAAATATTGAGCAACCTAACCCAAGGGAGGGCTCAGCATGGGCCTGACCGCATAAAAGCCAAGTAGAGAGAGATAGGGGCTCACATTTATATATATTTGTAAATACATAAAACTTTATATTTTCCTCACCCAAAAATATACTTGTACATATTGTGTGTATATTCTATTAAAAACAAAATAAAAAGATAAAAATCAAAATTCAAAAATACCCCTTCACCATGTGTATAGACCACACTCTTGTATTTATTTAACCCTATAAATAAATTCATTTATTTTCTAAACTTTTTGTAAATATTCTATATTACCTTTTGTAAATAAAATAAATAAAAAGAAACAAAACAAAAATCAAATAAAAATTACAAAATTGAAAATACCAAAAATACATTGTATTAATACCATGTATATAAATGTATTCATTTATTTATTTCACCCTTGTATATAAGTGATAAAAATAAAATAAAAATATTCTTTTATTCCATATTTCATCTTGTAAATAAATAAAATACAAAATGGGCATAAAAACACATAAAAATAACAAATAAAAAAATCAAAAATAAAAATCCATGTAGTGTACATATACCTATATATAGAGCTAACCTATTTTTATTTCCAAAAATTAAATAAAAATCACCAAAAAATAGAAAAAAATAAAAGAAAAATATTTCATGTTTTAAGTTTTTCCTAATTCGACCTATTTCTACCCTAAAAAAATAAAACAAAAATCCGCTACACGTGGCCGCTCCTGATTGGGCCACGGGGGAATGTTGACCCCAGTCAACTCCCCCGCGCCTCCTTTCCTATTCTGGACCTCGCGCGCCGCGTCACCTTCTCCGATTTATGCACGCGCATCCAGGCTGTCTTCCACTCAACCCCCGCGCCCAAATTCTTCGCCGCACATCCCTCTCCCTCGCCGGATCCTCCGCCATCAAATCAAAGCTTTCCTTCGCCGTCCCCACTCAACCCTAGACGCCCCTGTCACTCTATATAGCCATCACCTCCGCCGCCTCCGCGCCGCATCTTTGGACCCTCTCCTTCTTCCCCGTGACCTCCATTGGCCTCGCAAGAGTGACAGCAAGCCGTTGCCTTTGTAGCAGTGAGGCGAGAAGGCGTATCCTCTGATCCGGCGACCTTCGCCGTTCTTGCTCCGCCGCCAGCGTCGAGCATCGAGCTTCAGGCCTTGACGCCCTTCGAAGCTACGACCCGGAGATAGCCCATCTCCAGCACAGTCTACTTCAGCCATCAGGTAACCTTAGTTCTTTCCCATTTAGCGTAATTTCCGATTTCCCCCAATTCCGACCTCCGACGCATATCTCCGATTCCGGCCACTCCGATTACCCATCTTCCAATCCGACCCGATCAGCACCTTCGCAACACCCTCACGCACCTTCTACGCACCTTCACTCAACCCAGATCGCACAGGATCTGGGAGTCGAGCTCCATCACCGTCGCTTCGCCGGAGCTCGTTCGCCACGCCGCACAGACCACCTTCACCCCGCCTTCTTGGGTCGAGGCACTTTGCCCTCGACCCGCGAAGCTTCTGAACTGTTTTGCAGGTCAAAAGGAGGTGTCTGAGCCTCCTTCCCAGTTCAGCCAGGAGCTTCTTCTCCGACGACCTCGCCGGAGCCTTCCAGGGCTCGGCCGGGGTATTGGAGACCTGTAGCAGCTGCGCAACCTCACGCCGGAGCTTCTCCGACCTTCAGGCGCAGCAGAGGAGGACCGGAGCGCACGCAGGAGGTCGGCGAAGTTCGCCGGCCATCAGTTCTTCGAGGACCTTCCAGAGCCGTCCGATGCACCCTCTGCTCCAGATCTGATCGTGACCGTCCATTCGTTGAGGAGCAGCAGCCGTCGATCCATCTGAGGATCGCATCTGGACCCTTGATAGCAGAGGAGAGAGGCCAAGACCCCAGCACCGTTAGATCAGCCACGTGGACCTCCCTCCGCCGTCGATCGAGCCCAAGAGCCGAAGCGTTAAAGGCGCATTTGATCTCCGCCGTCCGATCATCCACGCGTCATCATCTGGGCCGTCGCTATTAATAAAGGGGTAAATATCATAGGCCCCCCTCTGTTTGTTTTATTTCGTTTAAGTCCTGTAATTTTGAATTCTAGTTGTTTATTTTCTGGGTTATTTGCATCAAGGACCTCGCACGTTATTTTAATTGCAATTATACCCCTGCCAGTAGAGACCCACGTGCTCGGGCACGTGTTTTGTTGGGTTATTTGCGATGTATGCCCTGCAGTTCTGGTTGTTATTTATTG
Source organism: Ottelia alismoides (assembly GCA_037367405.1). Taxonomy (NCBI): domain Eukaryota; kingdom Viridiplantae; phylum Streptophyta; class Magnoliopsida; order Alismatales; family Hydrocharitaceae; genus Ottelia; species Ottelia alismoides. Next base: position 559,950 of record JAZKJV010000742.1, on the reverse strand, counting down.
AATAAAAGGTTTTGTTTATTTGCAAATATGCCCCTGTGAGCATTGATTATACGCATGTGCGAATTATTTTTGGGTAAATTGCATATAAGCCCCTGGACTTTTGGTACTTGTTACCAATAAGCCCTCGGAACTTATTTTTATCACATTTAGGTCCCTGTGTGCCCCAGACACGTGCTTGACACGTGAACTCTTGGGTATTTTGCACCAGGACCCCAGAACTTTTGGGTATTTGCACTTAGGTCCCTGTGCACAGTGCCCTACCTTTATTTTTGAATAAAATATCAAACGACCTCCAAATCCAATGAAATTTTGACACATGGCTCCTGCCATGGTGTAGGAATTTCTATGATTTTTGGGGACATTTTAGATTTCATTTATTATTTTTAAAAATTCAAAAACCCCTATTTTCGCCACTGTTTGACTTTAAAAATACCAAAAAAATATAAAAACTCCACCAAAAATTCTAAAAAAATTAGACATTGTTGTTTACTGGTTGCTTGATTTTCGAGCCAATTTTGGCCACTTTTCATCCTTTAAAAAACCTAAAAATTGAAAAACCCCTAAAAACTCATAAAAATTGTAATAAATAAATTAAAAATCCAAAAATAAAAATTAGGGTGCCTAAATTTTCCTTATTCTTTCTAGAATATAGGAAAAATACCTTTAGGGCTTTTTGAGATCCAAAATTATTTTATTTTGTGGTCTTAAGCCTTGCTGGACAGTACCCTATTTTTCTTGCATTGTTTGATTTTTAATAATTATTTTATCCATTAGAAAAATTCCAAAAATTCACCAAAAACAGTAAAAAACTTGAAAAACATAAAAACCATTTTTTTCCTAATTTTTGCATCATTTTTGTGTGTTGTATAAATTGTTGAAGTTGCATTGCATTCATTGTATTTCATTTTCTCATGCTTTAAAAAATTCTAAAAAAATTCAAAAACAAATAAAAACCCTAAAAAAGACTTCCTTGGATACTTGACTACATCGTAGGCTTTTTAAGCCAATCTGTGCTCCTTGAGTTCGACCCTGGGAGCTATACCAGGTTAAACCTAATAGCTAGACCGCTCTTTCTTGTGCTTGCTTGATTTTATCTTATTCGAGTGGTTGATTATTTTTCTTGATTTACTCAGCCCGAGTGATTGAGGTCGCAACGACCTAGCATTTATTTTACACCTTTACCTCTGTCATTTGGGCGGTGATCAGAATGGCGCCGTTGCCGGGGAGCACGGCTTTGTAGTCAGATTTCATTCTTGTATTTTTTGTCTCTCTATATTATAACTGTTTTCTGACACTCTCTCTTTCTATTTTTTGTGCGAGGTACTACGTGGAGCTCTTGAAGTACACTTTTTGAGGACCCGCACGGGAAGAAGAGCGGGAAGAGAGAGAGAGGAGAGGAAAATTTTATTTCAGAGAGAGAGGACATTATTCTTGTTGTAATAATTTAGGACTCAGACTCTGGACATTTGTGGACATTTGTAACATTAGCGGGTCTGTTTCGCCGAGCACCGGTGTGCTCGGGGGACCCATCTGATTTTCGCGGCTTTTATCGTGGTTTTCATAGCTAGCTGCCTTTTCCGGTGTTTACGTGGTTTTCCTCGAGCCCCTAGATTTAGGAATTTATGTTGATTGTGACGTAGATTTTTAAGGCCCAAACACCTAATAGAATATCTGTTCCCATAGAACGTAATTGGACCTTAATAAAATTCATTGAAAAAGTTAGTTTAATTGAATTTGAGACCACGTGCCGTGAGGAGTCACATACAGCGCTGGCAGGACCCGTTGTGGCGGGCACCGAGTGACTCCCAAGATCGGACTCCGGACTCAATTCGATTAGCTAACTATTGTTCTTCACGATCAATAGAAATTGCTTGTCTAAGGCCGGTTTTTCCCGCTGCACCATTTAGGTAGTTTTATTCTGTCTTTAAATTCTGCGCGGATCACTTGCATGTAGAGTGCTGGAGACAAGGTACGCATTTCTTTCTCTGCATGCATCATTGATTTCTTCGCGCATCGGCTTTTTCGTCTTCTCCCTCTGTTTTTGGATTAATAATCATCAGGAGAATCGGAAAAACCGCTAGGCCGCTTGTTTTTATTTTTGAAAAAAATTAAAAAGAAAAACAATAAAAATTGGGACTGGATAACTCTATTGACCCTAAAAGACACTCACAATAAAAATTTGTCTTGGGGAGAGCAACCCCCTCATTGTTTGGTTTGATTGTGCGAGAGAGTGACCCGAACACTAGGTAGAGCCCTCCGGTGCTCATCTCGACTGATTACCGACTCTTCTGTGCGGGACAGTCGGTTGAGAGAGTATCGGGTATCCTAACAGGTCACGTTAATCGCTCTGATATCTTGTATGATCACCAAATAAAATTGACAAGATAAATTGACCGATCTTTCACGGTCTTCACATTGTGTTGCGTTGGTGAACCGGGGGTTTGCTTTGCTATCATATTTTCTCCAGATCCCATCCGCCCAACTCGCCAAGATCAAGATGATGGGCAGACGATCTCTTAGGCAGCCTCTGGCTGCACCGCTTTCAGGCGCGTCTACTCCATCATCTAGGTTGGCCCGTGAGAGTCGAGACCAGCTCTCCGGGCCCGAGTTCGAATCCACCCTGTTCCCCCTCGATCCCCTTTCTTCTGTTCCTGAGAGACATGAGCCCAAGGAGAGACAAATTCATTTGACCGAACCTGAGTTGGGCTCTTCTGATTTTGCAGACATCCCTATGGCTGGAGCCGGTAGTTCAGACGATCGCCAGCCCGAACATTTTGTCTTAGACCAGGGGGCGATCAACTCCACCCTGATCGCGTCGTTAGAGACAGTTCAGAACCAGTTACGCGATCAGGGGGCTTTCATGATAGAGATGAGGAGGGAGTTGGAGAGACTCCGAAGAGAGCGAGAAGAGCCGAGCGAGCCAGAGGACATCCCTGATGCTGATGCAGAGGCAGCAGCCGCAGCAGCAGCAGCCGCAGCAGCGGCAGCCGCCGCCGCAGCAAGACCGATGCGGGAGCTTCACAACCCTGGATCTACACTGATGCACCAGTGGGTAGTGATTCCTGCTATCGTGGGGGATTTCAAGTTCCCTCCGAACACCCTGCAGATGCTTCCTCATTTTCACGGACTCGCCACTGAGGAACCACACCTCCATCTCCAGGAGTTTCTGATGATCTGCAGCACTGTCCACGACCGTCGTGTGGACCAAGATACGATTCGAATGATGGCCTTCCCTTTTTCACTGGCAGATAGAGCAGCCGCGTGGCTGAAACATCTAGGGAAGTTTGTGTACACCTGGGATCAGCTCCGCACCGAGTACTTGAACAAGTACTATCCACTCGGGCGGACGAATGCAGCAAGGGCCCTGATCAACAACTTCTCCATGCTCCCTAACGAGCAATTTCACGAGGCATGGGAGAGGTTCAGAGAGCTTCTAGATAGATGCCCACACCATGATATCTCGAAGCCGAACCTAGTTCAGAGCTTCTTCAGTGGGCTAACGCCAGAGCTTCAGGGTCTGGTGAATGCTTCTTGCGGCGGGTCCTACTTTGCCAAGGACCACAACCAAGTCTGGGCCATCTATGAGGAGATGTCCGAGAATTACATGGTGATGTCCCAGACTCGGTTGTATACACAGAGATCTCAGCAGCCGCCAGGACCCGTGCAGTACCAGCGGATAGCACGGGTTGATGCAGGTCCATCCAGTTCGTCCACAGTTGCAGCCGCACAGGCAGAGTCGGCCGCTGCGGACATGGGGATTATTAGTGAGAAGTTGGACCGCATGGAAATTATCGAGAAGAAGCAGTGCCAGGGCATAACTCAGATGGAGGAAATGGCACAGACTCTGAGCGACATGAAGACCCAGCTCCTGTGTCTTCAGGAGGCACAGACGGCTCCTCAGCCCCGTCTTCTGTCGCGAGGCGATTCCGGTGGCAGCCGCAGCTCGTCCCAGCGCTCCATCTCCTTGCAGCAGCCTAGACAAGTTCACCTTGTACAGGCGGAGCCGTACCAGCAGCAGCAGCCCTCTTACCAGGCACCACCATCTCCAGACTTACAGATGGTGGTATATCAGCCGGATCAGCCTCTGGATGTACTCCCACCCGCCCCATACGATGCAGAGCCGTTGATGGATGTCAACGGAATTTGGTATGACCGTCCTCAACCTGGAATCCGACGAGACCATCCCGGATTCAGGTGGGGGAATGGGAGTAACCAACCCCAGCAGCAGCCAGCCGGTCAGGGAGGGCAGTACGCCCAGCAGAGGGATCACCAGCAGCACCCAGCACACCAGCCATCATCATTCGTATCTCGTCCCTATCAGCAGCAGGGACAGAATTGGAGACGTGAGCAGCAGGCTCACCAGCAGCAGCATCCATCCTCTTACCCCTCTCAGCCACAGCAGCACCATGTCCAGCAGCCTCATTACCAGAGAGGCAACCCGTCAGGCTCCCATGAGAGCCCCGCCATGGATGATCTAGCCCGCCTCTTCACAGAGCAGCAGGCTACATTCAGACGGGAGATGGACGAGTTCCGCCAGGAGATGCGGGACCTGATGAGAGGGAAGGCCGCCATCCCTGCACAGATCGAGCCGAACCCGAATAATCTGAAGAGGAAATCTGAGCAGGTAGTTCACACTGAGCCTACCACTTCTAGTGACTCATTTGATGTTATCTCGTCGGATTTATTTGATGCTGATTTTGTCACACTTAGGAGCGGTAGAAGACCAGCAGGCGGCGCCTCATCTGAGCGACAACATGAGAATCCATCTAGAGCGCCAGATGAGGAAGAGGAGAGCGGTACTGAAGCCGCACATCATGATGACGGTGGTACTGATGCCACCCGAGATGCTGATTCACCCGGCGGTACTGAGGCCGCCATTTCACCACATCGAGGAGGTGGTACTGATGCCACCAGCAGAGCCGAGCCAGCCAGCGGTACTGAGACCGCAAGACGTCTGCATGAAGAGCCAGCTAGAGGTGGTACTGAGGCCACCAACATCTATTCTGAGAGAAATGTTGTTTTTCCTCGCATGAATGTATCTCAGAATTCTGATTTGAATAAAGGAAAAGGTTTAGTTTACTCTGATCCCACTGTTGTGAATGATGTTTGTGAGGATCCAGTCATCGAAACGTCTAGGCCTATTCCTAGTCCTTCATCTGAGAAGGACCCTGTGATCCCCTTTCCTAGAGCCCTTGAGTTAGGGAAAGGGAAGAAAAAAGAAAAAGACCCAAAACAGAGAGAGCAGGAGGAGTTCAGCCAGAGCATGATAGACCGATTTCACATCCAGCTGACCCTCAATGAGGCTTTGCAGCACATTCCTCTTCTTCAGCGATCCCTAAGAGATAGGACCACAATCAGGAGGAAGAAGAGGAACAAGACCGCAGAAATTCATGTGCTAACAAAAGCCACGTGTTACGCAATCCAGAACCATCTGCCGACTAAGAGGCCAGATTTAGGGGCCCCGTATGTCAGATGTCAGATTAGTGAGCAGAGGTTCGACCGCACTCTATTAGATAGCGGATCGTCTATCAACCTTCTTCCGGCAGCCCTTCTCCACCACTTAGAGTTGGGCACTCTTGTACAGAGCAGGACATACCTTCAGTTTGCTGATCGGTCTGTCAAGAGGCCAAAGGGGTTGTTGCGAGACGTTGTCGTCACGATTCAGGGTTTGCAATTCCCCGTGGACTTCGTAGTGCTGGACATGGAGACCCCTGACTCGTTGACCGATTCCCCCATCATCCTCGGACGCCCATTCTTGGCCACAGCCAAGGCGGTGACTGATCATGATAGCGGGAAGGTGTACTTTCGCGTCCAGGGCGAGAGTATACAAATAGAGACGGTTAAGGACCACAGAGCCAGATCCAGATCCCGCTCACATGGCAGTACAGATTCAGAGCAGCTGACAGACCCAGAGCCAGACATCCACCAGGACTGTGATTTTGTGATCACAGATGATGAGGCAGCTTGGGCAGATCCTGTAGCACAGACCATCCTCTCATATTCAGATTCGGCTGATGCAGAGATGATAGTAGAAGATAGTCTGGAGAGCACAGCCCTGGTTCAGGATACTATTGAGTCAGCAGAGTCGGATCTTGATCGCGACACGATTTCCAGTGATGGTGGTACTGAGGCCACCCTGCTCTATGGTGGTGCTGATGCCACCTTGTTCTCCAGTGGTACTGATGCCACTGAGTCTGATATAGATCCCTCGGATTCAGAGTCTGATTGGGCAGATTGTAATGATCAGATGCCAGATCTGGATCCACCTGAGCCTATAGATGAGGAGGAGGTAGAGGCAGAACAGATCAGAGACAATGTAGAGGACCCGCCTTCTCCAGATCCAGTTTGTGAGAGTTCATTATCATTTTCCCAGGCAAATTTGGCAGAATTATCCGCATACACACATCTTCTTCAGAAGCCAGATTTGCCAGCACCTAGCTGTCCAGAGCTAAAGCCGCTCCCTACTTCGCTGAAGTATCGATTCCTTGCGGGAAAGTCTGAGATGTACCCAGTCATCATCTCTGCTGATCTAACTGAAGAGCAAGAATCCCGTCTGATGGAGGTTCTTGAAAAGAACCGCAAGGCAATTGGATGGAGCGTAGCAGATCTCCATGGGATTAGTCCCTCGTTGTGCTCCCACCATATCTATCTTGAGGAAGGGGCAAAGCCGTCACGTGAGTTCCAGCGACGACTGAACCCCAACCTAAGAGAGGTTGTCATGAAGGAAATATCAAAATGGTGGAGTGCAGATTTTATTTATCCCATTTCCGACTCCAAGTGGGTGAGCCCCTTGCATGTGGTGCCCAAGAAGACGGGCATCACGACTGTGATCAATGAGTCGGGAGAGGAGATTGCTACACGAGTACCCACCTCTTGGAGGGTTTGTGTTGACTACAGGAAACTCAACCAGGCCACCAAGAAGGACCATTTCCCCCTGCCTTTTATTGATCAGATCATAGAGAGACTGGCAGGGAAGAGCCATTACTGCTTCCTGGATGGGTACTCGGGCTACAACCAGGTAGCCATCGCTCCTGAGGATCAGGAGAAGACCACCTTTACCTGTCCCTTTGGTACTTACGCATTTCGACGCATGCCATTCGGGCTATGTAACGCCCCTGCGACTTTTCAGAGATGCATGCTGTCGATATTTTCGGACATGGTAGGGGAGTGTTTGGAGGTCTTCATGGACGACTTCTCGGTTTACGGCGACGGATTCGATTCCTGTCTTGACTGCCTAGACCGAGTACTCCAGCGATGCATTGCTACCCGCTTAGTTCTGTCTTGGGAGAAGAGTCACTTCATGGTGACTCAAGGGACGGTGCTTGGCCACATCATCTCCAACAGAGGCATGGAGGTTGATCCAGCCAAGGTCGATGTCATTAGGAAACTCACACCGCCGTCCAATCTGAAGCAGTTACGGTCATTTCTGGGGCACGTTGGTTTTTATAGGAGATTCATTCATGATTTCAGCAAGATTGCCCGACCGTTGACTGACCTCTTGACGAAAGACACCGAGTTCCTTGTCGATGACAAGTGTCTTTCGTCCTTTGAGACTCTCCAGCAGTGCGTAATTGAGGCTCCTGTCCTTCAGCCACCCGATTGGTCTCTCCCATTCGAGATCATGACGGACGCCTCCGATTTTGCTGTAGGAGCAGTGCTAGGACAGAGGAGGGATGGAGTACCGTTTGCGATACACTATGCTAGCCGCACATTGGATTCCGCCCAGCGGAATTATACCGTCACAGAGAAGGAGATGCTAGCAGTAGTGTTTGCCCTAGATAAATTCAGATCATATATCATTGGATCCCGAGTGACCTTGTACACAGATCACACCGCCATCAGGTACCTCATGTCAAAGAAGGATGCCAAAGCCAGACTTACTAGATGGATCCTTCTACTCCAGGAGTTCGACATTGAGATCAAGGATAAGCCTGGAGTCAAGAATGTGGTGGCGGACCATTTATCCCGATTAGAGCAGCCTGAGGATTCAGAGCAGATTGATCCGATCAGAGATACCTTCCCAGATGAGGCGATCCTTGCTATCGCCTCACTCCCATGGTACGCCGATATTGTGAACTTTCTCGTTGCTGGGAAAGTCCCACAAGATTGGCCCAAGCAGAGGATTGAGACCTTCCTTGCGAAGGCCAAGTCTTACCATTGGGAGGATCCCATCCTTTACCACGAAGGAGGGGATAGCATCTGGCGTCGGTGTATTCCTCAGGAGGAGCATCATAGTGTCCTCACTTACTGCCACAAGCTTGAGGCAGGAGGACATCATTCTGGGAGGAGAACGGCACAGAAAGTGCTCCAATCCGGATTGTGGTGGCCTACACTCTTCAAGGACTCTGATGAGTTCGTGAAGAGGTGTACTGACTGTCAGAGGATGGGCACTTGTGGACAGCGTGATATGATGCCGATGCAGCCCATTCACTTCTGTGAGGTTTTTGACGCATGGGGCATCGATTTCATGGGTCCATTCCCTAAGAGTCAGGGATTTGAGTACATTCTGTTGGCCGTAGATTATGTTAGTCGTTGGGTCGAGGCTATCCCCGCCCGAGCCGCAGATGCAAAGACAGTTTGCAAATTTTTGAAGAAGAACATCATCACGCGGTTCGGGGTTCCACGAGTTCTGATTTCTGATGGGGGGTCTCATTTCATCAACGACCAGGTGAAGGCACTTGCTAGAGAGTTCGGCATAGACCATCGTGTTGCCACACCATATCATCCACAGACGAATGGTCTAGCCGAAGTGTCGAATAGGGAGATCAAGAATATTTTGCAGAAAATCGTCCGCCCTGACCGAAAGAATTGGTCACAGCTTTTGGACTCGGTCTTGTGGGCATATCGGACGTCTTTCAAGACTCCATTGGGTACGTCTCCCTTTCGCCTCGTTTATGGCAAGCCATGCCATCTGCCTGTTGAGCTGAGGCACAAGTCACTTTGGGCAGTTACAAACATATTGATGGATCCAAATGGTATAGGAGACCAAAGGAGGGCAGAGTTAGCCGCCCTGGAAGAGCTTAGAGATGCAGCTTTCTCAAACAGCCTACATTATAAGGAGAAAGTGAAAGAGTGGCATGATTCTCATATCAGCCACAAGCATTTTGAGATTGGACAGAAAGTATGGCTGTTTGATGCGAGGCTTAGATTATTTCCAGGGAAGCTACAGAGCAAATGGAAAGGACCCTATTTGGTCAGAAAGGTACACGATAACGGTAGCATTGATATATCTGAGTTATCTTCTGAGAGTACCTTCCGAGTGAACGGCCAGCGGCTCAAACCATTTCTAGATCATGAGCCGCGGGACGTTATTATTGCTGCTATTCATTTTGCGTGAGATGTGGTCCTTTGAATCACATCTTTTACATCTCACGCCTGATTTTCACTGTTCCTCCGCCTGTATAGATCCAGTTGTCCATATCATTCTATTCTTTAGTCCCACATCCCATTTCTCATCTTATGATTATGCTATACTTAGGGTGTACTTTACCCTAAGTATAGGGGGGATGACGGACCTGTAAGTATTCTTTTCATTCTTTCTGCTCTTGTTTTTGCTGCCTATACTTAGGGATATTTTACCCTAAGTATAGGGGGGGCAGATTCTGTATATTCTTCACTCGGCTTTCCCTTCATGTACAGCTTTCTATACTTAGGATTAGTTAATCCTAAGTATAGGGGGAAAACACCGAGTTCCTTTTATTCTATTCATTTATTCGTTCCTTTTCACTTCCCTTTTACTAAGCACGAGTTATGTCTTCTTCATCGCTCTTGATCACTCTGAGGACATCGTTCGAGCTAAGTATAGGGGGGGTGTGTATATATTTCATATATACTTTAGCCATAACTCGTACTTTGTGTGAGTGTGTTAATAAATAAAATGGCTAAAAATCACAAAAATTAAAAATTTTTCATGTACATAAACCTCTTTTATTCTTGCACAGACATAGCTAGTGTATAAAGTATTTTTGTAAAAATGATTTCAAAAATCTTTTGTGTAAAGCTTGTGTAAATATTTTTGTGTCAAAATTATGTATATAGTACAAAATTTTTTCAAAATGTTTTGAAAATCAAAAAGTTTGCAAAAATCTTGTGTAAATGTTTGTAAATATCTTTTTGCAAAACCTGCACCTCATGCATCATTCATTCATGATTTCAAAACATTTTTCAAAAATTTTTGCATGATTGTAAAATATTTGTAAATAGCATCTTGTGTACATATATGTATATAGTTTTTCCTGGATGAGAGTTGACATGTAAATTAAGCCTGGAATTAAATTGAGAAATGGAGCTTGAATAAGATCTTAATTCACTTAACTTCAAGAGGAACCTTGTAGGACTTAGGGTTAAAGCTTTTCAGGTCCATAAGGACTTAATTCTTTGAGTCCACTAGGCTATGAGCATATGTCATCTTGATGAGCCTAAGTAGAGCACTTAACAACACACGCATGACTCTCAGAGACAATGGCTTAACTTGCACCTGCACTTTACACATGGCTCTCCATGGATGAGGTGGTGAGGAGGCAGTTTCCTTGGGCTTGGGGTAGCATATGAGGGTAGTACTTCTAGGCGGAACCTCTCTTCTTCTTATAGTGAAGGAAGTGCACCTCAACTTGGTCTAGTGGTGTTGAAAGCTAAAGACAGAAGCTGTGGGTTGCAATAAAGCTTCAAAAGAGGGATAGTCTACTGGCTCAAGGGGAAAATTTCTTATATATGCTGCACCATGTAGATATGTTGTACAGAAGTTGTTGAAAAAAAAAAAAATGCAAAAATGCAAAAAGAACTCCAAAAAAGTGGTGGGTCGGATTGAAAATTTAATAACCCCACCGGAGTATAAAGATCTCATGAAGCTTGCAGCGGGAGACTTAGCTACACTGGCTAAGCTTCCAAAACTCTATACTTCTACCCCCTCTCCTTGAGCCGGTTGCACTTGAACTTAGAAGGGAATACCCCGCTTCTCGAGGAAAGAGTTGCTAGACTGAGGCATTAGAGTTACCAGGTTGAGGGAGGTTGTTTCTTTGTTACTTCTGAGGTGGGGAGCCACATATCACTTACACCGCAAGGAAAAGATTCATGGTCATTAGAGTTTGTGTATGTAGACTTGTTCTGATCTGGTTTATTGAGGAGTCTTGCCCATAGATTGGTGGAACTTGGAGGCTGTTGAGTTTTAGGCTTAAGTCCAAATAAGGTTCCGACACATTAATAATCCAAAGATCTGATCGAGCTCCATATTTCAATTTAATGAAGGCAAATTTAATAAGCCCACCTTGATCCATGTACATCCTCTTTTTCTTTTTCTTTTTCTTTCTTTTTCACTTCTTTTTCAAATAAGTGTTTGCTAAGGGACTAGTAAAGTTAAGCATAGGGGGGTGATGAATACCCATTCATCACTCTTTATTCTTCTATTTTAGCTACAAAAACCTTTGCAAATACATGTAGATATGTGTAAATACAAATAATTACCAAAAGCATGCATTGTGTAAAAACCTATAATTAGCATGTTTTTGTGCACAAAATAAAAGAATAAAGAGCAAAAAGAAAAAGAGGGAAATATTTAGAATAAATATTGAGCAACCTAACCCAAGGGAGGGCTCAGCATGGGCCTGACCGCATAAAAGCCAAGTAGAGAGAGATAGGGGCTCACATTTATATATATTTGTAAATACATAAAACTTTATATTTTCCTCACCCAAAAATATACTTGTACATATTGTGTGTATATTCTATTAAAAACAAAATAAAAAGATAAAAATCAAAATTCAAAAATACCCCTTCACCATGTGTATAGACCACACTCTTGTATTTATTTAACCCTATAAATAAATTCATTTATTTTCTAAACTTTTTGTAAATATTCTATATTACCTTTTGTAAATAAAATAAATAAAAAGAAACAAAACAAAAATCAAATAAAAATTACAAAATTGAAAATACCAAAAATACATTGTATTAATACCATGTATATAAATGTATTCATTTATTTATTTCACCCTTGTATATAAGTGATAAAAATAAAATAAAAATATTCTTTTATTCCATATTTCATCTTGTAAATAAATAAAATACAAAATGGGCATAAAAACACATAAAAATAACAAATAAAAAAATCAAAAATAAAAATCCATGTAGTGTACATATACCTATATATAGAGCTAACCTATTTTTATTTCCAAAAATTAAATAAAAATCACCAAAAAATAGAAAAAAATAAAAGAAAAATATTTCATGTTTTAAGTTTTTCCTAATTCGACCTATTTCTACCCTAAAAAAATAAAACAAAAATCCGCTACACGTGGCCGCTCCTGATTGGGCCACGGGGGAATGTTGACCCCAGTCAACTCCCCCGCGCCTCCTTTCCTATTCTGGACCTCGCGCGCCGCGTCACCTTCTCCGATTTATGCACGCGCATCCAGGCTGTCTTCCACTCAACCCCCGCGCCCAAATTCTTCGCCGCACATCCCTCTCCCTCGCCGGATCCTCCGCCATCAAATCAAAGCTTTCCTTCGCCGTCCCCACTCAACCCTAGACGCCCCTGTCACTCTATATAGCCATCACCTCCGCCGCCTCCGCGCCGCATCTTTGGACCCTCTCCTTCTTCCCCGTGACCTCCATTGGCCTCGCAAGAGTGACAGCAAGCCGTTGCCTTTGTAGCAGTGAGGCGAGAAGGCGTATCCTCTGATCCGGCGACCTTCGCCGTTCTTGCTCCGCCGCCAGCGTCGAGCATCGAGCTTCAGGCCTTGACGCCCTTCGAAGCTACGACCCGGAGATAGCCCATCTCCAGCACAGTCTACTTCAGCCATCAGGTAACCTTAGTTCTTTCCCATTTAGCGTAATTTCCGATTTCCCCCAATTCCGACCTCCGACGCATATCTCCGATTCCGGCCACTCCGATTACCCATCTTCCAATCCGACCCGATCAGCACCTTCGCAACACCCTCACGCACCTTCTACGCACCTTCACTCAACCCAGATCGCACAGGATCTGGGAGTCGAGCTCCATCACCGTCGCTTCGCCGGAGCTCGTTCGCCACGCCGCACAGACCACCTTCACCCCGCCTTCTTGGGTCGAGGCACTTTGCCCTCGACCCGCGAAGCTTCTGAACTGTTTTGCAGGTCAAAAGGAGGTGTCTGAGCCTCCTTCCCAGTTCAGCCAGGAGCTTCTTCTCCGACGACCTCGCCGGAGCCTTCCAGGGCTCGGCCGGGGTATTGGAGACCTGTAGCAGCTGCGCAACCTCACGCCGGAGCTTCTCCGACCTTCAGGCGCAGCAGAGGAGGACCGGAGCGCACGCAGGAGGTCGGCGAAGTTCGCCGGCCATCAGTTCTTCGAGGACCTTCCAGAGCCGTCCGATGCACCCTCTGCTCCAGATCTGATCGTGACCGTCCATTCGTTGAGGAGCAGCAGCCGTCGATCCATCTGAGGATCGCATCTGGACCCTTGATAGCAGAGGAGAGAGGCCAAGACCCCAGCACCGTTAGATCAGCCACGTGGACCTCCCTCCGCCGTCGATCGAGCCCAAGAGCCGAAGCGTTAAAGGCGCATTTGATCTCCGCCGTCCGATCATCCACGCGTCATCATCTGGGTCGTCGCTATTAATAAAGGGGTAAATATCATAGGCCCCCCTCTGTTTGTTTTATTTCGTTTAAGTCCTGTAATTTTGAATTCTAGTTGTTTATTTTCTGGGTTATTTGCATCAAGGACCTCGCACGTTATTTTAATTGCAATTATACCCCTGCCAGTAGAGACCCACGTGCTCGGGCACGTGTTTTGTTGGGTTATTTGCGATGTATGCCCTGCAGTTCTGGTTGTTATTTATTGAATAAAAGGTTTTGTTTATTTGCAAATATGCCCCTGTGAGCATTGATTATACGCATGTGCGAATTATTTTTGGGTAAATTGCATATAAGCCCCTGGACTTTTGGTACTTGTTACCAATAAGCCCTCGGAACTTATTTTTATCACATTTAGGTCCCTGTGTGCCCCAGACACGTGCTTGACACGTGAACTCTTGGGTATTTTGCACCAGGACCCCAGAACTTTTGGGTATTTGCACTTAGGTCCCTGTGCACAGTGCCCTACCTTTATTTTTGAATAAAATATCAAACGACCTCCAAATCCAATGAAATTTTGACACATGGCTCCTGCCATGGTGTAGGAATTTCTATGATTTTTGGGGACATTTTAGATTTCATTTATTATTTTTAAAAATTCAAAAACCCCTATTTTCGCCACTGTTTGACTTTAAAAATACCAAAAAAATATAAAAACTCCACCAAAAATTCTAAAAAAATTAGACATTGTTGTTTACTGGTTGCTTGATTTTCGAGCCAATTTTGGCCACTTTTCATCCTTTAAAAAACCTAAAAATTGAAAAACCCCTAAAAACTCATAAAAATTGTAATAAATAAATTAAAAATCCAAAAATAAAAATTAGGGTGCCTAAATTTTCCTTATTCTTTCTAGAATATAGGAAAAATACCTTTAGGGCTTTTTGAGATCCAAAATTATTTTATTTTGTGGTCTTAAGCCTTGCTGGACAGTACCCTATTTTTCTTGCATTGTTTGATTTTTAATAATTATTTTATCCATTAGAAAAATTCCAAAAATTCACCAAAAACAGTAAAAAACTTGAAAAACATAAAAACCATTTTTTTCCTAATTTTTGCATCATTTTTGTGTGTTGTATAAATTGTTGAAGTTGCATTGCATTCATTGTATTTCATTTTCTCATGCTTTAAAAAATTCTAAAAAAATTCAAAAACAAATAAAAACCCTAAAAAAGACTTCCTTGGATACTTGACTACATCGTAGGCTTTTTAAGCCAATCTGTGCTCCTTGAGTTCGACCCTGGGAGCTATACCAGGTTAAACCTAATAGCTAGACCGCTCTTTCTTGTGCTTGCTTGATTTTATCTTATTCGAGTGGTTGATTATTTTTCTTGATTTACTCAGCCCGAGTGATTGAGGTCGCAACGACCTAGCATTTATTTTACACCTTTACCTCTGTCATTTGGGCGGTGATCAGTCGCCTGCAAAATTGCCAAGGCACGCGCCTGGCTAGGACCAAAATGGAATATTACAGAACTTCAAGGGGTTATACGCAAATCTTACAAAAGTTCAAATCGCAGATGAAAGTTTTAATGTCTAATATTAAAATACAAAAAGGGCCGGGGTGATCATGCAAAATATCTAGGACAAGGGCTGGTACGGACGGCGGATGAAGAGGCACTTAAACACGTGTCGAAACCATGTGTGCTGATGCCGCTTCACCTCCAACGGCTGAGATTAGATGATCAGAAATGGATCGACGGTGCTGGAGGGTCTAAATCCAAGGGCGGCTGCTTCGTCTGGAGCTCCGTCTTGATCGGACGGACGAGGACCTCGGAGGAAGAACAGGGTAGAGCCTCCGACGAGGCGAGCTTCCCTGCCTTCGATCCTCGGTCTCCGGCATGCAGTAAGGCTCAAAGGTTGCTGACGAGACTCCCGGAGGTGTCTTCTATGTGCTGGAGGCATCAAAAAGCTCCAGTGGAGACTGGAGCTCTCTAAGGTGGCGGGCGGAGCTTGAGGTTCCGCGCAACCTCCGGCTGGGCGTCAAAATCGCCCCAGGCGCATGTTAGCGCTTCGAACCTGCAAGGAAAATGTGAAGGAGTCAGGGCAAAATGCCCCGACTCAGTGGAGGGTGGAACATGCGTATAACGGTGATGGGAGTGCTTGGTCGTCGGCGGGCGAACTCGATGCCGGCCAACTCAAAATCCAAGGGATTTGTAAAGATCAGGTGGTGGAAGATGGAGAACGAAATTCATGGAGGTTGTCTAGCTACTCTAGATCTAAGTAAAAAGTGCAACAAAGGAGGAAAAGGGACAAAAGAACCTCACCGAGGCAGCACTGGAGGCGAGCTCCGGCGAAGTGGATACAACTCAATTCGACACCGAGAGGACTCCAGGAGGATGGTTTCGACTCCTGATGTTACCAGGAGGAAGCTGAGCACCCTAGGGTTTGGTCTTTTTGGTGGAAGAGCGATCAAAAAAGAGAGGAAGGTTGGGGGAAAATATTTAAAGGGTTGACTGAATGGTAGACCAGCGCCAAAGATCAAGGCGTATCTCGCCGAATCGCTAACGCATGGCCAAGAAATCCAGGGCGTGAAAGACCATATATCTAGGAGCAAAAGTCGTGAAGACTTTGACATCAAAAGATGCAAGACGAAGCCTCGAAAAATCCGCGAACATGGGACAAAAATCAGGTCTGACAAAATAGCGGAGATAGCAGACATAAGGATGTCAAGGTGGCGGGAAGAACTGGATTTATCTAGCAAACCGATAATCGAATCCCCTATATAAACCCTAGGCGTGAAAGCTTGATATATTGGCGAAAAAAGTCAAGAAGGGGTCTAGGCGCAATGGGAAAAGGTGTGAACGGGAAAATTTCGAGAAGGAGGGTAGAAACTAAGATCCAGCAGTCCAAGACCTGGGGTCATGGAGTTGACCTCGGGTCAACGGATGGCGTGGCTTGATTGGGCCACGCCATCCGCAAAAAGACAAAAACTAAATAAATGTTTTGTAAATTAAATTAAAAATAACAGACGATTTTGGTAATCTTAGGTTTTAAAATAAAAAATGTTTATTATTTTATAAATTATTTTATGGTGATTTTTATTTATTTTTTAGAGGTATAAAAATACAAGTTACCTTTTATACCCTTTATAGGTATACATATCTATATATTTTAATATTTTATTTTTTTTTATGTAATTAATTTTTTTATTTCAGTTTATTATTTTATAAATTTATAAAATATTTTTATACACTTAATTATATTTTTATTTTATTTTTCTGAAGTGTTGTATATACTTAATAAAATAGAAGTAGTATTTACATAGGTATATGTATTGGTATTATACCTATGTATTATATATACAAGTATTTTATTTTGTATTTTCTTTAGGTTTTTATTCTGATTTTAATGTACATATATTAAAAATAATATTTACAAAATTATAAAAATAAAGAATAATAAATAAAGTGAATATTTTAATCTGTACAAGTATACAATAGGGATCCAAAACTCAACTTTCAAACGTAGCTCCGCCAAATGCGAAACCACCGCCATTAAATAGTTTATTTTGAATTATATACAATTAAAGGTGATTTTGACGCATTTTGAGTTTTTGTAAGGGAGATACAGGTCTGGGAAGTTGGGATTCTGGGATTTTATTCAGACCATAACTTTTTATCTGTATAATCTTTTTGAGTGAAATCAATTTTGTATTTTTATTTATTTAATTATCTACAACTTTCATGTACAAAGTTTCTTTATTTGAGGTATAAAAAGTAGAACCAAAAATAGGTCCCAAAATGTATAAAGAATGAATGAATTAAAAGGTATTTTTATTGTATTTTGGCCCTTATCTCCCCCTACTTTATTCCTTGTCGACCTAGTCATCAAGATGCCTAGGTCTCGGGGTTCGAGTCATAAAATATTTACAATATTTTATTCTTTTTCTTTTCTTTTCTTTATTCTATAATTTTGGCATTAAAAATAGTATTTTATACACTATCTATACAAATGTGCATGGATGCTTAAAATGCATGAATTAACCGTATTTACACGCATTTACTAGGGTTTTTAAGGCTAAAATGATAGAATAAAGATGATGAAACGTAGATTCATCATCCCCCTATACTTGCCTTTGCTAGTCCCTAGCAAACACTTATACAATAAGTATAGAAAAGAAAAATAAAGAAAAGAAAAAGAAGAAATGTGGATTAAATTTAATTATCAAACTTGTCTTCACAAAATCAAAGTTTGGAGCTTAAGTCGGACCTTCGAAATTTTAGTGTGGGTGGAATTAATGAGAACCAGATTTGAAATCCAACAGTCCCTGAGAATCCCAAAACTCTGCTCACGTCTCCTCAATAGCCAGGTCAGAAATATCTCAACTCATACGCAAACCCTTACGACTATGAATCTGACTCGTACAGTGTAAGTGATGGTGGCTTTACCCAACTAGAATGATAAAGAGACTGACTTCTCCAGCATGACAACCCAATGATTCCCCAATCCAATAACTCCTTCCTCGAGGAGCGGAGTATTCCCTTCTAAGTTCAAGTGGCAACCAGCTCAAGAGGAGGGGGTGAAGAGAAGAATGGATGGTAGCCAGTGTAGCTACCTATCCTAGGATGCAAGACCAGTGTAGTCAAGTCATCCAGCTGCAGGCTCACATATTTGACTTTGGAACTCAAGCTTGCTTATTGACTATACAACATATTCATATACTTTTGCAGGCATTTTATTTTTGTACAGGTCTGTCTCTTTTTTTTGAAATATTATATACAACAGCATTTACATAAGGAGTTTTTCCTCTTGAACGAGTAGATGATCCCTCTTTTGAAGCTTTATCGCAACCCACACTCTCTTGTCTTTAGAATTCCTCATCACTGGACGGGTTGGGGTGCACTTTCCTCCCTAGAGGAAGACAAGTGTTTCCACTTGTGTGTGTCTCATACCGGCAAATCCAATCCCCTCACCACTCCAAATGAGTTGAGCCATGTGAAAGGTGCAGGTATCCAAGTTAGGTCATTATCAACAAGAGTCTTGTGTGTGCTCCGAAATACTCTACTTAGGCAATCAAGAATCCATTGAACCAAGTCTC
Source organism: Ottelia alismoides (assembly GCA_037367405.1). Taxonomy (NCBI): domain Eukaryota; kingdom Viridiplantae; phylum Streptophyta; class Magnoliopsida; order Alismatales; family Hydrocharitaceae; genus Ottelia; species Ottelia alismoides. The sequence goes on along the minus strand of JAZKJV010000742.1, from coordinate 541,307 downwards.
GTGATCCTCAAAGAATTAAGTCAACTATACCTGAAGTACCTCAATTCCAGCTCCTATAAGGTTCCTCTTATTAGGTAGACTTTAAGGTCCAATCAAGCTCCAATCTCCGGACTTTACTTAGACTTGCTCAACTGTCAAACTCAATCCTAAAAAAATGCAAATGCTATGCAGATGCTATGCAGAATGCAGAAAATATTTTTGTGATGTATTTTTTCAAAGATTTTGAAATTTTTATGGATTTCTTGAAAAGGATGATGCATATGCCTTTTTTTGTATTTTTCAAAAAGATTTTTCAAATGTTTTTGGATTTTAATTTTGCAAATGTTTTTGGGATATTTGAAAACAAAAAGGTTTTAGCTAAAAACTAGGTACAAATATTTACACGGGGGTGCTTCTTATATTTACAAGAAGTGGATTTTAAGAATTTACAAGGGTAAGTGATCAATTTTATAGGTATATATATACTGGATTTTGGTGTGATGTATATACTCCTCAAACTTATTTGAAAATCATTTTACAAACAATTTTGAAAAACTATAATCCAAAATAATTTTTACAAACAATTCTACAAACATGTACACGCATTTGAAAATCATTTTGCAAAGGTTTTTCAAACAGTATAGATAGATTTTTCAAAATATTTTTACAACCATTTTTCAAACCATTTGCAAAGCATTTTTCAAACATTTTATTTCACACAAAGAAAATAAATTTTCAAACCAAAATGTTTTTACAAAGGTTGAAAACATGTAACAAAACGTTTTCCAAATAGTTTTCAAAGATTTTCACAAAGGTTTTCAAACTATTTTTCAAACATTTTGCAAAAAACATTTTCCCTGATTTATTAATCGATAAATAAAAAGAATTTGAGGAATAATAGCATCTTTTTATTAGGGTTTTTAATGATTTTTAAAGAATTATTAGCCATATTATTAAGAAAATACGAAAGTACGAGTTATGGCTAAAGTATATACGTACTATATATGACCCCCCTATACTTAGCTTGAGCTATGTCCTCATAGATCGAAGAGAAAAGAGAAGACATAACTCGTACTAAGTATAGGCAAGTCTAAAAAACGAAAGAATGAATGAAGAATGAGAAGTCGACCGTCCCCCCTATACTTAGGATCAAATAATCCTAAGTATAGCAGACTGTACACAAAGCAGGGAGGGTCAAGGGTGGGAATGAACAGATCGTACTCTGATTGTCCCCCCTATAGTTAGGGTAAAATATCCCTAAGTATAGACAAGAAGAGGAGACAATGGAGAGGATCGAAAAGAATGAAAAACTCGGGGTGTGCACCCCCCTATACTTAGGACAAAGTACGTCTTAGGTATATAAGACTATCTACAAGGGGCGACACCTTTTAATAGATAAAGAGAATAGGCAAGGAAAAGAAGAAAAGAAGAAAAGAGGTGAAAGTGGATATGAACAACTCAGGATGCGCATCCCCCCTACACTTAGGATAAAGTACATCCTAAGTGTAGCAATGATGAAAAGGATGCCATCATGTCGGTAGAATAAGATAACAGAGACGGAAAAGAAGAAAAGAAGAAAAGAAGAGAAGTCATTCAAAAATGTTTTGCTCTGCTTGGCCTTCCTCTGCCTCTTCGGAGATATCCAGCTCATCCCTGTAGATTACTTGAATAGAGTCAACAACAGACATGATAGAAAATCAATCATATATAAAATCAAATATATGTATACATAAGATTTTTTTTTGATTTTTTCAAAACATTTTATAATTTTTTTACAGATTTTCAAATGTTAAAAATGAGAAAATGTGATGTTTATCTTTATAAACGAGTAAATGATTTTAATTACCTTAAGAAAAATATATATGGTATACTATGGTTTTTGGTGGTTAAGATAATTTTTCTGTAATTTTTAAATGCAAAATTCTATTTTTAATAATTAAAATACACACACAAATTTAAATCTGCAATACATGAACCTATATGCAATTTCTTTAAAAGTTCAGAGCATTTATTAATACTTAAAGCAAATCCAGGGGCATAGGTGGAATTTTTCTAAATAAAAATATTCTATCTGCAGTGATGAACCTCCATTTCATCACCTTTATTCTTTTATTTTGGCCTTAAATCCCTAGTTAAATGCATGTATATAACATTTATTTGTACAAAATAACACTCATAAATCATATAAAATATTGTGTAAAATATTGTATTTAATTCTAAAATAAAAGAATAAATAAAAGAAAAAGAATGAAGTGTCAAAGACACTGAGTGGCCCTAGACCTCGAGACTCAGTCATCATGATGACTTGATCGATAATGAATAAAGTAGGGGGAGATACGGCAGAGAAACTACACATGAAACTACAAAAAATCTTAATTCTTTTAAACTAATAATTATATTTTGGGACCCATCTCATTTTATTATTTTTATACTTCAAAGCAATAAGTCCTCAACAAGAACATTATACATAAAAATACAAAGAAAATATAAAATTGATTTCACTAAAAAATAATGCATAGTGTGTCCGAGACACACAGAATAAAAAATAGCAAAGAAAACTTTGCAGACCTGTATCTTCTCCATACAGATCCAAAATTCATCAAACTCACCTTTATATTCATAAAATTAAATTATCTATTTAATAAAGATGGTTTCATCCAATTCGGGGTGAAGATGCAAAAGTTAGCTTTTAGGCTCTCATTGTGTTAGCTACCTTCATAAAATATTCAATTTATTTATTCTTTACATTTTCATGCTTCTTATATCTTTATAAAATTGTAAATATTATTTGAAATACATAAACATAATTAACATAAAATAAAATCATTAATAATAAATAAAATAAGCAATCTACTTCAATATATAGGCAAACATACTTATAAAGTACTTATATAATAAGTATACATAATTATTTAAGTGCATAAATAAACTCAGAAAATATAATAAAAAACCTAAGCCCGATCAGTGTAACGGAGTCTTCACCAAGAAGTAGTCTTTTCTGAAGCTTATATTTTTGGTGGAATTTTTGGTGTGGACTTCTTTGAAATTTTCTTTGACTTTACATAGCTCTTGCATTCTTATTTGTGCCTAGGCAGATATAGCATCTTTTTGATCCACCCATTTTTTGGGGTCTTGGAATAAAGTTGCTCCTGCAGACCATTCCTCATCTGATGCATTATCTCAATCCATCCCCAGTCATTAGATATCATGGATAGAAGTAGAAGTGTGTTAGAGTACCCATTTTAGCAATCCCCAAGAATGATTCCTGAGCTACCCTTGACGAAGTGGCCTAGCACCATCCCGACTTAGACTCTCAAATCTTTCAACAATCCATCTGAGTTGAGCTAAGTGTTAAGTGTGAGGTCTCTAGTCAAGCCACTATCTTAGAGTCTTACAAATTATATGAATGGTTCTAGTTAGACACAATGAATTGACTCGTAAACATAATCTCATGGAACCTAAAGAATTAAGTCAAAGTGACATGAAGTATCCTAATTCCAGGCCTTAGCGGGTTCCTCCGAAATTAAGTGCATTAAGGTCTATACTAAGCTCCAATCTTCAGACTTTAATTCAGACTTGTTCAATTTTCTAGATCATTCTGAAAAATGCAAATGATATGTACATTGCAAGAGGAAACCATTTTGTGAAGAAATTTTCTATTTTGAATTTTTTTGGATTTTTTTGAAAAAACTTTGTAATTTTTTATGAATATTTTTGAAAAAAATTTTGCAAATGTTTTTGGAGTTTTGAATTTTGCAAATTTTTAGTGATAATCGAATAGAGGTTAGTAGAAGGAATATGCATAACTATTTACATGGGAGTGCATCTATATCTACAAGAGTGATGGTGTATTTTATACAAGGAATTTCTACAGGTTGAGATTTATCTATTATTTACAGGATTTTTGTACAACTTTTATATAAACTTGTAAGTATTTTATTTGATCTATTATTTACACAAAGTTCTGAATACATTTGAAAATATTTTTACAAAGATTTTGAAAAACTATTTTTGCAAATAATTTTGAGAAACATTTTTACAAACATTTACAAGCCTTGAAAATGATTTTTCATATATTTTCCAAATAATATATATATATATATAACTTTTTCAAATGATTTTTGCAACCATTTTTCAAATCATTTGCAAACAGATTTTCAAAACTTTTACTTACACAAATAAGAGGAATTTTTGGAAACAAATTTTTTTACAAAGTTTTGAAAATATTTTGCAAAAGTTTCCCAAATACTTTTCAAAAGATTATTCAAAAGATTTTCAAATCATTTTACAAACCATTTTAAACCAATTTATTACAAAGAGTTTTAAAGAATTATTATGTGTTTTATTAACTAGCCATATTATTAAAAATATGAAAGTACGAGTTATGACTAGCGTGTATACGACCTTTTATACTTAGATTGAGCTATGTCCTCATAGATCAGAGAGAAAAATGGAAGACATAGCTCTTACCAAGTATAAAATAGTCTATACTACAACTAATAAAGAATAACAAATGATAAGTTGACCATCCCCCTATACTTAGGATGAACTAATCCTAAGTATAGCAGATTGTACACAAGATAGGGAGAGTCAATGGTGGGAATGTACGATATCATCAACTTGACCTACCCCCCTATAGTTCGGGTGAAATATCCCTAAGCATAGATAGAATATCAAGAGTTGTGGGGATAGGCGAGGGATCAAGAAATTAGCAACTCGGGGTAATCACCCCCTATACTTAGGACAAAGTACGCCCTAAATATAGTAATGATGAAAGAGGTGAACATCTTTTTGAAAGAATTAGAAAAATGAAAAGAAAAAGAAGAAAACATAAATTACTTTTGTGATTTTATTGCTTGTATCTGATCCTTTGGACTTTGGAAACTCATCTAAAAACACAACTTCGATGGAATCGACAACGAACAGGTATGTGTCAAGCTCTAAGTACAGCTTTAGCAACTGTTCGTTGACTACAAAGGGTTGTGCGTCAGGTGACAATTCTGATATATGAAGGCTTCCATTATCACATATAGTTTTTACAATGAATGTCCCAGTCCATGTGCTCTTCAGCTTGCTCGGAAAAATCTTCAACTTCACATCAAATAACCACACCTTCTATCAAGGTTCGAAAGTCTTCCTATGAATATATTTGTCGTGCCATCGCTTTAATTTCTCTTATACATCAGTCCGTTATCGTATGTGTAGTCTATGAATTCAAGCAATTTGTTCAGATCAACTTTACAATTCTTGCCTACTCTCTCGGAATCAAGATTGCACATGTTCAATTCCCACAAGGATTTGTGAATTAGTTTTACGGGTAGGGTGTTGCAACACGATACTCAATGTTGTATTCTTTGGTCAACTTCTTTACCTCTTTGTTGATGAAATGACTTCCCCCATCAGAAATAAGAATATTGGGAATCCCGAACCACAAAATGATGTTCTCCTTCAGGAAGCGACAGACTGTGCGGTTATCTGTGGTTCGGGCAGAGATTGCGTCCACCCATCTACTGACATAGTCGACGACGAGCAGGACGTATTCAAAAGCCTAACTATTAAGGAATGGCCCCATGAAGTCAATGCTTGATGAATACCCATTCATCACTCTTTATTCTTTTATTTTAGCTAAATATCTTGGCAAAGCATCATGTATATAGTTGTAAATACAATAAATTAACAATAAGTATGCATTTGTTAATATTTAATAATTAGTATGTATTTGTGCAAAAATAAAAGAATAAAGAATAAAAGAAAAAGAAGGAAATATTTAGCATAAATATTGAGTGACTTGAACCCAAGAGAGGGTCGAGTATGGGCCTGATCGCCAAATAAAAGAAGTAGAGAGAGATAGGGTCACTCTACCTTGTACATACACTCCCCTTTCTATATATAATTTATTTTTACAAAAATAAAAATAAAAAGGCATTGTAATCCCTTTGTAATATATTTCTAAAAATAAAACAAAAAAATAGAAAAATAAAATAAAAATAAAAATAAAATTCTCTCTCTATCACCTTGTATATAATACATGTAAATATGTATCACTACCTGTTTATTTTATACTTGTAAATAAATAATAAAAATAAAACAAAAATAAATTTATGCTCCCAATATTATGTTGTAAATAAATAAAATATAAAATAGGGGTCTTTGTGCAACAATAAGAAAATAAAAAAAATTGTATAAAATACATAGGTATTTTATACCTGTACATAATATAATATACTGTATATAGATTAAATTATTTTTCATAAAAATAAATAAAAAACACAGAAAATAATTTGAAAAATAATAAATAATTTTCATGTTGAACACTTTTTAATTTAAAATCATTCGATACTTTTAATTTATTTTACAATTATTTTTGACCTGCTATTTTTTGATTGGTCAAGGAGGGATGTTGACCCCGATCAACTACCACTCCTTGACCATCCCTTGTGTGGATCTGGATTTTCGCTCTCATTTCTCCAAATTTTATCGATCGGATCTTGCACCCTCTTGCCCCGATTTTGGTGCCCGCATGTCCTCAGTGGATCAGTGACCCTCGCGGATCCCTAGGGAGGATCGGGTCGACCTCGGTTCGCGCGCTTGCCCCGATTCTTCCAAGCTTCCTGAGACGCACTATATAGCCTTCATTCGATTCCACAGCAGCGGAGCTCACGCCACACCCCTCTCTGCTACCCTAGAAACCTTCTCCTTGGTGACAGCAATCGGAGGATACCCTTGGTCATTGGAGAGGAGCGCTGCATCCGACGCTCAAGTCTCGTGGCCGAAGCACCGCCGCGACGTGCCTCATTTGCCAGCCGCAGCGAGGTTGAGGCAACGACCATCACCGACTGCACCCCCTGGAGTTCAGGATCATGCTAGGACCCGCGGGTAGCTTTTATTTCGATCATGGTTCCATTATCCTTCAAATCTTTCATTTGCGCACCTCTGCTGCTCCGCCAGTTCCGACCAGCCGGTCGGAGCCTCATCACACCCATCTACCCGCTTCTATCAACGACCCAGCTCACTCTCCATCCTCCCTCGTCGTCTGATCATCCGAATCTTGGCTCGGGTAACCAAGATTAGGCCCTAGGTCTCATCGCTCGCTTCACCGGAGACCCCCTTCTCATTCACCGTCATTTCCCTTTGTTTTTGATTTAATAACCCTAACTGGAGCTTTGCTCCGAGTCTGAGCTTTGCCTTGCAGCGCTTTGTGCGCGTGGAGACACACCAGTTCACCTTCGACTCGTTTCGCCGGAGCTCGCCTAGGTCCCAGCCACTGTCCCGGAGATCTGACCGTCAGTGAGCCCATCCGATCCGTTCACCTGATGCGGAGGGGCCCCACGAGTCATTTGCCACCGTCCGATCGTTCATCGGAGCTCCGGATCATCGTCGGTGCTTTAGTGAACCTCGCCTAGACGGAGTTCTTCCAGTGCCTCTCATCGCCGTTGGATCGACTCCCTCGCCCAGATGCCATCCTCGTCGTCCATTCACATCAGTTGTTAGGCTGTTAGATGTCAGATCTAACGGCCCCTTACCTCCTACGTCTGCACCTTCTGACGACCGTTGGATTTGACAGCTGCCAGCGCCAGAGCCGCACGCCCTTGCCCACTTAGAGTATGCCACCTATCCACTCCACGTGCATCGCACGTGCTGCATGGGTAAATTTCTCAGCCCACTGATGATCGATAATCTCAATCAATCCGGAATAGGTATAAAGAATCACTCTCGGGTCGTTGCGACCTGGATCGAGAGATATCAGTTAATCAAGAAAAATATAAGAGCAGACCACCAAATAAATTGGTAAAATCAATCAACACAAAAATAGCGGTCCTGGCTATGAGATTAGCCTGGTGTAGCACCCAGGGTCGGACTCAGGGAGCGTGAGTTGGCCTCGTGGCCTACGAAGTAGTCTAAAAAGCAAAAAAAACAAAAACAAATATTTTGGTGGTTTTTAATTATTTTTATATTTTTTTGAATTTTTAATAATAAGGAAAATTAAGGAAACACAAAAACAAGCACACTTAACGAATTATTAGAAAACTCAAAAACACTCCAAAAATTCAAACAAAAATATTTTTAATTTTTTTAGGTTTTTTACTATTTTTAGGGAATTTTTCAAATTTTTATAATTTTTATATAATTTTCTAAAAATAAAAAAGGTAAAAATGGTAAACTACTGTCCAGTCAGGCTTGGAAGATCAATTTAAAATAGCAAATTGATCTATAAAAGCCTAGAGGTAATTTTTATGAAAAATATAAACAATAAAGAAAATTCAAGAAAATTGTTTGTGATTTTTTGGTTTTTCTATAATTGTTTAGAATTTTTATAAGTTTTTAAGTGTTTTTTATTTTTTAAGGTTTTTATATGTCCAAAAATAACCAAACTTGCATAGACAATCAAACACCACAAAATTAATAAAACCTATTTTTTTTAATTTTTAAAATAGTTTTAATATTTTTTATGATTTTCTAAACTGGACAGAAGGAAAACAATAATTTTTGAATTTTTAAAAATATAAAAACGCCTCAAAAATGTACCCAAAAATTAGGGAAATTTTTACATAGTGGCAGGAGCCATGTGTCCAAATTTCACGCAATTTGGGTTAAATTTTCTATTTTATTTAATTAAAATAGAGACACATAGTCATAAGGACCTAAATGCAATAAAAAATGTTTCCAAGGGCCAAACAGTAACAAGGCAAGAAACCCTAGGGCTCTTTGTGCAAAAAGTCCACAATTCACGCGCAGGGCACATGTTTCAGGCACGGAGGGGTATATGTGTCATTCTCATTTAAAACTTTCAAAGCATAACACATAGAAAGCACAGGGAATAAAATGCTATTTAACCAAACCCTCACGTGTCGATGCACGTGGTCCACATATAAAAGGAATAAAATGCAAATGTCTGAAACATAAAGGTCCTCTATGCAATTTTTACAAAATAAAAACAACTGTATAAAATATTTACAGGAATAAGGTGCAAAAACAAAAGAGCAGGGGCCTAATAGAAATTTACCTCTTAATTATTGGACGGTCGAAGAGACGCCACGTGGAAGATCTGAAGGCTGAGATGCGTGGCTAACCCTTCATTGTATCAATGGTCCGGATCAACCCCATGAAGATCTAACGATGGCTGGCGCTCCTCAAATGGACGGCTGCGATCGTGTCTGGAGTGTCAGGGTTAATCAAATGGTGGAGGAGGATGCTCCAAGAACTCGACACCAGCGAACTCGACGGCCTAATGTGCGCGCCGAGATCCTCCTCTGTTGCTGCTGAGATATGGAAATGCTCCGCCAAGGTGTTCCGTAGCTGATGAGCCCCTCCGATGAGGCTGGGAAGCTCCGAGGAGCTCCAACGACGAAGGCGGAGCTGAGCCTCTGTGCTCGAATCTTGAACCTCCATATGAGGTCCCTTTGACCTGCAAAATCGCACGAGAGAGCTCCTGGGTCGAGGGTAAACTGCCTCGACCCGGTTAGGGGTGGAATAGGGGTCGGGCGAGTCGAGATGGACGACCTCCGGCGAGGCGACGGCGGTGGAGGTCGGGTTCTTTGTTCCTGGGCGAACCAAGGTGGGTGCATGGGTGAAGAAGGTGGAGAGGGGTCTCACGGAGAAGATGGTTGGGTCGGATGAACGAAATGCCGATCGAAGCGGATGGAATCGATGAGAGATGGCGGCGGAGCGAATTGGGCGAATGATGAAAGTAAAGAAAACTAGAGGGACTAGGGTCTACCTGATGGATGGAATTGACTGGGAATGAGCTCGGCGAGCTCTGGGTCGTAGCCTCGAAGGGACGTCGATGCCCGAGGCTCGAGCGTACCTCGCGGTGGCGCACGGCGGCAGAAGTCACCGGATCGATAGCTGGAGGTCTCCTCTCCTCTCTTCGACACCTCGCTCACGAAGTTGTCACTCAAGGGAGTAAGGTGGAGGTCCTGGGACGAAGAGGCACAACCAAGGATAGCGTGAAAAGCTGGCCGGAGGCAAGGCTATATACCCCTGCAGGTCCGAGAAGAAGAGGTCGGGCAGGGTTCCGTGAAGCACGGATCCCTAGGCGGATGCTCTGGCGTGGATCTCGGATCAGTGGGGATCAATTAGGACCTGGGGTTTGGGTAAATGGGGCTCGGATCTGGCTTAGAGAATTAAGTGAAGTCGGGTCGCTTGCACAGATCCGAGTTGACTGGTCCAGGGGGAGAGTTGACCGGGGGTCAACAATCCCCCGTGGACCAATCAGAATGTAGCTTTTATTAAATACTTGGAAATTCAATATAAAATATTAAATGACCTTATTTCGAAAAACTTAAAACATGAAAAATGTTTATTTATTTTCAAAATATTTTTTAGTGATTTTTATTTATTTTTTAGAAATAAAAATTATGTATTTACATTATATTATTATTGTATATAGGTATATACAATATGAATATTTGATTTTTTATTTTTAATTATTTATTTATATACATTTTATTCCAATTTTGTATTTTATTTATTAATAGAATAAAATTTGGAGTAAAAGTGTATTTTTATTTTAATTTTATTAATTATTTACATAGGTTAAATAAATAGGTATATACATATAGTTACATGGTATATGTACAAGGTGGCTTTTGGTTTTTATTTTATTTTTTTTATTTATCTTTAATTTTCTAGTTTTTATTTTATTTATTTACACCATGAAATGTGGAATAAGAAAATATTTTTGTTAGATTTTTATTAATTATTACAAGGGGAAAATAAATAGATGTGTGGTTCTATGTACATGGTATATATATATATACAATGATGAAGGAATTTTATTTCCTTTTATTTTTCTTTTGTTTTTCTCATTTTTATTTTAATTTCATCTTTACAAATATGTACATATTAACAAAAATACATTTTTATTTTTTATTTAGAGGAAAATACTTTTATTTATATACATAGGTATATGTACACAATTGAGCTTCCCTATCTCTCTTTTGCGGTCAGGCCCATGCTGAGCCCTCCCTTTGGATTAGGTCGCTCAATATTTATTCTAAATATCTCCTTCTTTTTCTTTTATTTCTTTATTCTTTTATTTATGCACAGAAACATGCTAAATATACATATTTACACCATGCATGTTGATTGGTAATTTATGCTATTTACATGAATATACATGTGTTTTGCACAGGTTTTGTAGCTAAAATAAAAGAATAAAGAGTGATAATGGGTATTCATCACCCCCCTATACTTAACTTTGCTAGTCCCTTAGCAAACACTTATTTGAAAAAGAAGTGAAAAGGAGAAAGAAAAAGAAAAAGAGGAGAAATGCATGGATCAATGTTGAGTATTAAACTTGCCTTCATTAAATTGACATATGGAGCTCGATCAGATCTTTGGATTATTAATGTGTCGGAACCTTATTTAGACTTAGGTTTAAAACTTAACAACCTCTAAGATCCACTAATCTATAGTCAAGACTCCTCAATAATCCAGATCAGAACAAGTCTACATACACAAACCCTGAAGACTATGAATCTTTCCTTGTACAGTGTAAGTGAGGTATAGATCTCCACCTCAGAAGTAGCAACTTGACAACCCTCCCCAACAAGGTAACTCTATGACCCTAATCTGGCCACTCTTTCCTCGAGGAGCGGGGTATTCCCTTCTAAGTTCAAGTTCAACTGGCTCAAGAAGAGGGGGAAGAAGAGAATGGACCATGGCCAGTGTAGCCATGTATCCTTGGGAGCTCAACCAGTGTAGCTAAGTCTCCCTGCTGCAAGCTACATAAGATGGAACATGAGTCTCAAGCTTTGCTTATTGCACTATATACATACTCCGGTGGGATTATCATTTTCTATCAGACCCACCACTTTTTTTGGAGTTATTTTCTTTTTGCATTTTTTTTCAAGTGCATCTGTACAACATATTTACAAGGTGCATCATATGTACATAAGGAGTTTTTCCTCTTGAGCCAGTAGACTATCCCTCTTTTGAAGCATTATTGCAACCCACAACTCCTGTCGTTAGACCTCATGGCAACCAGACCAAGTTGAGAAGCACTTCCTTCACTAAAAGAAGAAGAGAGGTTCCACCTAGAAGTACTACCTCATATGCTACCCCAAGTCAAGGAAGACTGCCTCCTCACCACCTCATCCGTAGAGAGCTCGGTGTAAAGTGCGGGTCCAAGTCAAGCCATTGTCTATATGAGTCATGTGTGTGTTGTTAAGTGTTCTACTTAGGCCCATTGAGATGACATGTGATCATAGCCTAGTGGACTCAAAGAATTAAGTCACCATGGACCTGAAAAGCCTTAACCCTAAGCCCTATAAGGTTCCTCTTATAATTAGGAGGATTAAGATCTTAATCAAGCTCCATTTTCCAATTTAATTCCAGGCTAGTTTAAATGCCAACTATAATCCAGGATAAACTATACATGTATTTACAAAGATGCAATTTTTACAAATATTTACACATATGCAAAATTTTTGAAAAATGTTTTGAAACCATGAATGTATGCATGAATGCAAGTTTTGCAAAATATTTACACAAATTTAAAAGGTTTTTGCAAACTTTTGATTTTCAAAATATTTTGGAAAAATTTTGTACTATATACATAATTTTGCTATGCACATATGTGCAATAAAAGAATGTGTATTTACAAGGAAAATTTTTTAATTTTTATGGATTTTAGGGTTTTAGCCATTTTTATTTATTCACACACTCACACAAAGTACGAGTTATGGCTAAAGTATATATGAAATATATACACCCCCCTTATACTTAGCTCGAACGATGTCCTCAAAGTCAAGAGCGATGAAAAAAATACATAACTCGTGCTTAGTATAGGGAAGTGAAAAGGAAGGCTATATACAAAGGCGAATGAAAGAATAAAAATCAAGAGTATCTCAGCAATTCTCCCTATACTTAGGATCAACTAATCCTATGTATAGCAGGCTGCACACAAAGGGAAAGTTGAGTGAGAATGTACATGGTCTACCCCCCTATACTTAGGGTAAAATATCCCTAAGTATAGGCAGCAAAACAGAGGTAGAAGGACACGAAGAAAATCAACAAATATATACAAGATGGAGGGCATCACTCCCCCTATACTTAAGGTGAAGAATCCTTAAGTATAGGCAACACCAGAAGTGATGAAACATAACGGAAGAACAACCCAGTGTTTCCATCCCCCTATACTTAGGATGAGGTATATCCTAAGTATAGCAAAGATAATCCTATACGAGACCTGGGGTGAAAACAAAACGGAAGAAAGAAAGATTAAACTAAGACGAAACATGTATATACAAAAGGGTACAATGTTGAGATGCCTCTCAACAAGTGCTAGTTTGTACGCCCCTAGCTGGGAGCAAAGGCTAGGACAAAGCTGTGACAAGGTTCAGGACGGCATCTGTAAGGCGAATGCCGTACTGTCGTCACAGTCTCGGTATGAGAAGGTATGAGAACATCGACGAATTCAACAGTGTAAAGAATGACACCCAGGTATGCAATCAGGAGGGTGTCTGCTACTGGCCAAGAAGATGAAAGTATGTGATCGGGATCCGGTAGCACAAAAGAAATCATCGGCTCAGAATCAGACTGGAGTGGAAGTGTAGAGCCGAAGAAGTCAAACGTGGAGTAGGATGGATCAGTCATAGAATCCTCCATGTCGATCAGCGTCTCAAAATGGTGTGGGTAATCAATATCAGGAGACTCTCTATGAAAACTGATATCCGATGTATATGATAGAGACAAATCAGCCAGATCATAGAATATCTCCAGGATGGGCTCATCCTCGCGAGGGTCATCGAGGTGATATAACTCGGACTCAGAAGGATCAGAAGACTCGGTTTCGTGATCCGCCAGATTGGATACACTCTCAGAAGGTGAAATCGAGTACTCATCGAGTGCGACATCCTCCCACAGATAACCCTCGGGGAGGAATGCTAGATCAGAGGTGAGAAATAGAGGATCAGGATCTAGAAGGGCATCTGCGCTGCTGTCAAGCATCCACTCGGTGCACCAGGCTGCATCATCAACGGAAGTGTGGCTCTCGGCAATCTGGAAGCAGGAGAAGGTACTGGTCAACATCGCGGAGGCTGGCATTGTGTCTGCGGCTGATCCTCGCTCTACAACAATGCTGACTGCCAACTGGTCCTCAGCAAGCGTATCTGTCTCGTCAAAGTGGAGGACAAAAATCTCGAATACGGGTCAGAAGAACAGTGATAATCAGGTGTGAGATGCAATAGATGTGAGACAAGAGACCACATCTCACACAAAGTGAATAGGGGCAACATCAACGACCCGCGGCTCATGATCTAGATATGACTTGAGCCGCTGGCCGTTCACTCGAAAGGTACTCTCAGAAGACAACTCAGATATGTCGATACTCCCATTGTCGTGTACCTTTCTCACCAAATACAGTCCCTTCCATTTGCTCTGTAGCTTCCCTGGAAATAGACGAAGCCTAGCATCAAACAATCGTACTCTCTGTCCTGGCACAAAATGCTTGTGGCTGATATGAGAATCATGCCACTCCTTCACTCTCTCATTGTACTGAAGGCTGTTTGAGAAGGCGGTATCACGAAGCTCCTCCAAGGCTGCTAACTCTGCCCTCCTCTGATCTCCTACACTATCTGGATCCAAAAGTATATCAGTGACATCCCAGAGTGACCTATGTCTCAACTCAATAGGTAAATGGCACGGCTTGCCATAAATGAGGTAAAAGGGAGATGTGCCCAAAGGTGTCTTGAAAGACATCCTATATGCCCACAAGACCGAGTCCAAAAGCTATGACCAATCCTTTCGGTCAGGGCAGATGACTTTCTGCAATATAGTATTGATCACCCTGTTCGACACTTCGGCAAGACCATTTATCTGAGGGTGGTATGGAGTGGCAACTCGATGGTCTATGCTGAACTCGCTAGCAAGGGCCTTTACCTTGTCGTTGATGAAATGAGACCCCCCGTCAGATATCAACACTCGAGGTACCCTGAACCGTGAAATGATATGCTTCCTCAAAAATCTGCAAACAGTCCTAGCATCTGCGGTTTGGGCAGGGATGGCCTCAACCCAACGGCTAACATAATCCACGGCCAACAGAATGTACTCGAATCCCTGACTCTTAGGGAATGGACCCATGAAATCGATGCCCCATGCGTCAAAAACCTCACAGAAGTGAATGGGCTGCATCGGCATCATATCACGCTGTCCACAAGTACCCATCCTCTGACAGTCAGTACACCTCTTCACGAACTCATCAGAGTCCTTGAAGAGGGTAGGCCACCATAGGCCGGATTGGAGCACTTTCTGTGCCGTTCTCCTCCCAGAGTGATGTCCTCCTGCCTCAAGCTTGTGGCAGTAAGTGAGGACGCTATGGTGCTCCTCCTGAGGAATGCACCTATGCCAGATGCTATCCCCTCCTTCACGGTAAAGGATGGGATCCTTCCAGTGGTAGAACTTGGCCTTCGCGAGGAAGGTCTCAAGTCTCTGCCTGGGCCAATCTTGTGGAACTTTCTTAGCAACAAGAAAGTTCACAATATTGACGTACCACGAGAGAGAGGCGATAGCAAGGATCGCCTCATCTGTGAAGGTCTCACAAATAGGCTCAGTCTGCTCAGAATCCTCAAGATGCTCTAATCGGGAGAGATGATCCGCCACCACATTCTTGACTCCAGGCTTATCCTTAATCTCTATGTCGAACTCCTGGAGTAGAAGGATCCATCTAGTCAATCTGGCCTTGGCATCCTTCTATGCCATGAGGTACCTGATGGCGGCGTGGTCAGTGTAAATGGTCACTCTAGATCCGATAATATAAGATCTGAACTTATCTAGGGCAAAAACTACGGCTAGCATCTCCTTCTCAATGACAATGTAGTTCCACTGCGCGGCATCCAATGTACGGCTAGCGTAGTAAATGGCAAATGGGACTCCATCCCTCCTCTGTCCCAGCAAGGCCCCTACGGCAAAATCGGAGGCATCCGTCATGATCTCGAATGGGAGAGACCAATCAGGTGGCTGGAGAATAGGAGCCTCAACAACACATCTCTTGAGAGTCTCAAACGACGAAAGACACTTGTCATCGACAAGGAACTCAGTGTCTTTCGTCAGCAGATTAGTCAACGGTCAGGCAATCTTACTGAAATCATGAATGAAGCGCCTGTAGAAACCGACGTGCCCTAGAAAAGACCGTAACTGTCGCAAGTTGGACGGTGGTGCGAGTTTTCTAATGACATCTACCTTGGCTGGATCAACCTCCATACCCCTGTTGGAGATGATATGGCCAAGCACCGTCCCTTGAGTCACCATGAAGTGACTCTTCTCCCAAGACAACACTAGGTGAACCTCAATGCATCACTGAAGGACTCGATCTAGGCAGTCAAGACAGGAGTCGAATCCGTCGCCGTAAATCGAGAAATCATCCATGAAGACCTCCATGCACTCCCCTACCATGTCTGAAAAGATAGATAGCATGCATCTCTGAAATGTCGCAGGGGCGTTGCATAACCCAAATGGCATGCGTCTGAAGGCATATGTGCCAAAGGGACAGGTGAAGGTGGTCTTGTCCTGGTCCTCGGGAGCGATGGCCACCTGATTGTAGCCGGAGTACCCATCCAAGAAGCAGTATTGGCTCTTCCCTGCCAGTCTCTCAATGATCTGGTCAATAAAGGGTAGGGGAAATGATCCTTCTTGGTGGCATGGTTGAGTCATCTATAATCCACGCAGACCTGCCAAGAAGTGGGTACCCGGGTAGCGATCTCCTCTCCAGACTCGCTGACAACTGTAGTAATGCTCATCTTCTTGGGCACCACATGCAACGGACTAACCCACTTGGAGTCAGAGATGGGGTAGATAAAATCAGCGCTCCACCATTTCGAGATCTCCTTCATGACAACCTCTCTCAGATTCGGGTTCAGCCGCCGCTGGAACTCACGCGACGGCTTCACCTCCTCCTCGAGATAGATATGGTGGGAGCACAGGGCCGGACTTATCCCCTGGAGATCGGCTACGCTCCATCCTATCGCTTGCGGTTCTTTTTAAGAACCCCCATCAGACGGGATTCTTGCTCTCCAGTCAAATCGACGGAGATAATGACTGGGTACATCTCATGCTCACCCGCAAGGAATCTATACTTCAGCAACGCAGGAAGTGGCTTCAGCTCTGGACAAGTAGGTGCTAGCGGATCTAGCCTCTGAAAGCTCTGAGTGAATGCTGCCAAATCCGCATGGGAGAACAAAAACTCTTGCTCACAATCAGTATCTGGAGAAGGCTGCTCTACTGGATTGTCTCTGCTCTGAATGGGGTCAACCTCCTCCCTAGCTGCAGGCTTAGTGGAAGTCAGACATGGTATAAGATCATCAAACTCTGCCCAATCGATATCTGACTCCGAGGGATCTGTATCATCATCACAACTCAACTCTGTCTCGCGGTCAAGAACCGGCTCTGCCGACTGAAAAGTATCCTGGACCAGTAATGCGCTCTCCAAGCTCTCCTCTACTGGCGTCTCTGCATCAGCAGACTCTGAAGGTGAGAGGATGGCCTGTGCGACTGGATATGCCCATACTGCCTCATCATCTGTGATCACAAAATCGCAGTCCTGGTGGATGTCTAGCCCTGACTCTGTCATCTGCTCTGAATCGGAAGTCGGCTCTGAGCAAGCAGAATCTCTGACTCTGATGTCCTCGACCATCTCTATTTGTAGACTCTCTCCCTCGATGCGAAAGTATACCTTCCTGCTATCATGGCTGGTCACTGCCTTGG
This sequence comes from Ottelia alismoides, assembly GCA_037367405.1. Lineage (NCBI taxonomy): Eukaryota > Viridiplantae > Streptophyta > Magnoliopsida > Alismatales > Hydrocharitaceae > Ottelia > Ottelia alismoides. The sequence goes on along the minus strand of JAZKJV010000742.1, from coordinate 523,625 downwards.
CTGTGACCAAGAACGGGCGACCTAGAATGATGGGGGTATCGATCACAGATTCAGGGATCTCCATGTCCAACACAACGAAGTCCACGGGGAATTGCAGGCCCTGAATCGTGACGACAACATCCCTCAGTAACCCCTTCGGCCTCTTGACAGATCGATCAGCAAACTGAAGGACTGTCCTACTCTGTCGTAGAGTGCCCAACTAGAATCGGTCGAGAAGGGCTGCCGGAAGTAGGTTGATCAAAGACCTGCTGTCTAATAGAGTGAGGTCGAACCTTTGCTCACGGATATGGCATCTGACATATGGGGCTCCTGAATCTGGCCTCTTGGCCGGCAGACGGTTCTGGATCGCGAAACACGTGGCCCGGGTAAGCACATTGATCTCATGCTGGTGGTTCCTCCTCTTCCTCCTAACTATGGTCCTGTCTCTGAGTGATCTATGGAGTAGAGGGATGTGCTCTAAGGCCTCCTGGAGAGTCAGCTGAATGTGGAATCTGTCGATCATCTGCTGGCTGAACTCTTCCTGCTGCTTCTTTTTCAGGTTTTCTATTTTCTTCCCCTTACCCAAATGGAGTGCTATAGGGAAGGGGACTACATGGTCCTTCTCAGATGAAGGACTAGGAGAGGGTCTAGGCTTCTCAAGCACGACAGAATCCACACATTCATCTTGCACCACATGTGGATCATAAGAAAATAAACCCTTTCCTTTATTGCTAGATAAGTCCTGAGATACATGAACAGACGGAAAGACTACAGGACTTGCAGAAGTAGAAACGATGGCATCAACACCATCCTCGACATGTCGACTCGCGGCATCAGCACCGCGCTCTGGCTTGGCAACAATGGTGGCATCAGTGCCACCTCCTCCATCTGGTGAAGCGACGACATCAGTACCGTCGGTGGGATCAGCATCCATGGTGGCATCAACACCACCGTCATCATCTCTCGTGGAATCAGTACCACGCTCCTCCTCACTTGGCGCTCTAGAAGTGGCCTGAGGGTGTCGCTCAGACGAGGAGTTGCCTACTGGCATCCTACCACTCCTAAGTATGACAAAGTCAGTATCATATAGATATGCAGACATATCACCAAAAGAATCACTCGGAGTGGCATACTCTGTGAAATCTACCTGCTCAGACTTCCTCTTGAGATTGTTCAGGTTGGGCTCACTTTGGGCAGGTATGGCGGCCTTCCCCCTCACGATCTCCTGCATCTCCTGGCGGAACTCGTCCATCTCCCGTCTGAAAGTATCCTGCTGCTCGGTCAAGAGGTGGGCTAGATTGTCTGAGGCGGGGTTCTCATAGGATGGCCCATGAGAACCTTACGGGTGGCCTCGCTGGTAGTGAGGCTGATGCTATGTCTGGTGCGGGTGAGAGGGGTACTAATGGGGATGATACTACTGCTGCTGAGGCTGATCACGCCTCCAAGAATGTCCCTACTGATAGGGACGAGGACCATACTGCTGTGGATGGGGCTGGGATGACTGCTGCTGATGGTACACTAGGGGCTGCTGCTGCTGGTGATCTCGCTGATGGCCGTACTGGCCACCCTTAACTGGAGGCTGCTGTTGGGAACTGGCACCTCCGGCTGACCAACGGAATCTGGGATGGTCTCGTCGGATACCGGGTTGGGGACGGTTGTACAAAATCCCATTGACGTCCATCAACGGCTCCTGATCGTAGGTGGGTGGAGGGAGTACGACCAAAGGCTGATCTGGCTGGTAAACCACTATCTGAGTATCTGGGGATGGTGGCGATTGGTAGTATGGCTGCGGTTGCTGGTACGGCTCCGCCTGTACAAGATGGACCTGTCTAGGCTGGCTGGAGCTGGAGCGCTGGGACGAGCTGCCGGTGCCACTCGGATCTCCTCATGCCTGAAGACGGGGCTGAGAAGTCGTCTGTGCCTCCTGGAGACACATGATCTGTGTCTTCAGGTCACTCAGTGTCTGTGCCATCTGATCCATCTGCGTGATACCTTGGTAATGCTTCTTCTCTATAATCTCCATCTGGTCCAGCTTCTCGCTGATGATGCCCATGTCGACGACTGTGGACTCGACCTGTGCGGCTGCCACTGATGAAGTGGAAGGACCGACGTCGACCCGTGCGATCCTCTGGTACTGCACGGTCTGTGGCTGGGGGCATCCCTGAGTGTAGAGTCGGGTCTGGGACAGCACTGTATAGTTCTCGACCATCTCCTCGTAGATGGCCCAGACCTGATCCTCATCTTTGGCGAAGTAGGACCCACCACATGAAGCATTCACCAGGCCCTGCAGCTTTGGTGTCAGCCCGCAGAAGAAGCTCTGAACTAAGTTTGGCTTCGAGATCTCGTGGTGCGGGCATCTGTCAGTAAGCTCTCTAAACCTCTCCCATGCCTCGTGGAATTGCTCATTGGGGAGCATGGAGAAGTTACTGATCAGGGCCCTCATTGCGTTCGTCCGCCCGAGTGGATAGTACTTGTTCAAGTACTCGATGCGGAGCTGCTCCCAGGTGTACACGAACTTCCCCAAGTGCTTCAGCCAGGTGGCTTCTCTATCTGCCAGTGAAAAGGGGAATGCAATCATGCGAATGGTGTCCTCGTCCACCTGACGGTCGTGGACGGTGCTGCAGATCATCAGAACCTCCTAAAGGTGAAGATGGGGCTCCTCAGTGGCGAGCCCATGGAACCGGGGGAGGAGCTGAAGGGTGTTCGAGGGGAACTTGAAGTCCCCCACGATGGCTGGTAGTACCACCCAACGGTGCGTCAAAGTCGACCCGGGGTTGTGCAACTCCCGCATCGGTCTCGGCCGGTCTGGTGCTGCCGCTGCTGCGGCGGCTGCTGCTGTGGCTGCAGCTGCTGCGGCTGCTGCTCCTGCATCGTCGGGTCTCCTCGGTCCATCTCCGGGCCCGCGTTGGTCACGGTCGGCTCTCATATGCTCCATCTCTCTCCTCATCTCAATCATAAAGGTACCCTAATCCCTCAACTGCTGCTGAACTATCTCGAGGGAGGCGATCAGGGTGGAGTTGATCACATCCTGGTCCATGATGAATGTCTGCTCGGCTCAGGGACCTCTGGTGCGGTCGTCGTTGCTGCCGACCATGGTCTTTGCAAAGGCAGAAGATCCAAACTCAGGTGCCGATAAATCTGATTGTAGTCTCTCATCTGGCACTAGCATCTCAGGAATGGTAAGAGGGTGGTCGGGGGGGAACAGGGCGGAATCGAACTCGGGTTCCGAGAGCGGGTCTCGGCTCTCGCGAACCAACCTAGATGAATGGGCGGGAGTGCTGAAAAGCGATGCAGCCAGAGGCTGCCCAAGGGACCTCCTGCCCATCATCTTGATCCGGCGAGTCAGGCGGATGGGATCTGGAAACAACTATGATGAGCAATACAAACCCCGGATTCACCTACTCAATGCGAGCTGAAGCCCGTAAGAGTTCGGTCAATTATCTTGTCAGTTTTTATTAGGTGATCAAGTCAAGATAGCAAATCGATTACGCGACCTGTTGGGAATCCGATTTCCCCAGGAGACTGTCCCGATCCCGAACTAGATCTTTCTCAGCCAGTACTAGCCGCGGACCATTTACCGGCTACCCGATCGGCTCGCTCTGTTAAGGATATCGCGGTCTGCTTTACCGGAGAACAGAGCGATCCTCACTGGAGAACGACTAGCCCAGAAGCAGTAGTCTGAAAGGGGTTCAGATGTGGCTCTATCCTAGGGTGCGGGTCACTCTCTCGTACATGCAAACTAGACAATGATGGGGTTGCTCTCCCCAAGACAAATTTTTCTGGTGAGTGTCTTTTAGGGTCAAGTATGTTTAGCAGTCCCAATTTTATAGTTTTTATTTTTAGGTATTTTTCAAATCCAATAATCGCCTAACGAATTTTCCATTCTCCTGGTTATTTAAGTTAAAAAACGGAGGGAGAAGTCGAAAAGGACGATGCGCGAGAAATCAATGATGCATGCATGAGATAGAAGGCGTACCTGACTCCAGCAGTCTACATGCAATATGATCCGCGCATAATTGAAAGACAGAAAGGAAACTACCTATATGGTGCAGGAGGAAATCCGGGCCCTAAACAAAGCAGTTATACTCGAAAGAACAATGGCTAAATGGTCAACAGGAGGGGTTGGTGTCCGGTCTCGGATGCCGATCGGTGCCCGCCACAACGGGTCCTGCCAGCGCTGTATACGACCTCTAGCGGCGCGGGACCCCTCAAGTGGCCAAGTAGTCTTTTTTATTAATTTTTATTTTGGTCCAATTAACGGTCTATAGGTACAGGCAAATTATTAGGTGTGTGGACCCTACTAATTACTGTGCAATCAAGCAAAAATCTTAAGCTAGGGATAAAATCCGCGAAAACCAAATAGGCAGTAAATAAACGGTAAAAACAAAACCGTGAAAAAGCCGCGAAAAACTGGTGGGGTCCCCCGAGCACACCAGTGCTCGGCGAAACAGACCCCGAGAGTCTAAGTGTCCAAGGTCTCTGAGTCTTGTCCCTGCATTATTACAACAGTTCAAATGCTGAAAATAAATCTAATCTACTCCCGCACTCCCGCTCGTATCCTCGCGCTCTCTTGCGGCTCCGTGTAGAAGGGAGCCGCCTCCGATTCCCGCAGTTGTGTCGGCTCCTCGAGAGGAGCTGCCTCGGTCCTCGGGCCCTCGCAAGTAAACAAGAAGGTGTGATCAGACTAGATAAACAAGCAGATAAACTAAAAACATGGTATATACACAAAAATGTAAAATAAAAATAAACACTCAAAACAACCAAAAACAAAATAAAAGAAAGAAAAATTAAAATAAAATAAAAGAAAAACAATAAGCCGCGAAAAGCCGCGGACGAAGAAAAAACCGCGGAAAGTCGAGAAAATCAAAAGAAAATAAAAACAAAAATAAAAGCGACAACTAAGCCATGCTCCCCGGCAACAACGCCATTCTGATGATCGATAATCTCAATCAATCCGGGACAGGTATAAAGAATCACTCTCAGGTCGTTTCGACCCGGATCGAGAGATATCAGTCAATCAAGAAAAATATAAGAGCAGACCACCAAATAAAGTGGTAAAATCAATCAACACAAAAATAGCGGTCCTGGCTATGAGATTAGCCTGGTGTAGCATCCAGGGTCGGACTCAGGGAGCACGAGTTGGCCTCGTGGCCTACGAAGTAGTCTAAAAAGCAAAATAAAACAAAAACAAATATTTTTGGTGGTTTTTAATTATTTTTATATTTTTTGGATTTTTAATAATAAGGAAAAATAAGGAAACACAAAAACAAGCACACTCAACGAATTATTTAAACACTAAAAACATTCCAAAAACTCAAACAAAAATATTTTTAAGTTTTTTAGGGTTTTTACTATTTTTGGTGAATTTTTCAGATTTTTATAATTTTTATATAATTTTTTAAAAATAAAAAAAGGCAAAAATGGTAAACTACTGTCCAGTCAGGCTTGGAAGATTAATTTAAAATAGCAAATTGATCTGTAAAAGCCTGGAGTAATTTTTATGAAAAATATAAACAATAAAGAAAATTCAGGAAAAGAGTTTGTGACTTTTTGGTTTTCTATAATTTTTTAGAATTTTTATAAATTTTTAAGTGTTTTTAAATTTTTAAAGTTTTTATATGTCCAAAAATAACCATATTTGCACAGAAAATCAAACACTACAAAATTAACAAAACCTAATTTTTTTACAATTTTTATACAGATGTAATATTTTTTATGATTTTCTAATCGAGAAAGAAGGAAAAACAACAATATTTGAACTTTTTAAAAATATAAAAATGCCTAAAAAATGTACCCAAAAATTAGGGAAATTTTTACACAGTGGCAGGAGCCATATGTCCAAATTTCACGTAATTTGGATTAAATTTGCTATTTTATTTAATTAAAATAGAGGCACACAGTCATAGGGACCTAAATCCAATAAAAAATGTTTCCAAGGGCCAAACAGTAACAAGACAAGAAACCCCAGGGTCCTTTGTGCAAAAAGTCCACAATTCACGCGCGGGGCACGTGTTTCAGGCACGGAGGGGTATATATGTCATTCTCATTTTAAAACATTCAAACCATAACACACAGAAAGCACAGGGGATAAAATGCAATTCAACCAAACCCTCATGTGTCGATGCGCGTGGTCCACATATAAAAGGACTAAAATGAAATGTCTTAAACATAAAGGTCCTCTATGCAATTTTTACAAAATAAAAACAACTATATAAAATATTTACATAACTAAGGTGCAAAAACAAAAGAGCAGGGGCCTAATAGAAATTTACCCATTAATTATTGGACGACCGAAGAGACGCCACGTGGAGGATCTGAAGGCTGAGATGCGTGGCTAACCCTTCACTGTATCAATGGTCCGGATCAACCCCGGGAAGATCTAACGATGGCTAGCGCTCCTCAAATGGATGGCTGCGATCGTGTCTGGAGCATCGGGGTTGATCGAACGGTGGAGGAGGATGCTCCAAGAACTCGACGCCGGCGAACTTCGCCAACCTAATGTGCACGCCGAGATCCTCCTCTGCTGCTGTTGAGATATGGAAATGCTCCGCCAAGGTGTTTCGCAGCTGATGAGCCCCTCCGATGAGGCCGGGAAGCTCCGAGGAGCTCCGGTGATGAAGGCGGAGCTAAGCCTCTGTGCTCGAACCTTGGACCTCCAGATGAGGTCCCTTTGACCTGCAAAATCGCACGAGAGAGCTCCTGGGTCGAGGGCAAATTGCCTCGACCCTGTTAGGGGTGGAATAGGGGTCGGACGAGTCGAGATGGACGACCTCCGGCGAGGCGACGGCGGTGGAGGTCGGGTTCTTGGTTCCTGGGCGAACCAAGGTGGGTGTGTGGGTGCAGAAGTTGGAGAGAGGTCTCGCGGAGATGATGGTCGGGTCGGATGAACGGAATTACGATCGGAGCAGACGGAATCGATGAGAGATGGTGACGGAGAAAATTTGGCGAAAGATGAAATTAAAGAAAACTAGAGGGACTAGGGTCTACCTGATGGATGGAACCGACTGGGAACGAGCTCGGCGAGCTCTGGGTCGTAGCCTCGAAGGGACGTCGATGCCCGAGGCTCGGGCGCACCTCGTGGCGGCGCACGGCGGCAGAAGTCGCCGGATCGATAGCTGGAGGTCTCCTCTCCTCTCTTCGACACCTCGCTCACGAAGCTGTCACTCAGGGGAGTAAGGTGGAGGTCCTGGGACGAATAGGCACAGCCAAGGATAGCGTGAAAAGCTGGCCGATGGCGAGGCTATATACCCCTGCAGGTCCGAGAAGAAGAGGTCGGGCAGGGTTCCGTGAAGCACGGATCCCTAGGCAGATGCTCTGGCGTGGATCTCGGATCAGTATAGAGATAGTACATCAAACCTCTAAATCAAGACGAGTGGAACCGCATAAAAGATCAGACAGACAGACCTCATGGAATCATCATCAAATCATCAAAATAAATCACATCCTCAATCCGATGTGCTAGGTCAAAAATCCTCAATGAAGAGTCACACCTTGTAATCGTGCCAAAATAAGAAGCCTCAATAGTATCTAAGCACATGTCAAAAGTCAGATCCACCAGAGATAGCACACTAATCCCAACATCCTCAAGCTTTATCAGCTTACTCAAATAAGCAATGTAATCCAAAAACCTCGATGTGGGACTCATTTACAAGCACAGCAATCCCAGGGGAGAGAAGAGATGATACAGGAAGGGGGAGGGTGGGCAAGATGTTGGAACATAGAAAAATTTGTGGTTTGAGGAGAGGGTTTTCTTGAACCGGACCATAGATAGGGTGATAAGGGCAAGGAGAAAGCTGCAAAATCTGGTAAAGACGGTGAAGATCAAGACTCGATATCACAACTCAAACGCAAATGAGAAAATATATGAACAAGGGAGGGAGAGGGACTCAAGGATTAAAATGACTCACATTAATGGGACCGAAAACTCAATGAATGAAATGCGTATGGAATCAAACTCGCAATCAATGTACAAAGCAAACCCCATGTTCACCTACTCAACACAGTGAAGATTGAGATGGTGGTCTTTATCTTTTCTATTTTAGAGTTAGGTGAGTTTTTTAAAAAGTTGTACACACACGAAAATAGCCTTGGGATTGGGGCACTAATCCTTAGTGTATACGTATGAATAAAATGCACATACAATAAGGGTGTTTCTCTCCCCCAAAGCAATGAATCCATTACGTTTATTTTAAAAGTCCAATAGAGTTAGCAGCACCTCTTTTATTTTAGGTTATCACTTTTTCTGTTATTTTTCAATGCACATGTCTAACAAGTTTCCAATTCCATTTAGCATACTAAGTTGTCAAAATCAGAGCGAGAAGGTCAGAAAAGTCATGTAATTTGGGAATTGATGATGTATGCAAAGTCAGGAGACTTACAGTGCTTCCCAGCTCTCTCCATGCAGAATGCATAACAAAATTGAAAGCTACACTACATGAGATGCAAGCTGATGAAATCGTCCTAAAATAGTAATTGATATTATCATGAAGCACCAGATGTGAACTATTTAGAAAAGAAACCTAGAGTCCAGCCTTTGATGCCTATCTGTGCCTGCCACAACAGGTCCTGCAAGCATTGTATATGACCTCTCTCGGCGTGCGGTCTCAAATCCCAATAATTAATATTTATGGTTTGACTAAATCCAAAACAAACCTATAGGTACATGCATATATATTAGGTTTTGGACCTTAGTCTATCGAGCAAGCAGATCCTAAGCTAGGGCTCATTCACATAAGATAAATAAATAAAAATCGAGAAACAAATAAAAAGAAATTGATGAAAACGCATAAAAAAAGACGAGGCCCCCATGGGAACAATCCCTCGGGTAGTGGACCTCGTGAAGTAGCAGCGTCCATGAGAGTCCAAATTATTACATATAAGTTTCTCTATCTTACATGAAATTTACATACTAAAAATAATGCATCAATAGACTGTTCTTAAAAAATTTCCTCTGTCTGCCCTTGATGCTCTTACCTGCCAGCTAAGTCCGAAAGTTGGCTCCGCCCTACTTGGGTGCATCGGTCCTCCTTGGAAGTCCTCCTTCGTGTAGAGGTCCCTCGCAATAAGATCAAATAGACAAAAGCGGTCAGAACAGTCAACAATTAATATCAATTATTAATGAAAATAAATAAACAAATAAACAAGTATAAACAAGAGTAGAGAAATAAATAAATACACCAATATATGTGGAGTTGCTCCCCAGCAACGACGCCATTCGATGGCAACGAATCTTGCGAGGGCCTAGAGTAGTCAACACAAGGCGAGAACTACAACGTCGCTGAAGCGACCGCTCACGAAACACGGATCAATCAACAATTAACCCACAATAAGAATCAAGCAATTAATATAAAAAGGTGGAGTTAAAATTTATTATTCTCTACAATTAAATGTGTATACGTATAAGTATATGTAGAGGTTGAATGCAGGAGCAAATGGTAGATGGGGCAAATTAAGCTCAAAAACTTGTCCTTTTCTCTTGTCCATTTTATTGTTTTGTGGGTTTTTAATTATATAAAATTTTTTGGATTTTTATTTTTTATACTATTATTTTTTATTTTTAAATTTATTTTTTTGTATTTTCTTTTTATATATATTTTATATATTTTCATTTCTTTTTCTTTTAAGTATGTAATAGAATATATAAGGCTATTTAGACAATATATTAGTGTAACTATAAATACTAGTAAAAAGGATGAAATATAGAAAATAAATTATTTTGGGGTTTTATATATATATTTCTAATGTTTTTTTATTTTTCTGGAATTTTTGCTTATTTTTATGCATTTTTTAAAAAAAACCACAAATTAGGGATTAATAATAAACTGAAATTGAAATGAAGATTAAAAATAGCAAAAGATACCCAAAATTTCTCAAATCAATAACTATATAAACAAAATTAAGAAATAGAAAACCATGTTTTTTTAAACGAGAAACGTCAGAGTCAAAATGTAATGTAAATACTTCATAAAAACAAAATCAGGACATATTACAAAGAAACTATTGGGAGACGGGCAACAAGCTGCGCCGCCAATCCCTTTTGGATTGCAAATCAAATTCTTCGGAACACAACATCCATAGACCTAGGAACCATAACATTGATATGCATAATTTTCTGGACCCTCTTAAGGAGCTCTACAGCTTCAGACGCCAAGAATCCAAAGGTATCAAACCTGAAAGGGATGAAGACATGTTGATTATCAATACAAACCTTCTCATGTTTAGCAACTTTGTCTGGGGCAGCTTTCTGTGCAGCATATCCCACAGTAAAATCACTTTTTATCAGACCAACTAATGGAGACACTCCAGTTAAATCAACACATGTATGTTTTCCTCCAGCCCAACCAAAAATTAAAACATCTGCTGGTCTGAGTGTGGATCTCCCCTCGTGTGGATCAGACAAAAAATTCACAGGTGCTTCTTTCTTTGACGCAACCCCAGCCTTCTTGAGAACATCATAGAAGACGTCTCTGACAAGATCATGTATATATTTAAAACCTGGGAGTTCACGACAATGAACGACATGTTCCCCAAAGGAGTCTAGGCAAGATTTGTGGCATACTGGACATATGCCTCATCTGTTGAGAATAGAGGAATCATAAGGCGATATCTGAGAATAGTATGATACTCAATAGGTGACATATGCATTCCAAGACCATCAATAGGAATAGCTAGAAGAAAATCTTAAGCATGGTCAGAATGTAAGCATCGAAAAATTGCCTCTGTCTAGCTGTTATGTCAAATTCAACCTTAATTTCTTCGACAATTTTGCTAAAAAGGGAACTCGCCAAAGCATTCTTAACTTTAGGGGGGACGGTATCCTTGTTAGCAAAACATGTAATATCTAAAGATGGGAGTTTAACATGTAGACCCTCCAAGGCATCTAAAAAATCAGAGTCAATATCACATACCCCACTATCTCGTAATATATGGTCTTGAAGCACCAAAGATTGAGCTCTAGAGGCCACAAAAGCATATGAAGAAGCCTCAATAACGGAGTGCATGCCTAAGCCACCAAGCTTGATTGGTAGGGACGCCACCCGCCATTGAAGGTCGCCAAAGAAAGGACCTCCACAAACCACAATGTCCTCAATAGCTCCACGTAGTCCTTTTTCAAAAAAAGCAGCGGCTTGCTCCATGCATGTGGGTTGACATGTCCTTAAGCCAAACATGAGCTTGGCTGAACCCATACAAGATTGTAGTAGAAGAAGTTCACTCTGTGGATCGTCCAACTGGGGGAGTAGTTGCATTAATTTAGCAGCTTTGGTAACTCTCCTCATAGCCAAGTCTTCAACAAATCCTTTGTCCATGTTAACTGCACCTCGAAGCAGTTTCACCCCTAGCACGAGCCTTCCAATATCAGTAGGAAATAGTCCTTTGCGGACCTTCTGTCCATCACATGAAGGCTAGAAAAGCTCAGTTTTCTTGATATTCAGAACAAGTCCCAACTCAGGGCCTTTGCGTTGTATAATGTCAAGCACCTTGGCCACCTCTAACGTGTCCCCGATGATAGTCCCATCATCATGATACCAAACATGGAGAAGGAGTTTAGAATTGTCTCTGATCGCATGAATAAGTGGGTGTAATGCAAGCAAAAATAGAAGTGGACCGAGGGGATCATCTTGCTGCACTCCGGTGGTCGACCAAATATGATTGTCTCTAATATATAGTCTGGTAGCCTGAGCATATAGAAACTCCACCCATGAAGAAATAGATGGACATCGCCTTCGAACTTCACAAAGCATCGAAGATCTATCTATCATGTTGAAAGCATTAGAAAAATCTATAGTAAGCATAGAGATAGATCCATCACCATGAAGCTTGCTCAAAAGCCGCTTGGTGCTATGTAAAATGGCTTCTGCTCCTCCAGATACACCAACCCTAAATTAAAAATCATTGAGATACTTAGACATCTCTTTGCCTACCCCTATCATAGCAACCTTGGATACTAGGCGTCTCCAGATAGTACCCACTACAATAGGGCGTATGCCATTGTCTGGTTTGAATAGTGGAGTAAGAGGTGCAGAGGCTACAAACTCAGCCAAACTCAAGGAGCATCTCCCTCATAGCCATAAATTAACCACCATGGCGATCGCCTGTAAGAAATCAGTGGCACAGACCCCTCCCCACAAAGGGCATCTAAAAGGTGTTGAGCTCTCAGGCCATCTCTGCCACATGATGTCCCTTTAAAAAAGGATTTGATAGAACGTAAGATAACATCTGTATCAGCTGTAAGAGGAGTCTCTGAAACCAAGATACCTGGTAAGGAAGGAAGCAACTTATACGGATGTTTAGCCTCTAAATCTTTCATGGTATCTTCGTTATAAGGAGCCACTCCTGAAGAGCATAACACCCTTAAGGCTGCTGAAAAGTGTCCATCTGACACTTTACGAAGGCTTTGCCTAATGTTGGAGTGTTGATTCTCTTCCAAGGAATTGTTCTGATTAAGGCCAAACGTCCCTGGTGTACCACGTTTCAAAATATCATCCACTAGCTTGGTGAAACCATCTGCACTGCCCCATGTAGTCAGTGAGCTCAGAATAAGTCATTGTTGCAAAGACTTTCTGTTGCTAGATCTTCTATCCCGCCTATTCATAGGCCTGAAAACATGTAGTGTGCAACGAGGAAGAAGTAAAAATCTCACCCAAGCGGATATGGATCCCGACCCTGCGATAACTTGGTGCAAAGCTGTATTCAGAGCTTGGGAGAAAGCAAGACGGCAACTGGGAGGGATACTCTTAACTATGGTGATAGGAGCTTTGAAAATACGATCAAGCAGTAAAGCATCGATAACTAACCTGTCAGTGGCAGCAGGTACGACAGGTAGAAGAGGTTTCAAGATGCCAATAATGTGCCCTTGGGTCGCTCGAGTGTCATCTGTAACCCGAACAAGACCGTCATCATGGTGGCAAGCTCGAGTCACCGCTTGAATCTTCATGCACCTCTCGCACATCCACTAATCAAGGGTCCTCAAGGTCCCTTCTAAAGCAAGATATAGATCAAGATAATTCTTGATGGCATCTCACAAAACAGAAGCATGCTCATCACTGGAGAGATGCACCCTTTTGATATGGGAGATTAAGCATGTAAAACCTTTATTTCCATTTCTACCATCCGGGAAACAATGAAAATTCTAAAAAGGACACATCAAGCCATTGGTAGTCGTCTCAAGAGGAGAAGGAGGCATCGTCAAGGAGACATCGTTGTTCGTCATGCTACGTGGTGGTGGAGAAATTATTTGTGCTAGAGGAGCCAAACAATCTAAGCAAATATAGTGGAGAATGGATCGATGATTTAGGTGGTGTGGTAGCCTCTGGAAGAGGCCAAGAGAGAAGGGCTGTGGGAGAGAGAAGTTGCAGGGGTCGATGCAAAGTAGGGAAAGGAAGAAGGATCAAGGGGAAGGGTTGTGTAGTGAGTCGGGAAAAGAGGAAAAGGGCTTAGGGATGCATGGGTCGGTGGAGGGGGAAGGGGTAGGGTTGCAAGGGTGGAGGGTTGCGCAGGGGTCAGTGGAAGGGAGGGGGAGGGATATGGCTGCAGTGGTGGAGGGTTGCGCAGGGATGGAGGGTGGGGGTGGGGGCGAGAGGGACGGTTGTGAGATGGGGGTGCAGGGGGTCGGAGGGGCGTAGGGGGGTCGGGGGCGTAGGGGGGTCGGGATCGGGGCAGGGGGGTCGGGACGGAGGGGGTGGGGGCGCAGGGGAGTCGGGGGTGCAACGGGCGGATGCATATTTTGGAATTTTTGGTGATTTTTCATATTTTTACAAAGGATTTTGAAGCTTTTCAATTTTTCATTTTTTTCTATTTTTAGGGTTTTTTGGTCTGCAGTTAATACATACTAAAATAAATAACATATATTTTTTATTTTGTTTTATAAAGTTTTTCTATTTTTGGTATTTTATAATACAAATAGGGACAAAAACATGCTCATTTCATTTTTACTAAATAGGAAAAAGCCCTAAATGCAAAATCTAAAAATATAGCTTGATAATGCAAGCAAGAGCTTAACCTTATTTTTGCATGAGTTTTAGAGCATTGGTGATATTTTTAATAAAAAAATTCAAGAACCAAAAATACATATACTAGAAAGGGTATAACTACGAATAAAATAAACATTAGGATTATTCCTTCAATTTCTCAGAAATATATAATAGTTATTGAAAATTATAGGACTAAATACACATACAAAAATAGCAACGGCATCCTTGCAATTTTTCCAGCTCACATGGGACTGCATGTGAGGGGAGAAGGACAGGACCCACATAAAATTTACAATAGATACAAGGGCCTTTCTGTAAAATTTCCACATTAATTTAAAATGCATAGTTTATTTTCATGATTTATTAAAAAATACAACAATGTAGGGCTACGTTTTGCAATTTACCCCATAATGCAGGAAGCGAACGGTTGGATTTCATTCACATATAGGCATGTCCTCTCCCGATGCTCCGATGATGGTTCGGCGTTGAAAGGCCCTGATTCAATCGCCCTCGGAGATCTGACGATCATGGCTGGGCGAAATCTGACGGTGGTCAATTAAACTAGGGGGATGACCTGATCCAATGGTGGCTGCTCTTCCTGAAGAACAAGAAAGAAGAGCCTAAGATGCGAGCTTCAATCAGCGCTCCCCTCCATCTCTATGCAGCTCTGGCGTTCCAAAGATGTTCCACATGTTTGCCTGGCTAGTCCTTATTTGCAGGAAGTGTCAAAAAGCTCTGGGGACTACAGGCGGAGTCCCCTAAGGTTGGAGAAGGTGAGGTGCTCCAGGAAAGTTCTCCTCTGCCAAAATTGCCTCTTGTTATCTTTCCCCTCCAAGTACCTTCATAGAGAGATAGAGGGGTCGAGGATAAAATGCCTTGACCCAAATAGGAGGGAAATGAATGGATGGGGGAGCTTTGCAGTAGCAGCTCCGTCGATTAAGGGGTTGGAGCTATTGAACTCCATATATGAGGAGGGTTTGAGTGAGAAGAGTGGAGTGAAGTGTGGGGAATCATGAGGGAATGGGCGGAAGCACAATGAATTAAAGGATATGTAAGAATAGTTAAGCGCATCATGGAAGCGTGAGGATCACATCATATATGATCGAGAGCGATTAGTCGCACTAGTTGCTTAGTGCAACGGAATTTAAAAAAATAATCGATGAAATCACATGATCTAATAACACTTATGGAGTCGTTTCATCTAACTACACAATAGATAAAGGAATACCTCTTGTAGTATGGTTGTGATTGAGCCACTAAGAGAAGAGACCTCCTGTCTCAAGTCTGATCCATCTGAGGAGATGCTTGCGAGCGCGGAGATGAGTTGTGTGCTTCTCGTGATCCAAGTCGTTGATCAAAGTAATGGATCTCCTGATCTCATCCCACAAGATCGAATGTCTTCTTCACGAGTGGGACACAAGAAAGAAGATGGAGACCCAAGAGTCGTCGAAGCAACAACACAACGATGGTGCGACGATGGAGGCGACCTTCTCTCTTTGAGAGGAGTGGACGACGACTCAAGGAAAAGGAGAAGGCTTGGCATGAGAATGAGAGAGAGAGAGTTGTCTCAATCATTCCTCGAAGAGCAAGGGGTGCCTCTTCTTATATAGGGTTTTGGGAGTCCATGGATCACAATCCATGGACAACACAAAATCAATGGACAAGATTGATTTGTGTTTCTTTCGATGGCCATGATATTGTTGTAGAAACAAAAAAATAATTAATTTAGTTTAAATTAATATATATATATATCGATAAATCAATATAATTAATTTCAAATCGAATTAATAATTAATCTTGGAGATAATGAGAGGATTGACCTTATCCCATAAAGGGCGGACGACCACCCTACTCCTAATGGAGATTGGTGGTCGTCCACCCTATTGAGGTAGAATGGGTTTATATCCTCAATATCTCATGAGATCTCATTATCTCATGATATCTCCAAGATTTACAACAACACTTGTTGTAAATTATTGAAGGATATGGAATAATCCTCAAGCACGTCATAGAAGCGTGAGCATCGTATCGAATACGACGAGGAATGACTGGTCAGACTAGTTTATCTATGCAGCGGAAATTAAAATTTTTCATGTGACGAAACCACATGATCCAAGAACACTTCTCAAATCGTTTCGTTTAAACCACAAACAAGTAATAGGATTACCTCTTAAAGCGTGGTTGCGATCAAGTCTCTAAACGAAGAGACCTCCTGTCTCAAGTCCGATCCGACGGAGGAGACACTTGCGAGCGTGTTGATGAAACACGTGTTTCTCGCAATCCATGTTGATGATCCAAGCAGCGAATCTTCTAATCTCGACACACGAGATCCGACATCTTCTTCTCAAGTAAGGCGCACCGAAGGAGACAGAGATCCATGAGCAAACGATCAGACAGCATAATGACGATGCTGCGGTGATGGAGAACCTCTCTAAGGCATCCATGGTGGACGGTCACATGAGAGAAGAAGAGATGGCATGTAGAGAGAGAAAGAGAGAGAGAGAGACGTATGTTCTCATTGTGTAAAAAAGAGCAAAGGAGTGCCTCTCCTTTTATAATATTTTAGGATCCCTGGATCTCAATCCATGGGCAACACAAATCCAATGGCTCTCATTGATTTGTGTTTCTTTTAATGGCCAAGATTTGTGTTGGTAAAAACCAACAACAATTAATTTAATTTAAATTAATTATGTATTGATAAATCAATATAATTCAATCACCAAATTAAATCAAGATCTCATGGAGATCATAGGAGAGAGAGTGCCTCCTTCCATATAGGAAAGAGGGGACGGCCACACATTCCTAATAGGAGTGGTGGCCATCCACTCCATGTATATGGAATGTGGCTCTCATCTCTATAATGCAATCTCCAAGATTATGCAACAACTTTTGTTGTAAATTTTTCTACAAAAACAATTCACAATTATTTTGTAGAAATTGCAATCTTACCATTGAAAAAAATTTGTGAATCATATTCACAACCACAAAATAAAATGCAAATTAATTTTCAATTCAATGTCTAATGTGAATCAAATTGACATCAACATTTAATTAACAAATGTAAATTACAAATATCTCTCTCTTATATATTATAAATCAAATTTATAATATATGTGATTAATATGGATAGTTATATCCATATTATTCAATATCCATGATAATTAAATCACATTTAATCATCTTCGATCTTTGTTCTCACGTGCCCAAATAATATGAATCACATTCACATTATTTACATCTTTGATAATCAAATCACATTTAATTATCTAAGATAACTCTCTTTATAATATGAATCAAATTTATATTAATCATTATAATTCAATCACATTTAATAGTCCATTTTCTCAATGCTCGGGTACTTATATCAACAATGAAATTATCCTGAACTCTTTCAAGGATAATGCGCTTTCTCCGCGAATACTTGGAGATAAGGATAGGGCGATTGTATTGTTCCATGTATAGTGACTTGGATATTGAGGTCACATCTCAAATCCAGATCTTGGGCCTCCCATAGATGCCTGATTAAATCAAGATCGCAAATCTAATCTTCTCATTGCATCTGAATCACATTCAGATCAATGTCCAACATTTGGACTAAGATTAGATTACTTCTCTACTGAGAAGAGTCACTAAAATCTAGACCCATTTCATCACTCCCTAGGAATGGAAGCGTCATGGTTATACAACTGTTTATGATCACATCACCCTCAGGTATTCCCAATACCTATACATCCTGCACACTAGAAGACCCATAATAATCCCGAAGTATAAGTTCAATTTACACTGTCTACTTTAGGGATTTATCATTAAGTTTCTCATATGACTATTGGGAGATGGTATCGATCATATACTTTCCAAAATAAATATCATACCCAGGTGTTGATCATATACTTTCTAAAAGTATATATCAATCCTACAAATTCAGTCAAGCTTCCAAAGCAAGACGATCGTGCATGGAATTTGATTCTTCCCAATATCTCATGAGTGAGCTCATGTCTTCTGGTTCAGTACTGAACCTGTATGATCCCTTTGAGAGATCGCATTACTCATATGCCCTTATGTGCACACCAACGTGCCGGTGTATAGACCTTGATTAGGTCATCAACCTATTGGTCTGCCAAATGTACATACTTAGACATATAGTAACACATCTGTCTCCGGTCAGAAGATGTGTGCCTATATCATGACAGCATACGACATAGGACTTTGGTTATCTCGATCTCGTTAAGTCAACTCTTTGACCTAACTAATCTGACACCTCTGAATCTCTATTACCATGCAGAGGACATGCATCAAGAGGCTGGTTAGATTTCAGCCTAAATGAGAAAGGATTGCCATCTCTTACTCGGGCTGGAGATCATCTCTCAACAATCATTTGACGGTGCTTGATGAGTCTTCAATCTAACTCTTTAGATGTTCATCCAAGAACTAGCCTCTATGATTCAATATTTGAATTAACAACTGTATGATCATCAAGATGGCCATGGTACATAACCCTAATTGTACTAAGGGACCTATTATGCAAATTATCTATTCTTCATTTCAGATCAGGGAATGATATTCGCAATAACATTTATTGCATAATGGCTCGCCATGGGCTCGCATGTCCAATAATCTACCACTAGCCCAAAGAGCCATTAATGGGCTAATCATTTAAACCCACACTCATGTGACAATCATAGGCTATTTAGAAAATAGCTAGGTAAGCTGATCAGTCACTATGTTCCCAAGAGACTATGCCATGTCCTTTTACGGCACTTGCATATCTCCTAGTGACAATGTTCTCATCCAATGCAAATGTTGCATCTCATGCAACAAATACTCAATCATATCAGTCATAGTGTCCTTGACACTACACCTCAATAAGTATTATAACCAGTATGTAATTTCAATTTATCCTTATCAGAATACCCTTATTCCTGAAGATCTCTATCTCACAAGGTATTCGCAATTAAGACCTTTTATATCACTACCTATAAAGTCTTAATTTCTTGAAGATAAGACTTTGAGATCACTATATCAAAAGTCTTGTCCTCTATGAAGATATTGTTATTACTGCAATCAAGTGTTTTATCATCATAGTAGGATTAGTAATAGTTTACTACTCCCACTTCATGGCAGACATCTGGCTTTTGTACACATCTAGCATATACCAGCTTCTCGGAACTGATGCACAAGGGCAAGCAGTTTTAGCATTCACATCCTCAACTCTTTGAGGTGTTATCCCTTTATATAGGCCTGTACCATATCTTGAGGGAAAGAAGCCTTTCTTGGATTTTTCCAGAAAATGGAAATGTCCAAGGTGTACCATTAATGTGACGGTCCCAATACCCTCCTTTCTTTACTTCTGAACAACTTCAGAACTAAGATCTAAGAGGTATTCTTGAGATCATATCTCAAGGTATGGAACAACCAGATTATAAAACACTTATTATTATCATCCTTATATCATTAAAAATGATTAGGGTATTATCTACATTTAGCAAGATGAACACAATGGCACTCCCACTAAGCTTCACATGGTTCATCAAGATTTTATCTGAAATCATAACATTTATAATTTCATCAAATATTTTGTTCCAACTACAAGAAGCTTATTTGAGTCCAAAGATGGAGTTTCTTTAGCTAGCACATTTTGATTTCCTCAACCATGAAGCCCTAGGGTTGCTTCATGTGAATGTTCTCAGAGAGGTATTTATAGAGGAATGCAATCTTGACTTACATCATGAAGATGTCATAGTCAAGTTGTGTAGCTATGGTTAGCAATATTCTGATGGATTAAAGCAAGGTCACTGGAGAGCAAGTCTCATCTCAAGCGATGTCTTCTCTTCGGTGTGCAGCTCGTGGCTACGAACCGTGCTTTGAAGGTCTCTACCTTCTCATCAGGTTCCCTCATTCTCTTGAAGATCTATTTACACCTTAATGGGTCTTACCCATATAGATGGATCCTCGAGGGTCCATATACAACACTTGTATATGAAGTCTACTTTAGACTTTATTGCTAACATCCATCTTTCCATGTCATGATCTTTTAGAAGCTTCATCATATGAAGTTAGATCATTGTCAGATTCAACTGACACATGGAATCTATCTTCAAACTTATTTGAAGAGGTATTAGTGCTTCATCTTTAATTGTCCTTTTAGTTTCTGATTCCAGGAGCCTCATTATCATCTCAAGATTAAATGAGTTCCTTTACTTCATTTTCATCTTGATTCTCAAGACAGTCATCCTATAAGAATCATATTATGAAAGATGAGATCTTTTGAGAATCTCAAGGTCATAAAGTAGGTATCCAATACCATCCTTTATTTTCCTAATGAAGTAGTACTTTCAAGTGCTAAATTATATCTTACTTGGAACCTTATTAAGGATATATATTGTAGTCTCTACTACATATATACTTGGAAACTAATAGGTAATTATGCTAAAAATCATTAATGATCAAATCATGTCATACATGATCCAATTGTATCTCTCTACGACTCTCTTGAGTTTGGGTTTATTTGGAGGAGTGAGATAAAAATAATATTCATATCTCTATAAGGTATTCCATGAATTCATCTAATAGGTACTGACTACCTAGATTAGATCAAATTCATGTAATCTTCCTTCAAACTTTGATTCTAAACCAAACTTGTGAAATCTTTGAACATTTCAAAGGTTTCTAAGTGAAGAGAAGAAATCTCATATCACAAATAATCATCAATAGAAATCACATATCCATAATATCTATTATGATATAGATGATTCGCATACACAAATTTGCATGAGATCTTGAATACCTTGACATCCCACACCATTCCAAGGAAGGGTGTATTGGACATTTTTACTTTTGAATACAATATTCACAAGTATGTAAGATTTGAACCTTTAGACAACCTAAAGTTTCATCTCTTATTAGTCTATTGATCACATTAACAGACAAAAGTCCAAGGCTTGATGCCAGATCATTATCAAATGATCTTCATTCTCCTATTAATCTTTAAGGTTTAATTTCAGTATTAGAAATGTTAGTCAACCATTCATTAATTTTCTAATTTAGTAGAGTCCACTAGATTTTAGATTACTATCTGAAATATCTCTATCATAGTTCTTTATGATAGATCTATTATAGAATTCATGTTTATTTCCAACATTTAGAAATAAACAATGATTGTATTCTGATATCTAGGTCATAGAGAAATTCTCTAAGACTAAGGGCTCTCCCGCTGAAAATAACAAGTCCATCTATCCAATAGATTGCTGTAACAATTGCATCAATGTCCATGTGGATGACTATTAAACCTTAAAATAGTCTTCTAATACATATGCAACTAATTGCAAGTGTCATTAGAAGAATGAGATATAATTATTATACTTTTATCTTATCCAATAAGAAAGTCAATTTAGTGATTAAATGTAGATTTTTACGATGCACTATCCGAGTCCTTCTCTAAGGATCTAGATAGACTTGATAGGCATACTATCTATACATCAGTTTATTGCAGTATCGGCATTCATCCAACTATTTGGATGTTATATGAAAGTCACAAAAGTACTGTCAACTCTTTGACTTTCCTTCTTACTTGGGTCCAACCCATGCTTCCATTGCACTCCCTTTATCTATAAACAATCATTGCTTTAGACGAAGGATCTCTTATGTTGAATTCAAAAGATTTCAATATAAGAGCATTTCAACATTTGTGCATACTACATTCAATTCATACAATATGAATATTCTGAAGCTTCATGAATGACTAGAGTATAGATAGTAGAATGATGACACTCATCGTATCTACATCCATCTAAACTCTTAAAACATTGGTTCAGGTAGGTATTCAAACAATTTGAATACATCATCTCTTGGAGAGCTACCATTCTGCATGATGCAGAGAACCACATCATTCATGATTAAATGTTGTGAGCACATATGTATGCCATAACATCTTCTTAGAATTTTATAAGGATTATTAAACAATTACGATCATCATCGACATGTCACTTCCAAAGTACATTCGATGAGAGATCAGGACTCTAGAGACATACAAACCCTAGGGTTGAAGTCCTATTGTCTATTTAATTGTCATTCCTCATTATTATGAGGAAGACTTGCATATTGCAACCACATACATTATGTGTCCAACTGCAAGTACAATATCTTGATCATGGATCAAGTCCATGATATTATATTGGTCATTATTGAGTATAACATTTAGTGGGTTTAATGAAGAATTATATGAAATAAGAAATTTGCGTAAGTGTATATATTTATATATATATATATATATACATATTTTACTTTGTTTTAGGAATTTTTATATCAAAGTTGTCTTGACATGTCAACAATGAAAGTTCAATCCCTTAATCACTTTCAATGTAAGAGATATACTTATCAATATATCTCAAGAAAGAACCGGGATCTCCTCTTTGTCTTTGTTACATCCCAATAATATGAGAATCTGTGACTCTAATAAAGAGAAGCGGGAACACATTCCTCCTTGCAAGTCCAACTTGCATTTCCTAATTTGGTCTTTAACACCCGAGCCCACCACCCCTAAGGTGATGTTGAACCGTCGTAATTGAACCAACCGTCAACAGGAATAGTACTCGCTATGTGCAATCCAATATCGCCCTAATAATATGAGGATCCGATATTGGGGTCACCACGCATACGGCCTTACTCTTTTGAGAAGCAAAGAGCCTGATCCAGATGGACTTGCATACAGGAGCTGTCACTTCGGACAGGCGTCTCCTACATGCAATCCCTGGCGACGGAAACCCTTCGCCTTGACGGGAGACCATGGATGTCACTTATGTGATCCTCCACCTCATATTAAAATTTTAATTAATTATCATGAATCATATTCACATAATTAATTCTTCCGAGGGAGATACACATCTATTCATAATAGAGTGTTTTAATTGGATATAATTAATTTAATCATATTAAATCAATTATCAATCCAATTCAATCAACAAACTTGATTGGTTTTACTTGAATATTTATATATGGTATTATCTCAAAGTACGTATTAATTCGAATTTTAATAATTAGAAAAATCCACCTTGATTTCTCCGGCATTATTGATTCCCTACCTGCTGTCATGGCCAGTACCGGTGGGAGTGGGACGGACCGCAACCGGTGCGACCCGCTACCCCAATGCTCCCCGAGTAGACACCATATCCACCTCAGGAAAGGATAATGCCAAATAGATCAATGTGTACTTGAGATAATCATCGGTTCTTCAACCGAAATTATACCATATAGTAATAATCAAAATAATTTTAATTATAAGGAAATTTGCTAGACAAATTTCCAATCCTATTCAAGCAAGTTGTTTGTTGATTGAGTTTCCAATTATGATCTAGATCAAATCTAATCAATTTATTGGTTGAGGCCAAGTCAATTAATAAAATAATAATCACTAAATATTTCTCAAATATTTTCCATAATTATTTCATGAAATTAACAACTAATTTAACTAATTGACAATCACATGGTTCTTAATTAGGAATGTAATTTCAGCAGTGACCCCTACGTACTAAAATTAACATATCTCAATCAATTCAAATCCAAATTAGACAAAATTAGTTTCCAAAGATTTTTAATTTGATTTATGACATAACCTAAATGATATTTCACGCATTTCTAGGTGAATCAAAACAGTAATTAACTCATTAATCATGTTAAGATTCGTAGTTCCGGCAACAGTGAATACATATTCATTAAAATGACCATATCTTGAGCAAACGGAATTCAAATTACGTAAACTCAGATCCTATGGTTTCCTTATTTAATGGGGAACAAAATCTAAGTGATTAATTCGTTTTTAATCATTTTAAACAGGGCCGAATTTATTCATTAAATAGATGTGCGAAAATGAAATGCGACAAAAACCTTTGCAACCTTCAGGAACCCAAGTCGTCCTAGGTTTACAGATCGTATCCAAAACCTTCGACCTAAGGCTCTGATACCACTTGAAGGATATGGGATAATCCTCAAGCCCATCACGGAAGAGTGAGCATCGTATCGAATACGACGAGGAACGACTAGTCGGACTAGTTGTTCTATGCAATGGAAATTAAAAATTTTCATGTGACGAAACCACATGATCCAAGAACACTTCTCAGATCATTTCTTCTAAATCACAAATAAGTAATATGATTACCTCTTGAAGCATGGTTGTGATCGAGTCTCTAAACGAAGAGGTCTCCTGTCTCAAGTCTGATCCGACAGAGGAGACGCTTGCGAGCGTGTTGATGAAACACGTGTTTCTCGTAATCCATGTTGATGATCCAAGCAGTGAATCTCCTGATCTCGACACATGAGATCTGACGTCTTCTTCTTGAGCGAGGTGCACCGAAGGAGATGGAGATCTACAAGCAAACGATCGGGAAGTATAATGACGACGCTGCGGCGATGGAGAACCTCTCTAGGGCATTTATGGTGGACGGTCACATGAGAGAAGAAGAGATGGCATGTAGAGAGAGAGAGACTTATGTTCTCATTGTGTAAATAAGAGGAAAGGGGTGCCTCTCCTTTTATAATATTTTGGGATCCATGGATCTCAATCCATAAGCAACACAAATCCAATGACTCTCATTGATTTGTGTTTCTTTTAATGGCCAAGATTTGTGTTGGTAAAAACCAACAACAATTAATTTAATTTAGATTAATTATATATTGATAAATCAATATAATTCAATCACCAAACTATATCAAGATCTCATGGAGATCATAGGAGAGAGAGTGTCTCCTTCCATGTTGGAAAGAGGGGACGATCACACATTCCTAATAGGAGTGGTGGTCGTCCACTCCATGTATATGAAAGGTGGCTCTCATCTCTATAATGAAATCTTCAAGATTATGCAACAACTTTTATTACAAATTATTCTACAAAATAATTCACAATTATTTTGTAGACATTGCAATCTTGCCATTGAAAAAATTTGTGAATCATATTCACAACCTAAAATAAAATGTAAATTACATTTTCAATTCAATGTCCAATGTGAATCCCATTCACAGCAACATTTAATTAACAAATGTAAGTTACAAATAGCTCTCTCTTATATATTATAAATCACGTTTATAATATATGATTAATATGGATAGTGTTATCCACATTATTCAATATCCATGATAATTAAATCACATTTAATCATCTTGGATCTCTATTCTCACGTGCCCAAATAATATGAATCACATTCACATTATTTACATCTTTTATAATAAAATCACATTTAATTATCTAAGATAACTCTCTTTATAATATGAATCAAATTTATATTAATCATGGTAATTAAATTACATTTAATTATCCATTTTCTCAATGCTCAGATTCTTATATCAATAATGAAATTATCCTGAACTTTTTCAAGGATAATGCTCTCCACGAATACTTGGAGATAAGGACAGGGCGATTGTAATGTTCCACTTATAGTGACTTGGATATTGAGGTTACATCTCAAATCCAGATCTCGGGCCTCCCATAGATGCTTGATTAAATCAAGACCGCAAATCTAATCTTCTCATTATATCTGAATCACATTTAGATCAATGTCCAACATTTGGACTAAGATTGGATTACTTCTCTACTGAGAGGAGTCATTAAAATCCAGACCCATTTCATCACTCCCTAGGAATGGAATCATCATGGTTATACAACCGTTTATGATCACATCACCTCAGGTATTCCCAATACCTGTACATCCTGCACATTGGAAGACCCAGAATAATCCCAAATTATAAGATCAATTTTACACTGTCTACTTTAGGCGTTTATAATTAAGTTTCTCATCTGACTATTGGGAGTTGGTATCGATCATATACTTTCCAAAAGCATATATCATACCCAGGTGTTGATCATATACTTTCCAAAAGTATATATCAAACCTACAAATTCAGTCAAGCTTCCAAAGCGAGAGGACCGTGCACGGAATTTGATTCTTCCCAAAATCTCATGAGTGAGCTCATGTCTTCCGATTTAGTACTGAACATGTATGATCCCTTTGAGAGATCATATTACTCATATGCCCTTATATGCACACCAGTGCGCTGGTGTATAGATCTTAATTAGGTCATCAACCTATTGGTCTGCCAAATGTACATACTCAGACATATAGTAACACATCTATCTCCGATCAGAGGATGCATGCCTATATCATGACAGCATACGACATAGGACTTTGGTTATCTCGATCTCGTTAAGTCAACTCTTTGACCTAACTAATCTGACACCTCTGAATCTGTATTCCCATGCAGAGGACCTGCATCAAGAGGTTGGTCAGATATCAGCCTAAATGAGAAAGGATTGCGATCTCCTACTCAGGATGGAGATCATCTCTCAACAATCATTTGACAGTGCTTGATGAGTCATCAATCTAACTCTTTAGATGTTCATCCAAGCACCAGCCACTATGATTCAATATTTGAATCAACAGTTGTATGATCATCAAGATGGCCATGGTATATAACCCTGATTGTACTAAGGGACCTATTATGCAAATTGCCTATTCTTCATTTTAGATCAGGGAATGATATTCGCAATAACATTTATTGCATAATGGCTCGTCGTGGGCTCGCATGTCCAACAACTATTTCACAAAAATAATCCATAATTATCTTTGTGAATATTGCAATCATACCATTGGAAATTGTGAATCACTTTCACATCCCAAAATAAAATGTAAATTACGTTTTCAATTAATCATCCAATGTGAATCCAATTCACGACAATAATTAATTAAAAAATATAAATCACAATAGTCTCTTTCTAATATATTATAAATCACATTTAAAATATATATATGTGAATAATTGGATAGTACTATCCAAATTATTCATATTCATAATAATTCAATCATATTAAATTATATTGGATTATCATTCTCATGCATTCAAATAATATGAATCGAATTCACATTATTCATGTTAATTAAATCACATTTAATTATCCATTTCTCAGTGCATAGATATAATTCAACAATGGAATTTTCTTGAACTCTTTCAAGAATAATGTGCTTTCTCCGTAGATACCTGAAGATAAGGACAGGATGATTGTACATTCTATATATAGTGACTTGGATATTGAGATCACATCTCAAATCCAAATCTCATGGACCTCTCATAGATGCTTGATTTAATCAAGGTCGTAAATCTAATCTTCTTATTGCATCTGAATCTCATTCAGAACAATGTCCATCACTTTGGCAAAGATCAGATTAATTCTCTACTTAGAGGAGTCACTAAAATCCAGGACTGTTTCATCACTCTCTCAAAATAGAAGTGTTAAGGTTACACAATCGTTTATAATCACATCATTCTCAGGCATTCCTAATACATGTACACCTTGCATACTAGAAGACATGTGATAAATCCGAATATATAGATCAACTTCACACTGTCATCTTTGGGATTTCATCATCAAGTTTCTCATTCTTAGTCATTGGGAGTTCGTATCAATCATATGCTTCCCAAAAGCATATATCATCTCTCAAATTCTTGTCATGCTTCCAAAGCACGATGACCATGCATGGAATTTGATCGGTCCCAATACCACATGAGTAAGCCCATGTCTTTCGGTTCACAAGTGAACCTGTATGATCCCTTAGAGAGATCGTATTAGTCATATGCCCTCATATGCACGCCAGCTCACTGGTGTATAGACCTTGGTTAGATCATCAACCTATTTGTTTTCCAAAAGTAGATGCTTAAATATATAATAACACATCTGTCTCCGGTCAAAGTATGTATGCCTATATCGTGACAACATACAATATAGGACTTTGGTTATCTCTATCTCGTTAAGTCAACTCTTTGACCTAACTAATCTGACACCTCTGAATCTCTATTCCCATGCAGAGGACATGCATCAAGAGGTCGATCAATATCAGCCTAATGATAAAGGATTGCCATTTCCTACTCAGGTTGGAGATCATCTCTTAACAATCCTTTGACGGTGCTTGATGAGTCCTCAATCTAACTCGTTAGATATTGATCCAAGCACCAACCTCTATGATTCAATTAGTAAATCAACATCTGTATGATTATTAAGATGACCATGGTAGATAACCCTAATTGTACAGAGGGACCTTATTAGTGCATTCATTCATTTAATCTTAGAAAGGAAGTGCAAAGAGTCAATAACTTTTATTGATAAATCAAATATTACAATAACATTTATCGTAGGAATGGTTCGCCTCGGGCTCACATGGCTAACAATCTCCCACTTGCCCTCAGAAGCATTCAGGTACAATCCTTAAGCCCATACTCATTACATGTTGCTCGAAAACCTTATGTGTCAAAGGTTTGATAAGAGGATCAGCAACATTGTCGGTAGAGGCCACCTTGGTGATGATGATGTCACCACGATTTTGAATCTCCAGAATGATGTGTTATTTCCTTTCCAAGTGCTAGCTCTTTTGATGCAATCTGGGTTCCTTCGCCTGGGCAATGGCTCTCGTGTTATCGCAGAGTAATAGAATGGGAGTATCAAAGGAAACTACACCAAGTTCCAGGATAAACTTGCATAACCAAACTGCCTCCTTTGCAGCATCTGATGCGATAATGTATTCAGCTTCTGTTGTTAAATCTATTATAGTGTCCTACTTCTTGCTTTTCCAGCTCATAGCACCACCGTTCAATAGGAACACAAATTCGGATGTCGACTTTTGATCATCAATATCTGACTAGAAGTTTGAATCTGTGTATCCCAAGACTTGGAGATCACCATCTCCATAGACCAAGATGTAATCTTGCGTCCGTTTTAGATACTTGAAAATGTTCTTCACTGCATTCATAGTTTTGTTCTCCATAGCAATATTAGTAATGACTTACCAATCTAACTACGTGGCAAATATCTGACCCAGTACACATCATGGCGTACATTAAGCTTCCTACAGCTGATGCATAGGGGCATCCAACCATGGCTTTCATTTCCTCAACAGTTTGAGGAGCCATCCCTTTAGACAAGTGGATACCATGTCTTAAGAGGAGGAAACCTTTCTTGGAACTATCTATACGGAAAGGTTCAAGAATTTTCTTAATGTACACATGTTGTGATAATCCCAATATCCTCTTTTCCAGATTTCTGAACAGCTTCAGACCCAAGATGTAAGAGGCTTCTCCAAGATCATTCATCTTGAAAATATGGGACATCCAAATCTTAACACTGGTCATCATCCATGTATTATTCCCAGTGATAAGGATGCCATCTACGTAAAACACGATGAACACAATGACGCTCCCACTAAGTTTCTTGTATACACAAGGTTCGTCAGGATTCTGCACCAAGTCATAACTCTTTATTATTTCGTCAAATATGATGTTCCGGCTACGAGAAGCTTGTTTGTGCCCATAGATGGATTTCTTCAGCTTGCATACTTTACCTTCCTTGGTCATGAAGCCATTAGGTTGCTCCATATAGATATCCTCCTCGAGGTATCCATTGAGGAAAGTTGTCTTGGCGTCCATCTACCAGATGTCGTAGTCAAGATATGCAACTATAGCTAGCAGTGTCCTGATGGACTTAAGCATAGCCACAGGAGAGAGCATCTCATTGTAGTCGATGCATTCTCTCTGTGTGTAGCCTTTGGCTACGAGCTGTGACTTGAAAGTTTCTACTTTCCCATCAGGTCCCCTCTTTCTCTAGAAGATCAATTTACACCCAATGGGTTTTACCCCTTCAAGTGGATCATCTAGGGTACATACACCATTCTTATGCATGGAGTCAATCTCTGACTTCATTGCTAGCATCCATCTATCCATGTCATGATCCGTGAGTTCTTTATCAAATGAAGTGGGATCATTATCAGTTTCATCTGACACATGGAATACATACCTTTCAGGTAGCGTAACCATACGCGAACTCCTTCAAATAGGTATGGGTGTTTCATCTTTATTTATCTCTTCTATTTCTGGTTCAGAAAGCTCAGAATCCTTAGGGGACTCAATGATTTCCTCTACTTCATTTTTGTCTTGACCATTAAGGAAGTCATCCTCCAGAAATTTCACATCTCTAGAGATGAAAAGCCTTTGGGTCTCAAGGTTATAAAGCCGATGTCCAATACCATCCTTAACATACCCAATGAAGTAGCACTCTCGAGTGTGAGATTCTAGCTTACTTGCATCCATGTTCTTCACATGGACCATGCAACGCCAAATCCTTAAGTGATTAATACTAGGTTTGGTTCCATACTAGAGCTCATGAGGAGTCTTAGCTATAGACTTGCTAGGAATCTTGTTCAGGATATATATTGCAGTCTCTACTGCATATTCCCAGAAACTGAGTGGTAAGTGTGCTTTGCTCATCATTGAACGGACCATATCCATGATGGTCCTGTTGCGTCTTTCAGCAACACCATTAAGTTGGGGGTTCCAGAAGGAGTGAGATAGGAGACAATTCCATTCTCTCTAAGGTATTCCTTGAATTCATCTAAGAGGTACTCGCCACCTCAGTTAGATCAAATCCGTTTAATCTTCCTATCGGTTTGGTTCTCAACCAAAGCCTTGAACTCTTTGAACTTTTCAAAGGTTTCATATTTATGACGTAGCAGGAAGGTAAACCCATATCGCGAATGGTCATCAATAAATGACAAATGACATCGATATCCATTTCTGGTCGTGGTATTGAAGGGACCACATACATCGGTATGTATTAGGTCAATAATACCTTCATATTGTGTAACCTTGTTATAAAAAGGCATCCTAGTCATTTTACCTCGCATATAGGAAGGCAATGATTAAACCTGTAGAAAATCTAAGGGTCCATTCTTTATCAATCTATTGATCCTACCAACAGATAAATGACCAAGCCTTTAATTTCAAATCATGTTTGAATGATTTCCATCCTGCCTGGATCTTTTATGGTTTTTATTAGTGGTAGTAATGTTCATGACATGTTCATCAATACACAATTCATAGAGTCCACCAGAAGTCAAAACACCATCCGTAATATGCTTATCATAACGACTTATGACTAGTTTATTACAGAAAAGGAATGAATATCCACTTCTAACAAGATTAGATATAGATATTAAAGTCCTTCTAACTTTAAGTACATAAAGACACTATTTAAGTACTAGGAATCTTCCACTAGATAATGATAGTCGGCAGGTCCCGACGGTAACTGCTACAACACTTGCATCAAATCTCCTCTAAATGACTATCTCCCCTTCATTAAGACTCTTAATTTCCTAAAATAGATTCAATAATTGCATACATGAACATAAGCACCCGAATCGATAACCCAACTTCCTTCTTGTCAAACGAGAAAATTAGTTTCAATGATGAAAGTAGTTTTCATACATGCTGGGGCTTTACCTTTGTCGATCGACTTCAGGTAATCCGGAAAATTACGCTTCCAGTGCCCCGGCTTCTTACAGTAATGACAGACATCGATTTTCTTCGATGCTATCAAAGTGGATGCATTGGAAGATGAACCAACACCTTGGCTCTTCTTCTTTCTCTTCTGGGTCGAGCCCTTCTGAGAATCTTGCTTTCGATCGTGCTTTCCTTTGACTTGTGCAACCATTGTACTGCAATTGGGGATGTCCTTTTTCATTACGTCTTCTATGGACTTTAATGCAGCCAACAACCCAGCTTTAGTATAATCAACTTTGCTCATGTGGTACTTAAACACAAAGTTGTTGAAAGACTTAGGGAGCGATAGCAGAATGAAGTCAGCCTGCATATATGTGTCCATGTCAGCCCCCACGTTTTCCAGCTCAGACAGGTACCCCAACATTTTGAGTACATGTTCTAGTACATGTTCTCTAACAAAGGTCCCCTCCTGCATCTTGCAGCGAATAAGTTCGTTCATTATATTATAACACTACGTTCAATTTACATCACCGAACATTTCTCTCAGATTCACCATAATATCATGGCAAGTGTTCACCTTCACATGTTGCTTCTAAAGAACATTGGATAATGAACCCAGAATATAGCACCTTGCCAAATTATGATCTTCATCATATTTTTCATTAAAAATAATTACTTTTAGATTCTTCGGGTCTGTGTACTTGTCCTTTAATAGCACATAAGAGATGCGCTCTCCTGAAATGACAAGATCCAAATTTCGGATCCAATCCGAATAATTTGGTCCGATCAACTGATTGACCTCCATGAACCTGCTAAGTGGGTTCATGGACTTCATTTTCTGAAATTAAGAATGCACTATATTAGAACATATAAATAATTATATATTCAATTATATTTCTTTGATTAAGGAATTTTTTAACCAAATTAGTCTTGTTTTTTCAACTTTGAAAATTCATTCTCTTAAGCACTTTCAAAGAAAGAGATATACTTACCGCTATATCTCTAGCAAGAACTGGAATCTCCTCTTTACCTTTGTCACATCCCAATAATATGAGAACATGTGACTCGGATAAAAAAATGAAAACACATTCCGCCTTGCATGTCCAACTTACATTTCCCAATTCGATCGTTAACACCCGGGCCCTCCATCCCTAAGGTGATGTTGACCCGTCATTAATTGAACCAACCGTCAACAGGTTTAGAACTCGCTATGCGCAATCCAATATTGCCCCAATAATATGAGGACCCGATATTGGGGTCACTACGCATACAGACTTACTCTTTCGAGAAACAAAGAGCCCGATCCAGATGAGCTTGTATGCAGGAGTTGTCACTTCGGATAGGCGTCTCCTACATACAATCCCTAGTGAAGGAACCATTCGCCATGAAAGGAGACCATGGATGTCATTTATATGTGATCCTCCACCTCATAGTCAAATTTTTAATTAATTATCATGAATCACATTCATATAATTAATTCTTCCAAGGGAATTACACATCTATTCACAATAGAGTATTTTAATTTGGATATAATTAATTTAACCATATTAAATCAATTATTAATCTAATTCAATCAACCAACAAACTTGATTGTTACTTGAAATATGGTATTATCTCAAAAATACGTATTATTTGAATTTTAATAATTAGAAAAATATATCATGATCTCTCAAGCATTATCCCTTCCCTACCCCTGTCATGGCCAGTACCGACAGGAGTGGGACAGACTGCTCACAGAGCAACATGCTATCCCAATGCTTCCCGACTAGACACCATATCTGCCTCGGATTAGGATAATGTCAATTGATCACTTTGTACTTGAGATGATAATTGATTTTTCAATTGAAGTTATACAATATAATAATAATCAAAACCATTTTGATTTATATTATAAGGAAATTTTCTAAAGAAATTCTCAATCCTATTCAAGCAAGTTTATTTGTTGAAAAGAAGATTGAGTAAAACATTTGTAATCTAGATCATATCTAATCAATTATTGGTTAAGGCAATGTTGTTTAAAGAAATAATTATCATCAAATATTTATCCATAATTATTCTAGGAAATTAAGCATTAATTTTACTAAAATATTAAATGACAATCGCATGGTTATTGATTAGGAATGTAATTTCCAACAATGACCCTCACTTATTAAAATCAACACATCTTAATCAATTTAAATCCAAATCATGCAAAGTAAGTTATTAAAGTTTGATAATTTGATTTAAAAGAGAACCCAAATGATAAGCATGCATTTCTAGGTGTTTCAAAATAATAACTAATTCTTTAATTATGGCAAGATTTGTCATCCCCAAAATAGTGGATATGTGTTCATTAAAATGATCATAACTTAAGCAATCGAATTTCAAATCATGCAAACTCAAATCCCACGAGTTTCTTTTTTAATGGGGAACATAATCTAATTATAATTTAGTGTTTAAATATTTTAAATGGGATCGAAAATAATCACAGAACAGGGCTGCGTGAATGAAATGCGATAAAATTTTCACAAACCATAATAAGCCCAAGTCTTTCTAAGTTTATGGATCGTATCCAAAACCTCCAATCTATGGCTCTGATACCACTTGAAATATATGGAATAATCCTTAAGTGCATCATGTAAGCGTGAGGATCGCATCATATACGAACGAGAGCGACTAGTCATAATAATTGCTTAATGTAAAATTTAGTCGATGAAATCACATGATCCAAGAAGACTTCTTGGATCATTTCATCTAAACACATAATAAATAAAGGAATACCTCTTGTAGCATGGTTGTGATCGAGCCTCTAAGAGAAGATACCTCCTATTCCAAGTTCGATCCGTCAAAGGAGACGCTTGCGAGCGCGGAGATGAGTCGCGTGCTTCTAGCAATTGATGAATCTACGTTTCATCATCTTTATTCTATCATTTTGGCCTTAAAAACCCTAGCAAATGCGTGTAAATAGGCTTAATTTAGGCATTTTAGCATTCATGCATATTTGTGTAAATAGTGTATAAAATGCGGTTTTAAATGCCAAAATTATAGAATAAAGAAAAGAAAAGAATAAGAATAAAATATTGTAAATATTTTATGACCCGAAACCCCAAGAGCTAGGAATCTCTATGACTAGGTCGACAAGGAATAAAGTATGGGTAGATAAGGGCCAAAATACAATAAAAATACCTTTGTTTTTAACCCATTTTTATTCATTTTGTGACCTATTTTTGGTTCCACTTTTTATACTTCAAATAAAGAAACTTTGTACATGAAAGTTGTAGATAATTAAATAAAGAAAAACACAAAATTAATTTCACTCAAAAGTAATGTACAGATAAAAAGTTATGATCTGAATAAAATTCTAGAATCCCAACTTCCCAGACATGTATCTCCCAAATAAAAACTCGAAATGCGTCAAACTCACCCTTTAATTGTATATAATTTAAAATAAGCTATTTAACGGCGGCGGTTTCGCATTTGGCGGAGCTACGGTTTGAAAGTTGAGTTTTGGACCCCTATTGTATACTTGTACAGATTAAAATATTCATTTTATTATTTATTCATTATTTTTATAATTTTGTATTTTTATAATTTTATAAATATTATTTATAATATATATGTACATTAAAATAGGAATAAAAACCTAAAGAAAATAAAAAAATAAAATACTTGTATAATATACATAGGTATAATATCATACACATACCTAAATTATTAATACTTATATTTTATTAAGTATACAAAATACTTCAGAAAAATAAAATAAAAATATATTTAAGTATATAAAAATATTTTATAAACATATAAAATAATAAACCAAAATAAATAAATTAAATACATAAAATAAAAATAAAATAATAAAATATATAGATATATGTACCTATATAGACCTAAAATGGTAACTTGTTATTTTATACCTCTAAAAAAAATAAAAATCACTATAAAATACTTTATAAAATAATAAACATTTTTATTTAATAATCAAACATTAATAAATTATTTAATAATTTAAAATTATTTTTTTAAATCTTTTTCAGGAGGTTTTTCCTGGTTGGTCCACATGGACCAACCAGGTGGTCTGGACCGTTGACCGAAGGTCAACTGTCGGATCCCCATCCTGTGACCTGTCAGACTTGAGTTTCGAGCCAACTTCGTGAAATTATCGAGGCTCCTCCTTTCACTATTTCATGCCGCTTCCTTGACACTTTTTGCTCCTCGATCATCCGTCATGCATGCCCAATGCTTGCCTCGAGGATTGCATCGCTGCTCTGCCTCGTGCGCCTTGATCTTTGAGCCACCTTCACCATTCTTTCAAAAACCCTCCGCCACCTTCCACTCGATTTTGGAACCCCATTGGACCCGTTCTAGCAATCCTTCTTGGAGGTCTGGATAAAGCAAGGTGACAACGAGTCTCCCCGCTCCTTGGAGGCGTCGTTAGGCGAGTTAAAGGTGTCTCCCACCATCTCCGGCCAAGGGTGGCCGTCGAGGTACCTTCTCCTGGCTTTTTAGCAAGTTTAGATTATGTTTTTCCTTTGATTTTCTGTCCATTAGTCAGTTGTAGGCTCTATCTGTAGTCTTGTATTTTCAGTTCGTCGTGTAATTGAGAAATCAGTGACGATTTACTTTTCAAAAAGCTAGTCGGAGCTCCGCTCTGACCACCACTGATCACCCATTGCCCAACCACTTTTCGCCCCCTTTTTCTCCACTGGAGGGTCACGTCAGTTTCCCGCGACCCTCGTAACTCTCTTTTGCAGGTTTATCACCCCGAAGATTTGCTGGAGAGTCATTTTGTAGGTCGTCGGAGGATCCTGGAGGTGTTTCATCTCTCTGCCTCTGTTGGCACCCTACATTGGTGGCCCGACCATTTTGAAGACGCCAGCAGCAAGAGAACACCTGCAGGAGCATCGTGGGCCCTTTTGAAGCTTCATCGCACGCTGGAGGGGGGAGCTGTCGTCGGGGGAAGCTCGCAGTAGTGAGCTCTCTTCCCTGTTCGTCCTTCGCTCGTCCCCGTCGTCAGATCAAGAACAGCGCCCAAGTCCACCACAGCCGTCAGATCTCGCCACCCCGAACCGTTGATCGTCTCTCGAGATCCGATCCTAGCCGTCCGTTGCAAAGGGGTATCAGCCCATGAGATCTGGACACGTAGCATAAGTAAGACTCCATCCGCCGTCAGATCCGAGTGCTGGGTATTTTGCATGTTTCTCCACAGCTATTTTTGTATTTCTTAATTAGGCTACGAACTTTAATTTCTTGTTTTATATTTTTTTAATAATTGTCGAAACACCCCTAGACTATTACATACTGCGTTAAGGCCCTTGTCCACGTCAGCTCACGTGCCTGACGCACGTGAGGCGTGGACATTTTGCTAAGAGCCCCCGTATGGATTTGGGTGTATAGTTTTGGTCCAGAAGCATTTTAGTATAGTTGTAAACTTTTTTGGAAATTTACAGTTCAGCCCCCTGAGTTTTTGTGAATTACATCCATACCCTTGCTAGGCACGCGTGCCTAGTCACATGGGCTTGGCGTTTTTGCGAATATATCCTTGGCATTTGGGGTATTTCTAATTGGTCCAGAGAATTTTCATTAAGTTATATATTTTGTGTGGAAATTGCATTCGTTCCCTGGATGTTTTGCTTATTTTCGTTAATACCCCTGCCAGCTTGTATCTTCTTGTTGTTTCTAGTATTTATTGCATGCATCTATAAATCCCTAAAAAATCCACAAAAATTAATTTAAGTTCCTGTTGCATCATACTATCACGGAATATTTTTATTTTGCATATTTTTTGCATTTTCATCTTTATAAAAATTCAAAAATACCCATTTTAGCACTATTTGCATTTTAAAATCCATAAAAATTATAAACACACTTCAGAAAATTCCCAAAAAAATATATTTTTCTTATTTTAGTGTGTTCTAACTTCAAACCAAAAATCACTAAGAACTATAAAAGAAAACTCCTAAAAATTAGAAAAACCTTCCTAAAATTATTAAAAAATTCATCAAAAATCTTAAAAATACAAACTTTGTTCCTAAATTTCCTTTATTTAGTAATCTTGCATTTAAAATTAATTTGGAGAATTTTTGTTATGTTTTATATTTTATTTCTCCATTTCTGTTCCAGCATGTTATTTTATCCACTGTTTTCAGTATTTTTGACTTTAAAAATACCAAATAAATTCAGAAAAATCACAAACACATTAGAAAATTATAAAAAGCTTAAAAATATTTTATTTCCTAATTTTTGAATATTTTTACCTATTTTTATAAATCTTTATTCCTCTCTTTCTTACTTTGTATATATATTCTATTTAAAGAAAAAGAAAATATAAAAAATATAAAAGATAAAAAGAAAATATAGAATCAGTAAATTAAAAAATCAAAATATAAAAATATAAAATTAAAAATTAAAACATTATATATAAAATTAAAAACCACAAAAAATAGCATAGATAGACATTTGATCACATTCACATTTTTTAGCAATTTTGCCCCGTTCTACCTGTCTGCTCCCTGTGTTCGACCTCTACACATACTTGCACCTATACACGTCTTGTTCTAGAGTTATAATAAATTTTAACTCCGCACATTCACTTTGATTGTCTTATTTGATTGTTGTGGGTTAATTGTTGTTTGAACCACGGATTTCATGTGGTCGATTCAGTGACTGAGTTCCCGCCTTGTGTGGAACTCAAGATCACCGATTTTTCGCATTCAACAAATGGCGTCGTTGCCGGGGAGCAACAACACGTAGTCCGGGTTTTTACTTGTGTTTGTGATTGTTGTCTACTTTTGCGGTTTTATTTATTTTGCTTTTTATTTGATATATCTGTTGAAATGTCTAACCTTCTCTTTGTTGATTTCGTGCGAGGAACCGCGGATCGAGGGAGGCGCTCCACCCTAGGCGCCTAGGCACCCACGTGAAGCCAACATCTGCCAGCCTAGCACCAAGGAGATGAGGAGAGAATTTTGAATATCGGGCTCCATCTTTAGTTGTAGCATTTATTTTCTTGTATTTATTTCTGTAATTTTAGTGAGAGAGAGAAACCACTATTTGTTGTAATAATACAAGTACATCGAACATTGGATACTCGGGCCTAATTTCCAAGTGTTTGTACACTTGGGGGCTCACCACGGTTCTGTCGGCTTTTCTTCGTATTTTTTATTTTGTTTTCTGGTTTTGCTTTCTTTCTTTTGTGTGATTGAGCCCTTAGTTGTAGGACTGCTTGTCAATTGTAGTAGGTCCAAACACACTAATCACCCTTGCCTGCTCCTATAGAGAACGTTTGGACTTAGACAAATTTTGAAAACTGTTCTTCACGTTAATAGCAGCTTCTCATCCTAGGGTGATTTCATCGGCTTTGCATTTGCATATAGTTTAGGTTCCAATTCTGCTGAGCATCCTTGCATGTAGAGTGCTGGAGGCAAGGTGAGCATTTACGCTTTAGCATTCATCATCGTTTTTTGCCGCTTGCACTGCTTTTCCGCTTCTACCTCTGACTTTGGTCACCTAGGTGCTTAAAAGAATTTGACTCCTCGTTAGGCGCGTGCATTGCTTATTAAAAAATTCAAAAAAAAAGTGTTAATCAAATGAAATTGGGACTGCAAACATCACTCGACCCTAAAATCGATCAAAAAAAAATTCTCTTGGGGTGAGTAGTCCCCTCATTGTCTTCGTTTTACTTGCTCGCGCACACACTAAGGTTAGTGCCAAAATCCCATTTCAGCCCCCTAAGTGTTTGTGCAACTTTTGGATTTCTCACCTAACTCTAAAATAGACAAGATAAAAAGACCGACTTTTCGGTCTCTACCGAGTTGAGTAGGTGAATTGAGGGTTGTCTTGTTTTCATTTTTTATTTGTGATTGTTTTGTGTGCATTCTAGATCATCCCTGCTCATTTGTGCCTTTCTTCTTCACTCTTTTGACTTGACCATCGTTCTCTCCCGATCATTGTCTTTTGTTTTCGATATGGACCCCTGGAGCATTTTCTATCTGGACTTTGCGGATCCCTCGCTCGCTCCAGCCGGTCCACCTCCCTTTTATCAGGAGGATCCTCCTCCTATTTTTTCTGATTTTTGAACATAGCCACCTCAGCCATAGCATCATACCTCGTATTTCTACCCATCTCCACCTCCACCTGTATATTATCCACTTCCACCTTCACATCCACTCGAGACTGACCTGTTGGAGTCACCTCTCACGATGTCCATAGTTGAGACCTTGACCCAGTTCATGGAGCAAATGAATTCGAGGATTGACAACCTCACCTGCATGAATAAGAGCCACATTGATGCTTCACGATCTATGATTTGGAATCATTTGAGGACTTCCATGAAAGCTTGCAATCGCCCAAAATACAAAAAAATGAGAAAAATTTAAAAACACAAAAAGAGTTCGAGAGACACTTGGTTGATTCAGACTGTGAGGAGAGCGCTCACTTGCCAGATCCTTTGACCACACATCCATTCACACCTGGTCCCATCTTTGACCTCGAGGATGCCGCTATACAGACTGCTCTTGGCATTCCTCGTGTATATGCTGATTCCGACTTCCTCCCTTGTATGGAGGAGGTCCAAAAATTCAAAAAAATGTTGACTGATCCCGAAGTGGTGGCCACTATTCATGAGATTATCCGCGCCCCACTTCAGCAGGTCATGACCGATTTATCTGCTCCTCTTCCCAAGAAGAGAAAGCGGAGGAGCATATCTGAGCGTCATATCTTGACCATGGCCACTGCTCACGCCATCACACACCATCCCATTCCTAAGGAAAAGAACACTGCCACACCTTTCATTAGCTGCACCATCTCTGACTTTACATGCGATCACACTCTCCTAGACGGCGGTGCGTCTATTAGCATATTACCCTTCTTACTGGTACAGTCTCTTCACTTAGGGCGTCTTAAGAAGACCAGGATGATCATTCAGTTTGCTGATGGATCAATCAAGAGGCCGAAGGGTATCCTAGAAAATGTTGTCATTTCAATTCAGGGCACGAGCTACAATGTTGATTTTGTCGTATTTCCCATGGAGACATCCACAGGGGAGCACTCTTTAATCATCCTGGGACGACCATTCCTTGCCTCTATGAGGGACATTATTAATTACAGATTAGGAGAGATTCGCTTCTGTCCTGCTGATGAGAGCGAAGCGTTGATCACCGCATCCACCGTTGACAAGAAACCTGCACCTAATGCGACCACACCTGTTTTGGCTGACCCTGAGGCCTATAATTTATATGAGGATATCAGAGAGACTTTCTTTATGACCGATGACGAGAACCGAGAATTCCTCTCCAAGGAGGGAGGCTCGGAAAGCATAGACCTTGGAGTTTCTGCTTCCTATGATTGGAGATGTGTTGATGACATCCGCGGGATTTACACGATTGACACCTTAGAGCGGAGGGCAGATTTAGAGACTAGACAGGATGGACATGTTTCGACTACTTTCACTGATGAGTCCACTCCTGTTCATTTAGATTCGGATGAGACAAAGGCCGAATTTGATTTGATTGCTTTTATTCGGGAATTCGTGCCTTTTGATGAAAAAGATGATCCGGTTGAGATTATAGAGGACGAACAGAGTTTGGCTACTTCCACCGATGAGTTCATTCCTTTTGTTTTGGACCTGGACGAGACCTCGCAGGACGACACTAGTTACACTTCTTCCGATGATGACGAGTTCATCCCATTTTACTTTGATATCAGCGAGACACCCAAGGCCAGACCTAGCCACACTTCTTCCACTCATCCGTCTGTGACTTCACACCCTAGGGCCCCTGAGGATCTCCACTCTGTCGACCCTGATCGGCTACTGTCCTCTGTGGACCCCGATGTCGACCTGCACCATACCAGATCTATTCCTCAGCGGTCCCGCAAGAAGGTTCGCTTTCTACCTTCTTGATCATGTGCATATCCATCTCTGTTGTACATCGGCTTTTGTTCATCTCCGTCCCTCTTACGTATTGCTCGTCCACCATTCTCGTGTTTGCCTTGCTTAGGACATACTTTGTCCTAAGTATGGGGGGTGGACGAGCCGAGTGTTCATTCATTGTTCCGTTTCATCACTCCTGTTGTTGCTTATACTTAGGGCTTCTTTTACCCAAAGTATAGGGGGTGTGGTGTGTACATCCTCACGATCTCTTCTTCCACTTTCATCGCTTTTCTTCTTTTCTTCTTTTCCTTTTCTATCTTCTTTTTGTACCAAAAAGGTGTCGCCCCTTGTAGACAGTCTTCTATACATAGGACGTACTTTGTCCTATGTATAGGGGGTGTGTACCCCGAGTTTTCATTCTTTTCGATCCTCTCCATTGTCTCCTCTTCTTGTCTATACTTAGTGATATCTTACCCTAAGTATAGGGGGAGACAATCTGAGTACGATATGTTCATTCCCACTATTGACCCTCCATGCTTTGTGTACAGTATGCTATACTTAGGATTATTTGATCCCATGTATAGGGGGGACGGTCAACTTCTCATTATTTTGTTCATTCGCTCATTTGTTCATTTATTCTTTAGATTTTTCCTATACACAATACGAGTTATGTCTTCTATTTTCTCTCTGATCTATGAGGACATAGCTCAAGCTAAGTATAGGGGGGTCGTATATACTACGCATATACTTTAGCCATAACTCGTACTTTCGTATTTTCTTAATAATTATGGCTAATAATTCTTTAAAATTCATTAAAAATGTAATAAAAAGATGTTTTATTCCTCAAATTCTTTTTGTACGTACTGATTAATAAATCAGGTGAAAATGTTTTTTGCAAAATGTTTGAAAATTAGTTTGAAAATCTTTGTGAAAAATCTTTTGAAAACTATTTGAAAAACATTTTGTTACATGTTTTCAACCTTTGTAAAAATATTTTATTTGAAAAACTTATTTTCTTTGTGTGAAATAAAAAGGTTTGAAAATAATTTGCAAATGGTTTGAAAAATGGTTGCAAAAATATTTAAAAAATCTATATATATTGTTTGGAAAACCTTTGCAAAATGATTTTCAAAAGAGTGTACATGTGTGTAAAATTGTTTGTAAAAATTATTTTGGACTATAGTTTTCAAAAATTGTTTGTAAAATGATTTTCAAATAAGTTTGAGGAATATATACATCACACCTAAAATTCATTATATATATAAGTGATCACTTACCCTGTAAATTCTTAAAATCCACTTCTTGTAAATACAAAATGCACTCCCGTGTAAATATTTTAACCTAGCTTTTAGCCAAAATCTTTGTTTCAAAAATCTTAAAAACATTTGCAAAATTAAAATCCAAAAACATTTGAAAAATCTCTTTGAAAAATACAAAAAATGCATATGCATCATCTTTTCAAAAATCCATAAAAATTACAAAAGCTTTGAAAAAATTGCATCACAAAAATATTTTCTGCATTTTGCATAGCATTCGCTTTTTTTTCGGATTGAGTTTGATAGTTGAACAAGTCTAAGTAAAATCTGGAGATTGGAACTTGGTTGGACCTTAAAATCTACCTAATAATAGGAACCTTATAGGAACTGGAGTTGACGTACTTCAGGTCTAGTTGACTTAATTCTTTGAGGATCACGAGACTTGGTTCAATGGATTCTTGACTGCCTAAGTAGAGTATTTCGGAGCACACGCACGACTCTTATTTATAATGACCTAACTTGGACACCTGCACCTTTCACATGGCTCAACTCAGTTGGGGTGGTGAGGGGATTAGATTTACCGGTATGAGACGCACACAAGTGGAAACATTTGTCCTCCTCTAGGGAGGGAAGTGCACCCCAACCCATCCAGTGATAAGGAATTCTAAAGACATGAGAGTGTGAATTGCGATAAAGCTTCAAAAGAGGGATAGTCTACTGGCTCAAGAGGAAAAATTCCTTATGTAAATGCTGTTGTAAATAGTATTTCAAAAAAAAGAAGACAGGCCTGTACAAAAATAAAATGCCTGCCAAAGTATGTGAATATGTTGTGTAGTCAATAAGCAAGATTGAGTTCCAAAGTAAAATCATGTGAGCCTGCAGCTAGATGACTTGACTACACTGGTCTTTCATCCTAGGATAGGTAACTACACTGGCTACCGTCCATTCTTATCTTTACCCCCTCCTCTTGAGCTGGTTGCCACTTGAACTTAGAAGGGAATACCTCGCTCCTCGAGGAAGGAGTTATTGGATTGGGGAATCATTGGGTTGTCGTACTGGACAAGTCAGTCTCTCTGTCATTCTAGTTGGGGAGAGCCACCATTACTTACACCGTACGAGTCAGATTCATAGTCGTAAGGGTTTGCGTATGAGTTGAAGTATTACTGACCTGGCAATTGCGGAGACTTGAACAGAGTTTTGGGATTCTCGAAGGCTGTTGGATATGAAATCTGATTCTCATTAAGGTTCCGCCTGCACTAAAATTCCAAAGGTCTGACTTAAGCTCCAAACTTTATTTTGTGAATACAAGTTTGATAATTAAAATTAATCCACATTTCTCCTTTTTCTTTTCTTTATTTTTCTTTTTCTGCACTTATTGCATAAGTATTTGCTATGGACTAGCAAAGGCAAGTATAGGGGGATGATGAATCTACGTTTCATCATCTTTATTCTATCATTTTGGCCTTAAAAACCCTAGTAAATGCGTGTAATAGGCTTAATTTAGGCATTTTAGCATTCATGCATATTTGTGTAAATAGTGTATAAAATGTGATTTTTAATGCTAAAATTATAGAGAAAAGAAAAAGAATAAAATATTGTAAATATTTTATGACCCAAAACCCCGAGACCTAGGCATCTCGATGACTAGGTCGACAAGGAAGAAAGTAGGGGGAGATAAGGGCCAAAATACAATAAAAATACCATTGTTTTTAACCCATTTTTTATTCATTTGGGGACCTATTTTTGGTTCCACTTTTTATTCTTCAAATAAAGAAACTTCGTACATGAAAGTTGTAGATAATTAAATAAAGAAAAAATACAAAATTGATTTCACTCAAAAATAATGTACAGATAAAAAGTTACGATATGAATAAAATTCCAGAATCCCAACTTCCCAGACCTGTATCTCCCAAATAAAACTCGAAATATGTCAAACTCACCTTTAATTGTATATAATTTAAAATAAGCTATTTAGTGGCAGTGATTTCGCATTTGGCGGAGCTATGGTTTGAAAGTTGAGTTTTGGACCCCTATTGTATACTTGTACAGATTAAAATATTCATTTTATTATTTATTCATTATTTTTATAATTTTATATTTTTATAATTTTCTAAATATTATTTATAATATATATGTACATTAAAATAGGA
Source organism: Ottelia alismoides (assembly GCA_037367405.1). Classification (NCBI taxonomy): domain Eukaryota; kingdom Viridiplantae; phylum Streptophyta; class Magnoliopsida; order Alismatales; family Hydrocharitaceae; genus Ottelia; species Ottelia alismoides. Next base: position 479,116 of record JAZKJV010000742.1, on the reverse strand, counting down.
ATAAAAACCTAAAGAAAATAAAAAAATAAAATACTTGTATAGTATACATAGGTATAATATCAATACACACACCTATATTATTAATACTTATATTTTATTAAGTATAAAAAATACTTCAGAAAAATAAAATAAAAATATATTTAAGTATATAAAAATATTTTATAAATATATAAAATAATAAACCAAAATAAATAAGTTAAATACACAAAATAAAAATAAAATAATAAAATATATATATATATGTACCTATATAGACCTAAAATGATAACATGTTATTTTACACCTCTAAAAAAATAAAAAAAATCACTATAAATACTTTATAAAATAATAAACGTTTTTTATTTAATAATAAAAAATTAATAAATTCAATTACTAATTTAAAATGATTTTTTTAAATCTTTTTCAGGAGGTTTTTCCTGGTTGGTCCACGTGGACCAACCAGGTGGTCTGGACCGTTGACCGAAGGTCAACTGTCTGACCCCCTCCTGTGACCTGTCAGACTTGAGTTTCGAGCCAACTTCGCGAAATTATCAAGGCTCCTCCTTTCACTATTTCGTGTCGCTTCCTTGACACTTTTTGCTCCTCGATCATCCGTCATGCACGCCCAATGCTTGCCATAAGGATTGCATCGCTGCTCCGCCTCGTGCGCCTCGATCTTTGAGCCACCTTCACCATTCATTCAAAAACCCCCCGCCACCTTCCACTCGATTTTGGAACCCCCTTGGACCCGTTCTAGCAATCCTTCTTGGAGGTCTGGATAGAGCATGGTGACAGCGAGTCTCCCCGCTCCTTGGAGATGTCGTTAGGCGAGTGAAGGGTGTCTCCCACCATCTCCGGCCAGAGGTACCTTCTCCTGGCTTTTTAGCGAGTTGAGATTATGTTTTTCCTTTGATTTTCTATCCATTAGTCAGTTGTAGGCTCTATCTGTAGTCTCGTATTTTCAGTTAGTCGTGTAATTGAGAAATCAGTGATGATTTAGTTTTCAAAAACCTTGCCGGAGCTTCGCTCCGACCACCACTGATCACTCATCGCCCAACCAATTTTCGCCCCCTTTTTGTCCACTGCAGGGTCGTGGCAGTTGCCCGCGACCCTCGTAACTCTCTTTTGCAGGTTTAGCACCCCGAAGATTTGTTGGAGAGTCATTTTGTAGGTCGTCGGAAGATCTTGGAGGTGTTTCGTCCCTCTGCCTCTGTTGGCGCCCCACTGTGGTGGCCCGACCATTTTAAAGATGCCAGCAGTAAGAGAACATCTGCAGGAGCATCGTGGGCCCTTTTGAAGCTTCATCACACGCTGGAGGGGGAGTTGTCGTCGGGGGAAGCTCGCAGCAGCGAGCTCTCTTCCCTGTTCGTCCTTCGCTCGTCCCCGCCGTCAGATCAAGAACATCACCCAGGTCCACCACAGCCATCGGATCTCGCCACCCCGAACCATCGATCGTCTCCCGAGATCCGATCGTAGCCATCCGTTGCGATGGGGTATCAGCCCATGAGATCTGGACACGTGGCATAAGTAAGACTCCATCCGTCGTCCGATCCGAGTGCTGGGTATTTTGCATGTTTCTCCCCAGCTATTTTTGTATTTCTTAATCAGGCCACGAACTTTAATTTGCCGTTTTATATTTTTGTAATAATTGTCGAAACACCCCCAGACTATTACATACTGCGTTAAGGCCCTTGTCCACGTCAGCTCACGTGCTTGGCGCACGTGAGGCGTGGACATTTTGCTAAGATCCCTGTGTGGATTTGGGTGTATCGTTTTGGTCTAAAAACATTTTAGTGTAGTTGTAAACTTTTTTGGAAATTTACAGTTTAGCCCCCTGAGTTTTTTTGAATTACATCTATACCCCTGCCAGGCGCGTGTGCCTAGTCTCGTGGGCTTGGCATTTTTGCAAATATATCCTTGGCATTTGGGGTATTTCTAATTGGTCCAGAGAATTTTAATTAAGTTATATATTTTGTGTCGAAATTGCATTCATGCCCTGGATGTTTTGCTTATTTGCGTTAATACCCCTGCAGCTTGTATTTTCTTGTTAATTCTAGTATTTATTGCATGCAATTATAAATGCCTAAAAAATCACAAAAATTAATTTAAGTTCCTGTTGCATCATAGTATCACGATATATTTTTATTTTTCATATTTATTGCATTTTCATATTTAGAAAAATTCAAAAATACCCATTTTCATCACTATTTGCATTATAAAATCCATAAAAATTATAAAAACACCTTAGAAAATTTCCAAAAAAATATATTTTTCTTATTTCAGTGTGTTATAACTTCAGACAAAAGATCACTAAAAAATAAAAGAAAACTCCTAAAAATTAGAAAACCCCGAAAACCTTCCTAAAATTATTAAAAATTCATCAAAAATCCTAAAAATACAAATCTGTTCCTAAATTTTCTTTGTTTTCTTAACGTTCATTTAAAATTAATTTGGGAGAATTTTTGTTACCGTTTTATATTTTATTTTTCCATTTCTGTTCCAGCCTGTTATTTTATCCACTGTTTTCAGTATTTTTGACTTTAAAAATACCAAAAAAATTCAGAAAAATCTAGTAAAATTTAAAAAACATTAGAAAATTATAAAAATCCTAAAAATATTTTATTTCCTAATTTCTGAATATTTTTACCTAATTTTATAAATCCTTATTCCTCTCTTTCTTATTTTGTATATATATTCTATTTAACGAAAAAGAAAATATAAAAATATAAAAGATAAAAAGAAAATATAAAATCGGTAAATTAAAAAAATCAAAATATAAAAATATAAAATTAAAAATTAAAAAATTATATATAAAATTAAAAACCCACAAAAAATAGCATAGATAGACATTTGATCACATTCACATTTTTGAGCAATTTTGCCCATTTCTACCTGCCTGCTCCCTGTGTTCGACCTCTACACATACTTGCACCTATACACATCTTGTTGTAGAGTTATAATAAATTTTAACTCCGCATATTCACTTTGATTGTCTTATTTGATTGTTGTGGGTTAATTGTTGTTTGAACCGCGGATTTCGTATGGTCGATTCAGCAACTGAGTTCCCGCCTTGTATGGAACTCAAGATCACCGATTTTTCACGTTCAACAGCAATCCAAGTTGTTGATCCAAGCAATAGATCTCTTGATCTTGTCCCATGAGATCGAACATCTTCTTCATGAGAGAGACACGTCAAAGAAGACGGAGACCCAAGAGTCGACGAAGCGACAACACAACGACAATGTAATGACGGAGGCAACCTTCTCTCTAAGAGAGGAGTGGACGATGACTCAAGGAAAATGAGAAGTCTTGACGTGAGAATGAGAGAGAATTTTTGTAATTGTTCTCGAAGAGCAATGGGTGTCTCTTCTATATAGGTTTTCACGATTGCAAGGATCTCAATCCATGGACAACACAAAATCAATGGATGAGATTAATTTGTGTTTCTTTCGATGGACATGATGTTGTTGTAAAAACACAATAATAATAATTTAAATTAAATTAATATATATCGATAAATCAATATAATTAATTTTGAATCAAATTAATTAATCTTGGAGATAATGAGAAGATTGATCTTATCCCCTAAAAGGGGGGACGACCACCCTACTCCTAATGGAAATTGGTGGTCGTCCACTCTCTTAAGGTGGAATGGGTCTATCTCCTCAATATCTCATGATATCTCATTATCTCATGATATCTCATTATCTAATGAGATCTCCAAAATTTACAACAATACTTGTTGTAAATTATTTCACAAAAATAATCCATAATTATCTTGTGAATATTGTAATCATACCATTAAAAAAATGAGAGTGACATTCACATCCCAAAATAAAATGTAAATTATATTTTCAATTAATCATCCAATGTGAATCCAATTCACATCAATAATTAATTAACAAATATAAATCACCATAGTCTCTCTCTAATATACTATAAATCACATTTATAATATATATGAATAATTGGATAGTACTATCCACATTATTCATATTCATAATAATTAAATCATATTGAATTATATTAGATTATCATTCTCATGCATTTAAATAATATGAATCGAATTCACATTATTCATGATAATTAAATCAAATTTAATTATACATTTATAAATGCTTAGATATAATTCATCAATGGACTTATTCTTGAACTCTTTCAAGAATAATATGTTTTCTCCGCAGATACGGCTAGGGCGATTGTACGTTTCACATATAATGACTTGGATATTGAGATCACATATAATGACTTGGATATTGAGATAAGGCTAGGGCGATTGTACGTTTCACATATAATGACTTGGATATTGAGATCACATCTCAAATCCAGATCTCATGGACCTCTCATAAATGCTTGATTTAATCAAGGTCATAAATCTAATCTTATCAAAGCATCTGAATCTCATTCAGATCAGTGTCCAACACTTGGGTAAATATCATATTACTTCTCTACTTAGAGGAGTCACTAAAATCCATACATGTTTCATCACTCCCTCGGAATGAAGCGTCATGGTTATACAATATTCCATGATCACATCACCCTCAGGTATTCCTAATACATGTGCATCCTGCATACTGGAAGACCTATGATAAACTCAAAGATATAGATCAATTTCACACTATCATCTTTAGGGTTTCATCATCAAGTTCTCATTCTTGGTCATTGAGAGTTGGTATCGTTCATATGCTTTCCAAAAGCATATATCATATCGTCAAATTCTTGCCATGCTTCCAAAGCACGCCATACATGCATGGAATTTGATCGGTCCCAATACCTCATGAGTAATTTCATGTCTTCCAGTTCACAATTGAACCTGTATGATCTCTTTGAGAGATCGTATTACTCATATGCCCTCATATGCACACCAGCTTGCCACTATATAAACCATGGTTAGGCCATCAACCAATTGGTCTGCCAAATGTACATACTTAGACATATAGTAACACATTGGTCTCTGGTCAGAGGATGTGTACCTATATCGCGACAGCGTACGATATAAGACTTTGGTTATCTCGATCTCATTAAGTCAATTCTTTGACCTAACTAATCTTATACCTCCAAATCTCTATTCCCATGCAGAGGATCTGCATCAAGAGGTCGGTCAGATATCAATCTAATGAGAAAGGATTGACATCTCCTACTAAGGCTGGAGATCATCTCTTAACAATAATTTGACGATGTTTGATGTGTCCTCGATCTAACTCCTTAGATATTCATCTAAGAACCAGCTTCTATGATTCAATTATTGAATCAATAGCTGTATAATTATTAAAATGGTCATGGTACATAACCCTAATTGTATAGAGGGACCTTATAGTGCATTCATTCATTTAATCTCAAAAAGGGAGTGAAAAGAATCAATAAACTTTTATTGATAAATCAGATATTAAAATAACATTTATTGTAGGAGTGGTTTGGCTCAGGCTCACGTGGCTAACATGAACAAGTTCTTCTACAAACTACGAATCGGATATTTTACGTTAAAACAATAAATCTACAACTAATCTAATTGCAAAATGCTAAATCTAAACATAAATTTTATCTAGAAAATATGAAAGGCATAGCTCTTATACCTGAGGAGTGCTCAGGGAGCAAGACAGCCGGTGAGTCGTCGTGGGTGCACTTCCATCCTCCTCCGTCCACTTCAAGCTGCAGGGGTCATCCAGCTGTCACTTGGACGCACGCTTGGCTGGAGTTGAAGAGATTTAGAGCTCTGTAAGTGACCAAAGAATGAGAGGAGAAGGGAGGTCGTTATTTAAAAATATAGGTTGTCACCCTTATTGGTGGGTGGTTTGGAAAGAATTAGATCTATGTACAACCAATCCAATACTTGGGCGTGAATCACGGAAGATCAGGGAGTAAATCTTATGAAGGGCTCGAGGGCAATGGAGCAGCGGAGCAGCGAGGAAAATTCCAAGAAGGCGGGTCGCTCAAGGTTCTGACAGAAGTCAGAAGACGGAATGGGGAGTTAATCGGGGGTCAACGTTCCCAAGAATGCGGTTGGGCCACGTCAGCCATGTACAGGACAAAAGAGTCCAATTTGTTCGAAAATAAATAATTAAAAATAGTAATTGATTTTACTTTTTTTATTATAAAATAAAAATTGTTTATTACTTTGTGTAGTATTTTAATATGATTTTTATTTATTTTTTGGCATTATTTATTACAAGTCAATTTTTAGGTGTATATTTATAGGTATATTCATCTATGTTTTGGCTATTTTATTTTTATTTTGTATTTTGTATTTTATTATTTTATTCTCTTTTTTATATATTTATAACCTTTTTTAAGTACAAAAGTATATTTTTATTATATGTTTATGATATATTATACACACTTAAATATATATGTGTAATATATAGATATAAGTATAGTATAAGTATCTATGTATTGAACTATATTATGTATTTAGATTATTTCTTTTGGTTTTATTTTATTTCTGAATTTTTAATAAAATATAAATAATATTTACAAGAGTATAAAAATATAGAAGAATAAAGAATAAAAGAAATTCACTTTTATTTATTTACAGGGATTAGCAAAGGTATTTTGCCTAGATAGTTATATAGACTTATTTTATTTTGTATTTTATTTATAGTTTTATTGTGGCTTTAACATGTACGTAGGTTATAAATAATATTTACAAAATTTTAAAATATAAAATTGTAAAAATAATAAAATGAATATTTTATACATATATATAGTACAATAGGAGCCCAAAACTTAACTTTCACACCTTAACTCTAAAAATTATGAAATCACCTTTATTAAATAGATTATTAAAAGTTATATACAATTAAAGGTGATTTTAATATATTTTAGGTTTTTTATTTGAGAGATATAGGTCTTTGAAGTTTGGTTTACGGCTTTTTATTTTGTGTATGAAATGAACAATGTATATCATTTTTACATGAAATAAATTTTGTATTTTTGTGTATATTATTATCTACAACTTTCATGTACAAAGTTTATTTATTTGATATATAAATAATAAATAATAAAATAGGTCCTAAAAAGGACTTATTAATGAATAATAAATGGAATTTAAATGGATTTATTGCCCTTTATCTCCCTCTACTTTATTCCTTGTCGACCAACTAAATTCTTGACTTGTTCTCAAGATTTAGGGTCATAAAATACCTTTAATATTTTATTCTTTTTCTTTTTTTCTCTTTATTCTATAATTTTAGCATTAAAAATAGTATTATTTACACAATGAATGCAATAAATAATGAATGTTATTTTGCACAAACTATTGTTATTTATATGCATTAGTTAGGGTTTTTAAGGTCAAAATGATAGAATAAAAATGATGAAATTGAGATTCATCACCCGTGTCACATTAATTATGATTTTAATGTGATACATATAGAAACATATGGTCACAATGTGATGACATACACATCCCAAGAAGAACCCACCAACATATATACTTACATACTCATAGATACCTAGATACACATACATATACATAAACACATAGATATAAAGATGTACACATGCAACCATACATACATATACATACTCATAGCCATTACATATACATTACAGAACTCATTTCAAAAATGTCATACTCATTTCATCACAAGATGCTCATTCCATCATGATATTCAATTCTCATTTCATCACAAGTGAAGTATTAGATACAAAGATTTATACATACAAACATGCATGCATGTCACACTCATTTCATCACAAGATGCTCATTTTATAACGAGATACTCAATTCAACACAAGTTTCCCATTCCATTCATACTCATTCCATCATGAATAACTAACTCCATTACATGTTCATTGATAATATAGGGCACATAATTAAATAAAAATGCACAAGCCATTAGAAAACAGTCATAACATAAACATTGCAAATATCAAAATACTCATTTTCATAGACAATCGAACACAATATATCACGAAATTAATTACATAAATTGTTAAATGCTTAATGTTATACCTTCCCTGGAGTCACGGTCGTAGCTGGAGGCAAGGAACCACGGAGGCACGGTACGGAAGCGAGGAGAGGCGGCGACAAAGATGCGGATGGGGAGGTGGGACAGAGATGAGGAGGTAGAGGAGGGGGAGATGGTCCGGAGGCAGGGCGGGGGTGGGGGGGGGAGGTTGTCGGAGCTAGGAGATATGGGAAAAAGGCGACGGAGGGGAGGTTATCGGAGGGGGAGGGGAGGTTACCGGAGGGGAGAGGATGGTTGGAGGGGAGTTGGCAAAGCGGCGGAAGGGGAGGTAGGATTGAGATGAGGAGGTGGAGGAGGGGGAAATGGGGCAGAGTGGGGGGGGGGGGGGGAGGTTGCAAGAGCTAGGGGGAGATGAGGGAAGGTGGCGAAGGGAGGGATGTTGCCCGAGGAGGAGGGGAGGTTGATGGAGATGGGTCAACACAGGAAGGGAAGGGGGATATCATGAGTTGGTTTACAAGAGGCAGGGAGTGAAATATTGACGCTGAAAATTTGGGTTGACCATTTTCGACGGTCAGGGCAACTGTCGGAAAACATTTACGTTGGAACCTATTTTTTCGGTGGCTTGTTAACCGTCGAAAATAGCATGATTATTTCTTTAAAAAAATATAACCCAACATTTGCGGTGGTTACATCCGTAACAACCGAAAAAGACACTTATTTTTGGGGGCTATAGTCGACCGCTGTGATAATGTATTGACGAAAATATTAACTTTTCCAATAGTATAAATCTGACTTGCTCATGTTCAAAGTCACATTCTTTGTCATTTACGCTTCTGTGCATCTCAAAAACTAAGTCTTTCATCTCTTATTTTCACAAAATTTATTTGATCCCATTCAGGCTGATCATTCTTCTAGTGATATATTCAATGTATTCCCGATATATATTGAGTTGCAGGAAAAACACAAAATTGATAAACAGATTATGTATGATATATTAAGGTTGAAATATCTACAACTTTAAATAAAATCCAAACACAAAAAAACCAACCAAGTATGGAAAAAGAATTTTTAATATGGAAAACGCCCAATGCGAGAGTAAAAAATCATGGGGTTGATTGACATCCAAAATCAAGTACTATAACCAATGGTTATAACTCACGATAGGCATACAAAAAAACACGACCTCTTTATAATTGTAGAAATCGTAAAAAATGGATATAGTTTATGACAAACTTATCGTCTAGCGAATTGATGCCTTGAAACTGTAGAAGTCTACAAATCTAAAAAAATAAATGTGCTTCAATCTTTGATCACATACCAAGACAGACCAATGAACAACAACTTCTCTTCTTCTTCAAAATATGTATAACATGTATATGATAGTTGATTGAATATTAGATAAAAGTTTTGTCACTAATCTGAATCAAGCAGAAGAGTGGAGAAATCGATTCCTTTCAATTCCTTTTTTAAATTCCCTTCTTGTCTAGATTTTATGCCATTGTTATTCCACTCTTACCAACAAATGAGGCCTAAACAACGAGAAATCATTTTGACGTGTTACCCAGACTCCAAGCCACCTAGTGTATGGGAGAAGAAGACACCGACCTCGAAAAACTTTGCGGGCATGGAGAGATATTTCAAGGCATCGTCTGCAGATCGTCGAGACTCGCAGTGATGGTATCTTAGTGCATATTATCCGTCTCTAAGGGTTGTCTTTTGGTCGGAATATCTTCTTTTTTTGTTTTTTGATTGCATTCTGTGGTGAACTTTCCCCATGATGAATGACTAATCTTTTCGTTTGATCATTCAAAAAAAACTGAAATGTGATTCAAATTGGACTCTGTTGAGACTAATCAGCTATTAATCAAAGTATGAAATCCGACTAGATATCTTAGTAGTGAGCCTTTATAATATGATAGCTAAAATCCATGGAGTATGGTGATGGCATCGATTCCAAATTGGGGTTCATTTAAAAGTTGAGCCATTGGTTAAATGGTCACCATCGATTTGACACATATTGCAATATATTCCGTCTTCGTCAGCTCCCATTTCGTTTTCGCCATGACCTCCATTTTCCAATTTGGAGGAGATCAACGATACATATGATCTTCCCTCGGTTGGTATCAACTCATCTTTCATTGAGCTGCCGACAAATCTGTACCTCAATGGACTCTTCAACCACACTCATCATCACTTGCGGCACAGCATGTGTCTGTGTATATATAGCAGCAGATGAGTTTGCGATTGTCGTCGAGAACACGTGTGTATACACTCTGGTGCATGTATACATGGCCAAGGGGTCGAGGAAGTTCGCGCTATGGATGATCCTCTTCCCTCTGGCTTTTGTCCTCCTCCTCCGTCTCTTCATCTCGTCTCGTAATTCTTGTACGTGCAACATCCTCCTCCTTTTGCTCTCTCTAGAGATCAGTGCTTCCTGGTACATTTTCGACCATCGCTCGTAATCGATCGGATGTGTTTCTTTTGGCAGGGAAGATCCAAGCACCACTTTGGGCAGCCAATTTGATACTAAAGGGGGGAGATGGAGCTTTGGATGAAGAACACATGAAGCTCTTGATGAGGAGGCTTGTTCAAGGTTCTTATATCTAATCTAGTTTTATTTATTACTGTTCTACATTACGAGTAAATGGTTCTAAAATGTAATTAGTAGTTGAGTACGTGATTAACTTGCGTGGGAACACAGGTATTTATATTGGAAGATAAAACTGTTCTTTATTGTTCTACTAATGTAATCATTAAATTTTATACTAAATAAAACCAGCAATGATAAGCATTAATAAACAACTGTAAGAACGGTTATTTAAAAAGGAGTTGCTTTGCTTGATATGGCATTATACGTAAGCTTATGCACGTAAAGGATTTTTTTACTAAATTTGAGTCAATTAGAGCTTTTTGATTAAGCAGTTCTAATTATTTGATTTACACTGCTTCAACAGCAACTCAGAGGAACCGTTTCATAGTTCATTGAGGGGGGCCTTGTACATTGAAGCTGATATAAATTTTCGATGTTTAATCTAAAAATATTCCTAAATTCGAACAAGTTGGTGGAGAATATATTCTTCATCAAAGAAAGCCATATGGTTCTCATGTCGCCATCATATCATACATTCATAACATCTATTAAAGAGAGGGTGCCACAGACCATGAATTTTTTTATCAACCTCATTCCATACGTACGTGTGCGTACGTACAAAAATACATATATACATACGCATGTATATGTACGTATGTATACGCTCTGTATTTGCATCAATTTTAAAATGTATATGTATGCAATAACGAATTAGATTATTTCATAATAATGTATGTACATTTGCATACACATTTAATTAACATTTAAGTTTGCCATGCAGGGGCCAGCATCTATTAATTAATCTGATGTGGAGTAAGATTAAGATAAATTGCTGGCCAATGAAGGATGTTTTCTGTAGTTTTTTATGAGTTCAATTGAATCAATGGCATTCCCTCTCATTTTGAGTAACTATTTAAGATAGGTTGGTGACTTAATTTGTGTAATTACATGTATATTTACCAACCATTCTCTTTATATATGTATATGTGTGTTTTCGTTAGATGAAGCGGTATTCATGTGATTCCAGACATTAACAAGGGTATCCATGTAAAAGTCGCCAGGACCACATTGTCTTTTGGTGGAATTGCATCCATGCTCTTTTAGTGCTTATGAATACACGTGTTGGCCCTTCTAGAGCTAATGAAAGTTGCTTATGTATACGTGATCTGGTAGTCAAAAGATCGAACATGTAACTAGAAGTTTGATATAGATCATGGTCTAAATATGAAATATGTAAGGACCAACGTGCAATATACTGTTCTGCATTATAGCCCTTGCAAACATCAGCCACGTTTGTCATATAATTATAGTCATGCATATGAAACTTTGTAAATCCGGGGATCTTTATGTGATATCGAATAGTTAATGGGCATTATATATAAAGATCAATTAAATTCATCTGAATATTCATTTCAATTTCTTTTAGCTGATGACGCCATAATTGGAGTTATTGCACTTATATTCCTGCAATCATTTACAATTAGATGATAATCCCTACAATTTTGAAATTACATCTGTATATAAGACCATGCAATTAAAGCTAATTTAGGTTTGAATTTCCCTATACCAGGATCAGCGAGGACTGAGCTCAGCCAAAATGGCATCTCATGCATCTCCGATCCTCGGTCGACCTTCTGCGTCACCACCGCCGCTGTCCGCATTACCGCAGGCCCCCCGCTGTCGTCCACAATCTACCTCGCCGACGGCCAGCTCCTCTCCTCCGGCGAAAACTTCGCGGTCCAACCGTACCCTCGGACGTTCGACCCCGTTGCCATGAGTAGGACCGAACCGGTCAATCTCATAGCGGGCGAGCCCGGCCTCCCGCCTTGCGACGTCGTGCATTCGGTCCCAGCAGTGATCTTCTCCACCGGTGGCTACGCCGGCAATTTCTACCACGACGTAAGCGAGGTGCTCGTGTCGCTCTTCCTCACCGCTGGCATCTTTCGATCGAATGTACAGCTAGTTGTTACCGACTACCAGCCGTACTGGGTCGACAAGTACCGACGGTTCCTCTCGCACTTGTCATCTCACGCGGTCGTTATCGCGTCGTCGCCTTATGGGAATGTGGCCGGCGGCGTGCATTGCTTCCCAGCGGCGGTGGTGGGGCTTAAGTTCCATGATCATCTAGTGTGCAATGCTAGCCGGGCACCGGGTGGCGCTGACACCCTCAGTTTCAAGAGGTTCTTGCATGAGTCCCTTTCGTTGAAAGCCGCCCGTCTGCCGGCGTCGGTCAACCGGCCTCTGCTGCTGCTGATGTCGCGGTGGAAGTCACGTGTTATTCTCAATGAGAAGGATGTCATCAAACTCGTTGAGGAGGTAATTAACATGAGATTATATATCTTATGATCAATAGAATTGCATTAATCTCCACTTTGAATGCACTTAATAATGTTATTTTAGGGTATTGGATTTTTTCTATTTTATCGTTTGTGTTGTCTTATTTGATGTCAATAACACGAGGGCCTCCCTTAGGGTAGTTTCCGATTGCAATCAGGGTAGTTTCCGATTGCAATGGTACATGGCTCGTCAAATTCACGAGCTCATTTTTACATGTATTCAATATTTAGTTTAGAAAAAAATAGTATGCCCTAACGAGATTTTGTAGAATCAAATTTTTAGTAAAACAACTCATCGAAAAATGAGCCCTTGTGGAATCGAATTTTTCACTAAACAACTCGTTGCAAAAAGGAGCGCCATTATCTAATCGATTTTTTCATCAAAAAATAAACCTTTATAGAATCAAATTTTCAGTGAACAATTCAATGCTAAAGTTCAAAATTTAATAGAATTATATAAGGGCACATTGTTCATTGAATTTTTCTTATAAAAGTTCATTTTTTTTCTTTTTCATTGAATAACACTATATAAAAAAACTACTAATATTTTTTCTGGAAAATACTTTTATCTTCTCGTTAATCAGAAGTACTTAGTGGAGCTTAGTCCTAGGACATCGTGGAAATAGTACCAGCTATTTAGGATAATAGGTAAGATTTACCGAGAGATTAATTACTGTTTATTGATATACGTTAAAATAATAGGGGGAAGAATTGCATACTTATGTCCAGAATTAATTTTTATAATTTTACGATATCCTGAAAAAGAAATTCAACATTTCTTTCAACAGGTCGGATTCAAGGTGGAGCTAGCATGGGAGAAAAATATGACGAATGTGGAAGAATTCGCGGAGCTAGTGAACTCATGCAGCGTCCTCATGGGCGTCCACGGCGCCGGCCTAACCAACATGGTCTTCCTCCCTTCCGGTGCGGTCGTGCTCCAAGTCGTCCCTCTGGGCCTCGACTGGCATGCTGACACCTACTACGGCCATCGCACCGTCGGACAGCTTGGGCTCAAGTACGTCGAGTACAAGACTACCGTAGAGGAGAGCTCCCTCTACGAGAAGTATGCGAAGGATGACCCGATCCTCACCGACCCATCGTCGATCAACGGGCTAGGTTACAACGTGAGCGGGCCATTGTACATAGACGGGCAGAATGTAACGATTAATATCAAGAGATTCAGAGGGGTTTTATTGCAAGCCCATGCTCTTCTTCCACACCCCTCTTCGTAAAAGACCCAATATGAAAAAGGATACGTCAGTTAATTAAGCCACCAACCACATGCAAAGACCGGTTGGAAGGATAGAGACGTGCCACCCTTTTTTGTATTGTATTTATACGGTATAGTATACAATAATGTATCATACGTTATAAACCCACATAGGGCATCTTGTTTACCTTGTTGGTTTCGTGAGATTTGAGGAAGGTTTTGTAAAATCGGTGATGATGTAATTGTATATTTTAATTTATGAATGCACATAAGGTTCTTTTTTAAAATATTTATATGTAAATGTCTGTTATAAAAACCTCAAAAATAGTCCATATCAGATATTTGCAAATTGTGAAAATGAGTTGTAAGAGTGAGAGATCACTATCCGACAACTTAAGTTTAAGCATTTCAGTTTGTTGTGAATAGATCTGATCGAACCCGAACACAACAAGTTGCAGACTTAGTTTTCCTCAAAAACTAGGCCTGGGCATTGGGTCGGGTACCCAATGGGCTGTTGGGCTCCCGACCCACATAGATTAGGCTTGGGTATTACTTTATAACTTAGCCCGATAAACCCCGGGCCTTGCCTGACCCGCAAATAAATGAGTTTCAACTTGAGTATTGATTTTTTTTGCCAGACTGATTGGTCTAAATAATAATAATATTATAATTATTATTATATAAATTTCTTCAAATGTAATATTACATAAAAGCTATATGAGATTTAAAAGTTAATAAATTGAAATGTAATACCACATGAGTGTGTATTCACTAGTTTCATGTCCCAATATTAATAATAACATACACATAATTTAAATTCCAAAGGCACTAACAAGAGAACATATTTGGTAGATCGTTTCTCATGCGTAATGTAATTTATTATATTTCTATTTCAAGGCAATTAAATGATTGATCCATTATGGAGGAGAATTGGAAACATCATAGGCACATAAGTACGTTCTATTTTTTTATTTATCTAACCAACCACATTAATCCCAGAGAATCTATTTTCATTTCTATATCTTTCCATCAGCCTTTCAAGATTTCATTTGTCAATTATCATTCTTCTGACATTGAGATAAATATTAAGTATAATTTTTGATTATATAAGCTTGAGATCATATATTTCATGGGTCAGATGGGCTTTTATGCAGGTCTAAAGCCCGATTAAACCGACCAATTTGTGGGCTTTGAGGGCAAGCTTCAATTTCCGAAGTAAAACCTAGCTCGACAATAAGTGAGTCAAGTGACAATTTCACTTTTCTACTCTTTATCTGAGTGGGTATTACTCCTAACAAACTCAAGCACAATACAATCCTCCACCCGTCAGAGTATCTGGACCAGTGACAGGCTGACCATCAACTCTCAACCCACTGATTAATCCCATGTCCTGTAAAGTAATGGTGGCTTCCCCAAATCGTAGGTGAAATGTGTGCGTCTCAGGTCTCCACCGCTCCAGCAAACTAGTCAGTAATGAAGGATCCATTTGTACTCTTCTCATGTTCACTACGCATGAGAAGCTCGATACTTCTAACAATCGTTCTATTATTACACTCTAAATAGGCTTGCTTGGGCTTGGGCTTCGAAAACTGTAGGCTAAGTAGACCTCTGTATGTAGCTAAGTGGACCAGCCTGGCATGATCCGATGCTCAAGTGTATCGATAAGAGTACGAAGATCTAAGTCCAAGACATTACATCTGTGTACATAAATTTTAATATATGTAAAAAAAATTAACTCAATTGCGTATTTGAAAGTAGAAGAGGTATCATCTGGCATTCCTTTCCTCTACATGGGTCATTATAGTTAGGTAAATCAAGAGGGACTTGTGTTTTTGATATCGTGATTTTGCATGTTTTCATAATATCAGATTCATAAAAAAACCGATATCTGATTGTTGTTCGGTTGAACAGAACTTTTCGCTTCAAGTTCACATAGGTATTATTAATATTTAAATGATTTGTTGGAATATGTATGCCATGCGATGGGACAAAAGTATCTCGGTAAAGATGGGTTTTTATGATGCGATCCTTAAAGTAGTCATCGTTGTATATATAATTGTATGGGAAAAAAGAGCCTACACCGGTAGGTCCTTACGTTTGATTTTTTTTTATTTTTTAAATGAAATCTTGGAAGATTTAGATCATCATATATCGTCATTGTGTAATTCTAAATTCAACTTAATTTGAGACCTCTATCATATCCATTAAGACTACTAAATTTTAACGGTTATAGGTGTGTACTTTCTAAATCGGGAAGGAATGACTGGGATAAAGACTTCAGGAAGAACATGGATAAAGACATCCGACATCAGGAATAATGGAGAGAGAAGAATCGCTGAATTTCACCTCTTCTAGATGAACATGTTAGGAATGTTTGTTTTGCATGAAACTTGAAACACTTATTCCACTCTAATTAAGTAAATTCCCCAATTTTTCTTTCAAAAAAAGTAAAAAATAATGGATAATAGGCCGGGTGTAGGGAGTTACCTACAACCCAGGGTGGAGGATCCATGCCCCCTAATTATATATATATTATATGTTATTTTTAGCATACATTATGAAATATGATGTGATTTTTCCTTTTTAGCCTTTTTTTACCTATTGCATATTTTAAATTGTAAGTTATTAGTTAAATTTGTTGATAAATATATGTAGCTGACACTCCCACTAAGTTTCTTGCATGCATATAGTTCATCAAGATTCTGAATAAGATCATAATCTTTTTTATGATTTCACTGAATCGGATGTTCTAACTACGAGAAACTTGTTTGAAGTCATAGACGGCTTTTTTTTAGCTTGCATACCTTACATTCCTTTCTTATGATGTCTTGGGACTGCTCCATGTAGATGTCCCCATCAAGGTATCGATTAAGGAACACAATCTTGACAGCCATCTACAGATATTGAAGTCAAGTTGTGTAGTTAAAGCTACTAATATCATGATGGATATAAGCATAGCCACATGAGAAAATGTCTCATCGTAGTTGATGTCTTCTCTCTGCGTGTAATCCTTGGCTACAAGCCATTCCTTGAAGGTCTCTGCCTTTCCATGGATCATCTTTTGAAGATCTTATATGCACCCAATGGGTTTAACCCCTTATGGTGGATCTTCAAGGGTCCATTACCTTCTTTGTGCATAGAGTCTACTTTAGACTTTATTACTGATATACATCTTTACATGTTAGGATCTACCACAACTTTATCAAATGAAGTGGGATCATTATCATACTCTTGTGATACATAGAGTACATATCTATTAGATGGTTTTACCACCCTTGAACTCTTTCTATGAGGTACAAATGTATCATCTTTTATTATCTCTACATGAACATCATTGGTCTTACTAGACTCTATGAGTTCCTTCACTTCATTGTTATCTTGATTCTCAAGGAATTCATCCTCTAGAAACTTCACATCTCTAGAGATAAATACTCTAATAGTCTCAGGTATAAAAAAACAGTCAATACCGTTTGTCATATAGCCAATAAAGTAGCACTCTTGGTTGCTAGATTCTAGCTTGCTTGCATCCAGTTTTCAGTATGGACCAAATGACCCTAAATTCTTAAGTGTCAAACACTTGGCTTCATTCCAAAATAAAGTTCGTGAGGGGTTTTAGGTATTGATTTTCTTAGAATCTTATTTAGGACATATGCCATAGTCTCTATTGTGTACCAATAGAAACTAAGAAGTAACCGTGCTTTACTCAATATTGATCCCATTATGTCTAACATAGATCGGTTACATCACTACTATGTTGAGTTAAAGAGTACCTAGAGGAGCAATTTTGGAATTAATCTCTTTATTTACGGTACTTTTAAATTCATCCAATAGATATTCTCCACTTCAGTCAGATTGAATTTGTTTGAACTTCCTTCTCATTTGGTTCTTAGTCAAGGTCATGAATTCTTCGAACTTTTCAAAGCTTCAAGGTTGTGACATAATAGGAAGACAAAATGTACTCTGAATTATCATTAGATACCGCATATTATTGATGTGCATTACATACTACAGTATTGAATTGATCGCATACACCAGTATGTGTGAGATCTAACATACCTTTGCATCTTCTAACTCCTTTAGAGAAGGGTATCTTGGATATTTCACTTTGAATGCAATTTTCACAAGTAGATAAATATTGAAATTTTATAAAGATCCATATTTTTTATGTTTATAGATCCGTCACGAGAAATTTGTCCATGTATTGATTTTAGATCATTATTAGATGGTCTAAATATTCCATAATCTTCAGTATTTTAATTTCCAGCATTAGAAGCGTCGATGACACATCTATCAATGTCTAATTAATAGAGTTCACAAGATGTGAGAATACTTTCTAAAATTTATTTATCATAAGTCTTGTGATAAAATATTTTTAGAATGAATATCAATATCTAACAAGTTTAAAAAAATAGCAAATTCTTTCTAGCATATGGATGATAGAGAAATCTCTATGACAAAGGACTCTCTCTCTCGCTAGAATGTGGTAGTCAATCAATTCCATTGGTGATCTTTATAATAATTACTTCAAATCCCATATGAATAACTTCCTTCATTTAAATTAAGTATTCTAGTCTTCTAAATCATTTGCAACAAATTGAAAGTGTTGATAGAGGTACTAGATACAACCATCCAACTACCACTACAACAAAATTGAGCTATAGTTATATTTTTCAAAATCTATCACTAAATTAACCGTTGTTAATTATATATAACGAGGATATTATACGTTGAGAAATGGGTTTTCCTACTTGAAATTAGAGAGGAATAGTATTGAAAAGCCATTCTATATGTCATGTGTTCCACATAAGGTGGAAACACAATCGTCGAATTGACCGACGAGAACCTCGGACTAATCCAATAATTAACCCGCAAATAAATATAAAGTAATCTAAAAACATTATGGAGTTAAAATTATTATAACTCGACAACAAAGATGTGTATAGGTGCAAGTGTGTGTAGAGGTCGAACATAGGAAGCAAAAGGATAGATTGTGCAAAGTAATGCAAAGAATGTGATTTGTGCTTCTTGTCTATTTTTTATGTGGATTTTAATTTTATAATTTTAATTTTATTTTTTATTTTTATATTTTTATATTTTTTTAATTTTATATTTTTTTATTCTTTTTTATATTCTCAGATTTTTATATTCTTTTTCTTTTAAATATATAATATAGGATATATAAGACTATATATATACAACAGTATATATTATAGATATAAAAATGACAAAAAATTACAGAATTAAATATTTTTGGATTTTAATTTTTTTTCCTTTTTTATGATTTTTTTAATGATTTTTTCTAACATTCATATATTTTTAAAGTCAAAAATATCCCAAATCAGGGATTAAATAAATAGCTGAAAATGAAATGAAGATTAAAAATAGCAAAATAATTCTAAAATTCTCCAAATTTATTTTAATATATAAATAATAAAATAAAGAAAATTATAAAATAGAAAATAATATTTTTGAAATTTTTAGGAATTTTATAGATTTTTCTAAAGGATTTTGAGGATTTTTAATTTTTAAGACTTGTCTTCTTCTATTTTAATGATTTTCGATCTGAAGGATAAAAATACTAAATAAACAAAATATATTTTTTGGGAATTCTTAAAAAAACATTTTTGTATTTCTTAGGTATTTTATACTGTAGACATGACAAAAATGTGCTCTAAATGATTTTTTATAAAATAATTGAAGTGTCTAAAATTACAATGCAAAAATATGGCGTGAATCTGTGATAGATCATGCAACTATCCTTTTTTTGAGATTTTTTGGAGCACAATTGATAAATTTTAATAAATGAGAGACTATAAAAAGAAACTACATCCTAGAAAGGGCATATGTGTAATTATAATAAAGGGCAGAGGCCAAGATGCAATTAAACCACAAAATATATAACTGAATTAATAAGTTCTTGGTCCTAATACAAAATAGAAAACGTGCAAGGGCCCAAATGCAAAAAGTCCAAGCTTTATCGATTGACGTGGATGAGGACCAATGTGTTAATATCATAAATGTGAGGACTAAGTTGCAAATAATACACGAATAATAACACGGAAGATGAAAGATTTAGTTCTAAATATTAATTACAAAAATTCGTTGGGTGAAATAGGCAAAATACTCAACATTGCGCGGAGGCAGACGACTCTGATGATCCACTTAAGACAAATGTCAGGTCCACTAGACGCGATGACGGTTCACGTAATGACAGTCCAGATTAGATCCACCAGGGAAGATCTATGACTGACGGCGGGCAATATCCAACGCTAGCTGCTTGCTTGGAAGAAGAGGGCTCGATCGGACAACTCCGAGGCCATCTGGAAGAACACGTGAAGAACTGCACACGGATGAACTTCAAACGGTGATGTAGTGCGTCTATGGATGTCTCAGGTGCCCCTCTGAGATGCAGAACCTTCCAAGCGATGTCCTCTATCTTCTAGAGGCTTCAAAATGGTGCGATGATCGATAGTGGGATGCCACGAAGTCGGGGAAGATATGATGCTCCATTTGCTCTTCTCAGATCAAAATTGACCCCTCAGAGGATCCTATCCCTCCAAGACCTGCGAAGAAACATGTGCAAGCAACAAAAGGGTCTCCTGGAGGGTTTTGTCGGGTGGAATGAGTGGAGGATGAGGTGGGTGGAGGCATCCCGATGAGGCGACGGAGTTGGGATGCTCAAACCCTATTCCAGGGAGGAATAGGTTGAGTGGAAAGTTGCGGGATGAGCAGAAATGTGTGGGCAAGAAGAGGTGGTGGTCCAGTGGGTCGAAGACGATCGGAGTCACAGTGAATGGGGTCGCCGGAGTGGAGCTCCGGCGAACTACGAGTGAATGTTTTTACACTAAAATACGCAACGAAAAGCTAAGATGATTGCAGGAACTGAAAGCTAATCCTAAAATTAATATAAAAAGCAAGAAAAAATGGACCTCAAACAACACTAGATTGCGAGATAGACCTCACGGCGGCGATGGGGCGTCTGGAGATGGTGGAATACACTACAAGTCACGCCTAACTCCACTACAAGCTGTTGGAGAAGCCCCTATCACGAGCTTCTATCCAGAGCACATGAGAAGGGGATCTAATCAGGTCAAAAGTTATTTAAAATCGAGAGGAAAGAGGATGGTAGCTTATGTACATGGTGACTGGAGTGGGTCAATGATCGAGGGACAACATGCGATACATTGATCCAATCCTTGAGGTAACAAGCGGGTGCGTAAGAGGGAAGCTCGAGGAGAAAATGTCAAGAAGAAACCAACCCTAATCGATGAGTGCATCAATCAGAGGAAAAAGGAGAATATGTGGTCAAACGAAGGTCTAACACGCTACAGGACAGGAGTCACGGAGTTGACCAGAGTCAACTAACTAATCCACCTGGTTGGTCCACGTGTACCAACCAGGAAAAAACATCCTGAAAATAGTTAGAAATTCAATATTAAATAATAATTGATTTTATTAATTTTAAGTTATAAATTAAAATATATTTATTTTTCCTATAATATTTTATTCTGATATTTATTTATTTATTTAAGGTATTTAATTACAAGTTTATTTTTAGGGTTCCATTTATAGGTATATTTATTTATATTTTTGTATAATTTATTTTTATTTTGTATTTTGATTTTGTTATTTTATTTTATTATTTTATAAAATTATAACTTATTTTATATGCATAAATATAATTTTATTATATTTTTCTGATGTCATATTTACACTTAAAGAAATAGGGTTATTAATATATATATAGGTATAAGTATATGTATTTCATCTATGTATTTTATATACATATTTTATTTATTATTTTATTCTAGTTTTTATATGTACATACACTATAAATAATAGGGATTTTATCACTTGTGCCCCTCCGAGATCTCGCAATTTCAGTTATGCCCCTATCTTTTTGGTAATATCGGTTGTGCCCCTTACTTCTTACTATTTTATCACTTGTGCCCCTCGGGTTAGTGACCGTCCATCCTCAGTGCAAACGGACGTTAACTTTGAGGACATAATCGGTATTAATTTTAAAAAAAGGGTTATATGGTCATTTTATACCCTCATCCTCTTCCTCTTCCTCCTCTTCCCCCATCCTCTTCCTTCTCCAACCTCCTATACCTCCCTCTCCGCCCGAAACTCCTCCCCAGCCCGCACCTCCTCCCAGCTCTGCCCCGAGCTCCCCGCACCTCCTCCCAACCTGCCTTCCCCACCCCTGCCTCGTGCCATCCAGCTCCGCCCTGAGCTCCCCGCACCTCCTCCCAGCCCGCCGCCCCCGCCCCTCCCCCGCGCCGCCCAACCCCTGCTCCCCTGGGCCACCCCCTCCCCTCCCCTGCATCGTCCAACCCCTGCCCCGCACCGCCCAGCACCTGCTCCCCTGGGCCACCTCGCGGGGCGGCATGGGACGTGGGGGTGTGAGTCCCGGAGGCGCTGGGGTGTGGCGCGGGGAGGCGTGAGACTGGGGGTGGCGGGGCAGGGGCGAGGGGCGAGGGGAGGAGCAGCGGGAGGAGGGGGCGGGGGAGGCGGGGACAGGGGTTAGGGGAGGAGCCGCGGGAGGAGGGGCGGGGGTGGTGGGGGCAGGGGCGGGGGGAGGAGCAGCCTCCTCTACATCTCCGTCAATTCAGGTTCGCCCACTGTTCTCCAAAAAAAGTTTGGATCTCCACTATCTCGTACGCTACTTATGACCGTTTTTTAAAGTTGGGACGCGAAAAAGTATGGTTCTTGAGAGAAATCTCGTCGCCAGTTCATGTTACTGAAATCGGAATTGGAGGTACAATATTTACTTTGGGGTGACCGTGTCTAATATAGCTCATACGTAATTTAGATTGGTGTTATTTAGGAAAAAATAACACCAAGCGCCGCCTAGCCCCGCACCGCCATGCCCGCACTGCGCCGCCCCCGCCCTTGTAGACAGTTGCTACGGCGGAGGTCTCCTGCAGCAAGAGGCGTGGTGTGGTCGTGCACCGTGCAGGCGCAGGCGAACTCCGACGAACTCTGAGCGGAGAGGGAGGAGGAGGAGGTTGGAGGAGGAAGAAGAGGAGTCTGGACAATAATACCCCTCTTAATTGCACCAAGGTTTGAAAAAACCATGGTTAAGTCAATTCATTGACGGTCAATCTGACGGAAGGGCACAACTGATGACGGAGAAAGAAGTGAGGGGCACAACTGATATTACCAAAAAGATAGGGGCATAACTGAAATTGCGAGATCTCAGAGGGGCACAAGTGATAAAATCCCTAAATAATAATTACAAAATTATAAAAATAATCAAGAACAAATAAAATGAATATTTTATTTTGGTATATTGTACAATAGGGGTCCAAAACCTAACTTTCACTCTTTAACTCCAAAAAATATGAAGCCACCTTCTTTAAATAGCTTATTAAAGTTATATACAATTAAAGTGATGTTAATAATTCTGAGTTTTCATTTGAGAGATATGGGTCTAGGAAGTTGGGATTGGCTTTTTATTTAGAGTACAACTTGTGTACTATGTATTATTTTTGTATAAACTCAATTTTGTATTTTTATATATATTATCTACAACTATTATGTGCAAAGTTCTTTATTTGAGGTATAAAAAGTAGAAAATAAAATAGGTCTCAAAAATGGATAAATAATGAACTAATAAATGGGATTTATTGGTGATTTTTAGCCCTTATCTCCCTCTAGTTTATTTCTTGTCACTAGTCATCAAGATGCCTAGGTCTCGGGATTTAGGGTCATAAAATACCTTTGACATTTTATTTTATTTTATTTTATTTTTATTTATTCTATAATTTTGGCATTAAAATAGTATTTTATACAGTATTTACACAACAAAGAATGAATTTAGATTGTAAAATTAATGGTATTTACATGCATTAGCTAGGGTTTTTAAGGCCAAATGATAGAATAAAGGTGATGAAATGGAGATTCATCACCACCTATACTTGTCTTTGCTAGTCCCTAGCAAACACTTATGCAATAAGTGTAGAAAATAAAAACAAAGAAAAGAAAAGGAAAGAAAGTGGATTAATTTTAATTCTCAAACTTGTCTTCACAAAATCAAAGTTTGGAGCATAGGTCGAACCTTTGAAATTTTATTGTGATCAGAACCTTATTGGGAATCGGATTTGAAACACAACAGTCTTTGAGAATCCCAAAACTCTGCTCAATCTTTTCAATAGCCAGGTAAGAATATTTGAACTCATACGCAAGCCCTTATGACTATGAGTCTCACTTGTACAATGTATGTGATAGTGTCTTTCCCCAACTAAAATTACAAAGAGACTGACTTCTCTTGCATGACAACCCAATAATTCGTCAATCTAGCAACTCTTTCATCGAGGAGCGGGGTATTCCCTTCTAAGTTCAATTGGCAACTAGCTCAAGAGGAGGGGGTGAAGAGAAGAATGGACAGTAGCCAGTATAACTACCTATCCTAGCATGCAGGACCAGTGTAGTCAAGTCATCCAGCTGTAGGGTCACATGATATGACTTTGAAGCTCAAGCTTGCTTATTGGCTATTCAAATATGTACACTCCGGCATGCATTTATTTTCAACAAGGCCTGTCCACTTTTTTAGAGGATTTTTCTTTCTTTTTGAAATATTATATACAACAACATTTACATATGGAGTTTTTCTTTTTGAGCCAGCAGACTATCCCTCTTTTTAAGCAATATAGCAACCCACACTCTCCCATCTTTAGACATCTCTGCTACTGGATGGGTTGGGGTTCACTTCACTCCCAAGACGAGGACAAATGTTTCCACTTGTGTGCAGCTCATATAGACAAATCCAATCCCCTCACCACTCCAACAGAGTTGATCCAAGTGAAAGGTAAATGTGTCCAAGTTTGGTCATTATCAACAAGAGTTGTGTGTGTGCTCTAAAGTACTTTACTTAGGCAGTCAAGAATACATTGAACCAAGTCTCTCGATTCTTAAAGAATTAAGTCAACTAGACTTGAAGTACCTCAATTCCATTAGGTAGATTTAAGGTCCAACCAAGCTCCAATCTTCGGATTTTACTAAAACTTGTTCAATTATCAAACTCAATTTGAAAAATATGAATGCTATGCAAATGCTATGTACAATGCAGTAAAAAATATTTTTAACATGTAATTTTCAAAGTTTTGAACTTTTTATGGATTTTTCAAAAGGATTTTGCAAATATTTTTGGTATTTTTGGTTTTGCAAATGGAGTTATGTAAGGGAACGAAGAAAGAACACTTGGCTCATCCACCCTCCATATAGTTAGAACAAAGTACGTTCTAAGAAAGGCACACATAAAAATGGGGTGGATGAACGATACGGTGGATAGACAGAAGGAAACAAATACAAATATACAAGAAGATGGATGTATAGAGATCAAGAAGGTAGAAAGCATACCTTCTTGCGAGACCAATGAGGAATGGATCTGACAAGGTGTAGGTCGACATCGAGGTCCTCAAGTGACACACATCGATCAGGGTCGACCTGGAAGGTATCCTCAATGGTCTTAGGGTGAGAAGGCACATACGGATCAGTAGAAGAAGTGTGGCTAGTTCTGGCGTTGGGTATGTCCGCTAGGTCATCATCAAAATGAAATGGGATGAACTCATTTATGGAAGTAGTCAGGTCAGGTTCGTCATGTGAAGGCTCGCAATCATCAAAGTGAAAAGGTATGAACTCATCATCGGAAGAAGGTCAAGTTCGTCCTGCGAGGTCTCTATCGGATCATCATCCTCATCAAAAGGCCCGAATTCGTTGAACGCAACAAGATCAAATTTTCCTTTTCAATATCACAAATGCCTTCCCTCCGCTCACATGTATCAATCATGTAAATCCCACGGATGTCATCAACTCATCGCCAAGTACCAAAAGAGGGAACTCCAAGGTCTATGCTTTTCTGAGTCTTCCTCACTGGAGATGAATTTTCGTGTCTCAGTAGATACCAACATGCAGTAAAAATCTCTGATAGTGTCATCAAGGTCATAATCCTCGAGGTCAGCTAAGATAGGTGTAGTCGCATCAGATGTAGGTCTCTGGTCAGCAGTAGGTGCAGTGATGACCACAACACTCCCATCATCAGAATGGAAACAAATCTCTCCATATCCATAATCAATGACGACTCTCACAAAGGTGAGAAAGTGTCGTCCTAGGATGATTGGAGAGTGCTCCCCAGTGGAGGTCTCCATGAGCAATACAAAAAGTCGATGGTATAGCTCATGCCCTGAATCCAAATGATAATGTTCTCTAGAATACCCTTCAGCCTCCTGATAGATCCATCAGCAAATTGAGCAATCATTCTAGTTTTCTTGAGAGGCCATAAGTGAAGAGACTGTACTAACGGGAAAAATATTATGCTAATTGAAGCACCACCATTAAGGAGAGTGTGATCACGTGAAAATTTAAAAATGGTGCATCTAATGAGAGGTGTAGCAGTGTTCCCTTTCCTAGAAGATGGATGGTGGGCGATGGCGTGGACAGTGGCCATGGTCAAAATATGACGCTCAGATCTGCTCCTTCGCTTTCTCTTCTTGGGTTAAGGAAAAGATAAATGGGACATAGCTTGGCGAAGTGGGGCATCAATGATCACATGAATGGCAGCCACCACTTCGGGTTAAGTCAACATTTTTTGATCTCCTCCATACAAGGGAGGAGGTCAGAATCATCATCTACACAAGGACGACGAAGAGCAGTCTGTATAGTGTCATCCTCAGGGTCAAAGGTTGGACAAGGTGTGAATGAATGTGTGGGTATAGGATCTTGCATGTGGGACCTCTCCTCACAGTCTGAATCAATATGTCTCCCAAATTCTTTTTTGGATTTTTAAATTTTCTTCATTTTTTATATTTTGGGCGATTGCAAGCTCTCATGATCATCCTCAAGTGAATCCATATCCTCAAATAGTGGAGCATCATTTTCGCTCTTATTTATGCTAAATAGATTGTTAATCATCGAATTCATATGCTCCATCATCTGGTTCAATGTCTCAAGTGTGTACATCATGAAAGGTGACTCCAGCAGATAAGTCTCGGGTGGGTGAGATAGAGGGCAATGTGAGGGTGGTGGTGGTGAGTAAAAATCTGAGATCTGAAACTATGGTTGAGGCGGATATGGATAAAAGTCAGGAGAAAAATCCTCTTGAAAAAATAGAGGTGGACCAGCTGGAGGGTACGAAGGATCCGCAAAGTCCAGATAAAAAGCGCTCCAGTCGGCCATCCCTAAACAAAAGGGAAATGATCGGGTGAGCACGATGGTCAAATCAAGAGGTGTGAGAAGAAAGGTGCAAATGCACAGAGAGATCAAGTATACACACAAGCAATCACAAACAATTACACAAAACAAATCCTTCAATTCACCTACTCAACTCGGTGAGGACCACAAAAGTGCGGTCTTTTTATCTTGTCTGTTTTAGAGTTAGATGAGAAGACAAAGTTGTACAAACACTTAGGAAGGCTTATAGGATTTGGGCACTAGTCTTTACTGTGTATGTGAGCAATCTAAAACAAATACAATGAGGGGATTACTCACCCAAGACAATAATTTTTTTGGTCTATTTTAGGGTCAAGTAATTTTAATAGTCCTAATTTTATTTGTTATCATTTATTTTTTAATTTTTAATAAGAATTCACACACCTAATGAGGAGTCAATTCTTTTTAGCCACCTAAGTGATCAAAATCAAAGGGAGAGAGTCGGAAAAGCAATGCGAGGTCAATACAATGATGAATGCTAAAATGTAAATGCTCACCTTGCCTCCAGCTCTCTACATGCAGGGATGCCAAGCAGAATTGAAACCTATTTATATGCAAATGCAGCTGATGAAATCACCCTAAGTAAATGAATTGCTATTAACGTGAAGTTCAAAATGTCAACTACTCATAAATGAAACCAAGGTCCAGTCTTCGATGTCGATCGGCGCCTGCCACAACGGTTCCTGCAACCGTTGTATATGACATCTCTCGGCACGCGGTCCTAAATCCAAATAATTAATAATTAAATTTGTATAAGTCCCAACGAGACTATAGGTACATATAATGATTTTAGGTGTTTGGCCTTAAGACAGGCTCATATCATCAACAATCCACCACAGAATATAACAAAGCATCTCACTAGCCACCAAAGGAATGGCGAGATGATATCATCACCACCAGCCACCAAAGGAATGGGGAGATTATATCAACACCACCAGCCACCAAATCCCAATCAATCTTCTCCCAAACCCAAGCATATGTTATAAGGAATAGGAAGAAAAAATCAGCATAACAACCATCTAAGGCGAGCTCAGATCATCAATAATCCACCACAACATATAACAAAACATCACACCAACCACCAAAGGAATGGGAAGATAAAATTATCACCGCTAGTCCCAAATCCCAATCAATCTTCTCTCGAAACCGAGCATATGTCATAGTAAATAGGAAGAAAAAATCATCACAACAGCCATCTAAGGCAAGCTGAAATCATCAACAATCCACAACAACATATAACAAAACATCACGCCAACCACCAAAGGAATGGGGAGATAAAATCGTCACCACCAGACACAAAATCCCAATCAATCTTCTCCCAAAACAGATCATATGTCATAAGAAATAGGAAGAAAAGTTATCACAACAGCCATCTAAGGCAAGCTCAGATCATGAACACTCCAACAGAGCTATATCAAAGCATCACACCAGCCACAAAAGGAAGGGGGAGATAAAATCATCACCAGCCAACCACCAAAATCCAATCAATCTTCTCCCAAAATAGAGCATATGTCATAAGAAATAGGAAGAAAAAATCGTCACAGTAGCCATCTAAGGAAAGCTCAAACAATCAACACTCCAGTAGAGCAAATAACAAAGCGTTAAACTAGCCACCAAAGGAATTGGAAGATAAAATCATCACTACCAGCCACCAAATTCCAATCAATCTTCTCCCAAATTGAGCATATGTCATAAGAAATAGGAAGAAAAAAATCATCAGAGCAACCATCTAAGGCAAGCTCAGATCATCAACAATCCATCCTAGCATATAGCAAAGCATCACATCAACCACCAAAGAAATGTGGAGATAAAGTCATCACCACTGGCCACTAAAATCCAATGAATCTTCTCCCCAAACCGAGCATATGCCATAAGAAATAGGAAGAAAAAAATCATCACTTCAACCATGTAAGGCAATCTCAGATCATCAACAAATCAAGACATTACATACAACAAAGATGAAGCCATCAAAACTAGCCATGAAATCCCCATTAATATTCATCTAAAAACAACATAGATGCATCTATTATAGGGAGAGCAAATCATCTCAACAGACAGCAGAGTGAAAATAACAGAGACTGAAAATCGAGCATATTGCACTAATCTTCTCCCTAATCTAGGCATCTCGGTAAAACATCGAATTAAACAGCAACAAGCAAGCAAATAGGAGAATCAAAGTCACAACAACAACAACAAAGCAAATGCTCACGTAAAAATTATGCACAAAACTTGCAGCACATGCCAAACACATCGAGTAATGCCATCCTAAAATCAAGACCCAACAACCATCGCAATATAGGAATAATGAGTTGAGATTCCAAATAGCCCACAACTTAGCAATAACGTGGAAGAAGGTACCTCAGAATCCAAAGAGCCCAAAGCATTTCAAAGACAATACCTCATATTCCAAATAGCCCACAACATTGATGAAATATGGAAGCACAAAACCAATAAGATGGACTCGGCAACAGATCGAGATGTGTGCAAGGAGCGATTCTTCCATGCCATCTTATAGACGGGATGGTTCGAAACCCTAGATTTCGAGTCCGATGCCATGTTTGAGAGGACTATATAGAGCCAAGGACACCATGTCCCCATCGATAAGGCTTGAGAGATATTCTATATACAAGAGAAGAGCACCAACCACCCCCATTGAATGGGAGTAAAGAGCTCGGTATCAATATTCATGGGTCACATGGCGGAAAGACAACCTGCAAATTGGAAGGAGTAAAAGTTGACAACAACATGCATCACGGGAGAGCATCCCGACCAAAGGAGATGGGAGATGGGAGGTGATGAATCTCAGATACATCATGATAAAATCCATTTATTATTCTCCTAACTTAAACAATTCAATACCAATCACAATTAAATCCTTATTATTAACTTGTGTCATAATGTGATTACTCTGTGTATAATTGACCTATTTTCTAACACTAATTTATTTCTTTATTTTCTATTTTATTAGAAACCCCTAAAAATTAGATTAAATGATGTATATAATTATTTTGACTTTTAAAAGAAATTAAAAAATACACAAATATCAAAATCTCAAAAATCAGTATTTTTACCTATTAAAAATGCTCTCAAAAAATTCATCTTTGTACAATTGACTTCTTTTGGCTTTTTGACCAACATGAAACTTGTAGATCTCATTGAGATCTACAATTTTTATGTTTTGACTTTTTTCTAATCAAGACTCCAATTATTTCTTCTTGATTTATCTTTATTTTTGCTATTTTCTAATTTTTCAATTGGGCCACGTGACGCCCTCTGGGCCACCCACGTGGCCCTGTCCCCTTCTCTCCACTTGACCTCCTTCTTGGTTGTTGGATCCCCTCTTCGCCACCTCAATCACCACCATCCATCCCTCACTCGCTCACAGTCGTCTGATCGATTCCCCCTTCTCATCTGCACCGCCCCCTCACGTCTAAATATCAACCACATGATCTTCCTCCCATCCAAGGGCGGAGCGCCCTCCACATCACCTACACCATCCCCTGCCGTAGGATAGGGCTCCAAGTCCCATCTGGACCGCTCATCTCCACCTGCTCTCTAGCCATAGGATCAGATCCTATGATCTAATACATGCCATCCACATGCGCCCTAAGCAGAAACGTCCCCTCCCATCTGTTACACCTCGTGACAACTCCTCCCCCTTTCCATTTTAGCTCTGCCATCAGCCACCCTCTTCGATCCCTAATGTCCCCCGCACATAGCCCTCTCATCCGACTTCCTCGCGTAACGCCCCATTCTTCAAGTCGATCTTCTAGGACCATTAATCCGGCGATTAAACCTACGCCTCCTCCACCAAAATGGCTGGAGCCCCTCCTACAAATACCTTGCCTCTGCCACCTCCACTACTTGTCCATCATTCTACGGGCTGGAGCCCAACTTCCCTCGCCCCTCTGGTAACAACGAAGGGGTGAATTAGAGAGGCGATGATGACTTCTTCCCATGTGATGACCCACGGTGTTGACTGGTGTGCCTTGGCCTCCTAGCGTCCAATCGAGCCCCTTGGACCGGTCGACTAGGTTGAGTGACGATCGAAGGGTCGAACAGACCCTCAGCACAGACCGATTCCTCCACCGGCGACTACCTTTGCCTTCGATCAGGTATGTCTTTTCATCCTCTATTTTTCTCTGATTTACCCCATCACACACACACACACACACACCAATTCACCATCAATCCATACCGTCTCCATCGTCGCTTGGCATCTCTGACCTTCGCACCAGTCCCTTTTTCCTTAAGAACCATTCGTCGCTTTGACCCAACTCTTCCGTCATCAAGGCGGAGGAAGCCCTAGGGTCGTTGCCTTCTTCGCCCCCACGACCCTCGTCCACCCTCACCTCACTTGCACTCACCCCACACACGCTTAGGCTACACTAACTCCTGCAGATACCTTCAATGGTCGGAGAATTCCACCCATCGTCTATCTCATCTCCTCCTCTGTTGACCCTTCATGGACAACCACCTCCAGCTACCCTCGTTGCTCCGTCGACCATCTGCCATCTTTGTCAAGTGGCCATGGAGGTCTCTAGACCCTCCATGTGCACGGAGGAGCTCTAGCGGTCTCATCGGAGCTCCATTCGCGCCGCCACTTTCACGACGGAGGAGAAGCACAAGCACCGTTGGATGGTGCCTCTCGGCAACCATCCAACGGCCTAGTTGGAGCCACGATGCACCTCCAGACCTGCCGACTTGTTCTATCCAAACCACCACTTGAAGATTCCAGCCGCTGTTGAAGACGATTTTTCACGGGTCTAAAGGAATCCACACAAGGCGGGATCACAGTGTCGCTGAGGCGATCCGCAAGAAATCGATTCTTCAAACAACAATTAACCCACAACAGAAATCAAGCAATGAAAAGTGGTGCGGAGTTAAAATTTATTATAACTCTACAACAAAGATGAGTATATGTGCAAGTATGTGTAGAGGTCGAATACAGGGAACAAACAGGTAGAACGGGACAATAATGCTAAAAAAATGTGAATGTGATGTATTTGTCTATTTATGCTATTTTTTGTGGGTTTTAATTTTATAATTTTTATTTTATTTTTAATTTTTATATTTTTGTATTCTGATTTTTAATTTACTGATTTTATATTTTCTTTTTATATTATATATATATATATTTATATTTATATTTTCTTTTTCTTTAAATAGAAGATATATACAAAGTAAGAAAAGAGAGGATAAGGTATTTATAAAAATAGGTAAAATTAAGCAAAAATCAGGAAATGAAGTGTTTTGGTCTTTTTATAATTTTATAATGTTTTTATAATTTTTCTAGATTTTTCTGAATTTTTTGGTATTTTTAAAGTCAAAAATACTGAAAACAGTGAAGAAAATAAAAGACTGAAACTAAAATGGGAATGAAAAATAGTAAACAGTGACAAAAATTTCCCAAATTAATTTTAAATGAAAGAAAATAAAATAGAGAAAATTTTGAAACAGAGTTTGTGTTTTTAGGATTTGTTTTACGAATTTTTAATATTTTTATAAAGGTTTTTGGGGTTTTGTAATTTTTATGAGTTTTCTTTTGTAATTTTTATTGGTTTTTTGATTGAAGTTAGAACACACTAAAAGACACAAAATATATTTTTTGGGAATTTTCTGAGGTGTTTTTATAATTTTTAGGGATTTTATAATGCAAACAATAGTGAAAATGAGTGTTTTTGAATTTTTATAAGTAATAAAATGAAATAAATATGCAAAATAAAAATATGGCATGGAACTAGGATGCAACAGGGATGTATGGTAATTTTTTGGTGATTTTTGGAATTCTAGAGATGCATGAAATAAATACTAGAAGCAAAAAGAAAATGCATGCTGGCAGGGGCAATTTAGGAATTAGCAAAAAATCCAGGGGCACAATTGCAATTTTCTCACAAAATATTTAACTAAATTTCAAAGTTTACAGACTAAATATAAATGCCCAGAACCCCAAGGGTGTGGCTTCAACAACGCCAGAGACCACGCGACACGCACGTGGTCTAGCGAGGATGAGATCGCAATATCCGATAAAAAAGGGGCTAAGATGCAAAAATGTCAAAAAAATATTAACTACAAATAAATGTTTTGGTACTAAAGATAAATAAGACAAGGCCTCGGGGTTTGCCCTACAAAATCGCCAAGTCACGTGCGTGAAAGCACGTGGCCTGGCAGGGGGTAAAATGTAATATCGCGAAAACTAGGGGGGCTAAATGCAAGTTCTCCAAAAAAATACAGCAGCAGATGAATGTTTTAGTCTTTAATATAAAATACAAAAATGCCCAGGGTGTAATGCGCAAAATACCCAGGGCCTTGGTGCTGGCGGACGGTGGGATGCTCCCCACTTATCCACGTGTCGACGCAGGATGGCGCGATACCCCTTCAGTTGATAACGGTCCCGATTAGACGCTTGAAGGGGGATCGACGGCTGTAGGATGGGCGTGATCCGACGGTGGATGAATCAGCTGGAAGAACAGGAGCAGATCAACGGCTGGGAGCCATGTTGGATGAACACGAATGAACAAAGGCGAGGGGGGTCTTCTCCGACCTCGTGTCTCCTCTCCCGAAGCTTACTTGCTGCACAAAAACGTCCCCGACATCCATGGAAGAATCCCCAACTCGACAGAGACACCAAAATGGGCGTAGGAGCCCCGATGAGCCGTCGCGAGGTCAGGGATGGAATGTGGCTCCAGGTAGCTTGACTTCAACAAAAAATGACCCCAGATGGGGTCCTTCAGATCTTGGAACCTGCAAGGGAAGCACACTAATCACAGTAAAAGGTTCCACGGCCTTATTGGCAAATAGAAGGCGGGTATGGCATGGACGACGGTCGCCGGAGCCCAAGAGCTCTGGCAAGGTGTTCAATTGTGAGATTGGGGGGAACTAATTAGTGAAACTGCAAACTAAATGCACTAAATGATTCCTACTGCTATCAGCTAGCTAAACTACGAGGAAATAAACTAAACACAACCTCGATTGGTTTAGGAAAACCAAGAGATAAAGACCTCAATGGACGGGGCTGGAGATGGGGCAGTGGAGCCGCTCCTCGCCCTTGGCTGAGCTCCTCCCGCTAGCTGGAGGATGCCTGTCACGCCTCCAGTCCAGAGCTCAGCGAGAAGAAGCAAAACCCAGGGTCAAAAGAGGGTTCGAAGGAGCAAGATGGTGACAGGTGCGGTTTTGAAGAGATGTGCGAGGTGGCTCACAAATTGAGGTGAAATGCCTCGATCAGCGATCCAAAGCCCAAGAAACACCTTGGGCGTGAATAACCGATGAACGAGGAGAAAAAACTCAGAAGGACTCGACATCAAAAGATGCATGTGCGAGCCTCGAAAAATCCGTGAACATGGCCAAAAACCAAGGTCTCTGACAAGTCGCAGGAGAGGGTCAGAGAGTTGACCCGCCGATCAACTCTCCAGGCCCCCTGGTTGGTCCACGTGGACCAACCAGGAAAATCCTGGAAAAAGCCTTTGTTAATTCATTTTAAATAGCAAATCAATTTATTTATTTTGGTTACTAAATAAAAATATTTGTTATTTTATAAGGTATTTTAATATGATTTTTATTTATTTTTATGAGGTGTAAAATTACAAGTTACCATTTTAGGCTTTTATAGGTATATATATCTATATATTTTAATATTTTATTTTTATTTTGCTTATTTTATTTATTTTGTTTATTATTTTATAAATTTATAAAATATTTTTATACACTTAAATATATTTTTATTAAATTTTTCTGAAATCTTTTATACACTTAATAAAATAAAAGTAGTAATTATGTAGGCATATATACAGGTATTATACCTATGTATATTATATACAAGTATTTTTATTGTGTGTTTCCTTTGTGTTTTTATTCTGATTTTAATACACATATTTATTATAAATAATATTTACAATATTATAAAATATAAAATTATAAAAATAATGAATAAATAATAAAATGAATATTTTAATCTGTGCAATATACAATAGGAGACCAAAACTCAACTTTCAAACCGTAGCTCCGCCAAATGCGAAACCACCGCCATTAAATAGCTTATTTTAAATTATATACAGTTAAAGGTGAGTTTGACGCATTTCGAGTTTTTATTAGGGAGATACAGGTCTGGGAAGTTGGGGTCTGGAATTTTATTCAGATCATAACTTTTTATCTGTAAATTATTTTTGAGTGAAAACAATTTTATATTTTTCTTTATTTAATTATCTACAACTTTCATGTACAAAGTTTCTTTATTTGAGGTATAAAAAGTAGAACCAAAAATAGGTCCCAAAATGAATAAAGAATGATTAAGAACAAAGGAATTTTTATTGTATTTCGGCCCTTATCTCCCCCTACTTTATTCTTTGTCGACCTAGTCATCGAGATGCCTCGGTCTCGGGGTTTCGGGTCATAAAATATTTGCAATATTTTATTCTTTTTCTTTTCTTTTCTTTATTCTAAAATTTTGGCTTTAAAAATCGCATTTTACACAATATTTACATAGTGATGCTTGAATGCTAAAATGCCTCAATTAAGCTTATTTACACACATTTACTAGGGTTTTTAAGGCCAAAATGATAGAATAAAGATGATGAAACGTAGATTTATCATCCCCCTATACTTGCCTTTGCTAGTCCCTAGCAAACACTTATGCAATAAGTGAAGAAAAGAAAAACGAAGAAAAGAAAAAGAAGAAATGTGGATTAAATTTAATTATCAAACTTGTCTTCATAAAATCAAAGTTTGGAGCTTAAGTCGGACCTTTGGAATTTTAGTGCAGGCGGAACCTTAATGAGAATCGAATTTGAAATCCAACAGTCTCTGAGAATCCCAAAACTCTGTCCAAGTCTCCTCAATAGCCAGGTCAGAAATATCTCAATTCATACGCAAACCCTTATGACTATGAATCTGACTCGTACAGTGTAAGTGATTGTGGCTCTCCCCAAATAGAATGACAAAGAGACTGACTTCTCCAGCATGACAACCCAATGATTCCCCAATCCAATAACTCCTTCCTCGAGGAGCGGGGTATTCCCTTCTAAGTTCAAGTGGCAACCAGCTCAAGAGGAGGGGGTAAAGAGAAGAATGGATGGTAGCCAGTGTAGCTACCTATCCTAGGATGCAAGACCAGTGTAGTCAAGTCATCAAGCTGCAGGCTCACATATTTGACTTTGGAACTCAAGCTTGCTTATTTTCTAAACAACATATTCACACTTTTGCAGGCATTTATTTTTGTACAGGCATGTCCATTTTTTCTTTTTTTTGAAATACTATATACAACAGCATTTACATAGGGAGTTTTCCCCTTGAGATAGTAGACTATCCCTCTTTTGAAGCTTTATTGCAACCCACACTCTCCTGTCTTTAGAATTCCTTATCACTGGACAGGTTGGGGTGCACTTCCCTCCCTAGAGGAGGACAAGTGTTTCCACTTGTGTGCGTCTCATACCGGCAAATCCAATCCCCTCACCACTCCAACTGAGTTGAGCCATGTGAAAGGTGCAGGTGTCCAAGTTAGGTCATTATCGACAAGAGTCGTGCATGTGCTCCGAAATGCTCTACTTAGGCAGTCAAGAATCCATTGAACGAAGTCCCGTGATCCTCAAAGAATTAAGTCAACTAGACCTGAAGTACCTCAACTCCAGTTCCTATAAGGTTCCTGTTATTAGGTAGATTTTAAGGTCCAATCAAGCTCCAATCTCCGGATTTTATTTAGACTTGTTCAACCATCAAACTCA
This sequence comes from Ottelia alismoides, assembly GCA_037367405.1. Lineage (NCBI taxonomy): Eukaryota > Viridiplantae > Streptophyta > Magnoliopsida > Alismatales > Hydrocharitaceae > Ottelia > Ottelia alismoides. The sequence continues at coordinate 442,163 of JAZKJV010000742.1, read as the reverse complement.
ATCCGAAAAATGCTCATGATATGCAAATGATATGCAGAAAATATTTTTGTGATGCAATTTTCATATATTTAGAACTTTTTATGGATTTTTGAAAAGATGATGCATATGCATTTTTTGTATTTTTCAAAAAGACTTTTCAACTGTTTTTGGATTTTAATTTTGCAAATGTTTTTGGGATTTTTGAAAACAAAGTTTTTTGGCTGAAAACTAGGTACAAATATTTACACGGGAGTGCTTCTTATATTTACAAGAAGTGGATTTTAAGAATTTACAGGGTAAGTGATCACTTTTATACATATATATAGTGGATTTTAGGTATTATGTAAATATTCCTCAAACTTATTTGAAAATCATTTTACAAACAATTTTTGAAAACTATAGTCCAAAATAATTTTTACAAACAATTTTACACACATGTACACATATTTGAAAATTATTTTGCAAAGGTTCTCAAACAGTATAGATAGATTTTTCAAAATATTTTTGCAACCATTTTTCAAACCATTTGCAAATCATTTTTCAAACATTTTTATTTCACACAAAGAAAATAAAGTTTTATAAAACAACATATTTTTACAAAGGTTGAAAACGTGTAACAAAACATTTTCAAAATAGTTTTCAATAGATTTTTCATGCAGATTTTCAAACTATTTTTCAAACATTTTGCAAAAAACTTTTTCACCTGATTTATTAACCAATAAATACAAAAAGAATTTGAGGAATAATCAACATCTTTTATTAAGATTTCTAATGAATTTTTAAAGAATTATTAAGAAAATACAAAAGTACGAGTTATGGCTAAAGTATATACGTAGTATATACGACCCCTCTATACTTAGCTTGAGCTATGTCCTCATAGATCAGAGAGAAAAGAAAAGACATAACTCGTACTGAGTATAGGAAAATCTAAAGAATAAATAAATAAGAGATGAATAAACGAATGAGAAGTTGACCGTCCCCCCTATACATAGGATCAAATAATCCTAAGTATAGCAGACTGTACACAAAGCAGGGAGGATCAAGGGTGGGAATGAACAGATCGTACTCGGACGGTCTCCCCCTATACTTAGGGTAAGATATCCCTAAGTATAGACAAGAAGAGGAGACAATTGAGAGGATCAAAGAATAGAGAACTCAGGGTGCACAGCCCCCTATACTTAGGACAAATTACGTCCTAAGTATAGAAGACTGTCTACAAGGGGCGACACCTTTTGGATAGATAAGGAAGATAGAAAAGGAAAAGAAGAAAAGAAGAAAAGAGATAAAAATTGAAACAAGATCAGAGGATGTACACATCACTCCCCCTATACTTAGGGTAAAAGAAGCCCTAAGTATAGGCAACGACAAGAGCGCAGAAACAGAACGATGAATGAACACTCGGCTCATCCACCCCCCTATACTTAGGACAAAGTACGTCCTAAGCAAGGCAAACACGAGAATGGGTGGATGAGCAATACAGGATATGGACAGAGATGAACAGAAGAGGATGTACAATAGAGATGGATGTACACATGATTAAGAAGGTAGAAAGCGAACCTTCTTGCGAGACTACTGAGGAATAGATCTGGTATGGTGCAGGTCGACATCGGGGTCCACAGTGGACGGAAGCCGATCAGGGTCGACATGGTATAGGTCCTCAGTGGTCTTATGGTGTGAAGGCGCAGACGTGTGAGTGAAAGTAGTGCTGCTAGGTCTGGCCTTGGGAGTCTCGCTGATATCAAAGTGGAATGGGACGAACTCATCATCATCGGAAGTAGTGTACTCAGTGTCGTCCTGCGAGGTCTCGTCCAGGTCAAAACCAAAAGGAACGAACTCATCAGTGGAAGTAGTCGAACTCTGTTCGTCCTCTATAATCTCAACCGGATCATCTTTCTCATCAAAAGGCTTGAATTCCCGAATAAAAGCAATCAGATCAAATTCGGCCTTAGTCTCATCAATATCTACGTGAACATGAGTGGACCCATCAGTGAAAGAAGTCGAATCATGTCAGTCCTATCTGGTCTCTAAATATACCCTCCGCTCAATGGTGTCAATCGTGTAAATCCCGCGGATGTCATCAACACATCGCCAATCACAAGAAGCAGAAATGCCAAGGTCTATGCTTTCCAAGCCTTCCTCCTTGGAGAGGAATTCTCGGGTCTCATCATCGCTCATAAAGAAAGTCTCTCTGATACCCTCATATAGATCATAGGCCTCGGGGTCAGCCAGAACAGGTGTGGGCGCATCAGGTGCAGGTATCTGGTCAACGGTGTGTGCGGTGATCAACACTTCGCTCACATCAGCAGGACGGAAGCGAATCTCTCCTGATCCATAGTCAATAACGACCCTCGCAGAGGTGAGGAATGGTCGTCCCAGGATGATTGGAGAATGCTCCCCAGTGGAGGTCTCCATGGGCAATACGATAAAATCAACATAGTAACTCATGCCCTGAATCGAAATGACGGCGTTTTCTAGTATACCCTTCGGCCTCTTTATTGAACCATCAACAAACTGAACGATCATCCTGGTCTTCTTGAGAGACCCTAAGTGAAGATATTGTACCAGCGAGAAGGGTAATATGCTAATTGAAGCATCGCCGTCGAGGAGAGTGTGATCACATGTGTGGTCAGAGATGGTGCAAGTGATGAAAGGCGTGGCAGTGTTCCTCTTCCTAGGAATGAGACGGTGTGTGATGGCATGGACAGTGGTCATGGTCAAGATATGATGTTGAGATCTGCTCCTCCGCTTTCTTTTCTTGGGAAGAGGAGCAGATAAATCGGTCATGGCCTGTTGAAGTGGGGAACAGATAATCTCATGAATGGTGGCCACCACTTCGGGTTCAGTCAACATTTTTTGAATTTTTGGACCTCCTCCATACAAGGGAGGAAGTCAGAATCAGCATATACACGAGGCATGCCAAGAGTAGTCTGTACAGCGGCATCCTCGGGGTCAAAGGTGGGACTGGATGTGAAAGGTTGTGTGGGTAAAGGGTCTGGCAAGTGAGCACTCTCCTCACGATCTGACTCGATCATGTGTCTCCCGAATTCTTTTTGGATTATTAAAATTTTCTTATTTTTTTGTATTTTGGGCGATTGCAAGCTCTCATGGAAATCCTCGAGTGAAATCATATTATCAAATGGTGGAATATCATGGTCGCTTTTATTTGTACTAGTGAGGTTGTCAATCCTCTGTCTCATATGATCCATCATCTGGATCAAGTGCTCAAGGGTGGACATCATGAATGGTGACTCTTAAATCTCAGGATCGGGTGTGTCGAATGTGGGCGGTGGGTGTGGACAAAAATCATATATTGAATCAGGATACTCAAGGAAGAGCGGGTTGTCGAAATGTGTAGCAGATGGTGGTGGAAATGATTGGCGAAGATCAAAGTCCGAATCCTAAAATAGTGGGTTGGTCGGATATGTACAAAAATCAGGAGCAAAGTCCTCCTGGAAAAAGTGAGGTGGACCGGCTGGAGTCAACGAGGGGTCCGCAAAGTTCGGACAAAATATACTCTAGTTGGCCATCTCGGAACAAAAGGAAAATATGATAATCAGGAGAGCACGAAGGTCAAATCAAGAGAGTGAAGAAGAAGGAGCAAATACGTAGAGGTGATCTAGGATGCACACAAAACAATCACAAGCAAAAATGAAAATAATACAAACCCTCAATCCACCTACTCAACTCGGTAGAGACCGAAAAGTCGGTCTTTTTATCTTGTCTGTTTTAGAGTTAGGTGAGAAGTCCAAAAGTTGCACATACACTTAGGGGGCTGAAATGGGATTTGGGCACTAGTCCTTAGGGTGTGCGCGAGCAAGTAAAAATGAAGACAATGAGGGTATTACTCGCCCCAAGAGAATTTTTTTCTTTTTTAATCGATTTTAGGGTCGAGTAATGTTAGCAGTCCCAATTTTATTGGTTATCACTTTTTTGGATTTTAGTGAGAAATGCACGATACTATCGTGGATTCAATTCTTTTAAGGACCTAGGTGATCAAAATCAGAGGGAGAGGCGGAAAAGCAATGCAAGCGACAATCGATGATGTATGCTAAAGCGTAAATGCTCACCTTGCCTCCAGCACTCTACATGCAAGGATGCTCAGCAGAATTGAAACCTATCTATATGCAAATGCAAAGCCGATGAAATCGTCCTAAGTGCGATAAGTTGCTATTAGCGTGGAGAACAAGTTCAAAATTTGACTAAGTCCAAACGCAACTATAGGTACATGCAATTGTGATTAGTGTGTTTGGACCTACTCTATCGCCAAGAAACTCCTACGGATAAGGCTCAATCACACAAAAGAAAGAAAATCAAAACCGAAAAACAAATAAAAAGAAGCGATGAAAACCGATAAAAGCTGCGGTGAGCCCCTAGGTGTACAAACACCTGGAAATTAGGCCCGAATATCCAAGTGTCCAGTGTACATGTATTATTACAATAAAAAGTTCTCTCTCTCACTTCAAATTACAAAAATAAATGCAACAAATAAAAGATCATGAATTGTCTTCAAAATTCCCTCCAAGTCCGCCTTGGTGCGAACCCAAAGCCGCCTCACCTGGTTGCACGAGCGCTCCTAGAAAGGAGTGCCTCCCTCGATCTGCGTACCTCGCACAAAGTCAAACAAGAGGGTGGTTAGACAATTCAAATGTAAATCAAAATAAGGAAAATAAAAAGAGCGAAAATAAAAACCGCGAAACAGACAAACAATCACAATACAACAAAAAGCCGAACTACGCGTTGTTGCTCCCCGGAAACGGCGCCATTTGTTGAAGACGATTTTTCGCGGGTCTAAAGGAATCTACGCAAGGCGGGATCACAGTGTCGCTGAGGCGACCCGCAAGAAATCGATTCTTCAGACAACAATTAACTCACAACAGAAATCAAGCAATGAAAAGTGGTGCGGAGTTAAAATTTATTATAACTCTACAACAAAGATGTGTATAGGTACAAGTATGTGTAGAGGTCGAACACAGGGAGCAAACATGTACAACGAGGCAATAATGCTCAAAAATGTGAATGTGACGTATTTGTCTATTTATGCTATTTTTTGTGGGTTTTAATTTTATAATTTTTATTTTATTTTTAATTTTTATATTTTTGTATTCTGATATTTAATTTACTGATTTTATATTTTCTTTTTATATTATATATTTTTATATTTTCTTTTTCTTTAAATAGAAGATATATACAAAGTAAGAAAAGAGAGGATAAGGTATTTATAAAAATAGGTAAAAATAAGCAAAAATCAGGAAATAAAGTGTTTTGGTCTTTTATAATTTTATAATGTTTTTGTGATTTTTATTGATTTTTCTGAGTTTTTTTGGTATTTTTAAAGTAAAAAATACTGAAAACAATGAAGAAAATAAGAGACTAAAACTAAAATGGGAATGAAAAATATAAAACAGGGACAAAATTTTCTAAAATAATTTTAAATGAAAGAAAATAAAATAGAGAAAATTTGGAAACAGAGTTTGAGTTTTTAGGATTTTTTATGAATTTTTAATATTTTTATAAAGGTTTTTGGAGTTTTGTAATTTTTATGAGTTTTCTTTTGTAATTTTTAGTGGTTTTTGGATGAAGTTAGAACACACTAAAAGACACAAAATATATTTTTTGGGAATTTTCTAAGGTGTTTTTATAATTTTTAGGGATTTTATAATGTAAACAGTAGTGAAAATGAGTGTTTTTGAATTTGTTTAAATAATAAAATGCAATAAATATGCAAAATAAAAATATGGCGTGGAACTAGGATGCAACATAGATGTATGGTAATTTTTTGGTGATTTTTGGAGTATTAGAGATGCATGAAATAAATAATAGAAGCAAAAAGAAAATGCATGCTGGCATGGGCAATTTTGGAATTAGCAAAACATCCAGGGGCACAATTGCAATTTTCTCACAAAATATTTAATTAAATTACAAAGTTTACAGACTAAATATAAATGCCCAGAACCCCAAGGGTGTGGCTGCAACAACGCTAGAGACCACGTGACACGCACGTGGTCTAGCGAGGATGAGAACGTAATATCCGATAATAAAGGGGCTAACATGCAAAAATGTCAAAAAATATTAACTTCAAATAAATATTTTGGTACTAAAGATAAATAAGACAAGGCCATGGGGTTTGCCTTGCAAAATCGCCGTCACGTGCATCAAAGCACGTGACCTGGCAGGGGGCAAAATGTAATATCGTAAACACTAGGGGGCTAAATGCAAGTTCTCCAAAAAAAAATACAGCATCAGATGAATGTTTTAGTCTTTAATATAAAATACAAAAATACCCAGGGTGTAATGCGTAAAATACCCATGGCCTTGGCCTTGGCGCTGGCGGACGGTGGGATGCTCCCCACTCATCCACGTGTCGACGTGGGATGGCGCGATACCCCTTCGGCTGATAACGGTCATGATCAGACACTTGAAGAGGGATCGACGGCTGTAGGATGGGCATGATCCGACGATGGATGAATCAGCTGGAAGAACAAGAGCAGATCAACGGCTGTGAGCCCTGTTGGATGAACACGGATGAACAACGGCGAGGGGGGTCTTCTCCGAGCTCGCATCTCCTCTCCAGAAGCTTCCTTGCTGCACAAAAACGTCCCCGACGTCCCTGGAAGGATCCCCAACTCGACAGAGACACCAAAATGGGCGGAGGAGCCCTGATGAGCCGCCGCAAGGCCAAGGATGGAATGTGGCTCCAGGTAGCTTGACTTCAACAAAAAATGACCCCAGATGGGGTCCTTCAGATCTTGGAACCTGCAAGGGAAGCACACTAATCACAGTAAAAGGTTCCAGGGCCTTATTGGCAAATGGAAGGCGGGTATGGCGTGGATGACTGTCGCCGGAGCCCAAGAGCTCTGGCAAGGTGTTCGATTGTGAGATTGGGGGGAACTAATTAGTGAAACTGCAAACTAAATACACAAAATGATTCCTACTGCTATCACCTAGCTAAAATGTGAGGAAATAAACTAAACACAACCTCGATTGGTTTAGGAAAACCAAGAGATAAAGACCTCAACGGCTGGGGCCGGAGATGGGGCTGTGGAGCTGCTCCTCGCCCTTGGCTGAGCTCCTCCCGCTAGCTAGAGGATGCCTGTCACAAATCCCAGGGTCAAAAGAGTGTTCGAAGGAGCAAGATGGTGACGGATGTGGTTTTTAAGAGATGTGCGAGGTGGCTCACAAATCGAGGTGAAACGCCTCGATCAGCGATCCAAAGCCCAAGAAACACCTTGGGCGTGAATCACCGATGAACGAGGAGAAAAAACTCAGAAGGACTTGACATCAAAAGATGCATGTGCGAGCCTCGAAAAATCCGTGAACATGACCAAAAACCAAGGTCTCTGACAAGTTGCAGGAGAGGGTCAGAGAGTTGACCCGCCGGTCAATTCTTCAGGCCCCCTGGTTGGTCCACGTGGACCAACCAGGAAAAATCCTGGAAAAATCCTTTGTTACTTCATTTAAAAATAATAAATCAATTTATTATTTTTTGATTATTAAATAAAAAATATTTGTTATTTTATATGGTATTTTAATATGATTTTTATTTATTTTTATGAGGTGTAAAATTACAAGTTACCATTTTAGGCTTATATAGGTATATATATATAGCTATATATTTTAATATTTTATTTTTATTTTGTGAATCTTATTTTATTTATTTTGTTTATTATTTTATAAATTTATAAAGTATTTTATACACTTAAATATATTTTTATTTTATTTTTCTAAAATGTTTTATACACTTAATAAAATAAAAGTAGTAATTATGTGGGTATATATACAGGTACTATACCTATGTATATTATATACAAGTATTTTTATTGTGTGTTTCCTTTATGTTTTTATTCTAATTTTAATACACATATTTATTATAAATAATATTTACAACATTATAAAAATATAAAATTATAAAAATAATGAATAAATAATAAAATGAATATTTTAATCTGTACAATATACAATAGTGGTCCAAAACTCAACTTTCAAACCATAGCTCCGCCAAATGCGAAACCACCGTCATTAAATAGCTTATTTTAAATTACATACAATTAAAGGTGAGTTTGATGCATTTTGAGTTTTTATTAGGGAGATACAGGTCTGGGAAGTTGGGATTCTGGAATTTTATTCAGATCATAACTTTTTATCTGAAAATTATTTTTGAGTGAAATCAATTTTATATTTTCTTTATTTAATTATCTACAACGTTCATGTACAAAGTTTCTTTATTTGAGGTATAAAAAGTGGAACCAAAAATAGGTCCCAAAATGAATAAAGAATGACTAAGAACAAAGGTATTTTTATTGTATTTCGGCCCTTATCTCCCCCTACTTTATTCCTTGTCGACCTAGACATCGAGATGCCTCGGTCTCGGGGTTTCGGGTCATAAAATATTTGTAATATTTTATTCTTTTTCTTATCTTTTCTTTATTCTATAATTTTGGCTTTACTTTAAAAATCGCATTTTATACAATATTTACATAGTGATGCATGAATGCTAAAATGCCTAAACTAAGCTTATTTACACGCATTAACTAGGGTTTTTAAGGCCAAAATGATAGAATAAAGATGATGAAACGTAGATTCATCAGCCGCTGCCGCGTGTCATCCAAAGCTGTAGCCGGACCGAGCCTAGCTCCGTACGTTCTCAATGCGTACGGGTGGGTAACTTGCAGCTGAACCCTCGAACCTTTCCAGAAATACATCGAGGTCCCAAGCACGTGCTTTACGTACGTGCTTGGGAATTTTTCCACAGAGCCCAAACAATTTTTGCTAATTGAAATAGGTCCCTCCAGGGACCTATTTGCAATATTTATCTTTATTTTTCCGTGCATTTTTACTGCATTTATGCCCCTAGCATTAATTTAATCATATCTTGAGCATCTTAATTCCAAATCACATGATTTTAGTTTCATTTTGATTTTTTTACCCTCTATCTAATGGCATTCTTAATTTCATGTTTTGACACTGTATTAAATATGCTCTATTTTTATGAGCTCCGTGTCTCTTATTTTTTATGTTAAATGCCATTACTCGTCATTATTGCACAATTTGACTCTGAAATTGATCCTTAATTTGTTGCGCATAGATTTGATATTCTGTAGGGTATATTTGTATATTTTATCTTGCATACATTTATTTGCATTCTATTGATTGTGTGCATGTCTTGTATCATTTTTTAATTACATCTGAAAATCAAATAAAAATACCCGCATTGCATTATTTTACCTGCATTGCATATCACATCTGCATGAAGACCTATGCCTGTGAAAATACTCGCTCATCAATTAATCAGTAATTTTCGATAAATAAATGAAGAGGCTCGTGTCCCTATGTTCAACTTTGGTAGACTTGCCAAGTAAATTAATTTCCACATATTTAAACGTATGGTTTTTTCTGGTCCAAATTTGTCTCATATAATACGATAATACGGCATGATTAAAGAGGTATAATTTACGGTTCATCAGGAGGATGCTTGTGTGGCAGGGAGGGGAAGGAGAGGTTTGGCGAGAGGAGAGCGTGAGAGGGGAGATGAGATGGGGGGATTAGCGGGGATGGGAATTTCTCAACGGATCGTTCGGAGGGGGAAAGGACGAGGGTTTGTCGTACCATTGGGGTTTGTGTCGAGATGGGAATTGGCACCTTATTCCCGAGCCAATTCCCCTACCAAACACTCCCTTACAGTCATGCTAAGGGTGAAAGAATTGCATTAAACGATCTTAAATGAAAGTTGGAGGTCTTAAAAGAGCTTTTGTATTGGTATCGATTTTTCAAAAAAAAATTAATTCGAGAATTATGGTTTTTGAATACTATGTATATTTCTATTTAACGTATTTATTTGATTAGTATTTTTTGTTATTTTATTAATGTATGTTTTAAAATTTCGCATTCCAAACATAATACGTAATTTATACGATATCAATAAAATTAGAATAAATGGGAAATAATAAGCATATATATAATTATGAGTGCCTAAATTTTATTATGTGTATTATACATGTATTTTTATATATATTTTTATTATTTTATTTTTAGATTTTTAATATTTTTAGATATTTTCTATATAAATATGATGGACATTTTACAAGGACGTGTTGTGGGAATAGACCCTAGAATTTTATTCCTATTTCAATTTATAGTTTGTTTTTCTTTCAACATATAAGTTGTTCTAAAAATGATTTTGAATTTTGGATCATAAAATATAATTTCGATCAATTTTATTATGTTATTGTATTCGTTTTGTACATGTTATACAATATATTCAACTGAGGTTCAGTTTTCATGATTTTTATCTTTAATTGAGGTTAATAATGATGATAAGTATGCTGCCCGTTACTCAACGTGATTAAAAAACTCATATATTTCCCCATTTTCATATAAAAGTACGTAAAATACAAATAATTATAACACTACCTTTAAATTCGAATCATTACAACCACTAACCAACTAATTATTTATCCAAACTCTAATTAACGTGCATCAATATAAATAATTCAAATAATGAGGGGAGAATCGTCATTTGTAGGTTGTCCCAATGTAGACTCCTTTGTTCGTTTGCAGATCATTCCGTTGCCAACATTTATAATCGCAATCCAACGAGATCGCTATTATAAGTATCCTATCCACAATAACTAATATATCATCTAAATAACAAAATGAACAAATAGTTTACCCATCAACTTATCCTATTATATTATAAACAATTTAACAAATTGCTCATGTATTATATTATTTTTTTATGATTATCATATGTCTTTGTTGTTAATATTTTTATTTGAACAAGTTTAAATCGTATTATAATAAAAAAATTATCTATATATACAACTAATTCAAATCTAAAAATGTATGGGTAAAATTGAAGTAACCTGATAACCAAACAAAGAGGATAGGAGGGGCATATGATAAACATGCCTGATCAGAAGGGCAACAACCACCAATTATTTCATTCATTCCCTTGATATTGACACGACACCTACCTCCCCCATTACCTATTCTATCACAAACGTGATGCATCTTATGGGATCAAAGGAAAAGCATATTATATATCTTTTCTGGTTGATTTTTACTCATAAATAAAAGAGGTAAACTCCTATATCTCATGTAACTTTTACAGAGATTTCCACAGAAAAATTATATAAAAGTATAGGAATATATAGCAATTTCCCCACTCATGATCTCGAAAGCCCGGCGAGGAACGCCACACCGGTGGACGGCAACCACGAGGTACCCCCGATGAAGCCACCGACGGTAAACTTACTCGCCTCCTCCTCCAGCGTTATGACCCGATAACCCGCCCACTTGACCCGCTTCCCCATGCCCGCGCCGGGGCCGTAGTTCATGTACTCGCCGTAGTAGAGCGTATCCAGGGCGTAGTTTCCATTCCACTCCAGCCAACCGGCGGGATCCACGTGTCCGCCTATGTACGACTGCATGTACACCGTCCTCGAGTACAGCTTCCATGGTCTCCCGAGGTATGTCCGGATCCCGGAGCTCACCAGTTCATCTGTGGGCAGGAGTTGCGAGTCGTGGATCGAGATGCCCGTGTTCTGGTTCGGGTCCTTGCGCCCTTGGGCTGTGATCGTGTTGGTCTGACCAGGGAGTGGCTTGCGCGCGTAGATGGTGCAGTTCTGGAGAACCACTGCCGCGTTCCCGAAGATGAAATCAACGGTACCGAAGATGTAGCACTCACGGTAGAATTGCCGGAGAGAGTGGACGTATAGGCTATCCTGGTAGCCAGAGATGCTGCATCGGTAGACGACTGAGTGGTCGGCGCCGATGCGGAGAGCGACTGCCTGGTGCTTCTCCGGCCCGGCCCAGTTCTCGAAGGACATATCCCGGGCAATGAAGCCGGCACCGGTGGCCGCTGCCGGCAAGTGAACAAATTACATACTTTCAATGCAGTGCGAATTTAATAAATAAAAATGAGCAGAATTAATAATCTAATCCTACAGAGAAGCACTGCATGTGCATATTTATGACCACGCCACATATATATGCAGACCAACAGGCATTGCATGTGCTTCCCTACCTTTTTTGAATAATTGGCTAAATTTATCATGATCAAAAAACCATTTGAAAGTTAATAATTTCACGAAAAAGATAAATCGGTGGACCTAGTTAATGGAATTTGTCCGCAGGGAATATCGAAGGAAAAGTAAACGGAATCTGTGCTGAGTCACAATAAAGAGAGAATGATATGCTGACCTATTAAGATATATTCCAAATAAAATGTAGAAGTGAATATTTGAGCTTTATTTTGATAACTTCGTTAGAAAGGAAGCATCTGATTGGTAATGCGTCCAACTTTAAAGTACATCGTGGAACTTACGTCTATCTCCAATCATTCCCGGACCAAAATAAAGATAGAGTAAAAAAACCTTATCGTCAGCTCTGGCTTTTATTAAAAAATGCAGTGCTTTTAGTATGATTTTGTAGCCACTTTAACTAAAAGATACTAAATAAATAAAATTTGTTCAATCTAACACATGGTTGGATTGTGTTACCGAAGGTAGCCGTGTGAAAGGTGGTGAAGTGATCCGTCACGCTTCTTGATCCAACGACCACCGTCTTCCCGTTCCCATCTCCAATAAACATCAAATTGGTCTTCTTCCCTGGCTACCTTCACGTTCTCGTAATATCTATAGTTAATAATTCGCAAATTAGAAAAATCCAATAATCACAATTACCGTTGTTTACGTTATGCGTAATTCTAAATTTACCTCCCCGCCTTCACGTAGATGACAATCCTCGTCTGGCTCTTCTCCGGCGCCGCCTTCACGGCATCGGAGATGGTCCGGTATGTTCCGTTTCCGCCGTCCTTTGACACAATGAAGTCCGCATGCACTGCCGACGCCGGCGCCTGAAGCAGCCACCTCTCCCTCCGTCCCAACCAGCTGGGGAAACCGTCGCGATTAGTGGTCGGCGCACTCATCAGCTTGCGTCTCTGCTTGGGCACGCCAACGATAAATTCGCCATTCCTCGTCGATGATGAAACGATGGCGAGCGAGTTGCTGACGAGCTCCGCGAGGTCCTTGAAATGCGAATTCAACTGGTCCTTCACGTAACCGCCGTCGACCCCTTCCAGGCCGTCGGCGCACGTATCGTGACTGGTTAACGCGGCGCTGAGCCACGTGAGGACGTCGTCAGCGGAGGGTGCCGACACCGTCGCCTGCGCCGGTCGCCGGCGAGATTCCGGCAAGGGACCGGGAGAGGGTGGTGGACGGAGTCAGATAGGAGCTCCATGCAGGCGTCGTAAGCAGAGCGCAGGCGGCGGTCCATGGAGACGGCGGTGAGGGAGGATGCGGCGGATGCAGCATGGGTCACACGGTGGGTCGTCATGTTGACGGCAAGTGGGACGAGCTGGAGGCGATTGGCGAGAGTGGCTCCGGGGATTTCGACGAGGGAGGTGATGCAGAGGGAGGGGTAGAGCGTGAGACTGCATGTTTGGGAGATTGCCTCCGAGGGCTTAGGGAGGGAGGAGTAGGTGCGGGAACGATGGCGGTGGGAGGCGAACAGAGCGATGCTGGCGGCGGCGGACACGACGAGCAAGAGTGTGGCGGTGACGGCGAGGAGGAGGAGACGGCGCCGGCGGGAGGAGATGCTTCGGCGGTTTGCTTGACGGCGGGGAGGGACTCCGTCGATCCTGGCCGCGCAAGGCGGTCGTAATCCATAGTATATATGCCAATGTAAAAGCACACACTTGATGCAGTGGACTATATATAGGTACTTACTATTTGATGTGTCTGCAGTTATGGTAAATTTGCTGATGGCGAAAGAATGAGAGGGGTGGAAATGGAGACATGCATCTCAGGTTTCTTCCACGTACATTAGTACCGATATTATTCATATGAAGTTGACATGTTATGCTACTTTGTGCATGTTACCACGGGTAATCCAACCATTGACAGCTCGAACCCAATAACCAAAAAGAATCGGAAAAAATAATAAGCAGAAATGATATAACGTGCTTTCTCTGTGAGCCGATAAGATGCTACATGTTAGTGACAGATAATACTTTTCGGCTGCAATGTGGAATGAGATGGAAGTAATGGGGGAGGTGGGTGTGGTGTCAATGTCAAGGGAATAGCTGGCGGCTCCTGCCCTCCTAATCATGCATATGCGCCACTCGCCCAAGCTTTGTGTCACTTGACTTCTAGTACGCGTACAGCTCCTCTTATTCCTCTTCCTTCTGGATGCCGTGTTTAAGTTTTGATGCAGAGTTAAGACTAGCAGTCAGGTATTCTATTTTCTTTAACAAGGTGAATTCTTTGATTTCTTTTGTTATTTAGATGATAGGTTTATTACCATGAGCGAGATGGGTATCATCCAATTGCGATCGTGTTCGACCGTGACCACAAAGATTAGTAAGGTTTCGTTTGGTTGCAGGGTTGGGCAGGGTTGGGTTGGAGTACACCGGTGTGCCCTTCCTTCCAACCCTCCTCACGTTTTACAATTCACAGGACTACCCCAATCCAACCCAACGATGCAACTAAACGAAACCTAATTGTATCTTTCGATATGAGTTTACGTTGGTTTATGTATAAATAATTATTATTTGTCATTTTTTTGAATGAAAATTGCAGTGTTTTAATACATGTTTTTGTTATATTTTGGTATAAAGGTCAGATCTCGTATATTTTTTTAATATTGTTGATATACTTTGAATTCTAACCATCTTGAAGATGAAGAACATACTCATGCATTCCATCTTCTTGTATCATATCCCAACAAGATGGGGGTATGCTATCCAATCAGCAAGTCTAGTGGGGAGCAAGAGCACTCTCCCCTTGCGAGGGTGTGGAGTCAGTGCCACCATTGATTTTTTTTATGAGCAGTTCTATTTACATTCGGGTATATGGATCCGTTTGTATTGGGGATATGTCTGTACAGACGTAGTATATAAACTCCCATAAGGTTAGAGCTCTTTGTATCCTATGTAGTCTCTTCTATTTTCATATAGTGAAAACCGATCGTCACCGCCCAAGAACGTAGCCTAGTTACGTGTAACTTTGTAAATGCGGGTGTCTTTGTGCTTGCGTGATTGATCTCATTTATCTGTGCTTCTGCGATTCACAACAAAATAGTATCATATCATTGAGTTCCACCAGGATCATCAAGCAAGATGGCGTCGCAAAATTTGACGATCGATAAGTTCACATGGAGGAACGGATTCAGTCTATGACATCAAAATGCGCACCCTTCTAAAGCAATAGGGCATCCGGGTGATGTTAAACAAAGGGAGGGCGAAGGTACTCGAACCCTTTGAGTTGACGGTGCAGGAAGAGAGGGCACGCTCAATGATCA
This sequence comes from Ottelia alismoides, assembly GCA_037367405.1. Lineage (NCBI taxonomy): Eukaryota > Viridiplantae > Streptophyta > Magnoliopsida > Alismatales > Hydrocharitaceae > Ottelia > Ottelia alismoides. The sequence goes on along the minus strand of JAZKJV010000742.1, from coordinate 426,887 downwards.
TGTAGTTTGGCGGCTGAGATCATTGTGAAAGCTGCTAATAAGAAAAGCACAACCAGTTTGTGGTTGAAAGTCAAATGTTTGTACATGCTGAAGTCGCTGGCCAATAAGTTGATATTGAAGCAACTTTTGTTCTCTCTCCACATGCAAGAAGATGTATATCTTAAAGAACAGCTACAATGCTTAAATACATTGTTGATGGATTTAAGAAAAGTAGATAATAAGATTGAAGATGAGGATGTTACATTAATTCTATTGATTTCTCTTCAGCTTTCATATGAAAATTTGTTCAATCATTTATTGTGGGAAGATAATCGATAATCCTAGAGGAAGTTCACATGAGCTTGTATACACATGAACTTCGGCATGCAGCTACCGGGATGTAGGACTCCAACGCTATAGGTTTGGTTATAAAATCATGAAAAGAGTCATGCCACTTCTGATTACACGAAGTAGGGAAAGTAGAAGTTCAAGTCAAAGAATCACAATTCTATGGACATTCGCGGTTACTTTAAGGAACCTGGACATTGGAAAAGAGGATGCCCAAAGAAGAAAAGGAAAATCATGGTTGTTGTTGTGGATCAGGAAGGAGCAGACTCCGAAGATGATATGTTTCCACCATCACTGATTAGTTACCATACTCCTAATGAAGATTGGTTATGCACCAATAAGAAGATAGATGGTGGAAACGCCATCATAGGAATGACACATCGTGTAAGATTGTAGGGATCTGCTCTGTGAAGATCAAGATGCATGATGAAGTCATGAAGATTGTGACAAAAGTACATCATTTTTCAGATGTGAGAAAGAACCTAATATCCCTTAGACTATTGGAGTCTAAAGGATATAGGTACATCATTGAAGGTGGAGTTATGTAGGTTGTCAAAGGCATGGTGGATGTCAATAAGGGCAACAAGCGAAAGACCCTATACACATGTAGGGGTCTATAGTTACGGGTTTTGTTGTAGTGGCATCACAATCCATGAAATCAGATTCAGAATTATGGTGTATGCGGCTGAAACACATGAGTTAGATGGGGATGAATATCCTCAGTCAGAAGGGTGTCATCGAGGATCTCAAGGGATTTAAGTCGGAGTTCTGTGAGCATTACATGTTCGAGAAACAACACAAGAAACAATTCAGCAAAGCTACTCACAGGACGAAAGAGATGCTCAACTACATCCATGCAGATTGTCGAGTCCCTTTACAGGTACCATCTTTGAGAGGTGCCAGGCATTTTCTATCTATTATAGACGATTACTCCGTGATGTTTTGGGTGTACATAATGAATCACAAGAGAGAAGCATTTCAAACCTTTAGACAGTAGAATATCTTGATGGAGAACTAGACTTCTAAGAGGGCGAAGCATCTTCATACAAATAATGTGCTATAGTTTTATTCGTTAGAGTTTAATAAGTTGCAAGGAGGAGGGTGTTGTGAGACACCTCAACGTTAAAGATACACCACAACATAATGTAGTTACAGAATGAATGAACAGGATGTTGCTGCCTGTTGTAGAGAGCAAGATGCATGCTCTCTAATGTAGGACTTGGTAGAATATTCAGGGTTGAAGCTATCAATACAGTTTGTTACTTGATGAATCGAAGTCTCGCGTCTACTATTGATTGCAAAACACCCATGGATGTATGGTCTGGTAATCAATGTTGATTGATCTGTTTTACAAATCTTTGATTTGTTGCCTGTTATCATGTTAGTGAGGAAAGTTAAAATCGAGGGCAAAAGAAAGGGGTATTTACAAGATATGATGCATGAGTAAAGAGGTACATAATTTGGTCCCCTTTTGAGCATAGACTTATTGTTAGAGAAATGTTACTTTGGATCAAAATTCCATACTTCACTCGAGTAGTGGGTATATTGATGCAGGGACCAGGTGATGTTGTGCACAAATAGGTGGAGTTCGAATTAATGCCAAGTAATGAACACATAGTTGATCACATCAATCCAGATCAGGTTGTTGTTGAACAACCTGAAGCTAAGCAACCATAGGAGATGCAAACAAGTGTTACTATTGATCAACCCTGTAGAAAAATACATCCACTGCAGAGATAGGATTTGTAGGCATGGTTGCATTTGCACTAAAGGTTGCGGAGGAGGCAGAGCTTCTATAGCCCTCTACTTACAAGGAGAATATAGCAAGGATAGAATCTAGGCAGTGGATTGCTACTATGGGCGAGGAGATGGAGTCTCTTCATAATAATCAAACATGGGATCTTGTCAAGTTGCCAAAGGAGAGGAAGATCGTTGTATGCAAATAGATCTTCAAGAAAAAACATGAATCTCATATAGTGAAGGCGTAAGATGCAAAGCATGCCTAGTTGGGAAGGGTTACAGTCAGAAGGAAGGTGTAGATTACAGTTGTAAGACATACATCCATCAGGTTGTTACTAGCTCTTGTAGCACATCGAGACTTGGAGCTGGAGCAGTTAGATATGATGCCAACTTTCTAGCATGATGGACTCGAAGAAGACATTCTTATACCGGCCAGAATCACATTACAGGGCAAGGAAGGCCATGTGTGCATATTGAAGAAGTACTTGTCTGGACTTAAGCAATTTCGGAGGTAGTGGTACAAGAAGTTTGATAGCGTAATGATTGATCATGGGTTCAACAAGAGCTCATTTGATTGTTGTGTTTATGACAACAAGGTGGGGAACAGGTCCTTCAACTATCTATTACTGTATGTCGACGACATGCTAATTGCTGCCAAGAAGAAGAGTATCATAAGATCTGAAGAAGTTCCTTAGTTCAGGATTTGACATGAAGGACCTTGCTTCAGCGAAGAAGATTTTAGAGATGTAGTTAGAGATCATGTGGAAGGGAAGCTTTCTTTTCTTAGAAGAACTATATTGAGAAAGTTCTAATGAGATTTGGGATGTCTACAACCAAGTCTATAGGTACTCCATCCACTGCCTTGGCCGTTGGATCTCACGATCCAACGGCCACGATAAGGGCACGAAGGAGCGGTCGTGATTAGATCCAGCAGCGCCATCAAAGGGCGTAAGAATCGCCACGTGGTACGCTGAGGGCATGGTGCTGACGGACAGCGTTGATGCGATCATGGGGTTAATCGAATGATCAAGAATTGGGCGGAATGAACGGCACAGATGGAGGCGTCCTGGAGGATATCTAGAGGCACATGATGAGCCACGTGGCGCAAGGACAGTGGGGCGGGAGTGAATGGCCGTGATGTGATCTGTGGATCTGATCCAAGGGCGGGGTTTTAAGCAGTATTGGATGGCTTGGATGGTGAGATGTAAGGGTTGATCTGACGCAGAGGAAGGAGGGTACGTGGCGGGTGAATGAGTGGGCCGCATTGCGCAACTAGAGGGCGCCACATTGGCCCAATCAGATTGGCCGAGGAAAGAAAGTGAAATGAGAAGATGAAAATGATCGAATTTGGAAAACTCAAAACATGAAAGGTGTAGATCTCGATGAGATCTACAAGTTTCATGTTGACCAAAAACGAAGATGAGATCAAATGAAGTGATAAAATACAAGGGTACAAAAACAAATACATATACAATGGGGGGCCCAAAACCTAAGTTTTGCATACAAGCTCTGATTTTAATGAAATTGATCTCATTTTGAAGGTCTCTGAATGTATATTATTTTTAAAGTGAGTAGACCTAAATCGGACGCTGTATGAGAGAGATATATGCATTTTAAGGTCCATAGTCTCAAACTTGGACTCATGTTTAATTGGTCAATTTTACAAGTTAGCAATTTTTTTTGGTATTTTTCTTATATTAGTGTTAGTAATATATACGTTATAGAGTTGATTTTATGGGGTTTGGAGTTAGTATAAAATACATACAAGTAGGTGATTTTTACAAGTGGATTTGGCTTCTTATTTAATGCAGATGTGAATACTAAAATGCAGATATTATCTATGCATGCATGAATGCTAATTATACAATATAGGTGATGAAATACATCTAATTACTCATGAACAAGGCTCTATTTTCAACTTTTAGAGTGATGAATCACATATTCATCAACCCCCTATACTTAAACCTTGCTCGTCCCCGAGCAACTAAAACGAAATGCAAGAGTGATATGATTTTGGGTTCCATACTAAGGTCATGAACAAAAGTTGAAAATGGAGCTTGACTCGACCTTTGGATTAATTATTTGGCGGAACCTTATTGTGATATGAGCTTAAGACCTAACAGACTTCAAGTTCCATAAGTCTTCTATTCAAGACGCCATAACAGTCAAGTCAGAACAAATCATCATACGCAAATTTCTAATTACTATGATTCTTACTTGTACTGTATAAGTGAAATATAGCTCTCTAAATCAGAAATGACTAAGAACCAGCCTCCTCTAATAAGGTAACTCTAATTCCCGGTTCAGTAACTCTTTCCTCGAGGAGCGGGGTATTCCCTTCTAAGTTCATGTGTGACCAGCTCAAGAAGAGGGGGTGGATAGAAGAATAGACGATAGCCAGTGTAGCTACCTATCCCAGGATGCCTGATCAGTATAGCCAAGTCATACAGCTGCAGGCTTCTTGCAAATATACATACTCCGGCATGCATTTTATTTTCACTCAGGACTATCCATTTTTTCAGAGTTCTTGCATTGTTTTGAACTATATACAAGGTGCAGCATGTACATCAGGAGTTTTTCCTATTGAGCCAGTAGACTATCCCTCTTTTGAAGCATTATTACAACCCACAACATCCCGTCCTTAGATGTCAACACCACCAGACTAGGTTGAGATGCACTTCCCTCCCCTAGAGGGAGGACAGATGTTTTCCACCCGTGTA